>OZ010597.1:38020171-38065171 GCA_963932145.1 Acanthosepion lycidas
ACATATCACTTTCACACAGGACACAAACACACGCAATGTTTTTTGCATTATATATATATATATATATATATATATATATATATATATATATATATATATATATATATATATATGTGTGTGTGTGTGTGTGTGTATAAAACTCATCCGAATCACCCTTACCCATAGGACTGTGCCCCCACGAGCCACGACTACTATCCCCAAGTCGCTCCATCCAGACCATTAGAAGCCGGTTCAAGCAAGGATATATAAGCGATAGAAATTATTAGGAGGATTTAAGATAATCATAATTAAGTAATTCATCACTTAATTACTTAATTATGATTATCTGTTTTGGTTTCTTCTAGACTCGACGAATTACTTAATTATGACTATTTCAAATCCTCCTAATAATTTCTATCACACACACAATCGCACACAGACACACACTCATCTCTCTCTCTCTCTCTCTCTCTCTCTCTATATATATATATATATATATATATATATATATATATATATATTATACACACATACACACAAGCATGTTTTCTTTCATAATTTCACGAGAACAAAGAATTCCAACAATCCGCGCTCATGATGGTTGAAGTCATTGACAATGTCTACAGAAAAAAAAAACAAAATACAAAAACTTCTTATATTTACTTATTAACGTTTCAGAAAAAAGTGAGACACCGAGGAGACGGTACATCAACATTTAACAAGAAACTGTGAATCGTGTTTTTAATTTTACGTATGGAATATAGACGCACGCTGAATAGCGGCTCGGATTGAGGAATCGGAGAGGCGAGGTCGAATTATAGTCGAGTTTAGCACATTAACCTGTGTGATAGTATCCTTGGGAAAGATATGAGTTCATCGCTTCTTCCATCGGCAATAAGCAAATAGCAAAACAGAGAGACTATTTCAAATCCTCCTAATATTAGGTTGGTGCAAAAATAATGACGTAATAATGTCGTTTTTTGCCGTTAAAAATACGTCAAAAACGACATTATTACGTCATTATTTTTGCACGAACCTAATAATTTCTATCACAGACATACGCACGCACACTCACAGACACACACACTCATCTGTCTATCTATCTATCTATCTATCTATCTATCTATCTATATATATATATATATATATATATAGAGAGAGAGAGAGAGAGAGAAAGAGGGAAAATTAATATTTTAATTAATACCTTATTAATAATTTAGTAAAAGGTTTGTTACTTATCTCCTTGATGTTATCTTAAGCATCCCCTCCTTCCGGAGTTTCGTAGTCGGAACCTACAGCAATTACTCCGTCAGGTCGTCAGGGGGAATTATCTCTCTCTATCTCACTATATATATATATATATATATATATATATATATATATATATATATATATATATATATAATTGCTGTCTGTACGTCAGACGAGCAAGACTATCGCTAAGTAAAAAAGCATAGGACTTAATTCCAAATGTCCTGTCAACCGTGGGATCGACAGTGACTCTTGAGGCTTGCAAAGGACGCACATTCTTTGCCGCTTACAAGATGTACTAACTCTGTCTGATTCCTTTGACACACCAGATGTACAGGCGGGCAAATTTCGTGTGCCCTCAAATACCTTGTAAGATCCGAGCGGCATTTACACTCTGCTACACCGTGCACACACACACGCACACACAAATATATATATATATATATATATACACACACTCATACACACACACACACACAGAACCCCCCCATATATATATATATATATATATATATATATATATATATATATATATATATATACGCTCACTCTCTCTCTCTCTCTCTCTCACACACACACACACGTATATATATATATATATATATATATATATATATATACCAATTCAGTCGGGTTTCGATCCGAGCTAGAGGCAACCGGATGTCTAGACACACTGATGAGCTGTGAAACAGCGAAACAGTCTGTCTGTGGATGACGTTATATATATATATATATATATATATATATATATATAAATGAAATTGTTGTATTCTTTTGGTGGGTTATCAACATTTGCAGATGGCTACGAAGGCCTGCATTTGATAGGCAAACTCTCAAAAATGTGGGACACTTGGGTCTCTCTGCTCTCATACATACGGACATATCAGTAAAAATTCAGATGTAACTAAAAATATATCTGTAAAAACAAAAATGAGAAGAAGAAATTTTTCTTTACCGACGCCATTTCTGTAATGGATTTTATCAAGGCAATTGTAAGGATTTTATTCTGCAGGAAATATTTATTAGCAGAAGTAAAAATGCTATTAGTTTTCCAGAATTCTTATACTCATAAATATATATCAGGATAACTGAAAGTCAAGGTAAATTATATATTATTTGTAATATCAATTAATGTACTGTATATTTTTAAATAATAGAAGGATATGCTTTTAACCGTTTTCTTTAAATTTCTTTTAATATAAAAATTCTTTTTTTTATAGCCATGTATTTTGTTTTGGGAAAAGAGTACATCTTTTAGGAAGGAAGTTATTTGATATTTGTTACTTCCTCTTTTAGTAAGTGTTGTGACCTAGGGAAGGTTACTGAATAGAATAATCACACGAAGGTGGGTAATGAACGATAATACTTAGAACAAGAACAACATATATAAGATTCGCCAGTGGAGCATAGAAGAAGTAGTCACCTGCTAGAAGTGAGTCAAATGAATTCCAAAATGAATTTCCAAATGCAAGATAACTACCAACCGCCCCACGTGTGGCACAAGGCCGAAATTAATGTGGGGGTATCTGAGCTCGTAGGCTCGGATAAAAATTCCCCGCATACCCGTATGAAACGGGGTCCGGTAGCTGTTTCTTGAGACGAGAATCTGTCCTTGGCCATAGCCTCGTACGGGGATTCTCTCTGCCAAGAGACAGAGAGTTTGATTAGTAGAACTGGAAACGAATCTCCAACTGCAGACCAACATACAGTATTTACTACTATACTTATGTGAATGGGGACATTATCGTCCGTAGGTATGCTACAACAGTAAGCGTTGCATTCTTTAGATCTTAGTTATTGTTGAACTTTCTATGACTAATGCATTTAATAGATTGTTATGTTATTCTTTTTGTGTTTATAGATACGTTTTCTTTTTAAATTTCTGCAAGTTTTCCCAAAATATTGGATGGTGCAGTTATGTCAGTTTATTTTATGCCTGCTTCAGAATAATTAATACATTACTTTTGATTCTGATCATATTTTATATATACCTGCTTCAGAATAATTAGTATATTACTTTTGATTCTGATCATATTTATAGTAATTTTGTCATGCAAAAGCTAATGTATGTTTGTGTTTCTCTAAATTTATATTTAACTGTCACGTATGATCAATAGTTAGAACGTTCAACCTTCTCTGTATTTTTAGCTGCCAAATACAAGGAAGCTTTAAATGACTGTCGGGAGATTGTTATTTTTTAGTCTACAACAAATACAAAGATTTTAATAATAGGGGGGTGTCAGAAAATCATTTAATATAAAATTAGCTAAAAACAAAACAAAAAAACTTAACGCTTTCTGCTAGGTCCTTAGAATAACTTTCCGCTAGGTAACTAAGAGTACCTTTCTGCTAGGTACCTAAGAGAATCTTTCCGCTAGGTAACTAAGAGTACCTTTCCGCTAGGTACCTAAGAGTACTTTTATGCTAGATATCTAAAAGTACCTTTATACGAGGTACCTCAGAATAACTTTCTGCTCGGTACCTAAGAATACCTTTCTGCTAGGTACCTAAGAGTACCTTTCCGCTATGTACCTAAGAGAATCTTTTCGTTAGGTACCTAAGGGTACCTTCCTACTAGGTACCACAGAGGACCACTCTGCTAGTTATCTAAGAGTACCTTTCTGCTAGGTACCTCGGAATACTTTTCTGTTAGGTATCTAAGAATACCATTCCGTTAGGTACCTAAGAGCACTTTTCTACTAGGTACCTCAGAATAGCTTTCTGCTAGGTATCTAAGAATAACTTTCTGCAAGGAACCTAACAGTACCTTTCTACTAGGTACCTAAGAGTAGCTTTCCGCTAGGTACCTAACAATACCTTTCTCTTAGGTACCTAACAATACCTTTCTGCTAGGTACCTAAGAGAACTAGTGCAAGTAGTAATTTATCCTTAACGTCAAAAAATGACGCCAGTATTTAATATTTAAGAACATTTGTAATTTCAATGTTTATTCGGGTCTACATGAGTAATCGTGGATTTAGTCTCTACAATTAACTCAATCATTGCCTTGCTTGGGGTGAAATGATAAAATAAATCCTGTTATTTTTAAACCGTCAAATTAAAATATATGCAAAGAAATTGAGCAAGAATATATATATATATATATATATATATATATATATATATATATATATATATATTAATAAATAGACATTTTTCCTCACGTGTTGCCTTTTCTGTGTATAACGATAAACTACGTATTGGGTAAGAGGATAAACTACATCCGCTCCCTGGGTAAGACGATAAACTACAGCAAGGCCTCTGATTTGGAGGTTTTGAGGAGCGCGGAACCACCTCTTAATTTCCGATGTTACCACGTCCACCCTGACCCGGGGTGGTAGCACCTGTTAGGGTCCCAGCTATGGGCAAATAGTTAACAACACAAACTGGGGTCAAAACGTGTAAAAATAGGTTTTAATACTAGCAATAAATTTTTGAAGAAAAAATTATTACCAGCAATATATTTTTGAAAAAAGACATATTACTAGCAATAGATTTTTTGAAATAAAAATATTAGCAGCTATATATTTTTGAGAAAAATAATATTACTTGCAATAAAATCTTGTCGGCATTAAATAACCCAATGAGGTTGATATGCCGTAAACCAAACCAAACTCACTCGTAGCATGAATCAGAGTTTCATGGTTAACCCAGTCTTCAGGATACAACACCTGAAGATTGCGTTCTCCATGAAACTCCGAGTCGTGCTTCCGGCGAGAAAAAATGTATATTCATTATTAATACATAATTTATAGTTCTGTTATTTTACATCGAGCACTACTTTATTAACATCACATCTTGATGTGCGATATTATATATATATATATATATATATATATATATATATATATATATATATATATTTTTTTTTTTGAACAATAAAAAAATATTAAAAAAATAATTAAAAAATTAAAATCTTCAGACACACTGGGTTGTAGATTAATATTCTTTCGTTTTTTTTATTATTATTTCATTTATATTCCTCGACTAGTTTCGACCAAAATAGCTATCATCGGGAGGAGAAATATTTCTGCTTGCTGCTAGCACTAAACTACAGAAATGAATGTCTTGATGGAGAAAATGAACTTTTGTCTGTAGTTTTCATTTGTTTCTTTATTTTTTTTTTATCTTTTTAACATGAATCTTTCTTGTGTTGGTCAAACAGTCTCTTTTAAGTTATTATTTCAGATAAGAGCTGGATGGATCTATGCTTCCCTGAATTCCCTTGGTCAGTTTGACAGTTTTATTGGTCCTGGAGAGGGGATTTGTCTCTGTTTAGTGTTTTTGTGTGTATTATTTGGTTCTTAGAGAGTGAGTGAGTATGATATGTTTAAGCGTGTGTATTGCTGTGGGTGTGTGTTATCATTTGGCTCATTAGGGAGTGAGTGAGTATGATATGTGTAAGTGTGTATATTCGTGTGGGTGTGTGTACAGGTGTGAGGCCTCAACACCTCCGTAAGCATGTCTGTCTTGTGTCGGTGAGAAATGTGGGTAGGTTTTGATTTGTTGAGTTATATATTAGTACTATCTATATTGTTAAATTTATGGTTTAGCCCGGCTGGATATTGTGTTTTTAGACGTTGTATCCACTTATTTTCATGGGACTCTAAAATCTTTCTAATGTTATCTGCTCTGAACTTTTCTATTCTCTCAATTATAGTGAATTTGGCATGGGTTTTGAAATCGTGTTTTTCCAGGCGGAAATGTTGTTCTACAGGTAATAATTTTTCATGGGGATTTGACTTAATTCGATTGCGATGATTATTAATTCTGTAGTGAAAGGGCCATTCAGATTTTCCCACATACTGTTTCTGGCATAGTGTGCATTCTAGGATGTAAATTATGTTATGACTTCTACAGTTAGAATCGTGCTAGATTTTGAAAGTAGATTTAGTGATTGAGCTAGTGAATGAATTCGTGTGTTTAATATGGTTGCAACATAAACTTCTTTTGTTGTTACATGGTTGGGAAAATCCTGTTGGTTTTGTTCTTAGTTTATTACGGATTACCTTGTCCCCTGAAATATGGTTACTACCTATGATTTCTTTTAGATTCTTAGGTCTACGATATGCAAGAAGGCCGGGTTCCTTAAACAATTTTTTTAGGTCCGGTTTCAGATGTAGTATTTCCCAGCGACGTTTGATTATTTGGGATAGTGGAGGCAGAGTGGGGTTGAAAGTGGTTACTAGAGTAATGCAGCTAGATTTATTTTTAATCTTGTACATCTAGTTGTCTTGGTGTGGAAATTGCTTTATTTATTTGTTCCCTGATTAGGTGTTCTTTATAGCCACGTGTTGTGAATTGATGCTCCAGACTTTCAATGTGTTTATTTAAGTCTTCATTGTTGGAACATATCCTTCTGAGTCTAAGTGCTTGTGAATAGGGAAGGTTCTCTTTGAGGTGTTTAGGGTGGGAAGACTTAAAGTGTAGATAGTTGTGGGTGTTGGTGATTTTAGTGTGTAGTGTCGTTTGTAGTTTCTTGTTTTCATCTATGTAAATGCGGGTGTCTAAAAATGTTACTGATGTTGTGGATTTTTCATAGTCAAACTTAATTGAGTCGTGCACTGTGTTTAGGGTCATAAGGAATTGGGTAAGTTTGTCATCACTACCCGTGTATACAAAGAATATATCATCGATGTATCTTGCATAGAATACACAGTCGCTACCAATGATTGGATAGATAGATTTTTATATAGATAGATAGACAGATAGATAGATATCGGTATGATAAAAAAAGCCTACATATACGCACGTATACCTGCACCTACATATATATTTCTTTCTATAAGAGTGGACATTGAAATCAACACCAAGAGGCGACAGTCTGTTTTATTCTTGAACGCAATCGTCAGGCCATATGTGTTGTGTTTTGCTCGACTATATATATATATATATATATATATATATATAATAAGTCAGTGATGCATTGTGGGTAGTCTATTGTATCCAAACAAACACTAGTAAACGTAATAACAACGAACAATAAATTAATCAGTGATAAATAAAAAATTAACAAACTAAAATATAAATAGCCAATAGACTACACCAAGACCCACAATCATTTGTACTCAATAGTCTCTGGAATAACTCGAAGTGTATATGCTTATTAAATTTGAGTGCGTTTGTTTAATTAAAAAGTAGTATATGTAAATATTCCTTAGAAACTGTAAAAGCTACAAATTATATATGTTGATATCTCTACATATAAAATCAAGCCCGTGTCTGTAAAAAGCAGGAAGAGAAACGAGAAAAATACAGCGTGGAAAAGACGTACTCAAAACGAGATGTCGGTAGGAGATAATCTCGCGGGCCGACAATTTGACCAATCAGAACAAAGCGTACAAAACATCGCTTACCAACTTGTATCCACATTAACCTAAAAAAGTTAAAACAAATATGGCAGCGCTATTTGTCACACTGCTTTGCTGAATAATGTTGAGGTAGTCCGCGTATATCTAACATTACAAAAGACTCATGAAAGAGTGAACTGAATTAGTCATAAAAATATAAAGCAATAATACTTCGGTTAACATTCTAAATACGCTTAACACAAAAATAAAACATTAAACGATCCCTTTCTATATAGGCTTGGGATAATATAAAATAAATATGTAGTGATATTCGTTTATGCTCATTAAGTGAGTTGAGAGTGCAACAACGAGCCTAGGCATTTATATATTTTTAAAAATATTTTTCACACACTATAAGACCCAAGAGGCACTCAAGGTAGATGGTTAATTAATAAGATTGTTGTACGAACGTAAGGTGAGAAGGAAGAAAGGAGTGCAGATTATTTCTGTCACATTTGGTCTGATGTTTTTGCTATATATTTAGACGTTCTTGATAAGATCCTAGGAAGAAATGGCAATATTCTCTGTTCTGACCTGGCATCTCGGTTTCAATCACTTTCCCCACCGTAACGTCACTTCACGTCATTTTCATGGTGATTATTCTCGTAATCTTTCTTCTTTGTTGCCACAACTTTACGGTTTTAAACGCAGTACTAGATTGGCGGAGAGGTTTCGCTGATTTACAGTTGAAAAGATGATTGATGTAACCGTAAGTTGAGTGTTAACAGTTTCTTTTCTCGCATTTTTCGTGTGTGGAACTCTCCTTCGACCCATTGCTTTCCATTTAAAATTGAGTGGAATGCAAGAAACCAGAAGAGATTTCCACAGGCGAGTAGTGTGGGAAAAGGAAATGATAGCATAGAACTTACGGTTATATTTAGAAATTTCAACTGTAAAATGATAAGACCTATTCTCCAAATAAATAGTAGAAGCACCAGATCTCTCTCTTTTTCATCTCTGAGGAAATTGTCTAGCAATATTCTTTTAAGCGTTTCACCCCAGGCAAGACGGGAAGCCACTAGCACGCAAGGGGTTACAGAGAGTTAGAGCGAGAGAAGTGATGGAGGAAAGGATGAAGAGAAGGGTAGGGGATAGATTAGGGTATCTGGAAACTTTGATTGAGATTACATTTGAATAGTTGGAGATTATAGCTACCAGGGAAGCAAGAAAAGGAGAGGGAGTTCCACAGGCGAGAGGTGCGAGGCATGAAAATATTGGAGTAGAAGAGACGGCTACATTTAACAGTTTCGACAGTGAAAGGGTGAAAGCTAGATGCCAGTCTAGTTGAACACTTCAATTTTTTTCCAAAAATCTATTTTTGGTAATATTTTTTCCTTCAAAAAAATCTATTACTGTTAAAATTTTCCTTCACTGGTAATATTTAAAAAAAATGTATAGCTGTTAATGTTTTATTTTTTTTCCAAAATACTTGTGGTAATACTTGCTTTTCAAAAAAGGAAAGCTGGTTATATTCTTTTAAAATGTATTGCTGGTAATAATTTTATACAAAGTATTTTTGGTATCAAAATCTATTTTTACACTTTCATAGAATTTTGACCCCAGTCTGGGGGTTAACTATTTTTGCCCATAGATGGGATTCTAACAGGTCAGGGCGGACCTGAGAACACCAGCAATTAAGAGGTGGTTCTACATGCCTGAAAACCTTCTGATCAGAGGCCTTGCAGTTGTATGTAGTTTATCGTCTGACTCAGGACGCGGATGTAGTTTATCGTCATACCGAGGACGATCATTAAACCCGGTGAGAAATCACATCATTGTCCAACTCCTCTTTCTATTTTGGAGTTTTCTCTAAACTCTGTGCACGTGCAAGATGAACCAACGGCGAATGACTAAACATGTCTCTCTTACATAGATATTACTTCCTACAATTCTGCCACTCATAAAATTAGCATTTATTATAGACCATAAGCATTTCTATATAACGCAGATTTGGAAATTCTCGCCATTAGTATGACAGGCAACACTGACCTTACGAGACAGATTTAATTTTGAACTCCAAGAACATGATGCCAGTATTTTCGATATAAGAATCAGTGACGCACAAATAGTACCAATGTCGTCTGCCGACAAATAGAATATGGCTTCTACTGATAGATTTTTGTAGTTTTTATGGCCTTCTCTAATGGAAAGTGTCGTCTGATTTTATGTCAACGTCGACTGCTCTTATGACGCTTGTGGTATATATTAATAATCTTTAGATCGACCATGTTATCAAACCGCAGCATCATTTAAATTTAAATATTTTAGTCGACGACACAAAAATAGAGAAATGTAGGAGACTTGTAAATCCTTCAGCTACAGATTTCTGACAGATTGCTTCAATATGGACTGAGATTGAGCTAAGAATTAGGCAAGTACCATTGCTTAATGTTTAAAGTCAATGATATTATCTTTGTAAAAATCTTTATACAAACACAGACACATATATAAAAGAATTACAACACTCCCAAACAAACGTACAAAAAAGTATCAAGAAATCAAAACAAAATTGTTGAATCAGTCAACATAGCAATAAAAACAATATCTCCACACGCGACATTACTTGACGTAATTTTCATTTAACAGTATGAAAATAGCATTCTCTAAATTCTTCCAGTTGGTAAGGACATTTTGTTTTGTTATTATTAGTTACTTTGTTTAATAAAGTCATTTCGTTTCTGCCTTGAAAAAGTCCACATCGGATGAAATGCGTCGGCAACAATTAAAGTTTTCCTATTGTCTTTAACACCTACACCCCCCATATATATATATATATATATATATATATATATATATATATATATGTATATATATGAAAATTTCTCAGAGTTAACCTGTAGAAAAGACAATATTATTTATGGTCACGTGTGGAGAATATTGTCATTATAGCTGTGTTGACGGATTCAGTATCGTAAAATCAATAGAAAATGATTGAATCCGTGAACACAGCTAGAATGACAATATTCTCCACACGTGACGATAACTGACGTTATTTTCAGTTAACAATATGAAAATAGCGTTCTCTACATTCTTCCAGTTGCTAAGAACCTTCTGTTTTTTGTTATTATTAGTTACGTTTTCCTATTGTCATATATATATATATATATATATATATATATATATATATAATAATAATAAATACACATCTTTTTCCTCACCGGCAGCAAGACTGAGTTTCATGCACAAAGCAAAATTCTCGTTGTGCATGAATCTCAGAGTCGTGTTAACACTGGGGAAAAATGTATATTTATTATTAATACATAATTTATAGTTCTGTTATTTTACATCGAGCACTATTTTATTAAAACCAGCATTGAATATGCAATATATATATATATATATATATATATATATATATATATATATATATATATATATATATATATATATATGATAAAATGCTCCCGTATGTGTTGTTCAGAACGTCCTTCAGTTGCGATATTTCATTCCTGATATTTCTAGGTATATACTGCCTTATTCTAGCATTTAAACGTTGGGTTGTTCTACCTATGTAGTCGGCACTGCAGTTCCATTTAAAATGGTAAATAACATTACTAATATGGTGATGTGGGTGTAGAACATCCTTTCGGGTAGACGTCAAAACAGATTTGGTAGAAAACTCAACACGTATAATAGATAAGAAATAACAATGCTCTACTGCAGAGAGGGAATTTGTTTGGCGAATTTCTCACTTCTAACATTAGAATTGACTCATTTAACATCTTGAGTCGTGCTCGCTCTATGCTGTAGATAAAGGGGTTGTAAACAATTGACGTTCGGTCCAAACAGCCCTTCCTCGATAAATAGAACAGAGGGAGAGTCTGTTAGGACTTAAAGGGATTTCCATTTCAGCTGTATTCTACCTTCATTAATATTACATATTGTTTTTATGTTTTATTGCAATATATAATCCCTCAATCCAGCTTTGATGAGTGAGGGCAAAACCTGTCGGCTGTGTTTGTTTTATTTTTCGTTTTTCTTTTTAATCATGGAAAGTAAAATAAGTCTAACCTTTTTATTGATATAATGAAATATATATATATATATATATATATATATATATATATATATAAAATTATTTTTTTAAAATTGAATTAAAGGGAATTTCTTAAATTTTCGCTTGAGAATGAAACAGGGCTTGATACCTTAATTCAATTTAATTTTAATAATTATATTAAGGGTTTCGGCTCTCGTTTTTGAAACATGAGAACTCTTCTGTAGCGAAGGAATCATTTTTTTTTTTAAATAATTATAATTTAAGCTCTACTTCTGTATGGAGCAATGTTTTTTTTTAAATAAAAACAAAAATACTAAAGAACTCCGGATTATTTACTTAACGTGTTCTTTCCTATTTTTCTACATATCTGCACACACACACACACACACACACACACACACACACACACACACACACACACACATATATATATATATATATATATATATATATATATATATATATATATATATATGTATATAAATTCCCAAGAGGATAGAATCAAAGTAGAACTCAATGTCCGGGGTAGAGTAAGAATATAATATAAAAGGCTCAAACACTAATATTCCATGGGTATAATTTGGAATCGTAATGACGATCCAATTCATCGGACCTACAAATTTTGGGAATTTCTACGTTTGATCAATTGGATCGTGATTACGATTCCAATGTAATAAATTATAGCAATGGGATATTAATTAGTATTTGAGCCTTTTATATTATATTCTTGCTCTTTCTTCAACATTGAGCCTCTTGGAAATATATATATATATATATATATATAGTGCTGCGTAAAAGTGAGTGAACCCCTAAGATGATATTTAAAAAAATTGTCTCTTTTTTTTGCAGATTATCAACTCTAAATTAAAATATATATTCATTAAGGAAATCCATTTTTAAGCTGAAATAAAAATATTAATTAAAAATCAAAACATAAAGTGTGGAAAAGTAAGTGAATGCTTACATAAAATATTTCATGAATCAATTCTTTTTCTAAAATTTTTAAAAAGTTTCTGGTAGTAGTTAGCGTCAATTTTTGACCATTCTTCTTGGCAAATTCCAACAATTGCTTGAGATTACCTGAGATTCTTTCATGTACTGCCTTCTTTAACTTAACGCAGAGATTTTCAATTGGATTTAGATTAGGACATTGACTAGGTCATTCCAAGACTTGAAATTTCTTTTTTCGAACCAATTCATTTGTGGATTTTCTTTCATGCTTCGAATCATTGTCCTGTTGCAAGATCCAGTCCCGACTTAAACCTGTCATTTGAGGCCAAGACATTTTCGTTTAAAATCGCTTGATCTTTTGCAGGGTTCAGTGTGCTATCAGTGTGTACTATTTCGCCTGTTCCAGCTTCAACGAAGCACTCCAAATCATAATGCTGCCGTCGCTATGCTTAAGTGTTAAATTAACTTAAATTCTTCCTTTTAAAAGCCGTTTTAGGAGCTCACCAGATATACCACCTGTTGCCCCCCACAAGCTCTAGTTTGGTCTCATCCGACCATAAAAACTTTCTAGCTTATTGATATAAGGTTTGGCATAGTTCAGCCGAGTTTGATTGTGCTATTTTGTAAGCAGTGGGTTTTTTTTCTAGGAAAAAAAGTCCAGCAACGTTCAGATTCCGCCGCGCAGTAGGCGTATGTTCTTTGATTCCGACATTGTCCAGGTAGTCTTGGAGAACCGCAGTGGTCTCGGCAGGAATCGCCTGAGGGAACTTTCAGAGGGAAAATTAACATAAGATAACTCATAACTGACATCCATTAAACATGGCACTAGAACAGTCTACCCCAGTGAGTGAAATAAAGGGTTCAGTTCGACATTCCAACCAATTGAAGAAGGCCAGAGCGCACAACGGCCGAAACGTTGTAATAAATATGGCTACAAAGATGAGGAGATTAGTCGGAATAATGTAAATAATGTAATCCTAATCGTTTTGATAGCTTTTTGTAGCCTTCTCTATCATTACAGGGTTTAATTGTGCTATGTTTTAAAATTCGGGGTGTTCATCTGCATTTATTTAGTAACTACATCCTTTTGCATACACAATTAGTTATAATGATTGATGTCATTTTGATTTTTACCCGTGCACAAAAAAAAAAAAATATATATTTGCACTGGCAACCATGTAAAACAAAATGCAGAGTGTAAATGTAAGGGTTCCCTTACATTTGCAACTCTTAATTTTAATTAATATTTTTATTCAAGGTTGGTAAAAAATGTTGAAAGTGATTGTAATTTGTTTAATAATGGTTTTTCTTCGGTATTTAATCTCCATCAAAAAGTATTCCACTTCTGACGCCATATTTTATCCAACGTCGTTTCCATTGATGGAAACATTCGCGGAACACCTTTTTTCTTTTTGAGATAACGAGCAGCCGTCTCGTCTCATTCTCTTCGATTTCCTCGACGTCTTGAAATCTTTCTCCTTTTAAGTGAGATCTGATTTTTGAAGAGGAAAAAAAAATAGTCGCAAGGGGCGAAATCTAGAGAATATGGGGGTTGTCGAAGCTGGGAAATGTTGTGCTTCCCCAAAAGCTTCTGCACGCGCCATGGTCACTGGTAGCACCTCTCTCTCTCGATCCCTCTTTCTCTTTCTCTCTCTCTCTCTCTCTCTCTCTCTCTCTATATATATATATATATATATATATATATATATATATATATGAAGAAATGTAGTCTTAAGGTGTGCTATATTTATGGGATAAAGTGCTTAATATCAGAGATAGAGCGTGTGTAAATATAAAAGTGAACATTGAAGTCAAGTCGCCTTTAAATGTTGACTTCAATTTTCACTTATATATATATATATATATATATATATATATATATATATATATATATATATATATATATATATATCGTAAGTTAACTAAGTGTTTCGTAATTTCTCACTCATCAGGACCCAAACAAGAATGATTGTAATAACTGTTTTGACAGTGTATATAATAAGTATATCATAAGTGTTTATCAAATAATAAAATACATTTTGTAAAAAGATAAGCATTCTAGTCTGGGTTCTGATGAGCTAGGAATCGCCAAATTCTAAGTTGACCCCCCGATAAGTATTATGAACGTTAATTGCTTCTGATATAATACTTATGACTCAAGATAAATATTAAGCAATTTATTGACAAAACTTCTGTTCGACTTGATCTGCGTCGATTTACATTTATATAATTTTAATTATATCAATGGCTGGAATATTTCATTTTATCATATATATATATATATATATATATATATATATATATATATATTGTATAGGTAATAAATCCGTTGGTATATAATCCAGGTGGATCATAAAAATATTAAAACTGATCCACAAAAAGATCTCATTGTATTTATTATGACAGAGTATATAAATTACACAACAATTTAATTGTAATATACGGAAAAAATATTCGTGAATATGAAAGTATTATGATAAAAATAATCAGATATAATATTTGTAATTTATTCAATGAAAGAGGATTTTCTGTTTAAATACATACATACATATGTGTGTGTCCCCGTGTACACGTAGAAATAAAGATATCTAACTTGATTATAAATATATCTATAATTATAATTATTCTAAATTATATGTGGCGCATTATAATATAAAATAATATATATTAGATAATTGCAGAAGTTCTTACCCCATTATCAAATCCAAAACAAAATTTTACATTACTCACAAAATAACATCTATTCATCAAGTACATCGTCTCCATTGTTTTTCACAATTATCTGCTATCATTTTACAAGATTGTTGATGTCATTTTTTCATACCACTGAACAGATATGGACTTTCGAGATGCTGTGTATTTGCGTTTAAAGGCATTAATCGTTCCTGCTTAATCGGCGTCGTCCTTCGGGGCCCTTCTAACGACGGTTTCTCCTGTAAAGTGGGTCACAGGTTCGAATCCTGCCGGAAGGCGCATATGTTTCTTTAATAAGATTTCCCAAATATTCAGGCCGGCAGACGAAAATAAATATAACATTTTAAACAAAACAGAGCATCTACTCAAATATGGATGTCCACTAAAAATATCCCGTGCATGTGTTGAAAAATGATGGATACCGTAATTCCCTATGTATAACACGCCTTCATCGATAATACGCACCCCTAAAATTGTGCTCAAAGTTTGGAAAAGTGCTCTTACTCACGCATAATACGCACTCCTTGTTAGGTAATCAAACCCTATAAATTGTACCTCTTCAATTTCATTACGGCTAGCGTTTCCTACTCTTATTAAAAACTGTTTTTAAATAATAATATTCTAATTTAGTTTTATGATAATTTTTATTTTTTCTCCAGTTGTAAGTATTGTTAGGTATATATGATTGTATTTGACATCCTTATGTGTTCGCAATCGCCGAATGTTAGTGTCAAATTGTTTGTGGCGAGTATTTATTTCGCAACCGAAATCGACCTATGAAATGGCAATTTTTAGAGATTTTTTCTAGCCGTGCATAAAACGTACTTCTAATTTCACTTATTATTTTTTAGAAAAAAAAAATGCGAATTATACACGAGGAATTACGGTTGCAAATATCGGGAAATCATTATTTCTTATGCTAAATTTGTTATAACTGATAAACACGCCAATGTATTTGAAGCATGAAAGAAAATCACGCAACCAATCTGAAAGTATTTAAATTATTTTTTAAAAGAAAACATGACGCAGGCACATCAAATATATATATTTTAAATCCTTAAGTCTACCATACTTAGAATATTTCTGCCACATATGGTCCGGTACTCCTGTTATATATATAGGGAACCTTGATCAAACCCAAAGATAAATCAGCAATATTATTTGTCCTGATCTGGTGTCTCGGCTTTAGTCATTTTCTGACCGTCCTAAAGTTGCCTTCCTGTGTTATTTCTATAAATACTTTCAAGGCAATTGGGTAAGTTCTTTGCTATTGTTGTTTTATTTCCGTCCCCCACAGACAAAGAATTGTACATATGGAAACTATATAGGACTTTCAAAGAGACAATGAGGTATTACGGTGAATGTAGTAAGAAAGGTAATTAAGAATGCGTTGCAGTGGTGTAAAGAATATTGTTGGGTCAGTGTTTGTGGCTAGCTAAGTTTAACGTTAAGACAGAAGAAGACCGTCCTTTTTTCCCCATTTTGGCCTTGTACCACATTTCTGTGTATATATCAGAATAAATATCGCTCTTTGCTATGGTACCTAGACTTTGTGAATTTAAGCGCAGTAATGGACTGGCGACGAGATCTTATTAATTTACAGTTGAGTTGGCGGGATGTAATCGTAAGTTCTATGCTAACAGTTACTACTGTCGAACTTCTCGCCTGTGGAACTTTCATTATCTAGTAGTGTTGGTATATTTTTTTATCCGTTTGGTATAAATTGTGATAATAGGTATTTGTTTTCATATCTGAATTTAGAAATTATTCCTGATCTTATGTTTAGTAATTTCTTTTGTTGGGTATGAGAAGTTATTGTTACTTTTTCGTGTAGGCAAAGTAGGCATTTCTTTGTAATGTTGTTGAAGGCAGGTGTGTTTTTCAATATTTCCCAGCTTATACTTGATGTAATATTTCTGTCTTTTAGATGCCATATGTATGTGGATAGCGTAGTGCTGTTTGAGAATTTTCTCTCGGAGAATGAAAGGTCGTGGTTGTTTTTTATTTACTTGAATGGTCGCTCAGTGGCATCGATGTAGTATATTGTGCTGTTGTTTGTTCTTACTTTGGCTTTATATATTATATTCGCTTGTTGGCAGTTTCCTTGGAGTGGGCATGTTGTCTTATATCTGCAGTTGCCTTGAGGTTCCTTGGTTGCGTTATTGCAATAATTATTATAAATTGGAGTTTCTACTATTTACATAAGCGCAATCACCAAAAACAAGGAAATAACCGGCTTTAAAATAATAACAAAACACCATTAAAAAAAAATTAAAAATTAAAAATAATAATAATTTTACCTACGATAGTCTTACACAGACCCCATCATAAAAACAGACGTATAGAAGATGTGTGAACGCGCGTGCATATGTATATATGTGTGTGTGAGAAACATTATTCTGCAAACAAACTAGACGAATGGTCTGCGCGTTGACACTGCGACTGATGAAAGATGTTTGCCACACAATGCAACATTGAATACAGCAATGACACATGGAAGCGCATATACACCCAGTTGCACATAGTTCATATATGTTTATGTTTGTGTGAGCTGCAACGCGTGAACGTGCATTTATGTATGTCTGCCTACGTATGAGTGGCGTTCCGACGCCAGTTTTTCCTCCTACTACCTTAAAAACACCGATATGCGCAACCCTATATAAATCCAAAATTTCAAAATTAATCAGTTTGCCTGGCGATCGCAAATAGCGTGAAACCCAGGGCCATAAACTTACATCAATCCAATTAAATATGTTAGCTCTATCACTGATATGGAGCGCTTTCCAATAAGTAACACCAATATATAATATATAAATAATATATCTAAAAAATGCATATATTTATATATATATATTTATAGTTATATACATACACATCATATATATATATATATATATATATATATATATATATATATATATATATATATATATATATATATATATATATATATATACTACAGTTTAAAATTTTGAAGCCACTCCCAGAATTAGCATGGGATGAACATGACAGAAAGAAAAAAATGAAAAAGTCTTTGAAAATAAAATGGAATCAATTATCAAACATATACTTTGAGAAACCTTTGGAGTGGATGCCTGATATTCGTGCTGAAGTAATCAAGGCTAAAGGAGGATATTTTGACGAGAGCAAAATTTAATCATAAAATGCTTTTGTTTCTTTTTATTAGAATAAAATTTCTAATGAAAAATAATGTCTCAATTTTTTTTAAACATGTGTAATAATTTTATCTAATTTAAATTACAAAATAACTTTTTGGGTTAATTTAAAAAAAAATTCTTGAATTGTAGTATATATAGATATACCGGGTGTAACAGGAAAATTGTCCAACTCGTGTAACAGCATAATTATCCTTCCCAGAAAATGTTTACTATCTAAAAAAAACACTAAACAAATTTAGTTTCTCTTTTCTTTTAGCCATCTCGGCACCATTTATCGTAAGAATCAATGAAAAACCCATTGAGTTACACAGCTAAATATAGAGCAGATTAAAACTGTTTTGTGTCAGACCCACTGTCTTCCAAACTGAGCGATGGTGAGAGGAAAAAGATCATTCAGGCCTTCAGTAATGATACCAACATTCATACTCTGGCTTTCATCTTCAAAGTTCATTCAAGAACTATCAAGAGAACGGTGAATAAATTTTTAAAATGAGGGAACAGTAGAGAGGAAAACTGGATCAGGAGGCCACAACAGGAAGAGGGATCATCTTTTCAAATTGATACAGATAAATGAATAAATTAGAAATGATCCAACTCAATTCGCCAGACGTTTGGCACGTGAGAGAGGAGTTTCAGCTACGACAGTCCAAAGAGCAGTGAAAAAAGACGTGTGACGCACATTGTTAGCCCAGGACAAAAAGTTAGAAAGGTTAGAGAAGGCGGAAATCATCTTGTATACGTTGGAAAATGATCCTGGAATCATATATTCCTATTGTTCAAAGCAGAGTTCAATAGTGTTATAAGAACCTCAGAGAATTCCAGTAAGATATCTTTAATCATTTCTAAGTTACAACGGTTCAAAGCTTAATCTAACAAATCGACTTTTGCTTTTACATAATTTGGACAATTTTACTGTTATCTCCGGTATATATATATATATATATATATATATATATATATATATATATATATATATATATATATATATATATATATATACACCGCTTTCATTAATGAACTGAGCAGTCTGGCTGATGGCATTAATATATATTCGTATATAATGTTAGAATTTCCCTGTTTCTGCCGTGCGCTGATAGCTTAGGGATGGGATCTCCGACTGATGGTAAATTTTTCGGGTTTAGATTCTGGCTTGAAGCAGTCGTATGTCTAGTCAAACTGATGAGCTGTAATACAGCGAAACAGGCTTGCTTGTGGATGACTCTCTCTCCCTCTCTTTACATATATATATATATATATATATATATATATATATAGTTGCGGTTTTCTTATCCTATTGGTAAAGGCATATCGTTTTCTAGTAATTTTCTTCTTCCCCGGGTAATATAATATTGTATGACTTTTTAAGGATATGCAAGATTTTTGGCAAAGAGCATCTCGGTAAGTAGTCGCAAAGATTTTATTGACAAGTTTTTGACGACCGCTCTTTTAGATAAAACTATAGTAATTTTCTGAACATTTCATTATTTATATACTATTTCATAAAATACATCTATTGGTTGCTTTAGTACACATCATCAGTGATGTTTCTAGCCGATGTTCATTAGGGGTCTCGAGTCTTTCAACATCATACGCCGTCTCCACGGTGACCCAGCCGATACTGATCGGGTATCGATTTGTGTACCTTCCGTTAGATACAAGTTTTCCACCTACCTAACTACATACCGTGCCACTCCTCTTGGCAATTTATTGTCTAATCCCGGATGACTTCCGGTTCGCCAGCAATGGGCACTCTTCCATAAAAAAGGAAGGAAACGCAGCTGCAATTTCTATCTGATATGGCGGTGTACTTGGCTTGAAGTGGTAAGTACCGATTTGATCCCCCTCACTGACAGATATACACATGCATGCACACACAGAGAAACGTGCTCAAACATCACATTCTGCTTACATTTGTCCAATTTTGATTAATGTTAATCATCCAGAATATTAAGCATATTTAATTCAAGATGATATAAATCTATACAAATAAAAGTGCCTGTTTGCTGGCTATAGACTGGGAAATTACTGAATGGATTCCAACCAAATTTTGTAGGCGAATAGAATATGGCCCAGTAAGCCTACGTAAAGTTGATTTATGTCCATCGTGAAGATCGTAAAACGTTAAAGGAACTGTATTTCATAGAAGTTTAATACATAACCCCACATAAAAAAACAAAACAAAAAAAAACAATATAGTAGGGTAAATCAGTTTTTGCTAATAGATTAATTCGCAGTTACTTCCCTTAGTCATTTTAATAATATATGCAAATAAAATGAAGTGTTTGCCTCTTTGTTTTTTATTTAGACAAAATCATTTCCCGAGTTAGATTGGGTACCTCTGTTAGTTAAAAGATTAAAATAATAAAGACTAAAAATCAAATATAAGAATAAAATCGTAAATCAATCACAAGTTTTGCCTTTTAATCAAATATTTAATATATATATATATATATATATATATATATATATATATATATATATATATATAATTAGGTGACTTCCGCCCGTCCGTCCATCACACCCTCTAAAATAGCCACTGACCGATCGAAGTCAAATTTTGGGGAGAAATGCAAACAGATAAGGGGGTACAAAGTTCAGTTGGTTTTACTAGGGTGAATAGCTTAGTACTATAAATTCTCATTAATTTTTGGGAAAAATTAAAAGTTTTATTATTTAACATACAAAATACACCCACTATTTTAAAAACAATTTAATTATTGAAGTAACAATGACCTATTTATTCTTTTTAGTTATTTGCGTATCTTTTCTTTTTTGCATATCTTTTCTTAGTTTTTTTTTATATACAAGAATCCAATTTCTAGTTTGCTCAAGAGTAAAAAGAAAATCCTAAGAATTTATTCTTCGATGTTAAAAAAGGGAAAAACAATGACATTTTCTGAAAAGATATTTGTTTACCATGAAGTCCGATAAAATGAAATTAAAAAAATTATTAAACCACGAGATAGGATTTTTATCAAAGTAATATTTCCAAACAAATCAGCTTATTTAAATTTCATCGACTGGTATGCTAAATTGAACGAAACGTAGAGTTTGTAAATCTCGACAAAAAATGATAGCGACAACTTCAACAATACTAAATAATAAATTCTATTTGCCTAAAAAAAGCCATATTCATATTTTCTATTTTAGAATATTTTAAGAGTTTGTATTATTATAGGTTGGTGCTAAAATAATGACGTAATAATGTCGTTTTTTGACGTATTTTTAACGTAAAAAACGACATTATTACGTCATTATTTTTGCGCCAACCTAATAATACGATCATAAAATAACTAGTTGGTAATTTAGATTTTAGAAGTCGTTTGTTCAGTGCAATATTAATCTTCTTTTTAAATCAGTTTCATTTTCTTTGATTTTTTTCACATAAATTTTGGTAGATAAATTTCGTGAGCGTGATGTGCAATACAGTACCTTGTATCCGGGAGCTCATCTCCTAAGTTCCATCAGTCCTGCTTTTTTTTTCTTTTTTTTTTTAATCATGCTTCTGCTGACATTGTAGGAAGTGCGAGTATTTTTGTAATTGCTGCAGAGTACATGTCAATTTCTTAAGTAAGCTTTTCCTCAGAATTAATAGAATAGGAAAAATAAACACTAAAAAAGCAAAAAAAAAAAAAAAAAAAAGCATTGACACGATACGAAAACTAAGCCCGGCAGGGCGGTGAAAAGTTCTTAGCCTCACCACGAAAGGATACCAAAAAAAAAAAAAAAAAAAAGTTTTGATGTTTTCTCATTGGTTTAGATATTAAGATGTGTCTTAGTTCGGAAACATTTTCTCACTCCTTGGGGTTTCGTATCTTTTCATTTCTTTAAAAAAAAAAACAAAAAAACAAAAAACAACAAACAACAACAACAAAACAAATAAAAAAACAAATTAAAACAAACGGAATGTTATGAAAGGCGAAGAAAAATGAACTGAAATTCTTTGCTTACCGTGTGAGAAAAATATACTTTTATATTAGCAGCAATGAGCAAAGTAAAAGTTTATATAGATAATGCAGTCTATCACTCTCTCTGTCTCTATCTGTCTGTCTGTCTGTCCCTCTTTCTTTCTTTCTCTCTCTCTCTCTCTCTCTCTCTCTCTCTATATATATATATATATATATATATATTTACGTTAAACATAAAAATGTCTTTAATAAATAAATATTACGTTAAACATAAAAATGTCTTTAATAAATAAATTGTCGGACTTTGTCCATTTCTTAATGTATGACATCATTTGTTTACATTTGATACGCCATGAGCAGTTATGAATGTACGAGATTCATGGAAGATTGAAGTTTATAAGCAGTAAATTCGACCTTGCCTACCGAACGCTCCTTTGTGGCCGAGTCGGTTAAGGCACGTCAGCATAACTGACAGTTCCGTATAGGATGCAGGACGAATATTTTCTATGAAAATTTCTCGGACATTCAGGCCGGTAAATGTTATTTAATACTGTTTATTGTAAACAGAGCATTTACTTAATATTAACTTATATACATACACGTACACAGTGACACGTGCCCTAGTGGTTAGATCACGAGACTCGGGTTCGAATTTCACCATGGTCCATTTGTCAGGAAGGTGAATTCTTGATGTTATCGGTCTGGAAGAGGCGATCCCAGCAGGCGGTACTTTTGGAAAATGTCTGAAAAACCAAACCACAGGTTGATCCAAGACTTGTGAGTGAAATTGTATAGACAAAAACCTTGGCCGTCGTCGTTGCTAGCACGAAGTCCCAAGTCATCGTGGCCGAGGGTAGAACATTCTCCCCTTGTTCAGATCGTTGATCACGCCAGGTAACAAGCTGCTTTTCCAGAAACTGTAACTAAGGTATACCCTAAGGTCATTATAAACTACAGGTAGGCTCTGTGGGTGCTGAACAAGCACAAAATGCGCATGAACAAGCGTCTTCAAAAGGGATTAGCAATCATCGAAAACGAGTAGCCAGCCATTAGCATATACGCACAAAATTTGCATTAATACTTCGCATTCATCATATATATACTAATAAATTTTTAGTACCACTATGAAGTAAAACAAGTTTTCAATATAGGGATCACAATTTAATTAACAGTTAATATCGAATAAAATAAAGCTAACCTAAGGTGCCTTTCGACAAACACTTCGTTTTGATGTTCACGAAATAAATTATAATCGAAATGGATAATTAGAGTCTCCGTCTTCTTCTTCTTATAATGCTCTGTAGTCTACATCGAACTCTCCCTGAAAATAAAAAAATAAATAAAAAAAAAATAAAAAAAATTCTAAGGTTAAAAAATCAAAAAATCTTGGTTACTTATTTAGACGGTTTCCACCTTAGAATTTTTTTAATTTTTAAAAAAATTTTTTTTTTACTCCCCCCTACACATTTTTGTTGAATAAATTTTACCCGCCCCCCATCTACTTAGTTTGTGGTTCTTCGGTCACGTGGTATGGTTTTAATTATCGCCTATAAATATGTGTTTCTCTTTACCTCGTTAGCCATACTTTCCCTGACGATCCGTTTAGGTGAAACCTAGGTAGGTTTGTCTGGCTCACTAGGTGTATCTAGGTCTGCTCTACGATTGTATTGAGCTCTTTTGTTAGTTAGTTGTCTACTCGTATCGGGTTTTTTTCTTTGGGCTTCAGACCTGCATCTGTGCAATTTGTTCGACAGTAGTTCATGTTTGTAGCGCTTTCTTTTTTTAAAACCTTTTTTTCTCTCGAGATTGATTTGATTATTTGCAAATCAAAAATTCGAGGGTTTTTCGAAACGAGTCTAGATATCTATCTATCTATCTATCTATCTATATATATATATATATATATATATATATTGTACAGGTAATAGATCAGTTGGTGTATAATCTAGGTGGATCCTAGTAATATCAGATATTATGTAAACTGTTAAAGCAAAGGAGAGAACTAGTATTAAATCAGATCTTAAAATTTCCCCCTCCTGTCTTCTCTTCAGTTCTAGGGGAAACGATCATTTGATCCAGTGATGTTTAGGCCGCTTCGTTTCAGATAGCTACACATTCCAGCAAGGTCAATTAACTCTCTTTTGTTAAGCGTTTTCACCCATGCCGAATCAGATAGCGGGTGCTTTTTTAAAGTGAGGTTCGAACTCTACCGGAGAACACATTTCATTTATTAGATCTCTCGAATGGGTGAGATGGTAGATGTAATTCACACTGTTTTAAAGACGGGCGTCTATTTAAACATGGGCATCCATTAAAATTAAGGTTTGGATTAATAACAAATAAAGTTGGATTGTAACTTAAATACATCAATTTTTTTACAAATACACACACATATATATATACACACACACACACAACTCACACACACACACACACACACACACACACACACATATATATATATATATATATATATATATGTATGTATATATGACGTATATGCGGCAATATTTGATATTGCAGCAGAAGCATCAGACGATAAGCAGAGATCCTTATGAGTGTGCTGCCATATCAAATATTGAGCATCTCAAACTTTTGCTTGCTTGAGGGTGGCAGATAAGTACCATTAATATCTATATATTGCTTTGCCCATCCTTTTCCTTGTTCATCAACAACTGCATTATAAGCTTTGTCATATTTGTTATATATATATATATATATATATATATATATATATATATATATATATATATATATGTTCTCAGAATATATCTATAGAGAAGACAAATTGAATAAAATAGACAATCGGAAAATAGGACTTGGTCCTTGCCGATGCGTTTCGTCATTGGACTTTAGCAAGGCAAGTGATAGTAAACACAAGCGAAATGTTGTGTAGTCACACACACACGCATATATATATATATATATATATATATATATATATATATATATATATACATACACTGCTCCTGTAAGATATTTCTATATACACGTGCTTTTGTGTTCGCGTAAAAAGAAATTCTTGAAGGAAATACGAGAACGAATCGAATCAGTCGCTTTCGGAAATCACGCATGCCCAAAACTGGCAACAGCATGACACTTCCGGCCACAACTCACTCTATTTCTAACACAGGAATAATTTCTTTCTCTTTCAGACCTGACGACCTCTACCACATAGACAAATGCACATCCCGACGTATGTACACATGAAACACACACATAGTTTAAAGTAAAAAAAAGAAAAGAAATAAATCTAAATTTACATGCCTACGAATAAACTGCTTACACTTCCTCATCCCCGTACCGATTACTCGTACATAAGTACGTATCCGTATACGCACACACACATAGGCACACTGTATTCACAGGCACTGACGTAAGAAGTGTAGTTGCAGGCCCTTGGCTTGGCTTCTTCAATAGCATTCTAAAGAAACACGGCGTGAACTCACTTTTCCGGGTCCCAGAACAATTGCATCCATAAGTCTCTTCGAGGCAGGTAACGTTATGTATGTTAGCACTTTCGTGACATGAGCGATAGGTAGCATGTCTCGGCCGTGATCTTTGCACGCTTGGTTGTCACGTGATCCTGTGGCTAGTGTCCGTAAAATGCAAATTAAATTAATGAGAAATAAATGTAAGAAAGAAAAAAAAAGTGATGTTTTTGTATTTGCATGCATCTAGGATATTGTTATTTAAAAAAAAAAAAAAAAAAAAAAAAAAATGAGCATACGATGTTCGCTCATACGGAGACGGCACAGAATATAGCGTAAAGCGTTTATTTAGAGATGGGCGACGGTTTGCATTAATCTTAATCTGGGATTGCCGAATGGTAAAATAATGAAATCTGCGGCAATGCGACCTGAAATAATCGCTTTTTTTTTTCGTTCATATTAATGATTAAACACTAGTCATGACGAATATAAAAATTACATTTTATAAAAGTTAATATAGAATCAAGTTTCAATTAACTGTAAATTGATCCATCACGGAAGCCAAAACAAAATATATTCATACCACGTAATTTTTTAAAATGTAAAAAAAATAAAAAATTACTTTACTCATTTCACACCGAGCAAGCCAGTGAAGTCACTAGACGTAAGGAATGATTGAGCGAGAGAGAATATCAGAAAAAAAGAATATTAAGGAGAGAGAACAATTAAAGAAAACATAAGATAACGATTGACATTGCATTTAAATTTTTGAAGATGAAAGTTGGCAGGAAAGCGTGGAGCCGGAAGAGATTTCCACAAGCGAGTAGTGCGATAGAAGAAACTGTTAGCATAGAACTTGCGGCTACATCTAGCTATTTTAACTATAATCAATCATCAGGTCTTGACAATTGCATCTAGCAACAGCCTGTCGCCTCTAAGTGTTGACTTCAATGTTCACTTTTATATTTACGCACGCACTATCTCTGACATTGAGCACTTTATCCCATAAATATAGCATACCATAAGAGTATATTTCTTCATATATATATATATATATATATATATATATATATATATGTCAATTTATAGCACATTGAGCACCCTTTTAGAAAATTTAATAAAAATTTGTTTTAATAGTTAACTCCACCAATTATTATTATTATTATTATTATTATTATTATTATTATTATTATTATTATTATTATTATTATTTACCTTGTGTTTCTGTTGTATACATATTTCCTTCCGGGTCCCAACCAGAGATCTAAGGTCAGAAATGGCTTCATTACATTTTCCACTGATCATTTAAAAAAACAAAACAACAAAAACAAAAACAAACAAACAAAGAACACACATTTTACATAAATAAACTCTTGGTAATGTGTGAGCTGTATTTGTGAGTACAAATCTTTATATTTTGTTAAGGCTGAGCTGCCAGGAATCCGGACAGTGAGTCTATCGGAGCCTTTTGAAATCAATCCGAGGGCTCCAACTACAACTGGAATTATTAATGTCTACAGGTGTGGTTCGAGATCCTTGTAATTTGAAAGTTTTTTGAAGATCTTCAAAGATACATTACAATCTGCAGGGGCTTCCATGTCAATAAGAAAGCACATTCTAGTGATCTTTGATCATGCTGTCTGGGCAATTAGCTTTGATTGTTCTGTCTGTGTGTATTAAAAAGTACCATAAAATTGTCACAGGTCCTGATGAGTAAGTGTTAGATTTATTTCAGGAATGCTGGTCCTGATAGTGTATTTGCCGTGCAGAGGATTTTTCCCTTTTCGCCTGGGTATTTTTTTAAGGTCGATTTGTTTTACACTATTTTTTTTATTTGCCTTGCTTTTTCACTTGAAGACATAATTTCTTTCGATTCAGGTTCATTTAATTGCCTTTCCCGAAGACAGCGATTTACTAAGCGTGGCTTAGGTGTGGTACAAGGCCGAAAGTATGGAGCACCTAGTGAATCTCAATACTAATTGATCTAGCGAGTCAGGCTTGCTAACCGTTACACCACATGGTAGTACTCCAATTTCCCGGGAATGTTACACAGTCTTTTCTCATAGAGGTGCTGTTTTTTCGGTACTCTCATGTTTCAGAACCAATTTTAACATCCGGTTATTTGTTTGCTGCAGTGATGCACAATTACTGCAATGATCAGTCATTTGATACCAAGAATTACCAATATAATGTTAGGAAAATTATCATCGGCCCATCCTGCGGCATATGAGGAGAACATCCAGTTGTACATGGCGGCATAATATCTCAGTGTGGCTGACTGGGGCCAACAGAGTATTTATAACATGACATGGCTGCTCTCTCTCTCTCTATCTCTCTCTCACCCTATATATATATACATACATATATATATATATATATATATATATCATTATTCTTTAAAAATATGATTCCATCGCTACATAAGAGTTCTCATGTTTCAAAAATATAAGCTATAAAAACCAGCTCTATTTCATCCTCAAGCAAAATTTTGGGAATCATAATTAAAAAAAAAAATTTAGGCTCTACTTATGTATTGAGCACTGTTTTTTTTTTAAATAAATACACAAATACTAAAAACCTTTATATTATTAACTTAACGGTTCTTACTTATATATATATATATATATATATATATATATATATATATATATATATATATATATATAATAAAGTTAATTGGTAATCCGTATGGATAATTCCAGGGAGGATATAAACCACGAGAGCTCAATGTAATAACAGAGCAATAATAATTAATTAACAAATTGGAGACTTCGGAAAGCCATGGTAATATTTTATTTTGCAAGACCGATAAAATTCGATTTCGCTTCGTCAGACCTTACGGTTTCAAGACAATGAATTCAAAATTCCTCCAGGAATCAACCGAAAAACGAAACGTAAAACAAGATTAACGGAAGTTGTGTTTTAAAACAGTTCCACAAAGTAGGAAGGGAAGAAGGGAGGTATATGTTTCTTGGCGATGGGTTGATTGTAGCGTTTACTTCTTGAGGGATGGAGATGCTTTATCAAGAATGGAATATATATATATATATATATATATATATATATATATATATATATATATATATATATACTCGTCAATATACCGCACATTCAACCGCCCTCGCAAAGAGAATTGGTGGAAACAGAAGCCTCCACTTGTTGTACAGGATGATGAAGTTTGCATCCTATAGAATATAAGTGTTCAGACTGATAGGTAAGTCTAGTCAACTCGACCAGACATAATTGTGAAGAATCATATTCAGTCCCGATGCTGCACCGAGTGACTATGGCCTATGCCGTTCAATGGCACAATTCCTTCGCGATCATTGATTCAACATTTTTGATGAATGAAGGAAGCTTGTTTACAGTATTTTATTCAAAACCAACCGGCTGAATTCTGTGACAAAGTCCGATGCTGTCTGGTCGCTGACAGAATAACTTTGGATTTTAATTTGAAGAATAAATGGTACTGCTCCTTAAAATTTTGTTGTTTTCTTTCCGCTTCCTGAGTCAGAACTTTCTGGCCAACTTCATATTTATTTGAAAATTGCTGTTTTTTTATTGCGGTGAAATATCTTCATAAACATTTCTCGAATCACTAATAATGTCTTAAGGCTTCACACCAAGAACTAGCCAAACACGAAGCCATGAAATGAGAAAGCTTTCCTTCCTGTTTTAATAATGCAAACCTTTACAGCAAGGACGTACCATGCTACATTTGAAGGAGTCAAATCACACTTATTTCCTTTTTTTTGCCAATTTTTACCCAATATAAGACCCAAAAGCCACTCAAAGTAGGGGGTTACTGTGTGAAGTTGTTTTAGCGTAAAAAAGGAAAGATAATAGAAATGTTAGACAAATAATTATAAACATGAAAATGTTAAGATTTAATTTGCGAATAAAATTTCATAGTTCAAGTGGAGATGTTAGGAGTACAGAGTTGAAGTAGACTTTAGAAAGAACAGGTTAACCACTTCTAAACAAGAAACAAGGGATGAATCTCTACTTCTGTTCAAAAGACCAAGAAGGTGTGTAAATCGGATGATAGACGAGACTCCTATTGAAACTATAGCAATTGTTCATTCTTAAAGATGTTATGATATGAGGCAATATCGTTTAAAGTCATTCGATCATATGACACGCTCGGCTGACGTCTTCAAGAAAAAATCGAAAACTGCCTTTTTCACTGCTAATTATTCATTATACCATATCCAAGTATTTTACAAAAAATTAGAATTCGATTACACAATATTTCAAGCTCAATTTAGGTTTATAGTTTGTAACCATGCAATGAGATGAGGTGACATGAACCGTAGACTTGTCTGCGGAATATCATTACATTATTCTTAGATAATTATAGTGAAATCATTGAATTTTTTTTTTTTTTTGTCAAAAGGTTTTTATTTTTGGTTGTATATTAATTTAAAATAGTCCTTTTTACAAGCTTTGTTTTTTGAAATGAAATAAGATCATTCTAAATTTCAGAATTTCACTATTGCTCATCAAAATGACTGGAAGAAAGCGATCTAAAAACAACAATGGAAAAGAGAGGTAACAAAGCGTAAACGAAATAGCTCCAGTTTGTTCAATTATGGAAACTTATTATTGCAGCCAAAGTATTCTAAAATGCCGCCAATAACAAAGGAGTAAATGAAAAATATCTAACAGCAAATCGAATATAGCATCGAAATTTATATTATTTTTATTTGTTTGTTATGTAATGAAATACATAATTATTAGGTTGGTGCAAAAATAATGTCGTTTTCTCACATATGTTACTATGTGAGAAAACGACATTATTTTTGCACCAACCTAATATCAACAATGTTTCTGTAAAACTTGATATTTCCTGAAATAAATTCTTAATAAATATTATTATTGTTATTATTTTACTTAAGCGTAAGGTACTCCTAACTTTACAATTCCTTACGGCTAACCATGACAAGAAATGTTAATGAAAACTATTTAAAAACCTTAAGTATTGCCGCAAAATTATCAAATGTTGAATACGCCCCCACCCCAATCACTGAACGCGTCATAATGTTTTGCATAATCGAAGAATTTTCATTATTGACAGGGATAGGTTTAGAAATTTTTACGTAAATTGTTAATATAGTGAAAGGTTTTAAATATTATTGTTTGATCTAATTTTGTCTGTATTTCTGAGATGAGGTATTATGTACATTATTTACATTATTCGGACTATTGTCCTCATCTTTGTCGCTATATTTCTTCAAGTGGTTGGAATGAACTGAATGCTTTATTTCGCTCACTGGGGTAGACTGTTCTAGTTCCAAGTGTCATGTTTAATGGACGTCAATTATCAGTTATCTCTGAAAGTTCTCCACTGCCTTCATGTTGATTGATGTAATGTTGGTAATTTTTTTTATATAAAAATGTATTGCTGGTATTTTTACTATAAATATGTATATTGATTTTCTAAGCGTACCTTAGATATGGTATAAGGCCGAAAGTATGGAGCACCCAGTGAGGTACGAACTCACTACTCTGTCGTAACTGTTTTAGCGAGACAAACTTGCTAATCATTACACCGCCTCGAAGCGCCTAAATATTGTTATTTTCTAAGCGTAGCTTAGATGTAGCACAAGGCAGAAAGTATGGGGCACCTAGTGAGGCTCGAACTCACTTTTCAGTCGTAACTGAGCTACTGAGAAAAGCTTGCTAACCGTTACACCACGCCGAGGTGCCTAAACTATAAACATGTATATACTTTCATAGGATTGTGTCTTTGGGGGTTCACTATTTGGCCATAGCTGAGATCCTAACAGGTTCTACCATCCCCGGGTCAGAGTGGACGTTGAAACAACAGTGATTTAGGGGTGGTTCAACACCCCCTCAAAACATTCAATCCCCGATCAGAGGCCTTACTGCCAGATGTAGTTTGTCGTCATATCCAGGACTAAGATATTTTTAGTTTATTATTTATTAGGTGAACTTTAATATTATCCGGTTCACACTCCTTCCTAGCTTTTTGAACAGGGGTAAAGGTTCCTTTTTAGTATTGGGTTCCCATTTCATTCTAAAGTTTTTTTCATTCTCTTTCACTCCCAGTAGCCCTTGTATCTTAGTGGAATTATTACCTTGCTTGGGGTGAGTTGCTTGAAAAATTAAAATAAAAATGTAGCGGAAGTGATTAAATTTAAGGTTGAATGGGAAACTCCTCATCCGTGGAAATTTTAAGGAGATATTAGGTATTTGTTATAGCATACCTACGGGCGATAATGAGTATGTGCCCATTTATATAAATACAGTAGTAAATACTGTATATTGGTCTGCAGTCGGAGATTCGTCTCCAGCTTTGCTGGTCAAACTCTCTACCTCCGGGCAGAGGGGATCCCCAGACGAGAATATGTAGAAGGGCAGAGTATCGTCTCGGGGAAGAGCTACCTGACCCCGTTTTACACGAGGTCTACAGGGAATATTTGGCCGAGCCTGCAGGCTCGGATACTCCACGTTAAATTCAGCCTTTTGCTATGAAATTTTATTCGCAAATTAAATCTTAACATTTTCATGTTTATAATTATTTGTCTAACATTTCTATTATCTTTCCATTTTTACGCTAAAACAACTTCACACAGTAACCCCCTACTTTGAGTGGCTTTTGGGTCTTATATTGGGTAAAAATTGGCAAAAAAAAAAAGGAAATAAGTGTGATTTGACTCCTTCAAATGTAACATGGTACGTCCTTGCTGTAAAGGTTTGCATTATTAAAACAGGAAGGAAAGCTTTCTCATTTCATGGCTTTTGCGTGGGGCGGTTGGTAGCTATCCTGCAGTTGAAGATTTATTGTGGAATTCACCTGACTCACTTCTAGCAGTTGACTACTTCTACACGCCGCTGGCGAATCTTATATGCGTTGTTCGTGTCCTAAATATTATCGTTCATTACCAACCTTCGTGGGATTATTCTATTCAGCAACCTTCCCTAGGTTACAACAGTTTTAGAGTCATAGGTGAGAAGATTCAAACTCTGCAAGAATATTAATATTTTTTTCAAGTTACTGTTCTAACATTTAAGTCCTGCAATGAGTAAATTATACTCTAAAACTCTGTGATGTTATTCTACTTTCGTCATTTTTATTAGGATATTTGCATGAATTTAGAAAAAGACGCATAGCTCATTGAAAGCAAAGCTTTATTTGAAAGCAAATTACTATAAATAATCTTGAGAATCCTTTTATCAAAGGTATGTCAAACTGGCGGCCCGTGAGCTGCATGCGGCCTTTTACTTGCATTTTGGCGGCTCTCACAAAGATTTCTATAGTCGTGGTATATCGATAATTTTTTTTGAAAGTACCTAGAACTAGGGTGTGCCCAGATTTTTATTTCATATGTTCCTCTGGCATTTTAAGAACTTCCGAAAGTTTGTCACAAGGATTATGGTGATCTTTTGTTCCACATACGTCGGTGAGCAGTTATTTTCGTTTATGAAGGCAACAAAAACGTCTCACAAAACCAGATTAACTGATGAATATTTGTCATCTTTGATCAAAGTGGGATCTACACAGGCACCTGATATATCGAGAATAGTTTGTTTAAAGCGATGTCATTCATCAGGACAACATAAAGATGATTAAATTGTACTACCTTATATTATAAGGATTTTGTATTTAAAGTTTAGTTACCACTAGCTGTAATGTAAGACTGTAAGCAGGTGCGGCCCTCGTGGGTGCAGATATGGCCGATGCGGCCCTCGATATTCTCTGAGTTTAACATGCCTGTTTTATCACATCTATTGAATAAATCCACCATTAGCATCGATGCTTGGATTGATGCAGGCTCAAAAGCGTTGGCATCGCCGAATAAAAGATGATCATTACCAATTTTGTATGTATGGCGTACTTGAGTGATTTTATGTGGTTATAGGGCGTAGACGGACCTCTTTCTCGATTACGCTTCATACATACTGGTCCAGTGGATTCAGGTATGGTCAGCTAGGAGGCTATGATGTTGGAAGAGCATGAGCATGGGGATTGCCATACTTAGGTTGCCTCAGCCATATGCGAGGGCGCAGAGTCTTGTTAGAAGACGTATGGTCATCTGGCATCTGAAAGTCAGCAGTATTAACTTTTACCCCGAAGAAAGAATTTAGAAGTCATGATATATTTCTTATTGCTGATGATTCGCAGAACCATTATAGTTGTTGGGAACTTTGTATGCATAACGCTTGGAATCTCACTCGGGCCTCTGAATAAAAAGTTGCCGTTAATTCGGTTTAGCTTTTGACGCCGATGAAAGTTTTTCTCGTCGGAGAAAAGACAAAGCATCGTAGCCTCTTGATCAAATGATTCACTTTTGTCCCTTCACACATGAACTGACCTCGACGCATTATATACGACTTAAACCAGATGTGGTCATTCACACCTCTTCTGATGGCGCACGCTAGCAACTTGAGGTCTGTTGAAATGGTTCTGGTTGATTCTCCGTGGCCCTTTCCGATTATTTTTTTGCACTTTCCGTGTAAAGTTATGCGTTTTGATACTTTTAGCACCCTTAGCGTGCGTTTTGCATCGACCTGCTTCCATTGGATCCCTAGCAACGTCTTCTAGCTCCTTTCGAACTTTGATAGCGAAAGATCTGGCAACTTTCGGGAAGCGACCTATTTATGTATCACTGCGTTGAGCTTTTAAGGCAACGATTACAGTTTAACTTTTCATTTGCCGAGTCAACATGAGACCGGACATTATTTTTCTGAATAGAGAAGGTAATAAAAATGAGTTAGAACTGTGGTTCCCAACCTTTTTTACCTCATGGCCCACTTTGAAACCAGAATGATTCTGTGGCCCATTATATTATTATAGTGTAAAAATAACTTCCATAATGGGGTCCATAATCTGTGGCCCATATATTAGCCTGATGACCCTGTAAAAATTATACATTTTTGTAGCACACCTAAAATTTGCCTTGTTCTATTTTGGCCATGTGGCCATAGGTTGGGAAACACTGAGCAAGAATTTTTTATGGAGCATGACATTATTATAATGTAAAAAATTACTTCCATTTTATGGCCCATAAGCATGGGCCCATATATTAGCCTGATGACCCAGTAAAAATTATAAATTTCTGTAGCACACCTAAAATTTGCCATGGCGCATTTTGGCCATGGGGCCATAGGTTGAGAGACACTGAGCTAGAAGATTTCTATGGAGCATGACTATATTATAATGTAAATAATTACTTTCATTTTATAGACCATAAGCTGTGTGGTATATACTAGCCTGGTGGCCCAGTAAAAATTATAAATTTTCTTTGGCCCAACTGAAATTTGCCATGGTCCATTTTGATCATGTGGCCATTGGTTGGAAAACACTGAGTCAGAATTTTTCCGTGACCCATGAAATTATTATAGTGTAAAATTACTTCCATTTTGTGGCCCATAAGCTGTGTCCCATATATTAGCCTGATGGCCTAGTAAAATTATATAATTTCTGTGGCCCGCCAAAATATTCCAGGGTTCATTTTGGGCATAGGTTTGGAAACACTGACTTAAAAGACTGAAAGATATGTCCTCAAAAACCTAACGCACGCACCCAGCAGATCGTACCAGAGCGCATTTTATTTATTACATTTCATTAAGCTCGGATCTTAGCGCCATGAATACTGCAATATGGCCAGAAGACAAATTTGTAAAGGGGTGCAAATGACATCAGTAAATGCGCTCATCACCGAAAGGTGATACTGCATTCCAGTGATCAGTCGACATGAGCGGTACTTTTGCAACTTGGTGATCTTGCGTTAATGATAATTGCTAACATGGTCGATTGACTCTTGTATTTAATAGAATCTACTGGATTTAATCCAGGGGTGTGAGAGGAGCTTTCTCTGATGGTACACGCGATAGCATGCCCATGATGTGTGATGATCGATTTTAATAACAATAATTACGTCACCAGAATAGTCTCACAGGTATAGAAAGACATGCAAAGATATGAACAGGGCGAGTCAAAATTAGCGCCAAGATCCTGGGAAGTCATGTTAATAAAATGTCTTTCAGATTATTCATTTTCATAGTTAATTCTGTCGCCAATGGCTCGATAAAACTTTTCCCGGTGGGTGGATTGTTTGAGAAGCCAGCACGCTCCCCAGAACACGTACCACCGGATTTCTTTTATTCAGTGCTCATGAAGGAGCTTGTTTATCTTGAAAATTGAAGGCTCAGAGGACATTTTCAGAAAACTGACGGCGAAATTTGCGAACCTGCGTGCCACTCTAAGCCTGCTTACTTGTACTGGTTGTTTTTATTGTTTTTGCTTAGTGGCTTATCAACACCTCTATGGGTTATTTAATGCCGAAATGTAAATATGAAAATTCAAACTTAAAAATTAATTCTCTTGAGGATAACATTATTTTATGATTAGATTGTAATTACTGAGCTTCATCTTTTTTTTTTATCAAATCTTCTTACAAGAAATAAAATTAATCATAGCAAATTGTTTTCTGAGTCTGTCTATATTTCTTAGATGAGGTATTATGTACATTATTTACATTATTCGGACTATTGTTCTCATCTTTGTCGTTTTACGTTTCGGCCGTTGTACGCTCCGGCCATCTTCAGGTGGTTGGAATGTCGAACTGAACCCTTTATTTTACTCACTGGGGTAGACTGTTCTAGTTCCACGTGCCATGTTTGATGGATATCAGTTATCAGTTATCTCCTGTTAATTTCCCTCTGAAAGTTCTCCGCCGCCTTAATCAAGTATTGAACTCACACTCTTTGGGTCCTGTCACTGGATCTAACCAACGCCTTTATCCACTGTGCCCTGTGTCCTTGAGAACATCCGGGTATGAATTTCTGGGTATTATAAACCTAATGTCTTCAGCAACCATTTTTACCAGTGTTCATATTGCAATTTTGCTGTTATGATTACATGTTTTTACCAGAGTTCATATTGCAACTTTGTTGTTATCATTGCTTTTCTCTTTTACTGGTTCTCATATTGTATTCATTTCTTCTATGCTTGGTCCGCTCAGGAGATTTATGTGGCCTTGCATACGTGCTGATTCCTTAAGTTTACGAATTTTCCAACGTTGTGATAAATATGGCGACAATAAATTGTTTTCTATTTAAAAAAAAAAAACGACAATATATGCCATGCCATTAATTTTACTATAAAATGCATTGATCATCATCATCATCATCATCATCATCATCATCATCATAATGATCTCCTTGACTTTTGTAATCGTTCTTGGGGGACCCGAATGCAGAAGCCACACTAAATCTCTCCCTCAATGGTCTATCAACGGCAGCCATCAGTAATTCTGGCATAGTCTTATCTGTTTATTGCTTGACATTGTCCAACCAGTTTTTACGTTGGTGTCCTCTCCTACGTCCACCTTCAACGGTGCCTTGTATGATAGTCTTGTACATGCTGTCGTGCATGCAACAGTCCAAACCACGACATTTTTCTCCATTTGACAGTGGCAAGAAGAGGTTCCTGGTGGCCCACATAACTTTCAACCCTTTTCCGCACAAACCCATTGGTTTTATGTTATCACTAGTTCATTTTTCTATAAAAATGTATTGCTGACCATTTTATTATAACATCTATGGTTGATATTATACTATAAAATGTATTCTTGATCATTTTAGCATATGTATTATTGGCAAATTTATGATCATTATACAATAAAAAATTATTGTGGGTATTTTTTTAATAAAAATATATTGATACTATATTTACTATGAAGCTGTATATTTATACTTTCTTAGTATTTTTATTTGTGTGTGTGTGTGGGGGGGGTCACTACGTGCTCATAGCTGGAACCCTAACAGGTTCTACCACTCCGATTTGTTTATGAGGGGGGATAATTGGAACATAGTCTGTAAAACAGCTTATTGTAGATTCGTAATAATTGCCCACTGACAAATGATTAGAACATAATTTCAGTGTCTTTCTTTGACTTCTGCTTTCTTAGAGACTGTAATATAAATGGCAGACAATCACCTGACAACCATAATACGGAGAAACAAAGATCTACTTTTGAAATCCCCAATATATATATATATATATATATATATATATATATATATATATATATATATATATATATGTGTGTGTGTGTGTGTGTATATTTTAAGACATTTTTTTATGTTTATACGTTCTTTTTATAGATACAAATATTTAAGTAAATGCTCTGTTTATAATAAACAGTATTAACAACATTTACCGGTCTGAATATCCGAGAAATTTTCATTGAAAATATGCGTTCCCCGGCAGGAATCGAACCTGTATCCTATACGGAACGGTCATATAGCCTGACGTGCTTTTACCGATTGAGCCACAGAGGAACGTTTCAGTTAGTAAGGTTGATTTTACTGTTTTTAAACTACAATTGTCCATGATTTTCTCTCTGTTGAAACTTGACTAATGCATGGAATAATAATGCAACACAAAATGTACTTAGAACAAAATGTATTGAAACAGGAAAGTGTACACAATATTTACATATAGTCTTTTGTATATTCCTGGGAAGACCGTTCCTGGAGAATGTGTTGACTGAGTCGGAGTCGGGCAGAGTCTCTGGTTGAATCTCTCGATTCCTACTCTCTCTTCCCGGTACCAACCATATTTATATGGTCGGTACTCCACTATGCAAATTAGGTGGATCCTACCACAACACTCTCGTACATTCATATCTGCTCGATGCGTATCCAAATGTAAACAAATGACGGTAAATATAAACATTATGTATGACGTCATTTGTTTCGGCCTTGAATATTCCCTGCGACACAAAAACCTGCCTACTACCAAAAAGTATGTCCATCTGACGAATTAACTCGCGGTCTTTGGTAGCAGCTTTGCTGAGCATCCTCTCGATGCAGTCATGTTGTTCGAATTTGTCAGCTATCGTATACATTGCCGAGCAGTTCTAACACAATCTTACAAAACATCTTGTAGTGCCTGAACGCAAGTAGATAGCCCGGGACCTATTGGCAAACGGATACGACAAGCTGAGTATCAATGAGTGCAAGCTAGGGGATCATTTCCGTTGAAGCGGAGCAGTTCCAACACATACAGTCCGGGAACTCTTCGATAAGGCGTTGTCTATGTACGATGGTCGATCAAAATTAATGCCTGTTCTTTTTTGTATATATCTTTTGTATACTAAAAATGTCACCTAATAAAAGGCTCGGGAGGTAGTTAAAGGTTTACAATCGGCAAATAGTAATGCCGGATAAGGTATGTCCTATAAATGCAAGAAAAGGTGGTATTTAAATGAAGATTATGCATAACGAGCAAAAATGGCGACTGCACTTTAACAAGAGATTTAAGAGTAGATTTTTAGTACAAACCAACTTCTTAAGTATGTATAGATGTTTGTATTACTAGTATTTTTTTAAGTATTGCTGATAATAATTTTTCTTTCAAAAATTATTTCTAGTAATAATTTTTTATTACAAACTATTTCTGGTATTAAAACCTAAAAATAAATAAACTGAAAGCTCTAAGGTTTCGGATTCTAGTCGTCTAAAATCGTTTTTTTTTTCTCATTCGTGACATTTCACCTTTCATTGAAATTTTATATCGTAGATACCGTTCAGGCTATTTTCTTTTCCAACTAGGAGTTACTATTATCACCTCATCATCATTGGGACTCTGCAGCCCACAGAGTGCTTTCTTTTTGGTACTAGACAAGTGTTTCCAAACCCTTTTAAGCAACGGCATACCTAGGAGCAGATGATAATACCACAGCAGACTTAGCAAAATTTTTAAAGGGTATACATTTAAATATTATGAAATATTAAAAGTCGAGAGAACAGTAAAAGAAGTGGTTGGTTGGTTGTTTTGTTTTATGGCATATCAACCTCAGTGGGTCATTTAATCTCAACAAAATTTTTGAAATAGATTCATAGCGATAGTTTGGAAAAAAGGTGCGTATGTATACATATATATTTGAACCATTTTCCAATTACTCATATTTTTTAATATAATCCAACTTCTTTTAGGAAATTTACAATCTTGGATGGTTATATTTTCGTAAACAGTTTTTTTTTTTTTTTAATTATTCACTTGGTAATATTTTGTTAGCACTATTTCGTATTCTGAGTTCTATTCTCCAATTTTTTTTTCAAAGAATGTATAACTGTTTGTATTACTGATATTTTTTTTTTAAGTATTGCTGATAATAATTTTTCCTTCAAAAATTATTGCGAGTAATAATTTTTTTATTACAAACTATTTTTGGTATTAAAACCTATTTTTACACAAGTTTGGGTGTTAACTAATTTCCCATAGCTGGGACTCTAACAGGTGCTGCCACCCCGGGTCATGGTGGACCTGGGAACACCAGCAATTAAGAGGTGGTTCCACGCTCCTTAAAAGCTCCTAATCAGAGGCCTTGCTGTCGGACATAGTTTATCATCTTACCCAGGACACTGATGTGATTTATCGTCATACCCAGGACGGAGTAAAAGAAGTGGAATTAAGAAGACAGAAGATAACGAGTGACATAGCAATTACATTTCTTAAGATCAAAGTTGACTGGAAAGAAAGAAGTCGGCAGGTAGTTACACACACAAACAAAGAGTATCGGTCACGTTATTTCATGGTTCATTTTTTAAAACTATGTTTCATCGTAATGAACACAGATTTCATCACCTGTCGCTATCTAGCTTAGAAAAGTAACACTGTAACAAAAACCACCCTCTGGCCCTCCACAGAGTCTGTCAGTTTTCTGGGAACCCACTTTGCATTGACCTCTGAGAAGCCAACTGACGACAGTAAACTGATGGCACTACCATTTCCCACCTGACTGATTTCACTGAGTTCATTTTTGCAATAGTGATTCTTCCGCTGTAGTATTGAATAGCATTAGCCTGAGCGACCTTAATCACTTTCATAATAGCAGTAGGATTGCCACTTTGAGGCCCGTCATTAAGGTCCATTTCTTCTAGTATTATCATTATTTAATTTTATTAACAGCAGATGGCTTGCCACTTTGAGGCCTGTGATTAAGGTCATTTTCTTCTAGTATTACCATTAACCATTTTATTTTAGTAACAGCAGATGGCTTGCCACTTTGAGGCCTGTCTCGAAGGTCCATTTCTTCTAGGATTGCAATTAACCATTTTTAGCATTGCCATTAGTTCTAGTGACCCCTCATTTTACTAATCTTACACCAATTGCAGCCTTTCTATAAATATTCTCTCATCTCTTGTAAATATTTGAAGCATTTACTCAAAGGAATTCCATGAAAGCTATTTGCTTTGTGCGCATGGCCAGATGGACAACCATTTTGAGAAGAGGACTATAGGTAGGGGAAAAATGAGGCTAACCTTACACTTTTCCTGTGATCTTCTCAACATAAAAAATAAACAAAAAACAAGGACGTTTGCTATTTCCAAAATTAAATTAGAATTGACATTTTCATCGACTATCGTTTTAGCTCGACTTCGTTTCATGTGCTTAAATAATCGTCTCAGACCGAGACGTTCATGTAAATGTCATAGATGGTGCCAAACTGGTACAGTAATGTCTAAATTGTCAGACCCATAGAATCGCTTTCTCTGATCGATGGTTAGAAATGGCTTCAAGTGACTGAAGTATGTAGGTTTTAACGAGGAAGTTCCTTGTTCGGACCTCGTGGAATGGTGCCACAGAATCAGAAAGAATTGTACCAAATAAAAGAAACCACATTAGGTTGAGCACTTTCTACAGCAGCAACAGCTAAAATGGATAACACGTGTAACACGAAGAGAAATAAGGACATAATCAAGATGTTGATGTTCCACACCGCGCCAAACAAAAAGTTAGGAAAGAAACCTCCATCAACTTAAAAGAGTTAGCCGACTTGAGAAACTTATCTTCCTGAGAAATTGTATTCATAGAAAGATTTTATAAAAGTCAACTGAAAGCAGCATTGAATGTGCATGCGTATATATATATATATATATATATATATATATATAGTTGTATATTTAGGCAGCAATCCTTCCTTTATGCATGTTTCATTAAAAACGACAGACAAGGTACTACGGTTAAGCTTTTTATTTAATTTTTCTTGTGTTTTGACAAGAGCTTTCTTTTCTGGACAAAGAGTGTGTAAAAACTGTCCAAATGTTTTATATTTCCGAGCGCTTTCGGTTATAACTTTAGCCATTATCAAGGATGATTCGATTTTCAGCTTAATTGGGTGCGTACGTTCTGTGCATGTTTTAGTATGTGGTAGGGATGTTTTTAATTTCCGGATACGGTTATCACATTGTGGCTTTGTTCGTAGTTAATATTGTTAAGGGTTGGCTTTTTCTTTTTTATTATTAAAGCTTTCATTATTTTTAATCTTTTTCTTTTTGCAGGTGGATGCAGTTAATATATTTGTGTTTTCTACTAATATGTTCCTAATGGAATCGGGTAAATCTGTGTGTGTGTTGAAATGGGTTCTAATGGAGCTGTGATCAGATAGGTGTAACGTAAGACGTCTGGATAAGCATGTGGTTGTGTAACCGATGTAATTATTTATGGGTCCAGTTTGATCAGGAACACAGTTCCTTAAGGGGCATTTGAACTCATAGATAATATTCGTTCTTTGCAACTTTGACTTAGTTGGTGTGTTGTTATTTTTAAGGATGAGGTTAGTTGTCTTAAATTTTTTATAATAAATAATGAATTTGATTTTTTTATTCGGATCAATTGGAGTAGTATATTTCTTTATAATATGCCTTAGAGAAGATTCGTCTTGTTTGTAATTAATATGCATTTGGTTTTTGTAATATTTGTTTTGTCATATATATATATATATATATTTATATATATCTGCGCGTGTGTGTGTGTAAAGTGTGTGTATATAAATATAAACATGAATATATATATATATATATATATATATATATATATATATATATAGTATATTATACATATTATTATTTATATATTATATGCGCGGTACTTATTAGAAACCCAGGGTCCAATCCAACCACTATATATATATATATATATATATATATATATATATATATATATATATATATATATATATATAAGGAAAAAGCCGAATGTTTCCTTATAAGGAAACAACTAATATTATCATTAACACTAACATTACCATTTGTAAACAAAGATTTAAGATAATTTTCTTTTATATCTGTTGCAGGAGAACATCTGGTAGTTAGTAGGAGCTCTTTTCTACGTGTTATAAAAGACTTAAATACAGGTAAATTAAAAAAAATATCCGTGTGTTTCAGTGGCCGATTCTTAAGCAGCTTTAAGATTAAACTTGGAAAAAGTACGAGATCTTCAATTATTCCGAATCGATATTTCTATCCATAGCTTGATTAATAAGAATGCATGATTCCGTGCTGAACATGAAAATGTAGATATCTGGAAAATAAGGAGAAAACATCCCTTTCTAAAATTATAATCTTTAATCAATTACTAAAATATCCTCGCTTTGTGAAAAAAATGTGATTGTTTTTATCATTTTATCTTAGACACATTTATCAACAATGACAGTTATCGGATATCGATTTGTAACCACCAGATTTTGCCAATGTATACAGGAACATTGTCATGCTTCTAACCAATAAATTGTCGTTTGGTGATCCAAAGTAAATTATTTGTAAGAATTCTAAGCCAAATTTGACATTGTCGTCTCAGTCAGACAATGGCGGCATTCTGTGTCCACCATTGGGCACCAGTTTTGGTGTTTGCGAATAGCCAATGCCCACACGTTTTGCCGTTCGTTGATAACGATCAATCGATCCTGAGAGACTGACATGTGTTCCATTTCAATTCCTTCCTTTGGCATTAATAAACAGAATGTCCATTGATCGATCGGCGGCTTTTCTTCGTTCGGCTCTTTTCTCTCGATTTCATTTTGCCTGTCTTCTCACCTGCAGAAATAATTTTCCCATTTTCTTTTTTTTTTCACCTTTTATGAAATTATCGTTCTATCCGCCATCTTCACTCTCCAACCATCGTTCTTGCGTCCAACGAGAAATGCTTTTTCCTCACTGACCGTTACTAATCCTTTTCTGCCTTTCTCTTTCCATCAACCTTTCCATCAAGCTTTATTTCCTTACTTTTTTCTTCATCCTCATTTTTTTTTCTCTCCCATTACTCTTCCATTATTTTCTATAATTTTCTCCATCAATTTCACATTATCTTCTTCTTCCACTCCCAATTTAGTTCCCTATTTCCTCCTATTCCGAGCTTACGGCCATATCATTTTAAAACACAGGTTCCCGTTCGATTACTGTAGTTAAGTAGTATCGAACCTGGTCAGTATTTAGATTGGTTTGGTTTGGTTTGTTTTGTTTTACGGCTTATCAACCTCAATGGGTTATTTAATGACGACAAGATTTTTATTGCTGGTAATATTTTTTTTTCAAAAATGTATTGCTGGTAATAATTTTTTTAAATTTTTTAAAAATGTTCTCCTAGTAAAAATATATTTTTCAAGACTGTATTGGTAGTAATATATTTAAAAAATGTATTGATAGTACTATCATTTTTGTTTCAAAAATGTATTGCGGATAATATTTTTTCCCCAAAATATATATGTAATATTTTTTTCAAAAATGTATTGCTGGTAATATTTTTTTCTTCAAAAATTCATTGCTGGTAAAAATATATTTTTCAAAAATGTATTGCTGGGAATAATTTTTTCCAAAAATGTATTGTTGGTAATATTTTTTTTTCAAAAATATATTTCTGGTAAAAATTCCTCCAAAAATGTATTGCTGGTATTAAAACCTGTTTTTATACTTTCATAGTGATTGACCGCGTTTGTGGGGTTAACTATTTGCCCATAGCTGAGATCCTGACAGGTGCTACCACCCCGGGTCAGGGTGGACCTGAGAACACCAGCAATTAAGAGATAGTTCCACAATCATCAAAACCTTCTGACCAAAGGCCTTGCTGTCGGATGTAGTTTATTGTCGTACCCGGGACGGTGTTTAGATTGGTACTTGGGAATAGCAGCTACTGTAAACTTTGATGTGCGGCTGGTGTAATGGATAAAGGCTGCAAATGAGAAATCGGAGAGTCGAGTTTCAATTGCAGTCGGTAAAATAGTAGTAATTGAATCGAACGATCATTATTATCTTCACAAAATGATTATAATACAAAAATATATTCCGGCTCTAAATAACATACAAAGGGTTGATAAACCATAAAAAATCAATCTTGGAGTTAGATCCTTTTTGTTCTTGTTTTTTTTTCTATTTGTTTCGCTTCTTTTTTTCTTTCTTTTTTCTTTCTTAACCTCCTCCCACACTTCATTCGTCTATTCACTTTTT
>OZ010597.1:38070171-38092671 GCA_963932145.1 Acanthosepion lycidas
TTAACTGTGGCAAACAATAGCCTGTTAATTTTAACGCCATAAACCTAGAACACTAACCATGGGTATATAGTACCTAGCCCAAATTTTCCTATTTTTAATTACAATTTTCAGTACCTGATTTTCTTACCTAAATAATGTTTTTCAGTTCCTATTAATGTTAACTCAAAGTACAAAGTTTGAAGTGCCTGCATGTAAAATATGTCAAATAAAGATTTATATTTAATATTTTTTTTTATGTTTTCAAAATCGGGTATGATATACCCATGGTTAGTAGTGGTGTAACTTTAACTGATGGTTAGTATTCTAGGGTTAGAAGCTAAAAATTAAATTGCTCTGAAGCACCCGTCTCTACTCTCCATCATCATGGCTGATTTTGACCTCCAGGAAAAGTGACTCTTTGCGCTATTTCCAGCTAACGTTCTCAGTTGACATGAAGTGGAAAGATTATATTGGATTGATTGCTAGATGATTTGCTAATAATGTTGGTTCACTGTGCTAGACAATTTCTCTCTCCAGAATCTGTCTTACATATCTATGTCTCTCATTCGTTCATGCTTAGAATATTGTGCCATATATGGCCCGGTGTTCCTGCTATATATCTAGGTCTTTGATAAAATCCAAAGAAGAAGCAGCAATATTATAGGTCCTGATATGGCGTCTCGGCTTCAGTCACTTTTCCATAGGCGTAAGGTTGCCTCTCTCTGCCTTTTCTATAATTACTTTTATAGTAATTGTTCATATGAGTTCTTCGCTATGGTACATTGACTTTATGAATTTAAGCACAGTACTAGACTGGTGACGAGGTCTCGCCAATTTAAAGTTGAGTTAGTCATATGTAACCGTAAATTCTATGCTAACAATTTATTTTCTCGCATTTCTCGCTTGTGGAAATCCCTTCCGATTTCATGCTTTCCAGCTAGTTTTAATCTTCAAAAAATTTAAATGCAATGTCATTCGCTATCTACTGTCCTCCTGATTACTCTTCTTTTGTTCTGGCTTCATAGTAAAGTTTCAGTTTTCTAATTCTTCCACACTCAGTGATCCCTTGTGTCTGAGTGGCTTTACTGCCTTGCTTAGAGTGAACTCGATTAAAAAATTGTCATTTTGTGATTGTTAAAACAGATAACGAACTTCAGAGCCAAACACTCCAACATCGTTGCCGCAGTCACACACACAAAAAAGTTAAAAGACAAAATTTATTAGGAGAGAAGATTGTGGAGAGCCTTGATCGCCTACGTCCTGAAGGGACAGGGCACATAGACAAATATAAGATTTAAAAAGTCTCTTTTGAGGCTATGTACCTATTTGGATTATGATTAAAAACAAACACCAAGAAAATTCATTCTTTATATCAGTAGATTCAGTTTCCAACTATATATTTGTGCAGATTACAGTATCATTTACTCCTGCCCTACTAGCAAATCTGTAAGTAAGTAAACCTGGCCGTAGTGGGTTCGATCTTCATTGGGTGATTTTTAAAAACATTCCACATTAAAATACTCAACAAGGAATGACATGTAAAATTAACCAACCTAGCTAAATAGAGGCCCAGCGTATGGTAATGGTTAACGAGGCTAGTCTGGTTGGCCATTGCTACTGAATAGAGAGTTTGATCTTCATTGGGTGACCCACAGCAAAATTTGACATTAAATAAACTAACAAGACTTGATATATAAAATCGACCTACCTAAATGTTGTAACCTTGAAAAGGTTACTGAATGAGGAATAACCAAAACTGACGTTGGAAATCAAATGGTAATCTTTATAAGATCAACAAAATACAATACTCGCCAGCGGCGTGAAGTAGGTAAACCACTGCTAGTGATGAACTACTTAGCATATTACCCCCACTTTCAATAGCGTCCAACGTATTTATGAGGATTGTGTTAATAGATATGGTATATAACATTAACCTAACCATAAATGTGGGTATCATACAGATATGCAAATATTCATGAAGTCCAGGATGTAGAGCTGAAAAAAGCCCCCAGGAAACCGGTTTTCAAAATAGGAATTAAAAATGTTAGCTTTTTCCTGTGCTCTAAATTCGACAACATCTAAGTCAGCAAAGGAGACTATTGACACAAATATTTTTCATGCTATCTCTATTCAGAGCGGAAGGCAATCATATCTCTCCACAGTTTCCTTTCCTTTTTTTTCGCCAGGTCTACCGCTGATGTTTTGACGGCCATCATTGAATTTGTATACCAGGCTTTCAATAAAGACGGCGAATCTCTAGATATCTCGAAAGCGTTCGACAGGGTTTGACATGTTGGCCTTCCACGCAAGCTTCAATTCTACGGTGTGACGGGGAGAATGTTTGATTTAAAACCAATCGTTTCTATCAAATCGTGAAATGAAGGTTGTTTTGAACTGGCTCACTTCCAGATCCTTTTATACCAACGAGGTTGTCCCCTCAAGGCTTTATCCTGGCTCCTACGCTGTTTCTGATCTTCATCAATGATCTTCATGATGTCATCAGTTCTAAAGTAGGTATTTATGTAGATGACATTACCATTTACTCATCTCTCAATAGGAAATCCGCCAGAGCTGATAAAGTTTATCTTTGCCGCTGCTCTTTAAAAGAACTTACAATCAGTGCTTAACTGGGACAGGAAATGGTTTGTAAATTTTAACACCTCCGAAAGAAAAATGTTTTCACTTAATATAAAGAAACTTTTCTATCTGCAATCAGCATGACTGACGTTAGACTCCAAGAGAGCAATCAACAGTAGTTACTTGGCCTCACATTTCCACTGACTTGAAGTTGTACGACTATATCGAAGTAGTAGCTCCATCTATTGCAAAGAGATTTGGACCACAGCTCAGAATCCATTTTGAACATTTGAAAATCGGCAATTCATCCGTGCATTGAATACTGTTGACATATCTGGTCTAGTGCTCCTGCTGTACATATCAAAATTCTTGACAAAATCCAAAGAAAAATCTATAACTTAATCGATTCTGACCAGGCATCACAACTTCAATTCCTTTCTCACGACGTGACGTGGCTTCCCTCTGTCTTTTCTAGAAAGGTTTTTTTCACCTGATGCTCTGACTACATGAATTTAAGGGTGCTGCTGGATTGGCATCTAGGTCTTACCCTCTTCCTGATTTTCGTCAATGATCTTTTCAATGTCATCAGTTCCCAACTAGGCATTTATGCAGATTACACTACCATTTACTCATCTCGCAATCGCAAATCAGTCAGAGCTGACAAAGTAAACCTGTCTGCTCCAATCAGTCGTTGACAAGGACAGTAAATGGATTGTAAATTTTAACGCCTTCAAAATAAAACTGCTTTCAATTAATATAGACAAAATTTCCCCCTGACATCAAAATTTCTGACGCTCGACTCCAGGAGAGCGTTTCACCACGCCTTCTTGACCTCACGGTTTCAGCTGAGTGGAAGTGGAGCAACTACACCGAATCATTAGCTGCATCTACTGCAAAGAAGGTTAGGACCACTTTGTCGTGCCGGAAAACCATTCTTGTCAGAATCCATGTTGCACATTTATAAATCCACCATTCGTCCGTGCATTGAATATTGCTGCCATATTTGGTCTGGTGCTCTGGCTATATATCTCGAGATTCTTGACAAAATCCAAAGAAGGATCTGCAATGTAATCAATCCTGAATTGGCATTTCGACCTCAGTCATTTTCTCACCGACGTAACGTGGCTACCCTCTGTCTTTTCTAAAAATATTTTGATGGCAACTGCTCTGACGGGCTTTTTCCCTGGTGTCCTGACTACACGAATTAAAGCGTAGTACTACCGGATGCCCAGTAAAAAGCGGTAAATTCAGAAATAAATTTATGTAGCTATCATGATTCATGCGCAGACTGATCTTGGATGTTTAAAATGTTTCCCTGGATGCTCAACACAGAATTGTAACCTGATAAACAGGAATCAGTGGCTTTATTCAAGGTCATAAACATTCAAGAGATTTATTCAAGGTCCATTATTCCTGAAAGATAAAACAATGATAATGAATTTGCCGCTTTTTTTACTGGGCACCCTGAAAAATGCTGGGTCGGTAATGTTCGCTAACAATAATTCTAAACACTCAAAAGGCAATCATCGGTTTCATTATACAGCGGCTTTCTGCTCGTTTATAAATATGCCGTCTGTTAAAGTAGCTAGCTGTTAAAGACGCCCGCTCAGACACATTTGTATTTTTTCAATATTCGCACGGCCAGCTTGTGATTTATATTTCAACACTGCTGATTGGACCTTAGATATAAGCGTTCAAAAGAAATCATGAGAAATTTGTAGTTTAAAAAGCAGTATTTCGACCTTGCTAACCAGATATTTCCTCTTTCTATCTCTCTCCCTATATATATATATATATATATATATATATATATATATATATATATATATATATATGTAAAATCTGTGAATTTCTTTTCATTTTTCATTTCAATTTTTGGAAGTAAAGTCTGATGATCCAGAGCCCTGTTAAAGGGGTTATGGTGAAATAATTTATTACATGGAACCTTAACGTGGTCTATTTTTATTCAAACATATCTGCTCTGAATTTTACATTGAGCTCTCCGGATATCATCCTCCTCGGGTCTACCCATACGGATTACCTAAGTTTGCATAAACTATATATATATATATATATATATATATATATATATATATATAGGGAAAAGTTTATAGTTGTTACAACTAGAGAAAAATGTATATTTTTAAAAAGAGAGAAACCGAAAACGTTTTTGGCTATAATGTGGATTTCTGCTAAAACAAATCCATATTATAACCAAAAACGTTAGCGGTTTCTCTCTTTTAATATATATCTATATCTATCTATCTATCTATCTATCTATCTATCTATCTATCTATCTATCTCTCTCTCTCTCTCTCTCTATATATATATATATATATATATATATATATATATATATATATATATATATATATATATAACGCAGAGAGCCCAGTAAAAAAGCGGTAAATTCAGAAATTAATTTAATTAGCTATCATGGTTCATGCACAAAGTGAACAATCATCGTAGACGTTCAAAATGTTTGCCTGAATATTCAACACAAAATTGTAAACCTGGTAACCAGGAGGCAGTAGCTTTATTCAAGGTCATAAATATTCAAGAACTTTATCCAAGGTTATTCAAGATCAATTATTCTTGAAAGATAAAACAATGATACTAAATTTACCGCTTTTTTACTGGTCACCCTGTAGATTGGCATCTATATGTTTCAACACTGCTGTTGACATAAGTAAATGCAAGTGCCACTTCCACAGTTTCTTTTCTCCCAATTCCCAGCTTCCGTTTTCTTTTTTCCATAATAATTACAATTTCAAAAATTTAAATGCTACGTCAATCATCATCTTCTATCTTTTTGAATCCCGTTCATCTTTTGTCCTTTCCTCAGTCCTCCCTATACTCAGTCTTTTCTCTCATTTTCACTCCCTGTAACTCCCTGTGTACTAGTGGCATTCCAGCTTTACTCTGGATGAAATTATTAAAAAAATTCTCTTGCGTGAGGAAGATTTCTTTTTAAATCGATGTTTTGACTATTTTAGGAGATAGTTTCTCTCAGGAAGTCGATAATTAATGAGCCTGTATGTATATTGTTGTCTTTAGAATAGAAACTAATTTTTTTAATGAGTAAACATTGCCTAGAGATCATAGTTTTCTTTAGATTGTTTAGATTATGATATGGGCAAAGTCCGACAATTATTTATTGAGCCGATATGAATGTATGAGAGAAATAATGGAGAATTGTGTTTAAAAGCAGTAAAATCGACCTTGCTAACCGAACGCTCCTCTGTGACCCAATTATTTAAGGTACGTCAGGCTATATGACGGTTCTGTATAAGGTACAGGTGCTAATCCTGTCGGATGAGGAATATTTTCTGTGAAAATTTCTCGGACATCCAGGCCGGTAAATGTTGTTTAATACTGTTTATTATAAACAGAGCATTTACTTAAATATTTGTTTCTATGAAAAGAACGTATAAACATTTAAAAAATGTCTTTAAAATAATTGTTTGGATTGTAACTGCCAAAATGTAAATAATAGTGACAGTAGGCTTGGTATTAAATTGATACAGATATCTTATTTTTGGCGATATCCAGTAAATCGTTGAAAAAAAAACAAAAAAAAAAAAAAAAACGAATACCTGTGGAAGAATAGTGCAGCAAAAATGCAATGCTCTTATCGTAATTCTTGATCAGTGAATTAAAGTCAGGTCGGGCGTCCTCGCCATGTGCCCAGAAAAAAGAAATACCATCAATATATCTACAGTAATGTATACGTTCCATATGATATACGAATATCAATTTTTGTTTGGGAATATGCATGAAAAGGCTGGCAAAAAGGTGAGCCATTTTAGAACACCTGACTGTGCATCGGACCTGTAAAAATTAGTGGACATTTAACTCACAGTTTTTGTGAGTCAAAATAAATTGAATCATATCACGAATATCACAGCCTGAGAATCAATGGAGCGTAAAAAGGGTTGGCTGTTGACTCATTCTCGTGGAAGTATATAGGGATGTTATATCCATAGTCATGAAAGGTAGTTTGATATTCTCTGGAGTCTACCAAAAATGAGTTGTGTCCTTGAAGTAGCTAGGGTTATTGACAAGTAGCGGATTAAGGATGGAGCCGACGTAACTTGAAACTATCTCTCTTAACGTTCCTTAATATTTATATACATACATACATATATATATATATATATATATATATATATATATATATATATATATATATATATATATACATACACTAATATTCCATGATTATAATTTATAACATTGGAATCGTAATCACGATATTATTCATCAGATCTACAAATTAAAAAAAAAAAATTGTAGGTCTGATGAATTGGATCGTGATTACGATTCCAATGTAATAAATTATAACCATGGAATATATTAGTGTTTGAGCCTTTTATATTCTTGCTCTGTCCTGTACATTGAGCTCTACCTGGATTCTATCCTCTTGGAAATTTATATATATATATATATATATATATATATATATATATATATATTGACCGCCAATATCTATCTCTCTCTCTGTCTCTCTCTCTCTTTATATATATATATATATATGTGTGTGTGTGTGTGTGTGTGCGATGTAGAAATTGTCGTCTAAATTACGCAAAAATGAAAATAGCACTGACATCTGATTTTAACATGCATATTTACCAAAATCGCACAAAAATATCTTGAATACTAAATAGTAAATTTATTCAATAAAATAATCATTGGCTTCAACCACGGTCTCCGGAATCTCCTGCATTTGTTCTGGGCAGTTTCTTTAAATTGGTGAATGCCGTCAAAACCCTTGCCATCAGTTGATCTTCAGTCTTATAAGGAGTTTTGTTGGTCTCTTGCAAAACTGCGCGCCACACATAATAATCATGTGGGTCGAAGTCTGATAAGTTAGGTGGCGATATATAAGCGGTGATGTGGTCGCAGACTGAGTCCACCTGCTTGTGTAAGATGGTACAGAGTCCTGTTGCCAGACATAGGCTCTTCCAGCAGACACTCTCTTGATCCAGGGCAGCACTACCTCCTCTAGACACTTGATGTAGAGTCGTGTGTTGAGTCTGATGCCCTGTGGGAAGATGAATGGATGTATAACGTCACCATCACTACTGATCACTTCAAACACCTTCATAATCACCATTAGACTCATCCAACTCTTCCCGAATCCTCTGCATTGACACACAAACAGTTTGAAATGTTTCTATTTGAAAATTCGGTACTACAGCACGCCGTTTCCAAATTTCTGGCGGAGTGAATTGCATCATGGTGCTCTTTTTCTCACAGGCGGTACCCAAGTGTCCCTACTTTACTGTGCAGTCGACAAATGAAAACAACACGCATGAGCAAAATTAAAAATATAAAATGGCGTCAATCGCACCCGTGGGAAGCCTTTATAGCATCTGCTCTAGGTACAGACATTTATCCAAACATGAAAAGCAAAAAATAAAATAAAAACATGTAAAATAGAAAAGTCGGAAGAACGTAAATGAAAGTTTTATTTTATATAATAAAAATAAAACCTGTACACAAATTGTAGAAATATGTTACACGCCTACTCTCCGATACTGAAAAGGAAAGCTAGCGAATATTATAAAATTCTCTACCTTACTAAAAAACCTAACGCATTATGATGCATAAAGTTGTTCTGTCTCCGTGTTCGAGGAGAATTTTCTCTTCCAAGTTTCCACTCCTGATCTGTTCGTTATCCAGACTAGAGTGTCATTGATTGGCCATTAAGTGTCACATGCCCGGCCATTAAATGTCACATGCCCGGCAATGCATACTAATTAGGGAAGAAGAAGGAGAGTTAACCCAACCGTATTATCAAATGTAAATTTTATTTTATTTCACTAGAAAAAAGGCACAAGAGCCACTCAAGGCAGAAAGTTATTTAATGAAATGTGTGATGCAAGAGTAGAAAGTAGAATGTGAGGATCATGTGGATATGGGGGATAGTTAAGCATTAACCCTTGACTTGAAGAGGTTAAGATTATAGCAATCGAGAAAGTATCTATGCAGGAGTCTCTTTTATAATGCAGCGGTTCTTGGAATAAAAATGCTGAGTAAAATTTCCTTTCTAATTGGATACCGAGGAGCCGGCCTACGAGTCAACGCAAGAGAGAAACAGGATAGAGAGTCTTAGTGGTAAAGTGGTGACAGAGTCGTAACTTTGCAATCTATTGGAAAGAGGCGGCCAGTTTGGAAAAAATGCCATCCACTTCGACAAGGCTACGTAAATGATCTTTAGACTCTGTCAGGGTAGAAAATGATAAGTGGGCATTCTTAGCCCAGATATAACAGTAATACTCCATATTTGGTCTCTTCTGACTCTTTTAAGGGTAAAACATGTTGGAAGGAATTATCGTATTTGACGGCATATAAGACGCACTTGTGTATAAGACGCATCCCAATTTCAGCAGAGAAAATCAAGAAAAAAATTAGCAATTAGTAGAATTATTAGTAAATAGTCTAGGCTATATTTATATGGTATTATTTTGGTTAAACAAGCCATGATTACAATTAAACGAAAAATAATAGGAAAAAAAGAACACAGCCTATAAAAACTTTATTATATTCAAAGGTCAGAAAACAAAATAAAAATCAAGCAATTATTACAATTGAGCAAGACAGTACAATTACCATTAAAATTTTATTCATCTTCAAATCCATAAAATTCGTCTTTGTTATCAAAACTCTGATACTCATATTCAACACTACAATCATCGTCGTTAAATAATCCGTCATCTTCCGTTCCATTGAGAACATTGCTAATGCCACACTTATAAAAAGATTTCACAACAATTTCTGGTCTAATATTATCCCAAGCATGCTTCAACCATTCGCAGACTTGTGCAATGCTGATTTTTTTTATTCTTCTTGTAAGTGTAAGGTCGTGATCAGGCATTGCCAAGCACGTATTTCATTGCTCCTTCATGTTTAAGTCTAAGCTAATAAGAGTTGCCAGGTAGCTAATTTCGGCCGACTATCGCGAATTTAAAAACCTATATATGGCGCACTTTTTTTTACTAAAAATATTTTTTTAAATTCCCCTGCGTTTTATATGCCATATATAGGTTTTTACTGCAGAAAGAAATGGCAACCTACTGCAGTAAAAAATCTGCCTCGTCAGTCATGTATCTAAAGATACATGATCGCCTAGGCGTGTATTTGACATAACTAACTGACTGACTTTCCAGTCGAAACCATTACATTCACCTACGTGCTAATATCCTTGGGAAAGGCATGAATCCTCTTCTCTCCCCATGTGACATAACTGACTACCTTGAAGAGCTCTTAGTCCCTGTATTTGATAGACATTTAATAACAAAGAAAAAACAAGGGGTTCACAGTTTATGTAAAAAAAATAACAATTCACAAAGGGAGGTTTATATTTTTTATTCCTTTTTTATGAAAACTGTTTCGACTCATTCTATCGCTACAGAAATTACTTAATATATATATTACTTTTTACCGCAGTAGGTTGCCATTTCTTTCTGCAGTAGACCAATTGCCATCCAACGCTATAGAACCCGGTCTGTCCTGCTATTTACCCATAGCTGGGAAGAGAAGAAGAGCATTCATAACTTTCCCAAGGGTATTAGCACGTAAGTGAATGCAATGGATTCGACTGTCAGTCAGTCAATTATGAAGTCAGTCAGCCAGTTATGTGCTATGCGTGATAGACACTTAAGCGATCATGTATATTTTGATAATGACTGATGAGGCAGGTTTTTCCCGCAGTAGGTTGCCATTTCTTTCTGCGGTAGACCAGTTGCCATCCTGGTCTGTCATACTATTTGCCCATAGATGTCGGGAAGAAGAAGAGGATTCATACCTTTCCTAAGGTTATTAGCACGTAAGTGAATGTAATGGATTTGACTGGAATTCGAACTCAGATTCCTTTGAATGAATGAGGTTGATGTATGAGGAGACAGTAAATGTAGATTATTTGGATATGTAGGACATATAATGATTGACCCTAGACTTGAAGAGGTTACCATTTTAATGATCAAGGAAGAATAAAATATTCCTCTCGGGCATTTGTTTCCGGAAAGTAGCAGTCATTAAGAAAATGATGTCTCAATTGGATTTCTTACCGGTGAGATATAAAGAAAATGTGGATGAGTCGACCCTGTGTATATGGCGCAGTTGATCCTAGCTGTGAAGGTCTGGATTGGTGGAACTAAGGAGTGTAGTTCGTCAGAACTTTTGCCATGGAAATAGCGATAGAGTATCGAGAGGCTTGAGATGTTCTGTTTGTGGGAAACGAGCTGTAAAGCTGTAGATAATTCATCACATAAATGCTTTTGAACACTATGGAAGCTGGAAAGTGAGGATTGTGTAGCTCCAGACAAGATATGGCAGCAATATTCCATGTTTGGTCTGATCGGATTCTTGTAATGATAAGAGCGTGGCGTGGCTTTATGAAGCAGGACAATGAACAGAACTTTTTTCACCCTCCATCTTTTGGCTATGAATTATATTGGAATTAATAATTACATTTGCGTTATTTACATTATTCGGACTATTGTTCTCATCTTTGTCGCAATATTTATTACATCGTTTCGGCCGTTGTACGCTCCTTCTTCTTTCCTTGCTCACTTCATTCTTTCTTTATTTCCTTGCGCCCTTCCTTCCTTCCTTCCTTCTTTCCTTCCTTCCTTGCTCCCTTCCTTCCTTCCTTCTTTCCTTGCTCCCTCCCTTCCTTCTTTCTTTCCTTGCTCCCTTCCTTCCTTCTTTCTTTCCTGGCTCCCTTCCTTTCTTCCTTCCTTCTTTCCTTGTTCCCTTCCTTCCTTCTTTCTTTGCTTGCTCCCTTCCTTTCTCCCTTCCTTCCTTGCTCCCTTTCTTCTTTCTTTCCTTGCTCCCTCCCTTCCTTTCTTTTTTCCTTGATCCCTCCCTTCTTTCTTTCTTTCCTTGCTCTTTTCCTCCCTTCTTTCTTTCCTTGCTCCCTTCATTCCTTCTTTCTTTCCTTGCTCCCTTCATTCCTTCTTTATTTCCTTGCGCTCTTCATTTCTTCTTTCCTTCTTTCTTTGCTCCCTTCCTTCCTTCTTTCTTTCCTTGCTGCCTTACTTCCTTTTTTCCTTGCTCCCTTCCTTCCTTCTTTCCTTGCTCCCTTCCTTCCTTCATTCTTTCTTTCTTTCTTTCCTTCCTTACTTCCTTCCTTCTCTCCTTGCTCCCTTTCTTCCTTCCTTCCTTCTATCCTTGCTCCCTTCCTTTCTTCCTTCCTTGCTCCCTTCCTACCTTTCTTCCTTTTTTCCCTACTTTTTTCCTTCCTTCCTTCCTTCCTTCCTTGCTCTTTTCCTTCCTTCTTTCTTTGCTTGCCCCCTTCCTTTCGTTTTTATTCTTTTTCATCTTCTTTATTTATAATATACATCCTTTCTGTATGTACTTGCTTTCATTGTTTCTTCCTTTTTCCTACCTCCCAATCTTTATATACTTTTCATTCTTTTTTCCACACTTCTTTGTTGTTTCCTTCCTTTCTTTCTTTATCCTTTTTTATTTTTATTTTTTAATATATCCCCTTTTTATATGGCCTGTCTTTCGTTGTTTCTTTCTATTTCCTTCATTTCCATCTTTATATAAATTTGTTCATACCGTTTTTCATTCGTTCCATTATTTTTCTTTCCTTCCTTCTTTTTCATTATTTTTCCTTCCTTCCTTACTTCTTTTTCATTTCCCCTTTCTATATGTCATTTCTTTCGTTGCTTTTTTTCTTTTACTTCAATTCCCATCTTTATACTTTCATTCATACTGTTTTTCATTCTTTCTTCCTTGGTTCATTCCTTCCGTTTTGTTTCATTTTTCTTTTTTTAATATATCTTCTTTTTATATGCACTTTCATTCATCGTTTCTTTCTTTTTCCTTCATTGCCATCTTTATACCTCCTTTCATATCGTTTTCAGTTTTCTTTCTTTCTTTCTTTCTTCTGTTTTCATTCTTTTTCATTTTCTTCATTTTTAATATATCCCGTATTTATATGTCCTTTCTTTTGTTGTTTCTTTCTTTTTCCTCCATTCCCATCTTTATACCGTCATTCATACTATTTTTCATTCCTTTTTTTCGTCCCGCCTTCCTTTCTTGCTTCCTTCCTTCATTCCTTCCTACCTTTTTCTTTCTTTTTCATTTTTCTTCATTTTTAATATATCCCCTTTCTATATGCTCTTTCTTTTGCTGCTTCTTTCTTTTTCTTTCATTACCATCTTTTTTACCTTCTTTCGTGCTGTTTTTCATTCTTTCATTTTGATTTGTTTTTTTGTTCGGGTCATTTTTCTTATATCTTCGTATATTTCCAACATCTTTCCTTCCTTTATTTTCCTTCCTTTATTTTCCGTTCTTTATCGATCTTTCTGTTCATTTCTTTCATTATTCACTTAGAGATCATTTTGTTGTTTATATTTCCGTATTTCTTTGTTCTTTTCAAGTTTCTTGTTTAAGTCGATGAAAGGAAATGTGTTATTCCTCCTCCTGACTATCAGACGACATTCTTTTTCGTTGCTATCTGTTTTTTGTTTTTTGTTCGTTAATTTTATTCCCTCGCTAACTTTTTTCTTTTTTACGCCGTTCGGGTTTTCTTCACTTCATATTTTTCAGATAATTCTTTCTTCAGTTAATTAGTCTTTCTTTCTTTCTATATTAATCTTCCGTTTGCCTCCATTAATGTTTCAGTTTTCCTCTCTTTCTATTATTCTTTCTTTCTTTCTTTCTTTCTTTCTTTCTTTCTTTCTTTCTTTCTTTCTTTCTTTCTTTCTTTCTTTCTTTCTTGCCTTCGTTCTTTCTTTCTTTCTTTCTTTCTATATTAATCTTCCGTTTGCCTCCATTAGTGTTTCAGTTTTTCCTCTTTCTATTAATTATTCTTTCTTTCTTTCTTTCTTTCTTTCTTTCTTTCTTTCTTTCTTTCTTTCTTTCTTTCTTAATCTTCCGTTTGCCTCCATTAGTTTTTCCTCTCTTTCTATTAATTATTCTTTCTTTCTTTCTTTCTTTCTTTCTTTCTTTCTTTCTTTCTTTCTTTCTTTCTTTATTAATCTTCCGTTTGGCTCCATTAGTGTTTTAGTTTTTTTCTCTCTTTCTATTAATTATTGTTTCTTTCTTTCTTTCTTTCTTTCTTTGTTTCTTTGTTTCTTTGTTTCTTTCTTTCTTTCTTTCTTAATCTTCTGTTTGCCTCCATTAGTTTTTCCTCTCTTTCTATTAATTATTCTTTCTTTCTTTTTTTCTTTCTTTCTTTCTTTCTTTCTTTCTTTCTTTCTTTCTTTATTAATCTTCCGTTTGGCTCCATTAGTGTTTTAGTTTTTTTCTCTCTTTCTATTAATTATTCTTTCTTTCTTTCTTTCTTTCTTTCTTTCTTTCTTTCTTTCTTTCTTTCTTTCTTTCTTTCTTATTCTCGTCTCCTCGTGCCTGTGGCTGTCATAAATTGTAGGCTCCATCAAGTCTCCCCGGTGACTGTCGAAACAATCAGCAATGTAGTCTGCGATATATCACGTGACCTCACTGCGTAGTGCGCAAACTCCCAAATGATGCACATCGAGTATTTGTGCTTCCAGTGATCTCTGCCCACTGTGAATCTCTGGCAATTTTTTTTTCTTCGTATGAGCGTCCACTCAAAGAGATTCAAATATAATGTTTTATCGTAGAAGCACTAAAACCCGCACTGGTCTTCAGTTGAGTGTGGAATCCTGACTCATTTCGTGACTAGAGTTATGATAGAAAATCCTTTAAATTCAATTTGTCGGTCGCTCATCGTGGTAGCTAATCTTACTCAGCTTTGCGTGGAATCAATGTATTATTGTTTTCTTTGCAAAACATGAATTAAAACTTTCTTTATAATGGAAGGAGTTAGAAAGAAAGTCAAGTAGAAAATTCATGCAACATAAAAATGCATGTCATGATAGGTTACTAAATATCGGAATTTATTGCATGTTTGGCTTGAGACTATTTTTCTAGAACGTTCACTAAGGAGGGGGCTTATGACTAGTGTCTTTAGCGGAGGCGTAGCTAAGTGCAGGAACTCGCCGGCAGGTGAAGATGTAAAGACAGGCTGACATGACAGGACCCACATTTTTATATGGCAAATACGTTCATCTGCAGTTTAATATAGCTATGAATATATAGACCAACACACCTGCTGTATTTGTTACTCTCCTATAAATAAGGTAGATTGGCTGGCTTGCATTTACAAAGAGACAAGAAGGCAGCAGCGTTAGGAAGTAATCATTTGACTTCTACAATGAATACCCAATTCTTTATGTGATATGATTCTTCAGGACTTAGGATATCATGGTTCTATACATGTTCTTTTCCTTAGCAGCTCTAAACAAATTCTGTCTCTTCTTTATTTCTAAACCCTGTTCTGCCATCGACCTTCTCAATCGCGAAAAGTATATTATGCGTTTTTTTCCTCTGAGTATCGTATTTTCCAAGCCATCCTTTCTCATTATGTGACTCAGAAATTTCAACTGTCTCTTCCTGATGTTAAGTTTTCTTTTTGTTTCCATTTTTTCTAAAAACTCATCGTTACTCACATGTTCGGTCCATTGTATGCTTAGCAACTTTCTGTAGAATCCCCTTAGTAACTACTGCTTCAAGTCTTTTCTTCATCTTTGGGAAGAGTGTCCAGAATTCACTGTCATATAAGAGAACAGATATCACCAAATAAGTCAAGTGATTTTTTTCTTTGTTTCTAATGAAATTTCGTAGAAAATATGCGTTCTGTCACATGAATCGAACCTGTATTCCTATACGGAAAGCGTCATTTCTCGAACTGTGACGCCGGTAAATGTAATTAATACTGTTTAATTAAAAAACAGAGCATTTGCTCAAATAAGTGTACCCATGAAAAACTTATGAGCAGAAAATGTATTAAAATATTTGTCGGATTTAATCCATTTCATATAATATGTTGTTATTGTTTACGGCGCCCTGGGTCTGACGATAAACTACATCTGCATCATGAGTAGGACGATAAACTATGTCCAACAGCAAAGCCTCTGATCTGGAGGTTTTGAGGAGCGTGGAACCACCTCTTAATTGCTGGTGTTCCCAGGTCCACCCTGACATAGAGTGGTAGCACCTGTTAGGGTTCCAGCTATGGGCAAATAGTTAACTTTGTAACTGAGGTAAAAAGCATTATAAAAGTGTAAAAATAGGTTTTAATACCAGAAATAATTTGTAAAAAAATGAAATTTAAAAAAAAAAAAAAACTATTACCAGCTATATGTTTTTGAAAAAAATAATATTACCAGCTATACGTTTTTGAGGAAAAAATATTAACAGAAATAGATTTTTGACAAAACAAAAATATTACCAAGAAAAAAAAGTTGTTGGCATAAAATGACCTATTGATAGGGATATGCCATAAAACAAAACAAAACAAAAAAACATTGTTTACGTTAGGCAACAATTTCAGAGTAGATATGAGAGATCGGGAAAAATCGGCAAAGGTGTGTGTTTAAAAACAGTAATTACAGTTTTGCTAAACCGAATAATTTCTTTTGTTCATTATTTGCCCACAGCTGGGACCCTAAAATGTGCTAGCACCCCTAGTCAGAGTGGACCTAGGAACAACAGCAATATAGATAGGATTCCAAGTTCCTCAAATCCTCCAATCTCTCGATAAATGCCCTTGTTGCCGGATGTATTTTTCATTATATTCTTAAATAACATCGTAAGATGGATGTCATATAAAGCGCCAGATCCGTTCGGAAATATCTAAACTGTCTGCTATATGCAACCGTCTTCTTAGGTCAGTCCTCAGAAATAGTTTCGAGAGGGTGAGGCGTGTAAGCCTCGGCGAGGAACACCCTGATTCGAACCTAACAAAGCAAGTAAATAACTGCACCAGATAATAGAAAGCGCCTCACTTTTGTTCTTTCGAAAACAGCAAGAACTAAAAAAGGTTAGCCCATGCAACTCTAAGAGAGGGTAATGACTTAATTACGATGTTGACGTTCCACACAACCCCAAACAAAAGTCAAGGAAGGAAACCCCGACCAATACTGGAAAGAGCGTTAACAGCGAACGGGCACGAAAAACCTATTTTCCTGAAAAACTGTGATATTTTATAAATGTCAACCGACAGAGAGCCGGAGGGACCAGGTGGCTCTCATGGGTTCGACGACTTCATGGCATGAGATTCAGCAGTTGCAGCAATCGACAGCAAAATAAATGCTCAGTTAATTTTCTTGTAAGGAAATGGCTAATTTTACCATCACCATTATGCATGTGTATATGTATATAAGATGAATGTGTGTGCAGTGTAACAGGTATTGGCCAATAAAGTAGAATCAGAGATTTGTTTTGCCTATGTGCTGGTTAAATAGTAAGGTGAACTGCACTCGCTAGCCTTAGGTGGAAACTGCACTACGAAGTAAAAGTTGGAATTCAAGACCTTAGAGACGTCAACGGGAAACTATTTCATTACATTTGCTATCAATGCGTAGTTATTTACAGATATTATTTTCATGATTTCACCTGAGGCAAGGCGGCAATGCCACCAGAGCGCAGGGTTTTACAGGCAATGAAAGTGAATGAGAACACTGAGTATAGGGAAGATTAAGGAAAGAACAAAAGATGAACGTGATTCAAGAAGGCAGATGATAGCGATTGATGTTGTATTTAAACTTTTGATGATTGTATTCATCAGGGAAGCAAGGAAACAGAAAGTGGGAGAAAAGAAAATTCGAGTAGAAATGATGTTTGCATTTAGCTATTTCAAAAGTAAACAGGTGGGACCTTGATGCCAATCCAGCAGCATCCTTAAATTCATGTAGTCAGAGCATCAGGGAAAAAAACCTTTCTAGAAAAGACAGAGGGAAGTCACGTCACGTCGGTGAGAAAGGAATTGAAGTTGTGATGCTTGGTCAGAATCGATTAAGTTATAGATTTTTCTTTGGATTTTGTCAAGAATTTCGATATGTACAGCAGGAGCACTAAACCAGATATGTCAACAGTATTCAATTCACGGATGAATTGCCGATTTTCAAATGTGCAAAATGGATTCTGACGAAAAATGTTTTCTGGCATGACACAGTGGTCCAAATCTCCTTGCAATAGATGCAGCTACTACTTCGATATAGTCGTTCCACTTCAAGTCAGTGGAAATGTGAGGCCAAGTAACTACTGTTGATTGCTCTCTTGGAGTCTAACGTCAGTCATGCTGATTGCAGATAGAAAAGTTTCTTTATATTAAGTGAAAACAGTTTTCTTTTGGAGGTGTTAAAATTTACAAACCATTTCCTGCCCCAGTTAAGCACTGATTGTAAGTTCTTTTAAAGAGCAGGGCAAAGATAAACTTTATCAGCTCTGGCGGATTTCCTATTGAGAGATGAGTAAATGGTAATATCATCTACATAAATACCTACTTTAGAACTGATGACATCATGAAGATCATTGATGAAGATCAGAAACAGCGTAGGAGCCAGGATAAAGCCTTGAGGGGACAACCTCGTTGGTATAAAAGGATCTGGAAGTGAGCCAGTTCAAAACAACCTTCATTTCACGATTGGTTTTAAATCAAACATTCTCCCTGTGACACAGTAGAATTGAAGCTTGCGTGGAAGGCCAACATGTAAAACCCTGTCGAACGCTTTTGAGATATCTAGAGCAACAGCTCGAGATTCGCCTTCCTATTTAGAGCTTGGTATACAAATTCAATGATGGTCGTCAAAACATCAGCGGTAGACCTGGCGAAAAAAAGAAAAGAAAAGGAAACCGTGGAGAGACATGATTGCATTCGTTCTGAATAGAGATAGCATGAAAAATATTTGTGTCAATAGTTTGCTTTGCTGACTTAGATGTTGTCGAATTTAGAGCACTGGAAAAAGCTAGCATTTTTAATTCCTATTTTGAAAACCGGTTTCCTGGGGTTTTTTTTTTTTCAGCTCTACATCCTGGACTTCATAAATATTTGCATATCTGTATGATACCCACATTTATGGTTAGGTTAGTGTTATATACCATATCTATCAACACTAATGTCCGAATCCTCATAAATACGTTGGACGCTATTGAAAGTGGGTGTAATATGCTAAGTAGTTCATCACAAGCAGTGGTTTACCTACTTCACGCCGCTGGCGAGTATTGTATTTTGTTGATGATATAAATAATTTGATTTCCAACCTCCGTTTTGGTTATTCCTCATTCAGTAACCCTTTCTCGATTGCAACAGTTAGGTAGGTCGATTTTATATATCAAGCCTTGTTAGTTTATTTAATGTCGAATTTTGCTGTGGGTCACATAATGAGGATCAAAATCTCTATTCAGTAGCAATGGCCAACCAGACTAGCCTCGTTAACCATTACCATACGCTGGGCGTCTCTTTAAATAGGTTAGTTAATTTTACATGTCATTCCTTGTTGAGTATTTTAATGTTTTTTACGAATCACCCAGTGAAGATTGAACCCCTCTGCATTAATGATTAACCAAAATAGCCATGCTAAGCAAGACCCAACGTCGGGATTTCTCCCAATGTTTTTCTCCGCATATACTTATATGGTTAGAGTTTTATAAATAAATCCAATTACACATGCACTGATAAGTACGTATGAGCTTTTAGAAAGTTTTCGTTCGTGCCTCTGCATATTGGACACACATGTACGCACGCAAGGAGGCAGTGTGCTTCCTATTCTGATAGATTTTTGAACACAGTTGTGTCCATTGTTGTCGCCTCAGCATTGACCATTCAAGTATTGAGAAATGACGAGTCTGCAGCGAGGTCGGCGCCGTTTTTCATTGACAAATGATGCTTGCATGCTTCACTCAACACCAAGACAATGGCGAAGAGAAAGACAAGCGGGCGACGCGGTTTTCTTAGCGTTTAATGTTGTTCCAAGGACGATAACCATTCAATGCTAAGGGACACAATCGAAACTGGTCGCTCAATGACCGTCAAGGGAGCAGATTTTATTACCAACAGTTTCATATGAATCAAAACAGGGTTGGAATTATTGTGCGTAGCACGGGCTTGGTTGTATATTGCCTTTGTCTTTTTCTTTCCGTTTATTTATCTCTTCATATCAATCTATTTCATTCTGTTCACATGCATCGGAAAAGGATATATATATATATATATATATATATATATATATATATATATATATAAAGTGACATTTACACCGATGTGACTAACATCTATCTATCTATCTATCTATCTATCTATCTATCTATCTATCTATCTATCTATCTATCAAAATATGTTCATACATAACTATGTATGTATGTATATATGTATGTATGTATCTATCTATCTAAATATATTCATATCTATCTATCTATCTATCTATCTATCTATCTATCTATCAGGTTGGAGCAAAAATAACGTCGTTTTCTCACAAATTTTACAATGTGAGAAAACGACATTATTTTTGCACCAACCTAATAACATATGTGAGAAAACGATATTATTTTTGCACCAACCTAGTATCGATAGAAATATTTTCATATCTATCTAAATATGTTCATATCTATCTATCTATCTATCTATCTATCTATCTATCTATCTATCTATCTATCTATCTCCTCTGTTTCCTTAGGGTTGAGCCGAATATCTTCAATAACTGTAATTCTTGCAGAGTTTCGCGGTTAGTTTTAAGTTAGGTGCACTATTACGATTAAGTGACAGATTCTAATCAGCCAAATGGTAGTAGGTAATGAAAAATTGGATTATCTAAGGTTTGTTATCGGTTATGTTTCGTCTGCAGAGGTTAGAGCCACGAAAAGCCGCCGGATTCCGTGTCTGAGTTTTCAACCTACCTCAGGTGGGAGTCATTTCCCTCAATTATGGACGGTCCCTTTGAAGGTCTAACGTGGCCAATAGCATAGCTCAGATAAACAAAAAAAAAAAAAAAAAATACAAAAAAATACAATACGTCGATATCGAGAGATCACCTTTAAAGGACGGATAAAATAAACTAAAAATCGTGTATATACACACACACACACACACACACACACACACACATACACACATATATATATATATATATATATATATATATATATATATATATATATATATATATGTGTGTGTGTGTGTGTGTGTATGTGTGTGTGTCATGCATGTAGCACTTAGGGGAAAATGAATATGTTGGAGATTTTATTTGAATTTTAAAAGGAACAAAATGAATATTTTATACATTTTATTCAGGATTTACGTTGCAATTCTGTTATATTTTACTTTGAGAATTGCATGACAAAACCCAATCATTTTAATATCTTTTGTTTTAAAATTTATCTCCAAATTCTCAACTTTATCTTTGAAGATTCACATCCCCAATTGATAACATTTTTATATATTTTTACTTTCAAATTTAAACTCAAATTTAAAAATAATACTTTTAAAAAATTCCATTAAAAAATCTGAACATTTTAATAATTTTTATTTTCCCAATTAAACCAAGAAAAAGTCTTTTTACTTTAAGAACTACATGACAAATCAATAATGTATTCATATTGTCTAGTTGAAGAAGTTCTTTTTTTAAAAGTAACTTACATTATTATTTACTTTAAAATCATTATCACCCTCCTCCTCCTCCTCCTCATCATCATCATCTTGCATTTTGTAATCGTAGGGCGGATTCGAATACAGAAGCCACACTAAATCTTTTTCGATAACGGTCTAACTCAATGAGTTTCGCTGTCGTTGTTAATCCGGGCTTCGACCGATCCGGCATAGTTATGTGTTGCTTCTTTTCCTTCATAAACCTTTCGTTGGGCTTGCAGATAACTTGGCGGCACCGATCTCCTCTCTAAATTCATTAAAATAGGTACCTGAAAAGATACCCTGAAAACTGAGCACACACGTGGAAAAAATGCCACAGCGAAATCTTTATGTTATTATTAAAAGAAAAGCAATTTTTGATTATTAAATTATATTTTTTTTAGTTCTATTTAGAACCTTTAGGTCACAATTCTTTTCTTGCATCATCGAGTAACCATGAATTAGTATAGGAAATTATTTAATTAGAAAAGCTTTTAATTTCTTTTATGAATCAGATATATTATGGACACTGTTGGCGTAATAAAAATATTATGGACATTATTGGTGTAAGAAAAATATTATGGACACTATTAGCGTAAGAAAAATATTATGGAAACGACAGGCGTAAAAATATCATGGACACTATTGGTGTAAGAAAAATATTCCGACGAATAATGAATTTTTAAAAGAATTGTTTTCATTTTTTAAAATATTTTAATTATAATAATGTTTAAAGTTTTAAATCTTAAAAAAAATTGCCTGAATTTGTATCGGTTAGATAATATTGTTATTAAAGAAAAACTATATTTATTAATCATAAATAGAAAAGTTTATTGACATATTTTAAAGAATTTTGAATGTTCTTTCGTGCGTGCCGTTTTTGTAAATACGAAAATTCAAATTCAAACACAAGATTATCAGAAAATAAGAGCGGCATCTATAGAAAATTTAAAACCAAAGTACGTAAAATTCAAGAAAACATTCGATTACATAGAATATTTTCCTAGCTTTTGAAGATTATTGGACAGTTAAACAAATTATACAAAAAAAGGCGCTCACGGTATATTCCTCAAGTAATTTTTAAAGATTTGTCCGCTATAGAAAAAAATTAGCGCATAAGTCAATCGAGATAGTTATCAACATTTCCTAAAAAACACTCATCCTCTGTGTAAAAAAAAAAAAAAACAAACCCAAAAATACCTTGCAAGGAGGTTCTTAGCTGTGAAGCTTAGAACTGGTGGAAATAAAGAGTGTTGTTTGTCTGAACACTTTCCATGGAGATAGCGACAGAGCAGTGAGAGACTTACGTCATTTCGTCTGTGGGGAAAGTGGTTGTAGGATGGAAAATAATTCGTCGCCTATAATGATGCGGAGGAGCTTTTGGACTCTATCGACAGTGGAAAGTGAAGCCTGGGCATCTCCTGTCCATATATCGCAGCAGTACACCATTTTCGGCCTGATCTGTCTCTTGTAAATTTAGTGGTGAGCAGGAAGAGTGA
>OZ010597.1:38100171-38157671 GCA_963932145.1 Acanthosepion lycidas
TATCTGCGTATGCACGCTTTCGCACGCATATGCAGTTGACCATATGTAATCATTTAGCTTATATTCACATTTATATCTATCTATCTATCTATCTGAAAGTAATCTATGCTTTTCATGTTTAGTAACTTTTTTTTTGTTTTTTAAGCATTTTATCCAAAGCAAGGCGGGAGTGCCACTAGCACGCAAGGGGTTTACATAGAGTGGGAGCAAGAGTAAAGAGACCTGATTGAGGAAACGATGACGAGAAGGACAGGGAATTAGATCAAGGCATCTGATGATGTCGATTGACATTGCATTTGAATAATTGAAGACTATAGCTATCATGGAAGCAAGTAACAGGAAGGGAGCTCCACTGTCGGGAAATGCGAGGCATGAATGTATTGGAGTAGAAGGGAGGTTTACATTTAACCATTTTGACAGTGAAAGGGTGGGACTGAGATGCCAGCCTAGTAGTATGCTTAAATTCATGCAGTTTGGGAACCAGCGAAAGTAGCTCGTCGGAGCAGTTACCGTGCAATTATTTGTAGAAAAGACAGAGGGAAGGGACGGCCCGTCTGTGAGAAAGCGACTGTAGATAAGATGCTAATCATATTGTATATCTGTTTCTGGATTTTGTCGAGGACCTTTAGACTAACAGCGGCGGATTCAGACCATATATAGCAGTAGTATTCCATGCAAGGGCGAATGGTCGATTTGTAGGTATGATCTTAGACATTTCTCTGAGTTGATACGGCGAGGTAAAGAAAATTTCTCAACCGGATTCGCTTTAAAAAAAAATCAGACACAGTAATTATAAACTTATTTTTGTAAGGGCTTTTTTAGTCTGGCTGAGAACCTCTCAACATCACATTCCACAAATGTCAGTTGATTTTCATTTCTCAAATCAATAGACGTCAGGGTATTTATTTAATTCTGTTCGTATTTTTGCACTGATGTCAATGTCTGCACGCACGACCCGAAGAACAAGGACACCGAGCGGAAAATAGACAGAGATATACGTACACAAATCATCCTGAATATAGTTTATAGATATGAATTCTTGTCTGAATCCAAAATTGATCTGTCAAAGCCTGTTCGAAAACAAACACACACACACACACACACACAGAGACAGACACATAGAACCTCTCTCTCTCTCTCTCTCTCTCTTTCTCTCAGACGCACAAATAATTCTACAAATTGATATTACAACGATTTCAGATGCGGAGGGTATGTATAAAGTATTGAAATAAAATCACCATTACATTTGAAACCCGAAATAGGAAAAAAATAACAATGAGATATAAAATAATTTTTTATTAACAAATGGAAAAATAATATTTTTCCCCGCTTTTCGTTAAAATTTATCCATCATGGGCCTCTCAATTTTAAGGGTTACTGAATGAAGGGTGTGTCTGAACATAGGAAAGGTAGAACGAAATGAAGGTTATTTTCCAAGCGTAGCTTAGATGTGGCACAAGGCCGAAAGTATAGGGCACCTAGTGGGGATCAAACTCACTATTCAGTTGTAATTGTTTTAGCGAGACAAGCTTGCTAACCATTACACCGCCTCGAGGTGCCCTACGACATGAAGTTTACGTGAATATGGCAAAAGGATGAAACGTAAAGAGAAACATTTTTCTTACCAAAGGAATTAATGAGAGTAGTTCAACCTTGGGGACATAGCTAGGTGGGTTTTGATTGTAAAGGTTTAAGCCGACTTAGGAATTGAAAGTCTTACTAAGTAAATGTGCCAAAATTAAACCAAGTAGTTTCCCTAAAGTAAATATTATGCGATAAGAAGGATATATAGCAATTGACCTTTGACATGAAGAAGTGTTCAGTGTTCAGGAAAGCATCCACTAGGGAGTCTTTTCACCAAAGAAGTCGTTTTTAGGAAGAAGCTTTCTCTGTGAACATACTTCTTACCAAAGTAATGCATAAGGAATGAAGGTGATTCAACCCTGTAGATATAGCAAGGTGGGTTTTGGCTGCAAAGGTCTGAGCCGGCCTAGAAGTTGAAAGTCTTACTAAAGAAAATGTTCCATTGGTAAGGCACAATTAAATGTAGTTTCCTCGAAGTAAAGATTATAAAGTGAAAAAGATAAATAGGAAATTATCTTTGATTTGTAGAGATTAATATTGTATTTTTCAAGGAAGCATCGACCGGATTCTGTTGTAAAAACAAGCAGTTATCGGCAAATTGCCGAGTGAAACTGTCTTCTTACAACTGAAACACGGCGAAATGTCACAGGGATCCGTGATTGCGAGTCTTAGATGAGAACGTCGTCTGAATTGGTGACACTAAAGATGAAGTCTCTGGTTGAGACTTCGGGATAAGTGGAAATGCCCATTGGCGTCAGTCAGTCAGTTGTGTGCCATGCGTGATACATGACTGACGAGGCAGATTTTTTCCTGCAGTAGGTTGCCATTTCTTTCTGCGCTAGACCAGTTGCCATCCAATATTTACCCATAGCTGGTGGGGGGAATAAGGGGGTTCACACCCTTCCCAAGGGTATTAGCACGTAAGTGAATCTAATGGATTCGATTGGAATTCGAACTCGACTCTCCGATTCCTCAATCTGAGCCGCTATCCATTACTCCACCATGCCTCTCGCTCATTGATGTAGTCAATGGAAATTCTGTTTTTGAGACATTGTGTCTGCAGGGGGGGGGGGGTTACCCGCCCTTAAGCGATTTCTAACTGGCTGCTTTTCTATCACTCATATTTAGCTGTAGTGCATGTACTTGGTATTGCTTTGTGAAACTGGGTGTCATGTTGGTGTACTGCTCTTTCAATCAATAATCTTATATATAAAGTACAGCGTATGTATGTTTGTGCGTGTGTGTGTGTGTCCAAGCAACTCCTCCGCTCCCACTGGTCTGATTTCAATGATTCAGAACATTATTTAAAAGCCCTAGAAAAGTTAAGCACAGGGAACGATTTTCGTTGAGTTCAGATTCAGGGTTGCCAGATTATGCGAGGTTAAAAATATATATTAATATATTATACTAGCTATTAACGTTGCTTTCATGGTTCAAAGAGAGTAAATCTTATTTTCCTTTTGTATCCAGTGCGCGTTTTATTATAAACTAGCTTAAAAGCCGCGCTATCGGCCGGCATTTAAGCTAGCTCTTTTGGAGGTCTCTTGGTTTGGCCATCATCACAATACCTAGTGAGGAGTACATGAAATAGGCAACAATAAACTACAGAAGAATTCAAAATTGATCATTGCATTTAAGTATTGAATTAATGATTTAGCTTACCTTATAAAAATTCAACGATAATTCTTCTGCTGCTACTTAGTTTAAAGACAAGTTGATGTACATAGTTCCTTATTTTCCGTACAAACAGTTATTTTTATTTTATGGGTGACAGAAGAGGAGACAATTTATAAGATAAAATTAATATAATGTAAAGATGGGAAAACAGAAATTAGAATTGGTTATACATTCAACATTTGAAGAGTTAGAGAAACATAAAAGCTAATTAAGTAAACCTATCTTGTGGAATCTATATGAATACATTCGAAATTGGAGCACACTTATCTACTTTTTAGTAATTTATAGACGAAACGCTCAATATCTATATTATATATTATCCACTTCTAGGCGATATCACTCTTCAGGTTTAAGTAATTTGTATATTGATTTAAAAAAAAACAACTATATTTCATTAATTAACTTTGCTTCACGTCTTTTATTCAAGGATTGTTTTGATTTTTATATAAAAATAGTTCGGTTTAGGAATATTGTCTTATATAGTGTAGAAAAGTGTTTGAAATTTTCATTTTACTTGGCCTTCAACAAGTTGGCATTTATTTCTAAAAATTTTCCTTAACTATAAGAAGCCAATTTATGAATGAAATATTCATTTAAAATTTTTGTCTCAAGTATTTCAAGTAGTGAATATATTTTAGTTTGCGAAGCGATAGCGAGTGGGTGAATCCGGTTAGTTATTCATAAGTCTGTTTCTTACTTCGTTCCCTATTTAATTAATTAACGCGTACGTTATGCCCTGCCATTACGTGAGATTAAGAATCGGCCATTCCTGTTTTATTTCGAGGATGGGCCTTAATAGCTTGCCCCTTTCCTGGCCACAAAGCGAAAGGAAATATATATATATATATATATATATATATATATATATATATATATATATATATATATATATATATATAATGTACTGTTTGGTTTCAGAAAAAGGAAGGAAATAAATGAATAAATGAATAAATAAAGAATGAATTACAGAAGGAAAGAAAGATGGTTTGGTTTGGTTTGGTTTGGTTTGGTTTGGTTTGGTTTGGGTTATTTAATGTCGACAAGATTTTTATTGCTGGTAATTGCTTTGTACGCTCCGACCTTCCAACTACCTGAAGAAGGCCGGAGCGTACAGCGGCCGAAACGTTGTGTTAAATATGGCGACAGAGATGAGGGCAATAGTCCGAATAATATAAATAATGTAAAAAAAAAAAGAAGCGGTGTAAGATGTGTCAGCAATTTGATCTAAAAAGCGCAATACAATGAGAAATATTTAAATACAGAATTTAAACGAAGATAAAGTCTCATGTAACAAAAGAAGACATTTTTGATAAACCATTTATCTTACGAAATCTCACTGTTATGTGTTTTTTATTGAAAAAAAAACGGACAAACACAAAACATGAAAGTGTCACTCCCAGGAAGAACACAGGAAAAGTGTAACAAATATTTGGTTTACCTTTGGCAGGGAAATTCATTTAATGTGTGTACGCAGGTAAATGCGTTGAGGAACATCTGTCAAACGCAATTGTTCAGCGGCCAGGGAGTAACCAAATTGATTGAAAGCAGACGAAAATGAAAGATGGTTAAATCGTAGGTTAGTAGCGCGGGCCGCGCGAGTTCGAAAGAAAATCAATCAATATCTCTATACTGAAGGCAATTGAAGCTATTTTATTCGAATTAACCGGCTCCAAGAATGGCTAGAATTGATCGAGAATAAGTTGTTCATTAGAATTCTAAACGGATAAAAAATATTAATTGTTTTTATTTTCTCTGAAGATTTCTATTGGACAGAATTACAAGTTGGAAAACGTTATTTGATTCTCTTTTTCTTTTAACTCAGCAACAGTATGATTGGACGAAAAGGTCAGCGTTTGCCACTAGTGCTAGTATTCGGCAGGAAAATGTAAAAATTAAAATTCGAATTTTACTCGACTAGTGACTTTTTGCACAAGAAATTATTCAACTGAAAATGGCCATTTAGTTAGGTGAAAGCAAATGGAACATTTACGAACCTTCTATACATAATTCTTTCAAAATTACTGGAACAAAAAGAAATATAATTCATTGTATTTATATATCGCTATTATTTTTATTTTGAACATAATTGAAAATTTTGTACTCTTAGTAATAATATTAATAATACTAACTGTAGAGTAACTGTTCATTGTTAAATGTAATTGGCAGAAATAGCCTAAAAAACCAGATTTAACAGTTTCCAATAAACAATAATAGCAAAGAATGAAAAGAACAGCAAAAAGAATACAAATATATGAAAGATAAAAGTAAGCAAAGCTACAGTAATGTAGCAAAAACTTCCTGAACTTAAAATGGCGTTGACAGACATTATGGATACAGACAAGTGATCGCAGCGTTCTGATTTCAAGACATGAAAGGACAAAAATAAGTCTGATGAGGCCGAGCATTTAGCTATCTTATTGGCTAGGAAGAAATCCCAGCATGCATCTCTATGATTTGTCTATAAATTCTGGATGTTTTTGTAGTCATTCCTACTTGAATTATCCTCTTCCTCGTTAGGTGGTCAGTGATGTTGGTTCTCTGGTAGATGCGGGACGCCTTTCGTTTAGCTTGTTTTGTTTTTTGCGTATTTGCTGTTGTGTTAGAGTGAGTGCATGTCTGTGTGAGTGCTTGGGATGGATGAATGTTTCTACATTATTATAGTTCCGCATCGATTTCGTCCACTTAACTGATATTTCTGCCAAATTAAAAATTTAAGGTTTGTGGGGTGGGGGGTTATTACGAACATAATTTTGTCCAGGTTTTGTAAATAGTTTATTTTCATATTGTATATACACATCGGGGATTTTTTAACTTGTTGTTTTTCCCCTCCCCCTATAGACGACAATTTGTACATATGAGGACATTTTAGGTTTTCATTGAGACAATGAGGTATTTTGGCGGATGTTGTAAGAAAGGTAAGTAAGAATGTGTTGTTTTGGTGCTAGGATTATTGTTACAGAAAATTTAGAGCAAGATCAGATAGGAGTGATAGAAAAAAGGATGAGGAGGAGGGTAGTGGACACATCAAGGCAACTGGAGATGTCGATTGACATTACATTTGAATAGCTGGAGATTATAGCTCTCAGGGAAACTGGAATAGGGAAGGGAGTTCCACAGGCGAGAGGTGCGATACATGAAGCTATTAGAGTAGAAGAGACGGCTACATTTAGGAGTTTCGACAGTGAAGGGGTGAGATGAGAGCGGGATGCCAGCGTCGTAGGGCGCTTGAACTCATGACGACTGGGAACCAGCGAATGTAGCTCCTCGGAGCAATTTCCATGAAAGTATTATTTCTGTTTTACACTGAGATACGTTATGGCCAGTTTAGTTTAGATGACTCTCAGTATTTACCCGACCTTCCCACAGAGCGGGATGTGGCACAATTCCGGTTTAACGTGGGTCTTTCCGAGCCCGTGGGCATAGACAAAAATTCACTGTAGACCGCGTAATAATGAGGTCGAGTTTGTCTAACTCCCCAGACCAGACTCTGCCCCTCGCCTAGGTTTCTCCATTCTCGAAGGCAGAGAGCTCGACAAGCGGTGTATTTGCAAAGGCAATTCTATTTTTCACACTTTAGTCGTGGTTATAATGAAATACAAGATACGTGAAGCAGGTAATTTTCATTTAACTTTTCTTTTTCTCTTGTGTACCACGGAAGGCTGATGTGATACTATGGACTAAGTAATGAGTAAGCTTTTAGAAAAATGGGAACGGAAAGGACACTTATGTTTATAATCAGAAAGAGACATTGGAAATTTCTAGGGCAGATAATGAGAAAAGAGTGTCCAGAGAATCTGACACTCACAGGTTATATTAAAGGCAAGAAGGACAGAGGAAAGCAGAGAATAATCTACCGAACGAGCTTTTGAAGATGGTTGACAGGTGATTGATAGTGAAAAGACAGATCTTACTAAGATCTAAAAAGGATAGGAAGTTGTAGAGAGCTGTGATCATTCTCGTCCTGAAAGGCTACAGCAGATAAAAAAATATGTACTGATTTATAAAGGATTTCATAGATAGAATTGCTAACACATATGGTTTGGTGATCCTACTATATATTTAGAGATTCTTGATGAAGTCAAAAGAAGAATCTGCAATATTATTGGTCCTGACCTGGCACCTCGGATTCATTCGCCGTAACGTAGCTTCAGGTGCCTTTTCTATAAATATTTTCATGGTAATCGTTCTGATGACCTTTCTTTTATGGTACCTAGACTTTATGAATTTAAGCACAGTACTAGCTCGGCGATAAGGTCAAATCGTTTTACATTTGAAATGGCTACATGTAACCGTAAGTTCTATGCTAACAGTTTCTTCTATCCCACTACACGCTTGTGGAACTCTCTTGAGACTTCTTGTTTCCCAGTGAACTTGATCTTTAAAAATTGAAATGCAGTGTCAATCGTCATCGCCTGTCTTCTTCTTGTTCTTTTATTGTCCTCTTTCCTTCATAGTAGTCTTTCTCATATATTCTAAAAATCAGTAAACCTTTGCATCCTAGTGGCTTTATTGTCTTGCTTGGGATGAAATGACTAATATATATATATATATATATATATATATATATATATATATATATATATATTAATCCGACAAAACCAATTATGTGGCAACATATATATAGCAATATTACCGGAGTAGTGAAGTTCGAACCGTATGACTCCTTCATCTAAGGATACAAATCATGGGATTATCATGGGATAAACCCCAACTTCTGTACTGACACTATCGCACATGAACACAGATCTTTACTTGCGCTAATCATCGAACTGATTAATGGATCTCCTATAACCGTTGAAGGATAGGGAAACATTTTTATTTGATTGTTGGCGACTAAATCAGCTCCCCTACTTATCTTCAGACAAACAGAGAAGAGTGGTTATCAATCCTGTACGATGGAAATATCGAAGGAGGGAAGAATGGCCAGCTGAATTGAGGTGGTGACTCGATGAAGTCACCGTGGAGAAGGCAGCGGGAAACTATTCCACCATACTTCCTGCCTCTAAAAAAAAAAAAAAAATAAAATAAATGAATCAAAGTAAAAGAAAACGACATAAAGGTGGCCACTCCTTTGAAATTCACTCCACGCTCGGGTAACGAGGGACGTACAACAGGGTACCACTTGCCCATTCACCCAGCAACTGTTCACAAGAAATCTTAATCGTGATGTGGAAATTTATACCAATGTAGAAAGTCAGAAAATGGCAAATTGGAAATGGAAATACTGAACATCAACATACTGGAAATATGAGAAATGATGTGGATAACCAATGAGGGTTTCACAAGCGACATTTACAGAATCATGCATACCACCGGAGAGAGAAATGAAAGACATGTTTTTGTGATGTCAACGAACACTCGTTACCACTTTAGGGATGCCAACGAATACTCGTTGTCACTTTCGCAATGCTCGTTGTAGTAGAGACTTTGTAATCGCAGCTACAACTATAGTAACGCCGTTAAACAATACTGGGATCAGACATCTTCGAATAACACTCGCACTAACTTGATACTCGTACTTGCTTGATAATACTCGCTCGAATAGCAACCACCGAATATTGATCCGAATAATAACCCGTAACCGCCAGTATCGTCAGAAACTCCTTATTACTATATGTCTTTTTTGTTTTGGTAATTGTTTGCTCGATATAAGGCCCAACAGCCACTCAGAGACGAGGGTTAGTGAATAAGACTGCTGTATGAACGACGGGGAAGTGGGTAAGAAGTGCACATTATGAAGGTATATATGAAAGGTAACAGTTATCCCTAGACTTGAAGAGGTAGCGATTAGGAAAGTATCCACTCGGGAGTTTGTTCCGCAAAGCAACAATTCTTGCGAAGGAGGTTTCAGAGGGATACTTCCTTCTTACTAATGAAATACGAAGGTAATTTATTATTATTTATCCCAGTTTATGTGGCTTGGCTCGTGTGAGCTGGGAAGGTCTGAACTGGTGGAACTTTTGGAAATGTCAGCGCATTTACCATGAAAATAGCAATAGAGTAGTAAGAGGCTTGCGATGTTTCGTCAGCGGGAATAAGATTGTAGGGTGGAAAAAAGCTCTTTTGAACTCTGTCAGGCCTAGAAAGTGATTGTAGGACTAATACTGGAAAGAAAAACAAAAAGAAGAAAAAATGTGTTCTAATATATTGGCAACAGTTGAGCAGAGTCTTCTCGTGAAACTTAAATGGAAACAATTTAATATAGCCACCATAATAGTCTACAAACCAACGTCTGAAAACATGGAAGAAAAAGAAACAAATAGGTTTTGCTTCTTGGAGATTCTTGATAAACTCCAAAGAACAAAAGAACCATAAAACAGTAAGTAAAAAATAAATAAATAAATAAATAAATAAATAAATAAATAATAATAATAATAATAATAATAATCTAAGCCCCAATCTCCTGAATAATGATTTCTTTTTCTCATATTCTCCCACAATCAAGAGTAACCATTTATTTTTTGGTGCTTTGCTTAGGATGAAATGATTAAAAAAAAAAGCAAAAAACAAAGAACAAAATCGTGGGAGCGACCCAGTCATATCCTAGCTAAAATGAAATATACGGAAATTAAATAAACCTAAATCAATGGCTCAACTACTGCTCATGACGTATCAAATGTAAACAAATGACGTCATACATTAAGAATTGGACAAAGTCCGACAATTTATTTATTAAAGACATTTTTTATGTTTAACGTTCTTTATATAGATAAAAGTATATGAATGAGCAGTTATGAATGTACGAGATTCATGGAAGATTGAAGTTTATAAAAGTTTATAAGCAGTAAATTCGACCTTGCCAGCCGAACGCTCCTTTGTGGCCGAATCGGTTAGGCACGCCCGGCTAAATGGCAGTTCCGTATAGGATGCAGGTTCGATTCCTGTCAAAAGACGAATATTTTCTATGAAAATTTCTCGGAAATTCAGGCTGGTAAATGTTATTTAATACTGTTTATAATAAACAGAGCATTTACTTAAATACTTGTATCTATAAAAAGAACGTTAAACATAAAAAATGTCTTTAATAAATAAATTGTCGGGCTTTGTCCAATTCTTAATGTATGTATTGTTTAATATAACAGACAATAAATGTCTTTTATGTTTCATGGAGTCGTTCTAAACTGCGTATATTTGCTTTAATTTTGGGTGAAAATAAAGACAAATATTGTAGGACGTCATAGAACCGCATCATGAATTTACGACCCGAGTCTGCTATTCCGCGACCATTATCGTCGCATAGCAAACTTCTATGTGAACATAACAGAAGATCATCTTCGATGGTGACTAACTTTGTTTAAATGTCCGCATAACGACCCTGAAGTTGGCTCATGTCAGCCGAAAGCTTAGATCAAAGAAGAGCTTAATAAAAAATATCCAGATGTTGGACAATTTTTGTTTTTATTTTTACCCGAAATTGAAGCAAATATACGGAGTTTAGAATGGCTTATGATCAAACATAATAGACATACATTGTCTATTATATTTAACAATATATATATATATATATATATATATATATATATATAAATAAATATATATATATATATATATATATATATATATATATATATATTTATAAATATATATATATGTATATATATATATAAATATATATATATATATATATATATATATTTATATATATATATATATATATATATATATATATATATATATATATATATATATATATTCACTTTAAACGTCATTTTTAGTGGATACCCGTATATGAGTAGACGCTTCGTTTATTTTTAAAAATAGAATATGTATTTATTTTCGTGTAGCGGCCTTAATATTCTAGACATCTTATTTAAGAAAATATGCACCTTCTGACAGGATTCGAAGCTGCGTCCCCATTTGCGGGAGAGGCCAGCGCTAGATTATTTATTATTAGTTATTTTAATAGTAATTATATTGTGTAAAATAAATAAACACATCTTGTACAGCCTCGTTCGTAATAACCGTTAGATGTGACGTCACGCTAGACCATTTCAAATGTACAGCTTGCCAAAGAATACCAGGATGCAAACGAAGAAATTCTAACTACGAGAGAGACGCCACATCGATTCTTGAGAATGACTGCAAATGTCGAAAGTACTTGAACAAAAATAACAAGATATGAACTTCGGGCAGTTTATCAACAACTTCGAACACAATACGCAAAACTTTATCTGAAAATAAGATAAATATAATAAAAAAAACCCTAAAAAACAAACAGATCATGTTGGTTCTTTTCAATTAAACTTGCTTGTATACACACGCGCACACACACACACACACATATATATATATGTATGATTAATGTGAGTAAAAGTTTATCATTTAGCTGACTAATGTTACCTTCAACATGTCGAGTCCATATGCCCAATTATAGGATTGGTGTATATGGAATAAATTTCAATAACCAACAAATACTATTCTTAAAGGAGTGCTCAATACAAATTAGAGCAAATATAATTATTTATTTGAAAATTATAGCATAAAAATATTATAAAATCACTACAAAAATAGCCATTTTTGTTCCAACTCATCTGGTGTCTTATCAAGTGATGGTGTTGAATGTTTCTACCTTCAACACAATCACTTGAGAAGACGTTGTAACAAAATGGCTATTTTTGTAGTGATTTTATAATATTTTTAAGTTATCTTGATAATAAAAAATAAAAAATAAAAAAAAATAAAAAAAATAAAAAAGTTATCTCGATAATAATTTGGCACGCAGTGCCAAATTATTATCGTGATAATTTTTTTTCTAATATTTCAAAAACCGTCCAATCAGTTCACACAAAATTTTCACACGATGTTGGCAACACGGAGCTGCGCAATCACAGAATTTTTCGTACTGATCTGCGCAATGTAAACTGGCACCATATTTGTTATCGGCATGGTTATATGAGAGTGCCAAATTATTAGAAAAGTATAAGAATTTAGTGAAAAGATGGGCCGTAAAAGCAGTTTAAGTGATGCTGAAAAGAAAACTATTACCTCAGAACTCTCAAAAGGTAATTCTACCTTAGAAATTTTGAAAATGATAGGGAATTGTCATCAAACAGTGAAAAATTCATCGCCGACCCTACACAAGTACGTAAAAGGGCATATAAAGGCAAGCCGAGGGTTATTTCACGTCGTCTCATGTCACTACTTAAACGAGAGGCTACGAAGAACCCTGGATTTACCAGTCAAGAGCTTTTCAATTCGTATTGGGGATCCTACTGTGTCTAAAAGTACTCGGTGTCGGTATCTGAGTGAAATAGCAACAACAGTCAAATCTGTATCGAAGTCTCCTTTGACGAAAAATTACATTCAAAATCGATTGAAATGGGCCGAGGACAATATGAAGATTGACTTCTCTAAAGTTTTGTTCACAGACAAAACTCGAGCAACACTTGATGGGCCAGATAGATGGTACAAAGGCTGGGTAATGAACGGGCAGAATCGCCATCAGCGTTTGAGACGCCAACAAGGCGGTGGAGGCATAATGATCTGGGGTGGTATTATTGGAAACACATTAGTGGGCCCATGGAGAGTACCAGATGACGTCAAAATGACTGGTGATGCATACATAGCGTTTATGAAGGAGCATCTTGAACCGTGGAGGAAAAGGCAAAGAGTTGCCTTCAGAAGGGCCATTGTTTTTATGCAAGATAATGCTCCCTCACACGCTGCTCTCAAGACTACTGAATATTTGAAACAGTTAGGGTTCGATGGGCCTCGAAATATGAAGTGACCGGCAAATTCTCCGGATTTGAACCCAATCGAAAACCTTTGGAGCATCATGAAGCGAAGACTGTACGCCAACGGACGACAATTCAGGAGCAACGCTGAGTTGTGGGAAGCAATTCTTGACATATCTCGCGGCATTACAGCAGATGACATCCTACAATTAACAAATTCTATGGATCGTCGACTTCAAGTAATTTCAAAACAGGGAAAGCACATTCCCTATTAATTTGTTTAAAACTGTGCGTTTGTTTGTATCTGTTATTATTTGTTTCATTATCTTATTTATTAGCTTCTTTTGATCATAAACATTCACGTTCAACATTATTAAACGTCTTGTTTGCTCAATTCTGGGAATTTTACTAAACCTTTCTAATAATTTGTCATTCTTAAATCACCGTGCCGATAACAAATATGGCGCCAGTTTGTTTACATTGTGCAGATCAGTACGAAAATTTCAGTGATTGCGCAGCTCTGTGTTGCCGACATTGTGTGCATTGATTGGACGGTTTTTGAAATATTAGAAAAAAAGTTATCTCGATAATAATTTGGCACGTAGTGTATATATATATATATATATATATATATATATATATTACATAAAATAGAAATCCAAAATTACGTCACTCGAATAAATATTTCAGCCAACAAAACTTACTTATTGGCTTTGTCAACTCATATATATATATATATATATATATATATATATATATATATATATATATATATATATATATATATATACAAGTTTGATTAAAATGTTTTCTGTGTATTTTTGTGTATAAACTTGTGTATGGAAAATAATATTTATAACACCTGTATTCATGGAAATTCCGCATTATTCGAATTTCTTACTTTAAGTATTGAAGGGTCATATCCATGTGGCCACCGTTCTATTGCTTGAATATACAATGAAATCAATTTTAGACTAACATCTGACACTTAGATTCATTTTTGTATCTTTCTACAAATAATCTTCGCCAAATTATTTCATCCTCTTCAGAAAGATACTCTTCATTCGCAGGTGTTGTCATTACCATCGTTTTTTCCCATCACCCCCTTTTAGCCCTTGGCACCAATTCCGTATTTGACTTTTACGTGATTTTTTCTTCATTTTCCTCTTCTACATTCCTGCTTTCACCTTCCTTTCTTTTAGCATATCTCAAAACTTTCAGGCTGGAAACAGAATTCTCAATTTCTGAAGCCGCTACGTGAAAATATATTAGATTAATATCCAACTGTCAGTCAAAATGGCTGACATGAAAATAAAAATTAATAAATGCATAAATAAACAAAAATTAATTAATTGTAAAAAGCTGTACAGTATCCCAATTTGCATTTCCCATACCTTTTATTCAAATAGAATCTGTCCCATTCAAAAATTAGAACGCAGTTGCATTTTGGCGTTTTCTGAAATTAATTTTGTTTCTTGAAGACTTATTGCCTCTATTGCAAAATCCAAAACTGTAGCAATCTAGTAGCAGCTACTCTATAGGTCAAACGTTTGCGGCCGCCGTCCGGATTTCGAAGAATCGTCCAGAATTGAAAGTTGTGCACCTTTATCAAAACTAATTTCCGAGCTAACTTCGGGCTAGAAAGAATTTGTTTTTCTGAAGGCTTTTATAAAAAATCCAATAATAATAATAATAATAATAATAGTTCATGATCATCAAATCTTAGTCTTTGCTGGCATATTGATTTGCTGATGGGAGGTATGTTGCCATAGAACGCTTTCTTTGTTGGGTGATCTTTCCAGGATTTTGTTTAGTGCTAATCGAAGACTTTGTGCGTAAGCATCATCTAACCTCTTTTCCAGTTTTTTGGTTGCAAGTGTCCAGGTTAAGGAGTCATATACAAAGATGGAGTCTACTGTAGCTCTGAAAATATTTCTCTTCAGTTTGTCTGCGAGATTTGATTTCCAGATTTTGTTCATTTCATTAAATGTTCCCCAGGCTTTCCCAGTCTGATGTTGACATCATTCTCAGTGAAGGCAGTAATCAAAAAAAGGTCCAGTTTCCACTTTGAAGTCATCTATTTGTTTGATGTTTTCTCCATCCAGACTTTTCATGCTTGTCAATATATCTTGATTCAGGTAGACAAACTGTTTTACCCACATTAACATACAGTCCAATTTTCTGGGCTACATTTTCAATGTTGTGAAGGAGTGATGTTGCGTCTAATTTCTAATAAAAAGTCATGTCTCACTTTTTTTAACCATATATAATAATTTTCTCTTATTTTAAGTACAAGACAACTACTTTTTGGGACATCTTCTTTGGCCGGCTCGTGTTCTCTTTCCATGGGATGTTATCCAGAGTAGAACGTCTCCAGATAGTTTTTCTTTCCTACACCAACAGTGACCAGCAAATCTTCGGCTTTGCTGGCATATTGATTTGCTGATGGGAGGTATGTTGCCATAACACTCTTTGTTGATTGATCTTACCAGGATTTGTTTAGTGCTGATCGAAGACTTTGTGTGTAAGCACCATCTGACCTCTTTTCCATTTTGGTTGCAAGTGTCCAGGTTAAGGAGCTATTTACAAGCATAGTCTCTACTGTAGCTCTGAAAATGTTTCTCTTCAATTTGTCCGGTAGATTTGATTCCCAAATAATAATTACGGGAAAGAAACTGAAAGAAACTGGTATGAACATCATCGGGACCCGATTACAGAGATAGGATCTGTAACAATTTTATGAGACTTTACAATACACACAGGCAGAACAATCAAAGCTAATCGCCCAAAAGTCGGGATCGAAGACTTCATGAACAGAATGTGTTTTCTTATTTATATGACATTCCCTGTAGATTGTAATGTATATTTGAATATCTTTCAAAAATCTATCAAACTACAAGGATCTTGAAATAGAAATCTCAAAAATGTGTCTCGTTTGGACATCAATAATTCCAGTTGTAGTTAGAGCCCTCGGATTGATAGGGAATAGTTCCTATAGACTCATTGATGGGATTCCTGGCATTCCATGCCTTAAAGAAATACAACAAATTGTACTCACTAGTACAGCTCACACGTTACGAAGAGCTTTATGTAAAATATTTGTGATCTTAGGGTTTTTTTAATAATAAGTGAAAAATATCTTAAAGCTATTACTGACCTTAGGTCTCTGGTTGGAACCCGGAAAGAAATTTTATACAATAGAAGTGAAAGAAAATAACAACGTGTACGTCTGGTACTAAATACAGAGCTAAACTAAAAATAAAAAAAAAACAGAATATCAGCCATAAGCACCTTGGCTGTCCCTGTGGTGCAATACAGCTTTAATGTCCTTAACTGGACCATAGCTGAAATTAAGCGAATGGACGCCAAAACGAGAAAGCTTCTCACTTGCTATCGCATGCATCATCCCAAAGCTGATGTTGATCGTCTGTATGTGCCCAGATCCGAAGGAGGCAGAGGATTAGTTCAACTAGAACTGTCCTACAAAACTACAACAATTGGCCTCCAAAAATACTTGGAAACTACAGAAGACTGGATGATGGTATGCGTCAAGGAACATGAACGTAGTAAGCGTCTTTACTCCGTAATGAAAGAAGCCAACAAATTCAAAGTGGAAATGCAACCGACCAGATACAGAAACAATGGCAAGATAAACCGCTTCATGGCCAATACTCTGTCCGTACCAAACAAGCTGATGTAGACAAAATCCGTACTGATCAGTGGCTAGGTGCAGGGTTGAAAGCTTAAACTGAAGGTTTTATCCTTGCTGCACAGGACCAATGCTTGTTAACTCGAAATTATCAAGCACATATACTAAAATATTGTGTTACCCCAAAATGCAGTTTCTGTGATAAATATCTAGAAACGATTGATCATCTTGTATCAGGTTGCACGATATTGGCACCCACTGAGAATAAAACCCGGCGTGACAGAGTGGGCCAATATCTATACTGGAAAATCTGCAACTTTTACGGGAAGGAAACTGAAAGAAACTGGTACAAACACCACCCAGACCCGGTTACGAAGCTAGGACCTGTTGCAATTCTATGGGATTACACACTGACAGAACAATCAAGGCCAACCGCCCAGATATTGTTATTAAAGACCACAAACAAAAACGGTGCCTCCTTATTGATATGGCAGTCCCTGCTGACTGCAATGTATCTTTGAAGATATTCAAAAAGCTGTCAAAATACAAAGATCTTAAAATGGAAATCGCAAAAATTTGGCACATAGGAACATCAAAAATCCCTGTTGTAGTTGCAGCCCTAGGATTGGTTGGAAAAAACCCAATAGACTAATTGAAGGGATACCTGGAAGTTCATGCCTCAAAGAGATAAAAACAATTGTTCTGACAAGTACAGCCCACACTTTACGAACGGCTTTATCTAAGTAATTTTTTTGTATTTTTTTTTGTTAGTGGAAAGTGTCATGATGCCATTTCTAACCTTAGGTCTCTGGGCGGGAACCGGAAAGAAATGTGTACACGCCATTAATCAAAGGAGATAATAATAATAATAATAATAATAATAATAATAATAATAATTTTTTTTTTTTTTAACTTGTATTTCAATTTTTAAGCACCCCCGAACTTAAGCGGACATCCGTGTCCATTTTTCCCTTTTTTTTTTAAATTTTTTCTCTTAACCTAGGATTCCCATATCTCAGTCGGTGCGTGTATATGTACATGTTTGCTACAATCTCTCTCTCTCTCTCTCTCTCTCTCTATATATATATATATATATATATATATATATATATATATATATATATATAGAATGTACATGTGTATGTATCCGCATTAACAGGGATCATATTGTATTATATTTTTTTTCATGGCTACAGGTGTAATTTTCCTACAATTCTCTGCCCTTTGACTGTCGTCTCTTTGAGTGAAAAATTAAAAATATATCTTTTAGCGGCTAGTAGGTTGAGAGATAACCGGAAAAATATAACTTTTATTCCCTTGCTCCTACCCCTTTGTTGAATGAATTCTTTGATATTCCCCCCTATCAATCTGTAGTATAAGTCCAGCCTACCCCATAAAATTTGATAAGTATCTGTCGTTGGCGACGGAAAATTGAACATTTGTGGAAAGTCACTTGTGCCATGCTCCGAAGTTGTAAGAAATGGTAAATGTAGCATCTTGGAATGATACTTTTCCTTTAGTTTGATATGATTCTAAATCCTTTTGACTCAAGTTAACTCTTTCCTTTTCAATTCACCTTTTTTTTTCTTTTTTTTTTTTTTAAAGTCTATATACTTAATTCTAATTATCCCCCTTGGAGTGGTCACTCCGACTTATACTAAGTTAAAACTTAGTATTGTCTACCCCACTGACTACCCCATACACTGTTATGAACTTTTTAACTTCGAGATATTAATAAACCCACAATCTCACTATTTGGGCGTGCTCTTGGACCTTCTTCGAGACTCGTCCTAAAGCTGGTAACCTGAACATAATTACCCCTTGGCGGTCAAGGTTCAAACGCAAATCTCTACCAATTTCAATGAATACGAATAATATTTCATACCGGATCGGCCGTCAACCGGAACAACAAGGGCCGTGTCCCTCAGAGAGGAACCAGTCTGAGGACGAAAAGTATGTCACTGGAACAAACTCTTCCACACACGAAGAGACACTAGGTCACCAAACCCGGATTATTGCCAACCTTGGACCAAGTGACTCAATACCAAATCGACTAATAAAAAGTAAACGAACGAAATGGAGCCGCGAAGAGTATCGACAAGTCATGACATTCTTCTTCACTGCACTCGAAAACCCAGCAAAGAACACCACCAATCAAACATACCAAATATGGAGAAGTATGGTAGGAAATGATATAAGACCTAACCTCAATCCAAACATGCTTGCCAATGTCCATAGGGATATCATGCGAAATAACAGACTCTCAAAGGCAGAAATAGATAAGATAAAATTAGATATAAGACAAAATACCATGACCCATCACTCAAACTCTATTGAGACGAATGTAGAAATAAGGAATGCGACAGAGGATGAGGTGGACGCTAAAGCGAATGAAATACGAAATAATCTCTCAGGAAATGAAACCCAAGACTCTACCTTAGACACAACCTGCAGTTCTCCAGAAATTATCGCTGACGATGACTCCAGGTACATTAAGTTAGAATTCCTTGAAAACCACGAAGCTGAAATCACCGAAGCGAAAAATGACGTCATCCAAGTACTCAGCAGAGTAACTTTCATATAATTGTCAGACAGAGACCAGCTCCCGAAAATCCATATGGCGAATTCCAACAAGCACATTGTGAAAATATACAATGCTGCCCTGGAAACACTGTTAACAGATAAACCACCGTGAAACATCACAGAAGTTAACAACGTCATATACGCAACAGCTCTAGCAGCGACTCGGAAGCTTGGGGTCAAGACAATAAATAAAATTAACAGACACAGAGAACCAGCTTGGAAAACCAAACTGATACGAGAAATAAAACAAATCAGATGTGAGCTTTCTATATTAGATGAGCTCATCAGAAACCCTAATATTTCCACACGTAAATCCAAAAAGATCAAGCGGAAATATAGCATTAAATCCCTAATTGATATTCCATCAATCAAGGAAATGCTGAAACAGAAACTTCAGCTAAAGGCACAGAGAACAAGACGATACGAAAAACGTTGTAGGTTCTATCGCCAAAATAAAATATTCCGAACGAATCTGAAGAAATTTTACAGGGAAATTGGAAAAACACCTATACATGTCGAAAGGCCACCATCGATTGATAATGTACAGAGATTTTGGGAAAATATTTGGAGCAGCCCAAAGGAATATAACCCAAATGCAGAATGGATACGGCGTGAAGAAGAACGACTGCTGGATACACCTTTGCAAGAATGGGCAAATATATCCACAGATGATGTTAGGCAAGCTCTAACGAAATCCCAAAAATGGAAATCCCCAGGAAATGACAAGTTGCCCAATTTCTGGCTGTATCATCTCTCATCTACCCATGGCATACTTGCAAAAACATTATCAACGCTTGTAAATAATCCCAATAAAATCCCGGAATGGGTTACTGAAGGTATTACATACCTCATACCAAAAACAACTGAAACAGACGAGCCGAAAAATTATAGACCGATAATATAGCGTACAAGTTGATAACGTCTGTACTGACGAACCGTACTTATTCCTTTTTCGAAACAAACAGCATTCTCCCGCTGGAACAGAAGGGATGCAGAAGAGGTTCATATGGCTGCAAAGATCAACTTATGATAAATAAAATGATCCTGGAAAATTGCAGGAGACGACGCAGAAATCTAAGTGCAGTGTGGATTGATTATCGTAAAGCCTTTGATAGTGTTCCACATTCTTGGATCCTTAAGACTTTGGAAATGTACAAAGTCTCCCCTGTCGTATTAAATTTCCTTAAGCACAGCATAGGAATGTGGAACACCAAACTATACCTTAGTCACACCGCGGGCGCTGCCATATCCAACCGTCTGAATATCCGACGTGGAATCTTTCAAGGAGACTCTCTGTCACCCCTTCTGTTTTGTTTATCCTTAATCCCTCTCACGCATGAACTGAACAACAGTAGCTATGGTTACAAAATAAATAAGAAAATATCCAATCACCTACTCTACATGGATGATCTCAAACTCTTTGCCAAACACGTCAATGAGTTGAAAGACCTCCTCAGTATTGTAAAATATTCAGTGACGACATAGGTATGGACTTCGGATTAGATAAATGTGCGAAAGTAACATTCAAGAAAGGTAGAATTACAGAAACACCCTTAATAGATTTAGATTTTGTCACAAAAATTAGGGAATTGGAGCATGATGAAGCTTATAAGTACCTAGCAACTAGCGAAGGAGATGGCATACAACACCCCCAAATGAAGGAAAAAATAAGAAAAGAGTACTACAGACGTGTACGTCTGGTACTAAATACTGAACTAAACTCAAAAAACAGAATATCAGCTATAAACACATTGGCTGTCCCTGTGGTGCAATACAGCTTTAATGTCCTTAACTGGACCATAGCTGAAATTAAGCGAATGGACCCTAAAACGAGAAAGCTTCTCACTTGCTATCGCATGCATCATCCCAAAGCTGATGTTGATCGTCTGTATGTTCCCAGATCCGAAGGAGGCAGAGGATTAGTTCAACTAGAACTGTCCTACAAAACTACAACAATTGGCCTCCAAAGATACTTGGAAACTACAGAAGACTGGATGATGGTATGCGTCAAGGAACATGAACGTAGTAAGCGTCTTTACTCCGTAATGAAAGAAGCCAACAAATTCAAAATGGAGTTTCAAATGGGCGTAGAGATGCAACTACAGCACAATACACCGGCTGAAACTGCAAAATACTTAAAAAAGACAGCAAAGACGAATGCAACCGACCAGATACAGAAGCGGTGGCAAGATAAACCACTTCATGGCCAAGACTCTGCCCGTACCAAACAAGCTGATGTAGATAAAACCCGTACTCATCAGTGGCTAGGTGCAGGGTTGAAAGCTGAAACTGAAAGTTTTATCCTTGCTGCACAGGACCAATGCTTGCTAACTAGGAATTATCAAGCACATATACTAAAATACTGTGTCAGCCCAAAATGCAGATTCTGTGATAAATATCCAGAAACGATTGATCATCTTGTATCAGGTTGCACGACGTTGGCACTCACTGAATATAAAACCCGACATGACAGATTGGGCCAATATCTGCACTGGAAAATCTGCAATTTTTACGGGAAGGAAACTGAAAGAGACTGGTATGAACACCACCCAGACCCGGTTACGGAGATAGGACCTGTTACAATTCTATGGGATTACACAATACACACTGACAGAACAATCAAGGCCAACCGCCCAGATATTGTTACTAAAGACCACAAACAAAAACGGTGCCCCCTTATTGATATGGCAGTCCCTTTGAAGATATTCAAAAAGCTGTCAAAATACAAAGATCTTAAAATCGAAATCGCAAAAATTTGGCACATAGGAACATCAACAATCCCTGTTGTAGTTGGAGCCCTAGGACTGGTGGGGAAGATTGTAGTAGACTAATTGAAGGGATTCCTGGAAGTCCATGCCTCAAGGAGATACAAAAAATTGATTTGACAAGTACAGCCCACACTCTACGAAGGGCTTTATCTATGTAATTTTTTTATTTTTTTTTTGTCAGTGGAAAGTGTCATGATGCCATTTCTAAGAAAGAATTGTGTAAACGCCAGAAATCAAAGAAAATAAATAATAATAATAATAATAATAATAATAATAATAGCAAATTTAAACCAATTGCAACATAGTTTCCTAAAATGTCAACTCTTCTTGCCCAATATATTTTGCTAAGTAATAATAATCGGGGGCGGGGCTTGCAAATTTTAGGCAGGGCCCTTTCTAAAGACTTGAACGCTATGCACTAATAAATTAAATAGTCGCAACTTCCTTGTTTAGTAGGGGTTAACTGAACCAAAGAAAAGGTATGAAACTTGGTCCCAAACCTTTTGGCAGACTGAGATTCCTGGTTAAATTCCATCTTTAAACGAAAATGATGCAGAATAACACCCCAACCTCTGTACCCGCATGCAAAATGGAAATTGATCAAATTAAGGAACTGTTGAAGTAAACCTAAGATTATTATTTTTTATTTAATAATTGATTAATTAACAGTAATTTAGCTTGTGAATATGGTGTCCATATTGGTAATTGTCTAAGCATAGCTTAGATGTGACGTTATGGATAATGGCTTGGAATGGTTAGTGAGCCGAGTTCTAATTCCAGTTGGATTCGTCATATTTACTTAAGCGCAAATAACCGTAACAAAAGTTTGAATCCATCTATTCTCTCCCAGCTATGGGTTAATTTGTAAAAGTTGTACCACTAAACCATTATTATCTAAAAACAAATATAAAATTGCGTACAAAATATTTAGATTTCTGGATTAAATAACCGATAGAGGCTCAGATGCCGCTAAACAAAATCAACCAACCAACCAACAACCATTCATTCATTCATTCATTCATTCATTCTTACCTTCTTTGAAACCAAACAGCGTCTGTAGAAAACTGATCCCCCATAATGACGAGTGAGAGTACTAATTCCAAATCGGAATTAATTTCAACTTGGAACTAATTTCAACCTGGAAGCAATTTCAACTCGATTTAAGATCAAAGTTATCAATTTCCATGAATTCCTAAAAAATTGCAATGAGTTAGTATTAATTTTTTTAACTTAACCTTAAAAATCTTTAGTAGATAAGATAATTCAGAATTCATCTTTGCTGCAACTTTAATTAATTACTTCCGAGTTGAAATTACTTCCGAGTTGAAATTAATTCAGCACCCCATTATAACACCGGGATCTTTATAAAATATAGCACCATTTTAAAGTTATGTGTAAATTAGTCTTTTTATGAATGTAAATAATATTATTGCATATTAATGCAAGATTTAACTAGGTATAAATTTAGGGATCATTTTTCTATTGTTATTAAGTAATAGACTCATCCCCCATAACTAGTGTATATTAATGTAATAAATGGAAAAATGTATTTTAAGGACTCGCATTTAAAAAAAAAACTGATAATAGTAAGATCTTAATAAAATATGATGGCATTTTTCAAGGCATTGGTAAACGAGTATTAGTATAAGATTCCACCAGACACAATAGTTGAGCATCATTGTTATCAAGTATTAAACTAATGCCTCTTGCAATTACTACATATTAATATACTAATTGGGAAAATATATTCAAAGATTGGTCGATGGAATATTAGATAATAATATGAGGAAATGTGTTCTGGGTTACTGTCAAATCTCAAAGTATCCCGAAAAGGAAGCTATTTAACGGTACAATTATCGTTGTATATGCACCGACAACGCAGAGCACGGAGTGGGGAACAATAACTTTACAATTCTCTGAGACAACGCCAACACTAAAATGAAAACCATAGTAGAACATGCTGAGCGAAAAAACTAGTGATATCAGCGCATGAGACCATCCCGAGACAAGAAAGGAAGGAGTAGATGATAGGAAATTCTAGAGATGATGAAAAACCGGCAACAATGCAAAGGAATGGAAAAGAGTACCGAACAGTAAAACCATAAATAAAAAACAAATGTACGTGGGCTAAAGAGGAATGACTCAACGTAAAGGGCGCAGAAACAGAAAGGATGAACAAGACAGCAAATAGGCACAAAAGAATCAAAGAATTAAAAGGACGAAAGACGAGCCATTCATCAAGGTCTTTGAAATCATAGGAACGATCACTAATATAATATATGGCGAAGAAAAATGATCTGAGACATTTCTATGTTTAATATAAGAGGAATAGAGTAAAGAACAAAGAATCCATTTTTATTTTCGCAATGTACATATAATGTGATTTTGTTTCATTTCATTTTCAATTGCCAACCTGAATTGGGTGAGCGAGCATCGCGCTTTCATTATAGAAACGTTTATCAAAAACAAAGAATTAGTAACAGTAACACAAAGAGCGTTGGTCTACCCGATCACCCGAAAATCAATGATATACACCCATCACTATATTGGACATTTAAAAGGTGCCATTCGTCAAGAAATTGCCACCATTCCACATGAAATGACCCGTCGAGTTAGGGACGAATTTTGTGAAAGCTTTCGACAGTGTGTGGAGAGTAACGGCACCCACTTGACTGATTTCATTTTTAAAACGAAATCAAACAAAATGGCATTATATATATATTTCGAAAATAAAAAAAAAACACATTTTTGTTCCTTATTCTATTTCGCTTTTATTAAACCTACCAATGTGTCAGATCATTTTACAGCACCTTGTAGTAAAGGAAAAAAAAACTCCAAAGATGGAGTGATTACGTCATATAACTTTTTTACGATGCGAGGGAGAAACCTTCAACGTTTTAAAAGGCCAGAAATATTACAATCTGAAATGGGATCAACACAGAATAAGATGAACAGGAAACTGCGGGAGGGCCTGATGGGATCGAAACAATGATTCTCTCAGTCTCAGATGATTTTGGAATCGACAAGGTCACAAAAGTAATAAACGAAATATTTAACAATGGCGACAAACCGCTGGACCTCCCTAAATCTCTGTAGCATTACCTAAGAGACCAGGTGAAAATATACACATTTTTTCTTGCGAAGCATTACACCACGCCAAAGAGCACAACACCAGTAGACAATAGCCAAAAAATTAGACTAATTATCTATTGCAAAAGAAATTTAAAACCTCCAAATTTATAATTAAAAATAATAATTCACTTACAACAAAATTAAACAGAACCAAATTCGATTTTAAATATCCATTAAGGAATTGTATTCCTGATCAATCAAAATTCATAAACAATTATATAGGCCATACTACAACATGTTTGACATGAAGACTCACACTACATTTTTCTGGCCATAGCTCAATTACGTATCATTTAAATACTCAAGGAGACTTAATGAACCCTATTCGTAGCATACTTGTTGACAACACAATAGCATCGTCTACATGCAAAAATGGCTAAAAATAACGGAAGCCTTATTAATAAAAACTAAAAAAATAACATCAACTATGAAGATGGACAGAATATCTCCACCGTGTTTTGAAATTGAAAACATTATATAACATACATGAAACAATCTATTTCTTGTTAACAGTTAATATATTTCAACGTTGAAAATGTCTGAAAATGTCTAAATGATCAAAACCGGAATCGGTTGGGTTTCGATCCCGGCTTGAAGCGATCGGATGTCTATCCTCACTGCTGAGCTGTGATACAGCGAAACAGTCCTGTATGTGGATGACACACACACACACACACACACACATATATATATATATATATATATATATATATAATTAGGAACAACATAATTCGAGCTACCATGCTACCCAGGTTTCGACCGTTAGGTGTCCTTAGGCATTTATATATATGGAAAAAAAGGGAGTCTTTTAAAAAAACTATATACTCCTTGCGTCAGTTAAAGATGACGCCTTTTTTCCTCTTGTTTATGAATTCTGAATATGAACTATCATTATAAAAATTTCTCTGGAACATGTAAAATTTATATGTTTTCATGTGAAATGAAGAAAATATGACGCCAGGAGGATATGGGATAATAATGAGAAATAAACGGTAAAAAATCAACACTGTTTTTTACAAGTACAATTATTTGCTTTTCATGATAATGCAATGTCATTTATCTCGATTGGTTCTCTCTTTTTTCTTATTTATTATAATGTTTCGTAATTGGCTCTCGTATTTCAAATGTCTTCGTTCTCAGTCAACAGACACAGTTTACAATGAGAGCACCAACATAATATATAATGAAATACTTGAATGATAATGTCTTAAGAATTATTATTATTATTACAGTGTAACCCGGATATAATAGAGTTGTCGGGACCGGAGAAGAAGTATCCGGGTCTATCTTATATCCGGGTCTATCTTATATCAGGGTCTCTCTTATATCCGGGTCTCTCTTATATCCAGGTTTGGTCTATTTTGTTTAGGTAAGTATGGCTCTAATTTGGGACCAGAGAAAATCTCTCTTATATCCGGGTTTCTCTTATATCCGGGTTACACTGTATTATTATTATTATTATTATTATTATTATTATTTTGCGTAATTTTTCATTTCTATTTTACTCTGGCTTTCAACGGTAAAGTGGAAAATTATCAACGCAGATTCACGTCCTGGGTACGACTGTAAACAACATCCGCGTCCTGGGTAAGACGATAAACTCCGTCCAACAGCAAGGCCTCTGATCAGGAGCTTTTGAGGAGCGTGGAACCACCTCTTAATTTCTGAACCGGGGTGGTAGCACCTGTTAGGGTCCCAGCTAATGGTAAATAGATAACCCCCGAACTCGGGTCAAAACACTATGAATGTGTAAAAATAGGTTTTAATACCAGCAATATATTTTTGTAAAAAAATATTACCAGCAATGAATTTTCGAAGAAAAATTATTACCAGATATACATTTAAAAAATTACCAAAAACACATTTAAAAAAAATATTAGCTATATATTTTAAAAAATACCAGCAATACATTTAAAAAAATACCAGCTATACATTAAAAAAATTACCAGCAATACATCAAAAAATATTACCAGCAATACATTTTTAAAAAAATTAGCAGGTACACATTTAAAAAAAATTACTAGCAATACATTAAAAATAATTACCAGCTATACATTGAAAAAAATTACCACCTATACATTAATATATATATATATATATATATATATATATATATATATATATATATATATATATATATATATATATATATAGGGAGTAGGTTTGGATTTGTAAGCAGTGACTATTATAGCTTATATATAGCGAGACTCTTCGCATAGCGAATCAGTCACTGGGCGTGTTTCTAAAAATAAATACGCTAAAAATCCACCTGCTTCCCTGCCGACGGCTTAGTGGTAGAATCTCCGGCTAATACCAATTCAGTCGGGTTTCGATCCGAGCTAGAGGCAACCGGATGTCTAGCCACACTGATGAGCTGCGAAACAGTCTGTCTGTGGATGACGTTATATATATATATATATATATATATATATATATATATTACCAGCAATAAAAATCTTTGTCGGCATTAAGTAACCCATTTAGGTTGATATGCCGCAAAACAAACATCAGCGCAGATTCTTGTTATTCTAGAGTAGGCAAAATATTTATTCTTTCTGTTTTCACAGCGCCGATCCTCATCTTTCCTCGTCTTCATGTGCATGTGCATATCGCTCCGACCCACGCACGTGCGTACAATGAAGCAATAAATTCTTGTCCATATAAATCCCATATTCGTCATGATCCATCTAAAAGATGCAAAGTAAAGATTATTGCCAACTATCAGATGAGCGCATACGTTTCTGACCTAAAAAAAAAATACAGACAGTTTTTAACTGTGTACTAGACTACACATGACCCTTTGGGTCACTGACTGTACAGGTTAAAAAAACATTGAAGTTGATTTCAACATTCCATTGAAATGAAAGTTAATTTTTATTATGATTCAGTTAAATATTTCAATTCGTTCTTGTCATTGATCTGGTTTGAAAGTCAATGTTTAACGTTTTACTTGTTGTTTACATCATTTAATGAGAACAGAACTTCCGGGATAAACTTGAAAATATTTTTTAATACGCCAAAAAATATTTTAAAATCATATTCACTTGAAAAATATTTTTAAATATTTTTAAATATTTTTAAATATTCCTAAATATTTTTAAATATTTAAAATATTGTTTGTTTGAAGCAAGCTGAAATTTAAATAATTACTCTACAAACAACTGGACGAAACAGCAAATCGGGATCTCTTTGTGTCTGTCTTTAACTTGAAAATATTTTAATTAAAAAAATTGTCTGTTTGAAGAAAGTTAAAATAAAAGTACTTACTGTATAAACAACTCGTAACTAATTATACACCGGACGGACGCCCCACATAAGAATGCACGCAATCACAAACCTTTGATTCATTATCCGCTGACGGGTATAGTCTAACGGTTATTGGCGCCGAGTTCCTCTGTGCTGTTTTCTATAACAATAAAGGCTTGGGAAATCTGATACTCACAGGACAGACGAGTAGTAGCGATAGAGGAAAGTAACGCACAACATAATTAATAAGCTTGAGTAAATGGATAGCACGGACAGGATTTGGGAGAATTTACAAAAAGACAAGAATTTATTTAGAGCTAGAAAAGACGAGATTTTGGAGAAGCATAATCGCCATCGTCCTGAAGGGTATGCCACGTAAATAAGAAGATACTTAACATCAGGAAGAGACAGTTGAACGAAGACTGAGAAAATTTGATCATCACAGGACAGATTAAAGGTAAGAGTGAGATAGGAAAGCAACGTTCAATACTATTTGGTGAGATTCTGTAAATGGATGACAGATCAAAGTTTGGAAGAGATAGAAAAAAAGGCAAAATTTATTAAGAGCTACAAAGGATAGAAAATTGTGGAGAGACATGATCACCAACGCCGAAAAGAACAGGAGAAGAAGCTAAAGGAATCAATGTACATTTTGTTTGTAGGAGACACAGAGGACGTCAAAGATGGAGTCACATTAATCCTCGTTTCCAGTAACTCTGCACTTAAAGACGAACTTGAAGACATTTGAAAAATACATTTGAAAAATACATGTTTTTACTAACAGTGAAAACAGCTTAAATCTGACAATCATGTTTCTACTCTCTTTTGCAAATCATAAAAAAGCTTCCATTAAAAAGAGGGAGGGAGATTGATGCATGAGCATTTTTAAGACGAATTAATCCTAATCCACACAAAATAATATAGTTTTTAATGCCGTCTTCCTTCAGGAGATAAGCGACCATTCCTGAATCTGAGCACTATCTCTTAATCCGACGCTCCTTACTATCTATCTATATATATATATATATATATATATATATATATATATATATATATATGATATATATATATATATGATATATATATATATATATATATATGATATATATATATATACATATATATATATGATATATATATATATATATATATATATATATATGTCGGAGAAATTTCTTTAACATTTAGGCCGATAAATATAGTAATTAATAAAATAGAACACTTACTTCAATAAATTATATCTATAAAAATAGCGCACAAACAGAATATATATATATATATATATATATATATATATATATATATATATATATATATATATATATATATATATATATGAAAAAGGTTATAATTATTCCAACGAGAGAAAAATGTATATTTAAAAAAAAATAGGGACCGCAAACGCTTTCGGTTATAATGTGGATTTCTTTTAGTGTGTATATTATATATTATACACCATATTTTTGTTACACGGGTTTCCGCTCTTGTGACCTTCTTCAGGTTAATTAAAGGAATCAAATTTTAAAGTCATAATTGTTCTTTTAATGTGTCTTTATTCATTTTCTGTATTTGTACAAAGTGAATTTCTGCCTAAATATTAATAAAATCATACACACACACACACACACACACACACACACACACACATATATATATATATATATATATATATATATATATATATATATATCCCATTAATTGCTGGTGATAATAAAATAGTGCTCGAGGTAATATAACAGAGCTGTTAAGTATATTAATATATATACATATAATTTCCCACCGGTAGCACGACTTGGAATTATATATATATATATATATATATATATATATATATATATATATATATATATATATATATATATATATATATATCATACTTCTGATGTAGGCCTGACCGAAAACATTCGGAAATACACGCAACTATGTTTTCATTAAAAGTGAAAACAGCTTAAATCTGTTCATACGTGTTTTTACTCTCTTTTGTGAGTCATAAAAAGCTTATATTAAAAAGAGGAGGGTGATTGATGCTTGAGCATTGTTATGACGAATTAATCCGTACAAAATAATATAATTTTTAGATAGCATCTCCCTTCAGGACGTAGATGACCATGACTCTCTTCTGATACATTTTCTTTATTATTACGTTAACTCTCATGTGACTATGAATGAGGTAAACTGAATTCCCGTTAGCTTCTCAACAGGTTTTGAATTCAGTGCTGTAATTTCTTTTAACTTAAGACGTATACGATCATGGCTTTCCTTAGTTTCCCCATTTTCTCCTACCTGCGAATTACTGTGACTTCTTCGGTATTATAGTTATCCGTTGACTTTTCCTTTGAGTTTCAGCGTTGTACTCCTAAAGTGGCTGACAACTTAGGCTACTCTGATGCTTAGTCAAAAGATGAAGGAGGAGAAAAGAAATTCATTCATGCCTTTTCCTTGGGCAATAGTGGAATTATAATCCCAAAAGTTGTTCGGGCAATACAAACAAAAACGTATGAGCTCAGTGATAATGGCAACGGCTCTCTACAACTTCCTCTCTTTTGTCGCTCTGATGACAGTGGCAAAATTCGCCGTTTCCATACAAGAAAACATTCATATCGGTTAAAAGGTATAAATTCTTTTTCATAGTCTTTTCAGGAAAATAAACTGAAGTTCACTCACTCTTATAGCTCTTTCCAGTATTAATGGGAGTTTCCTTTCTAACCTTTTGTTTTTGGTTTCGTGGAATGCTAACATATTGATTACAACATTATTTTCCGTTCTAATTACATGTGCTGCCCATTTTTGTTGGAAATCTTCAAGTGATGTTATTGTTACTTGGCAAAACTAGTTGTGATTGTGTTGCGCCAGATTGTCGGATCTTATTAAGGATTGTCTTAAAGGATTCATCCACTTAAAGTGATTTGTAACCATAGGTCTGAGAAGACTGTTGCATATATGTAGTTACAACAACAAATAAATTACTAAAGAACCCCCACCCCATGTAGTAGTCTGTACCTAAAATAATTTATAATTATTAATAAAAGAAGAATTAAAAGATGAACAAATGAAATTAAGTGTCGCACTTTCCGCCTTCTTTTAAAAAATCCACAGTTATTTAAATTGTTGTACTTGTTTGTTATTAATGTCTCCAATTTGTAAATTTGTATCTTGGGCTGTTCCCTTTTGCTGACAACCATGCATTCTGTTTTCTTGGTGCTGATATTTACTCCTTTCTTTTCGCTTTCCTTAACGACCATGAGACCCGGCTTCGAATCTCACCATGTTCAAGAAGGTGATCTCTTTGGAAAATGCCTAAAAACCCTATCACGGGTTGAACCAATAAAACTATTTGAAAGCTGCCGATTGTTCTTCTAGCACGAAGTCACAAGGCACCGTGACCGAGGGTTTGAACGTACTGAATGTTGATCACCCCCAGAAACAGTCGCCAATGCTCAGGATAGTTGCAGCGTAAACCACAGGTGGGCTCTGTGGGTGTTCAACAAACACAAATTTGCCCGAATAGGCGTCTGTAACAGGGATTGGCTAGCCGCTTTAGTAGGCAGGCGTACGAGCGGTCAACCCTAGAGTAGGTCAGCGGGTGGTCTTACCAGGCATTGATAATCACAATACCCTTATAATAATGCAGCAAAGAATGTTGGAAAAGAACAAGTGCAATTCAGTCGTTGGTCATCATTATCTAGAAGGAAATCGATATTAATCGAAACGAGTTGACTTTTTATATATTTATGCATGATCAAATGTGGATTGGAATCCTACAGAATGATAAGATAAAGAACAAATAAGAAGCATTTAACAATCTAACATCTTTCACTTTTATTAAAACTTCATCAAACTTTGGATTGTCTGGCCGGTCAATATTTCAAAGTCCTAGAGTTTACCTTGAACGGCCTCTGGTTTGTGCTGATAGCATTTTCAAAATGGTTGAACGCAAATTATTTGCGCAGTTTCTGGTGTATGGTTGTTCCTACTCTATCGCGCTTGATTTTATATTCCTTCCGAGCTAGCTTTTCGCGTTAGCTTATGGTATATTTTGCCATCTCTTCGAATTTCTGTTGGTTTGTTATACTTACGTTCTGCTATACTTTGGTTTGATGTATTCGATTTCAACTGCACTAATAAAGGACTTAATTTGCTTTTTTAAGTGTCTCTTACATGGCTATGTTCATTGATATTTATCTGCTCTCAATTCAACTTTAAATTAGCTATATTATTTTTCTTTTTGGCTTATTTTTCTTTCCTTGCTATGATCCTCACTGTTCCCACGCTTTTCACTGGTTAAGCAGGTTTCGCGTGCATTTGACCTTTTAAATAGTATTAGTATAATTTAAGGATTGCCGAATTCAAGGAGTTTATAAAAGTAAAATATATTATATCGATAAACGTTTCATTTTTTTCTTTATCATATATATGTATGTTTTTTCCGGGTGTAACTGCAACAGATTAAAATCGTTTTGTGCCAACCCCGTTGTCTTCCAAACTGAGCAATGGTGAGAGGAAAAAGATCATTCGGGCCTTCAGTAATGGTACGACAAATTGACGCTTAAGTCAGTGAGTTGTTTAGGCATATGGGAAGGGCAGAACGAAAGACGAAACTTGCCCGCAAATGTCATTCAAATGATGAGTCACAAGATCGAGCAACAATTAATCAATCATAAAAGAACCAGATTTAATTAATTACGCGCGAATCGAATGATCATTCAAGGTCATGAATACTCAAGAAATTTGCTCAAGGTTATTCAAGGTCAATTATGGATGAAAGATTAAAAAGCGAATATTAATTTGCCTCTTTTTTTACTGGACACCCTGTAGTTGCGGGTGCTATCCATTTTTGTTGTTGCTACGCTTGGAAGTCTTGAACCAATGAGATTTTTCATTATATAAGAAAGTTGCTTTTATGCGATTCTGCAGAGTCAGGGTATGAGATCTGACGAGGGAAACGCGCGCCTTTCAAAGACATGCGCTATCTTTGCTAAGAACTGCATTTCACTTCTCTGTTATATAAAACAACGGCGACTTTTCTTAAAGCATAATACGAAGTCAATTGTTGAGGACCCTTTATGACAATAAGGTGCTAGTTAGACTACAGATGTCAAGTGAAATATTCACAATGACAGCTTCGCTTGCGCAAATCCAGTGATTGGGAAAAAGACAAGTGACAGTTTGAGGGTTATTTTGTTTTGTCTTCCGTATTTTTTTTTTTATATAATCGAAAAAAAAAAAAGTGGAATCAACTTGACATTCTATTTATTTGCCAGCCGCGATAAACTGCTTACGGACTTTTTGGCAATGATTCCAGTGACAAGCAGGAATTTATTTTTATTTTTTCGAAAAAGTAGTAAATCTCTATCAAAGAAAAACCGAGCGCTTAGTTTTCCACGAGTTTGATTGGTTGATTCAAAATATCCGTATTATCTTGTGATCTTATTTTTTCATTGTCATTTTCTAATCCTCTGGCTTATATCAACTTCGTGTGTTTGTCCATTTGAGTCAAATCGCTCTACTTTGGATTACAGTTGTGAAAAACAAAACAATCTGCAAGGATTTTTTTCAGGGCGTTGGCTCTCCATAATTTCCAGTCCTTTGTAGCTTTTAATATATTATGTCTTTCTGTTATAATCTCCTAAACCTTGCTCTCCCAGCCATTTACTCAAGATCGCTATGCTTTGCTTTCCCCTGTCCCTCTTGCTATCTATCCGTCCTGTAAGTATTGAATTTTCCAAGCCTCCTTTCTTCATTATGTACCTGTCGGAGTTATCTCCTTCTAAATTTTGAAACCGCTACTTGGGGTACACTACAACAATGTATTCTCTCGTGAAGATTGCGTTTTTCCCTTTTGGGGGAACGCCATGAACATTACACACACACACACACACACACACATACATTCACTTACGCATACTTTGAAACACAAACTCTCCACCTTAATTTGTTACACAAACATTATTGTCTTTGTCCCTTGTAAACCCTTTTTGTTTGTTAACACAATTATATTTGTTTGTAATTATATATATATATATATATATATATATATATATATATATATATATGTGTGTGATGGGATCTTACCCATAATAATATTAATGGACGATACCATACTTAATAAATACTGCGCCACAGAAGTAGGGAAAAGAGTCAGTCGCTCAAGTTTTGACTTGAACAACTGTTCGGTTGTACTCTCTTCCTACGGACGGGAGGAACCCGAAGGAGGCTAACGCCGAAGGGCGGAGTCTTCTTCGGGGAGGTAGACCGGCCCTGAACCTGTTTATACGGGTTCAATGGGCATATTTTTGGCCGAGACCACGGGCTCGGAATGCCCACGTTAAAAAGGCCTTGTGCCACATGACACCCTCGTGGGGGTGGGTGACTGAATATCGTCAGTCGCTCAAGTTTTGACTTGAACAACTGTTCGGTTGTACTCTCTTCCTACGGACGGGAGGAACCTGAAGGAGGCTACGCCGAAGGGTGGAGTCTCCTTCGGCGAGGTAGACCGGCCCTGAACCCGTTTATGCGGGTTCATAGGTTATTTTTTGGCCGAGCCCACGGGCTCAGAATGCCCACCTTAAAAAGGCCTTGTGCCACATGACGCCCTCGTAGTTGGGGGTGACTGAATATCGTCAGTTGTTCAAGTCGATCTCGGTCGACCGGCTGATCGGTTGAACTCTTCCTTCGGGCAGGGAGGAACCCGAAGGAGGCTACGCCGAAGGGGGGATTCTCTTTCGGGGAGGTAAACCGACCCTGAACCCGTTTATACGGGTTCAATGGGCATATTTTTGGCCGAGCCCATGAGCTCGGAGAGCCCACGTTAAAAAGGCCTTGTGCCACATGACACCCTCGTGGTGGGGTGACTGAATATAGTCAGTTGTTCAAGTCGATCTCGGTCGACCGGCTGATCGGTTGAACTCTGCCTTCGAGTCAGAGGCAGTCCGAAACAGAGTCACGTTCAAACAATTACTGCAAGACATTGGAATAGTGATACTGGTCGAGACTACATTGTTCTCTCTACTAAACCTAATTGTTCATACTAACACTTCTACTTCTCTCTATATATTCTCGTTTGTAATATATCCTTGTTATTCCATACCTGTGTTCGCGTTCTTCTTTATTGGTTCTACCTTGGACTATCACCGTGGTACAAGGAACCGGACCATAACAATATATATATATATATATATATATATATATATATATATATATATATATATATATATATATATATATGTATAGGTTCTTGTTGTTTTTTCACATTCCCTTTTATATTTCTTTTGGGTGGACTCATTCCGAGTCCGCCATATTTGTTTTGGGTTTATTTCAAGAGACCACTCATGTTTTATCTCACAATGCGTACACACATGACCCGCAACATGCCCTAGAAATTAAAACTGTTTTTTTCTGATGTGAAGTAAAAGTTTCTTTTCGTTTCTATTTTCTCTAATATTTCGTCGTTGCTCCCCGCGTTCGGTCCATGGTATTTTCAGCTGCCATCAAAAGGACTACATTTCTGTTCTTTCACGCCTCTTCCTCATCTGTGATGTAATTGTCCAGTATTCCCTGCCATATAGGAGGACTGATATTACGTAAAAGTTCAGTACTCTTTTCTTTCTTTCTAACGAAATATTCCTGTTTCTTAATACTTTGCTTAGCTTTTGGAAGACATCTTTCATTAACCTAATGCACCACCAGATTTCAGTGTCGCCTTTTCCATTCTCCGTTAAAACACTTCCCAGATAATGAAAAAAATATACTTGTTTCATTTTTGGTATTGTGGTGAACAGTCCCGTAGAAGCAAGCGAGCCAGAGTGGCTTGCATCTGATGTATAGGAGAATAAGGGTCTTACCTTAACGGGCAGCACGTGACATCAAGTTTGCTTCGTGAAAATGGCATTACTCTCCCGTCCAGCCATTCTAGCAAGAATGTTTTTTTTTTGTACAGTTTGGAATGCTTCCACCAATAGCAAGTCGTGTGCTGATTGGTAGAATTGGAGGAGGCAATTTGCCTGTGTAACCGAGAATAACAGCGAAGAAAGCTGATTGGCTGGGAACCGCGGTGTTGGCCTGATAAAAGAGTGCTGGAGCCATGAAAAAGGGCAGAAAAAAACGTTGACGATACGTAGTGACGTGTGAAGAAGGCGAGAACGGTGAATTGAACCAGCGATATTGTGATTTGTACAAGTGACTGCTGGGAGAGCAATAGACTTATTTATGCTACAGGTATCTTTGTAATTTGCATGTTGGGTTGTTCCCTTTGCTAACAAATGTACATTCTGTATCCTTGCAATTGATGCTTAGTCCTTTCTTCTTGCTTTCCCTCACTACCTTCTGTAGGAATTATTGTAACTTCATTTTGTGTCTGCTATCAAAAATGTGTCATCTGTATATCTTATGTTGTTAAGATTATGGCGGTCATTAATGAATCCTGATAGTTCTTTTAATCCTCGCTGAATTGCTTCACTGTATAGCTTGAATAAGTCCGGTGAGAAGGTAGAACGTTGTCTTACGCTCCTTTCTCTTTTTGTATACTTTCTGAATTCATTTTCTATTTGTATGCAGGTGGCTTTCTGTCAGTATAGATCAGCATTATTCAAACATGTCAATGTTACCTTGCAGTTTAAAGAGTTCTTTAATGAATTAATAAAAATTCACTGGCCTTATCGCCTTTAATCAGCTTCGGAGTTTCGCATAATAATTCTCATCAGGGTCAGATAAACCAGGGTAAGATTTCTAAGGGCAGAAAATGGCTTGTAAACTTTAATGCCTCTAAAACGAAACTGCTCTCATTTACCCACCATAGAGAACCCTCCGTGGCTACCCCAGGATGACTGATGCCCAACTGTACAAGAGTAAATCGCTGCGCCTGCTTGGTCTTACTCTATCCTCTGACCTGAAGTGGAACAACTACATTGAATCAATAGCTTCATCTACCGCAAGGAGAGTTGATTCTCTGTGTCGCACCAGAAGGTTTTTCTTGCCCGAGTCCATCCTTCAAATCTACAAATCAACCATTCGTCCTTGCATGGAATACTGCTGCTATATATGGTCTGTTGATTCCGCTGTTCATCTCGAGGTCCTCGACAAAATCCAGAGATGGATATGCAATGGATAGGCCTTTGAGATATATATTACTATGCTACCCAGAAAGTCCTGACTCACTTAGGAAGTGGAAAGAAAACAATACATGTTGATCTCACTCTGGTAGAGTACTGCATTTCGATTTTGTTCCACACGGTTCCGCCATCAACGCTAAATTCTATTGCCGGCATCGAGACCACGTGTACGACAAACTAAAGTAGGAATATCATGCTTTGATCAATCGGGCTTGGGTTTTGTTTCAGCAAGATAATACGAGGCCACACTGCCAGATTGGCTTAGGACAAGTTCAAACAGATGGACGGTGTTGAGATTCTTCCACATTCACCATTCAGTCCTGATGCTGCTTTGAGTGACTATGGCTTCTTCCGCTCAATGGCACGCTTCCTCTGAGACCAACGATTCAAGACTTTTGGAGGAATCTTGTTTACAGTTTTTATTCAAAACCAGCGAACTGGTATCTGGGACAGATTCAGATGCTGACTGGTCACTGGCAGAAGATCGTGGAGAATGATTGACTTTATTTTGAAGAATAAATACGCTCCTAAAGTTTGTATCCGTTAACAATAACACATTTAAAAAAAAAATATTTCGATTTGCATTTAATTTTTTCGTCTCGGATGCTACCTGAATTTTACCAAAAACAAAATAAGTTCCATGCCTGAAGATGACTGAATGTTCAGTTGAAAGTACTTGCATATTAAAAAAAAAGACCTTATACAACTTATAATTTTTAAAAACAAAGATCATAACATTCATCGAGTGATTTGTAGGTCAATACACCTTTAAAATTTTGTTTGCGAAGGGATTTGCAGTTTATATCATTAACTTTACTAATGTACTGTTTTGCATGAATGATTCATTGTAATATATCAATATATATATATATATATATATATATATATATATATATATATATATATATATATATATATAATACTTATATCACAAACACTATGGAAAACCATAGGACAGATTTCACTAACACCAACCAGTCATGTAGCGCAAAGTGCGCCCGGAGATTGCGTCCATATCTCGGATGAATTGCTATCACAGATCACAGTCTGGAATTATTTACGTTTCAGACTGTTTCCACAACCTATTGGAACTTAATTTTATAAAATCACTGTCTTCTTGGCATTCCACTCAATTCTGTGTGCAATGTGGTATCCAGACCCTTCATCACACGGCACCATTACTGACCAAATCAAACAAATAATCGGTAAATTTTCTGCAGTTTTCACCAAAGACCTGGTATCCTGCACTCAGACAGATGCTACATTCTCACGCAAACCATTCACTAAACCTGTCTTCCGACTCAAACGACCAGTACCATATGCTACCTTCCTACTGATAAACAATGAATTAAAACGTCTGGATCAAAGGAAATTCATCATAACTGTAGCTTATTCACAGTGGGCAGCACCCATTGTGGTGGTTAAAAAGCTGATGGCGCAAATATATTGTGTTCTGATTTTTCAACGCAGCACTTGAGGACCACCAATGCCCATTACTGGTCCCTGCTTTGGAAAACAAGATCTCACAGAGACCTATTTATTCCAATTTACAAGGCCCCCTTTTGGAGTAAAAACAGTCCCATATATATTTCAGCAGATACGATGCTAACAGGACTAGATAGTAAATGCGTAAAGAGACGATATTATGTTTGTCGTTCGATCAAGTAATGATTTAACAGAACGGGTCAGTAATGTCCTGACAGTCATTAAAGACTTTGGTTTCCATTTTCGACTGGAAAAGTGCCATTTTTTTTACCATGGATTTATATTTGACAGAAAAGGTCGTCATCCAGATCGTGCTCATGTCGCAGATATTCAATGAGTGTCACCCTCAACAGATATCAGCAACTTACGCTTATTTCTCGGGTTGGTGAGTCACCTACCTACCTTCACTTCACCAAATTAAGTTACCACTCAACAAATTGTTAGTGAAAGACACTAAATGTTTCTGGCTCCGAGATTGCCAACAATCTTTTGATAAAATCAAATCATTGTTAAACTCGGGCCTACTACTCACATATGTCGACCCAACACAGAAAATAGTGGTGACAGCTGTTGCTTCAAGTCATACTGTAGGAGCGGGTGATCTCACACGTATTTGCAGACAGAAATGAGAAAATCATTATGCATGCAGCTAGGTCCCTGACAGCTGCTGAACGTAACTACAGCCAGGTGCAAAAAGTAGCTCTTGCACTAATTTTTGCAGTAAAGAAATTCTACGTGACGTTATTTGGGCACATTTTTGACATTACTTTCCATAGTTGACTAAAAAACGTATCCCTGTATACACAGCTAGCCGATTACAACGTTAGGCGACCATAATATTGGGGTATGATTTTAACATCGAATACCGCAAGACGACGGAGTTTAGTCAGGGTGATGCATTATTGCGCCTCATCAGCACACAGAGCCAGATGACGATACCACCATCGCAGCCATTAGCGTAGAAGACCATTTGAAACGCACGCTCACTAATTACACCAGAACAATTCTTGCGACAAGTGACGACATAAAACGGGAAACACAACAAACACACTATTTACTTTATTCAGACACATGTCACAGTGGATAAAAACACTAGTTAGATCCAGTGAAAGGACCCAAAGAGTGTGAGTTCAATACCTGGTTAAGGCAGTGGAGAAAGGGGAATTAACAGGAGATAACTTATAACTGATATCCACTAGACATGACACGTGGAACTAGAACAGTCTACCCCAGCGAGCGAAATAAAGGGTTCAGTTCGACGTTTCAACCACCTAAAGAAGGTCAGAGCGTACAACGGCCGAAACGTCGTGATAAATATGGCGACAAAGATGAGGACAATAGTCCGAATAATGTAAATAGTGTACGTAATACCTCATCTCAGAAATATAGACAGATACAACAAATCACCTCCCTTGTTTTAAGGACAGAGCATTCTGGATAAGGAGAGTTCGGCCATGACACCAATGTCAGATGGACAGATCTTCGAAGCTCCTATCTTATCATTATGCATACAGCGGCTTCACTCACTATCCGAATCTTTATTTAATAAATTTTGTTAACAGTTTATCCATTCATTTCATCTTCTTATCTTTCTTCATCCAGCCACATTCCACCGGCTGAGAACATAACACTTTGTTACATTGTCAGTGGCATGCCCGGCCCTAGCCGCGAAGATCAGGAATAGCGGGACTATGTTATATAGTTCGCCGGAGCACTTTCCATGGAAATGGCTATAGAGCAGTGAGACGCTTGTCTGTGAGAGGTAGAGAGTTAGAGAATGGAAAATAATTTGTCACCCAAAAGGACTCGGAAACGCTTTTGAAGTCTATCGCGACTATAAAGTGGGGACAGGGCAGCAGTCGTCCAAATATGAGAACAGTACTCCATACGCGGCCTGATGTGGCTTTTGTAAAGTTAAAGGGGTACACGTGAAATCAGTTACTTACTGGAGGGCTACAGGGAGACGACTATTTGCCCTACATCTTTAGCAGTGGTTTATATGGTTAGGTGGAAGTATCAGGGCCAATAGTCTCTCATGGCACGGAGCATCGCCGAGGTGACGAACGTTCATCTTGACTGGCGGTAGTTTGGGGTCCGATCGGTGATAATGTCCGTCTGTTCGTCTTTCTCTGTCTGTCTCTATATCATTCTGTTCATCTCATTCATTATCTATCTATCTATCTATCTATCTATCTATCTATCTATCTATCCCTTTTCCTTTTCCTTTTTGTGTATCTAACTATCCCTTTTATTCTATCTATCTATCTATCTATCTATCTATCTATCTATCTATCTATCTATCTATCCCTTTTCCTTTTCCTTTTTGTGTATCTAACTATCCCTTTTATTCTATCTATCTATCTATCTATCTATCTATCTATCTATCTATCTATCTATCTATCTCTTTTCCTTTTCCTTTTTGTGTATCTAACTATCCCTTTTATTCTATCTATCTATCTATCTATCTATCTATCTATCTATCTATCTATGCCTTTTCTTTTCTTTTTTGTGTATCTAACTATCCCTTTTATTTTCTATCTATCTATCTATCTATCTATCTATCTATCTATCTATCTACAGAGTGCGATGTGTAAATTATCGACATTTTATATTTTTAATATCTCTCATGTGTGTTTTTTATTTTGTCGACTGCACAGTATAGTAGGGTCAGTTGGGCACCGTCTGTGAGAAAGAGAACACCATAACGTAATTCACTCAGCCAGAAACTTTGAAACGGCATGCTATACTGCTTGGCATTCACACCGAAAGCTCATATGCGAAGATTTCAGCCTGTTTGGATGTCAATATGAAGATAGTGAAGAGAATTCTGAAAGAGTTGGATGTCTAATAGTGATTACAAAGGTACGGCAGCTCGGAAAACTCACTCTGATTAGAAGCGAACTTCAAAATTTGTTGGTGAGGGACTCAGACTCAACATAGGGGCCTGCACTAAGTGCCTTAAGAAGGTAGTCTTGCGCTGGGTCAAGAAATCCCTATGTCTGACAACAGCACTCTGCACCATGCCACACAAGCAGGAGAACCTGGTGAAGTATGTCGGGCAATTTCTGCTACCACTTGATCCCTTACATCTGACCATCTAACTGCCCAGACTGCAACCCTCTTGATTATTATGTGTGGGTCGCAGTTGAGCGAAATATCACCAAAACTCCTTCAAAAAGCAAAGATGAACTGAAGGCAAGGATTATGGTAGCATTCTCCAAATTAAACAAGGAGACCATTCAGAAGAATTGCAGGAGATTCCGAAGTCCTCTGGAGGCCGTGGTTGAAGCCACTGGCGATTTTATTGAATACATTTACTATTTCAAGATATTTTTATGTAATTTTGGTAAATATATCTCATAAAATGAAATGTCAGTGTTAAATTTCTTTTTTGCGTAATATAGACGACAATTTATCCATCGCCCCCTGTATTTATTTATCTGTCTGTCTGTGTTTCTTCGCATCTATCTATCTATCTATCTATCTATCTATCTATCTATCTATCTATCTATCTATCTATCTATCTATCTATCTCAGTCTGTTAATATCTATCTTAGCCTGTTCATATCTATCTATCTATCTATCTATCTAATACTACCACTCAGACTGCATTGGCTCAAGCAGTAGGGATCTATGAGTGCCCTGACTCAGCTGGTAGTGCTGTATGCGTGTCCTGACTCTGATGGCAGAACTGTAGAAGTGTCCTGACTCAGATGGTAGGGATGTAGAAGTGTCCTGTTTCCGTTGGTAGAACTGTATGAATCCCGGCTCAGATGGTAGGACTCCATCGACCGAATCTTTGCGAGTATAACAATCATAATAATATTTACAATGTGCTTACTTTTCTTTATTTGTGAAAACCTTGTCATTTAAAATTAGATTTTTAAGGATATTACCCTACCTTTAACAGAGATCATACCAATTTTTGCAAAGCAGCAGCAGCAGTGGCCCACAGACATACGTAACCACCCACGCAGACCGTCTACAAACGGGCAACAATCGCCCACGCACAGAAAGTTCCAATCTAGACATCGTGTAGAAATACGACCGTAACATCCTGTCTAGACAGGATTTTTGAACCAGCCGGTCAGGGGTCGAACACACGCTGTTCAGTAAAAAAAAAAACAAAAACAAAAAAAAACAAAACAAAGCAAAAAACTTTTGATTTACGCAGTAAGTCAATTATGAACTTTAGTTGAAGCAAATACACACATTCTACGCTACAAACAATTTATTTTTTTGTATTTTTTTAACCACTTGAAGCAAGGCAAATAAGCCACTAAGACGCAAGGGATTACTGAGTGCTAGAGAATATGAGAAAAATATACTATTAAGGAGAGAGGACATTTAAACTTTTGAAAATCGAAGTTGATTGGAAAGCAAGAAACAGGAAGAGAGTTCTACAAACTAGAAGTGTGAGAGAAGAAACTGTTATCATAGAACTTACGGTTACACCTAGCCATTTCAACTGTAAAATTATGAGATATTGCCGCCAATTTTGTACTTTGCTTAGAGGAAAGTAATATTTATTTTGAAAATACCAAAATGCCAAAAGAGGGGATAGGGGAAGGCTGGTCTTCAATTTGTCTTATCTCACAATTACTTATCCAAACATACCTCAGTATTCCCTAAAGAAAAACAAAACATGCTTCCTTACCATTCTCACTACAGTCACCATAATACCTCTGTCTCTATTAAGTTCGAACTAGTTTCCATATGTACAATTTGTCTTGTGACTGGTGGCGAATAAATATAACTATTTAAAAACCTATGAAAATTTACCATTTTGTTCATCAGAACAATTACCATGAAATTGTTTATAGCAATAATCCGAGATGCCAGGACAGAATTAATGACATTGCAGATTCTTCTTTGGATTTTATCAAGAATCTCTAAATATGCATATAAAATACTGTGTTTATTAAAAATATTTTCTTATTATTTGCATATTATTGTTGGTGTTCCAGTACTCAGATTATTTTATGAAAATTTGAGTCGATGAATCATTGTCAAATTTATGGTCCCGTCATTTTAGTAAAAATTTGAGTGGAAGCCATTTTCTCTCTACTGAAATTGGAGCAGGGATATAAATTTTAGATTTAAAACAAGTACACATAAGAAATAAAATTTACTAAGTTTTGTGACTTTCATTTTATTCTTAATAATTTGTGTGCCTTTTATGCACGTGGATTTAATCCTCCAATCTTTGTGTATCTAATGGTTTTTACTTCGCCATAATGAATTTCAAGTCTCTTTCATTCAAATTTACACTTCAATTCAAACGAACAAGTTTATACATGCACACGATTTCTGGCGAAATATTTCGTTTTCTTTTTAGTCGTCTACTCCTATGCTTCGACTGATAATCAAAACTCAATCGTTGCTGAAAACATGTGTAATATTTAAATAGCATCAACGATAGCAGTTTACAGATTTATTTTTCTTTAATCTTCACTTTTGCACGCAAAATTCCGCTTGGTATAATCTGGAAATAAGTATAAAAAATGGCTTTCAAAGATCCCGTTTTCTTCTGTGACTATTTCTTATAAGGTTATGATGAAATCACAGATAAGACGGAGTTTCTTTTCAGTTTGGATTTGAAGTTTTATTAATTAATTTATTTTTTCATTCTACATTGATTTTCTTTTTATTTCTTTCTTATTAAAATGGATTTTTCTTTCTTTATTTACATCAATTTGATTTTAATTTCTGGTTCTTAAATTTTATATTTAAAAGTTGTTTTTCTTACTTAATCTAAGCTTTCTTTTGTGTTTCTGTACATTTTTTTCCCCTTTTTACGTTTCATATTTAGTTTATCGAATCTGAATAAATATTTTCTTTGTTTCTTTTTTTACTTTATTTCTTCGTTTCTTTCTTATCATTTAGAATTTCTTTTTATTTCATTTTTTTGTCTTTTTTTCTCATCTAAGTTAATCTTTCTTCCAATATTTAGTTTTTTTATCATTTAAATTTTGTATTTCTTTCTTCTTTGCTTTTATACGTTATCTTTCATTCATTACATCATTGGGAAATGTTTTTGTATTTCTTTAAAATATTTAGAATTTCTTTTATTTTTTTCGTCTTTTATATTTAGTCTTTTGTTCTTATGTAAATTTTTTTCTTTCATTTTTACATCTCTTATCTTTTTTTTTCTTTTCCCCCCTCTTTCTCAATGTCTTTATAACATTTAGACATTCTTATATCTTTTTTTTTAAATTTTACCTTTAGTCACCTTCTTCTTATCTTATTGAATCTTTCTTTTTTCTTTCTTTCTTCTTTCTTTTTTCTTTTTTTTATTTCTTCACAGCATTTAAATGATCTTTTTGACTTTTAACTTGAGTCTCCTTTTTCTCATTTAAACTTCTTTCTTTCTTTCTTTGCGGCATTTATATATTTTTTTCGCTTTAGCCTTTAGTCTTATCTCATTCAATCCTTTTCTTTCCTTCTTTCTTTTCTTTTCTTTCTTTCTTTCTTTCTTTCTTTCTTTCTTTAGATGTTTTTTTTTATCTGTTTCGCTTTAGGCTTCTGTCTTATCTCATTTAATCTTTTTTTTCCTTCTTTCTTTCTTTCTTTGCGGCATTTAGATTTTTTTTATCTTTTTCGCTTTAGCCTTTAGTCGTATCTCATTCAATCTTTCCTTTTCTTTCTTTCTTTCTTTCTTTCTTTCTTTTTTCTTTCTTTCTTTCTTTGCGGCATTTAGATGTTTTTCATCCTTTTCATTTTAGCCTTTAGTCTTATCTCATTTAATCTATCTTTTTCTTCTTTCTTTTCTTTCTTTTTTTCTTTCTTTGCAGCATTTAGATGTTTTTTTAAAATCTTTTTCACTTTAAACTTTAGTCTTCTTTTCTTATCTTATTTAATCTTTCATCCTCCATTTTGAATGCTTTTCGCTCTCTTTTTATATCCCACTTCTTTCTACTCCAATCTCTTGTGTTCTGCTCTTTTTCTTTCCTGTCTCTTTCCTTTTCTTTTGTGCCTCTCTTTAAACTTCTTACACCATTCCTTTCCTTTTCCTTTTTCTCATTCCATCAAGAACATCACCGCGCAAGCAAGTCCTGCCCTGAAAACAGCTTCACCGAATCAACATTGATTTGTAATTCGTTGTTCAAATTCATCCAAGAATCACGCAACTCCATGCACATGAATAAGGGAAATCAATTAAACACGCAGTTCAATTGATAAGTCGGTAATATTCGACATAAAAACGGGCTTCTATTCGATAGTATATAAAATCATGATCAAATGTGTTTAGCGTCAGTTTGCTTTGTAACTGCATTAAGTAATAACGCTCGTTAGTCAAGACTAATGAGCCTCAGTTACGTAAACTTTCTATTTATGTGCCGTGTCCCTTCAGAACGTTGGCGATCATGGCTCTCCACTTCCTCCTATCCCTTGTAGCTCTCAATAAGTTTTATCCCTTTGTTACTTCCCAAGGAAGAAGAAGAGAAAGAAGAAGAAGAAAAGGAAGAAGAAGAGAAAGAAGAAAAAGAGAAAGTAGAGAAGGAAGAAGAAGAGAAAGAAGGTGAAGATAAGAAGATAAAGAAGAAGAATAAGATAAAGAAGAAGAGAAAGAAGAAGAAGAGAAAGAAGAAGAAGAAGAAAAAAGAGGAAGAAGAAGAAAAGGAAGAAAAGGCCCTGTTCTGTCATCCACTTGCTTAAGCCCGATAAGTATGTCATGCTTTCCCTTGTCTCTCTCTCTCTCTTTATCTCTCTGCCTCTTTTCGACCTGTGAGTATCAGATTCTTCAAGCCCTTCTTTCTCATTACGGGTCGAAGTAATGTCAGCTGCCTCTTTCTGATGTTCAGTATAAGCCTCCTCCTTCTTCGCATTCTATCTCAAAACTCATCGTTGCTCACACGCTCGGTCCATTATATCTTTAGCATCCTTCTGTATCCGTTGCCTCGAGTCTCTTCTTCATCTTTGAGGAGATCGTACAACATTGGCTGCCGTAAAGGTGGACAGATGTCACGTAGGAGCTCGGTACCCTTTCCTTTGTTACCAAAGAAATCTCCCTGTCTCGTAATACTCTGCCTAGCTTTTGGAATGCGCCTTTGGCCATCCCAATGCGTCTTCGAATCTTAACGTCGCATTTGCCGCTCTCTGTCAAAAAATTAAATTTCCACTTACGTAAATAGTAACGCATAGAATATTTGGCATGTGAGGTTTGCGTGCCGATCGAAATTCAGAGATATATTAAAGTAATGAAATCTGGTGAGCACTCGGGAAACGGATCCCCAGAATAAGACTTAAGGAGATTATGCTCTTTTTACATAATGGTAACCGTTTCCCTACAAGGAAACATTTGGCATTTATTGACAAAGCAGCCAGCACTTCGTTCGGCTGATATTTTTTTTAAAAATCTTTCTCTTAAAACAACGTTTAAAGAAAACAGGTTTCTCAAGTTAAGTAGTTGTTATTGCTCTTTATACGACTGATGGGGATTTCCTTCCTAGCCTTTTATTTGAAGATGACTTATTATGTTTAACACATCCAAAACTAAACTTCTCTCCATTAATCATCCGTGAAACCTCTTTCTGCTTTCCATCAACATGGCTGATGCTATCCTCCAAGAAAGTGACTCATTGCACCTTCTGGGGGTCAAATTCTCTTCTGATATGAAGTGATATGTCGGACGAGACAATTTATCTCTTCAGATTCTATCTTATAGATATGTAATATCTATAAGTCTACCATTCTTCCACGCTTAGAATATTGAAGCCACATATAGTCTGGTGCCACTGCTATTTACCTTGAGCTCCTTGATAAGATCCAAAGAAGAATCTGCAATATTATTGGTCTTCAACTGGCGGCTCGGCTTCATTCACTTTCACACCACCGTAAGTTTGTCTCTATGTCTTCTCTATAAATACTTTTATGGTAATTGTTCGAATGAGCGCTTCATTATGGTATCTAGTGATTTTGAATTTAAGTGCAGCACTAGAATCGCGTTATCTCATTCAATTCACAGTTGAGGTGTCAAGATGTAGCCGTAACTTCTAAACTCACCTCTCACTTGTAAAAATTTCATGCCGCTTAATTAATCTGCAAAAAATTAAATGCAATGCCAATCGCTATCTACTGTCCACCTGATTATTCTCTTCACTTTCTGCTCATCATTAATGTTTCTGTTCCTAATTCTTACACACCCTGCGACCCCTTGTGTTTTAGTGGCATTGCTGCCTTGATTGGGGTGATTCTGATTTTTAAAAAAGTAGTGTGGAATGTCAGCATCTCCATTATGTCATTATTTTCTCTTCGAGTTACATGTGCTATCCATTTTAGTTGTTGCTGCGGTTGGCAGTCCTCAGGTAATGTGGTTTCTATTGTTTGGTACAGTTCTTTGTGAATTTGTATCACCACTCCATAATGTTCAAAGAAGAATGATCTTTGCCAAGTCCCTGGGGTTTTACTCGTTCAAAGAAATAACACAGTGGTGAAACCCGACATTTACAAATGTTGCATCCCTTCCATTCAGTCCATATTTGATACCGACAAATTTAGTTAAAAAATATAGCTTAAGTTAAGATTGCTATGCCTAATTGAATCTAAAGTAAACAAGAATCCATCTTCGTTTAAGTAATGAAAAAAGAATAAATGTTTAAAACTAAAAGTTAACAACGAAGTTTTAGACAAAATGGAAACGAGAAACTCACTAATGCGTAGTACTAGAAAGAGACAGTTGAAATTTCAGGAGCATATAATGAGGAAAGAGGGCTTGGAAAATTTAACACTCACCGGATACATTGAAGGCAAGGGGTACAGAGGAAATCAGCGTATAACCTACCTAACAGGTTTGTGTAAATGGATGGCGAAAAGGCACATTTTATTAAGGATTGCAAAGAACAGGAATTTGTGGAGTGCTAGGATAGCCATGAAGAGCCATAGTACGTAAAAGAAGAAGAAGAAGAAGAAAAAAAGTAGAGAAGGAAGAAGAAGAAGAGAACGAAGTTGAAGATAAGAAGAAGATAAAGAAGAAGAATAAGATAAAGAAGAAGAAGACGAGAAAGAAGGAGAAGAGGAAGAAGACGAGAAAGAAGAAGAAGAAGAAAAAAAGAGAAAGAAGAAGAAAAGGAAGAAGAAGAAGAGAAAGAAGAAGAAAAGGAAGAAGAAGAGAAAGAATAAGAGAAAATAGAGAAGGAAGAAGAAGAAGACAAAGATGATGAAGATACGAAGAAGATAAAGAAGAAGAATAAGATAAAGAAGACGAGAAAGAAGAAGGGGAAGAAGACGAGAAAGAAGAAGAGAAAGAAGAAGAAAAAAGAGAAAGAAGAAGAAAAGGAAGAAGAGAAAGAAGAAGAAAAGGAAGAAGAAGAGAAAGAAGAAGAAAAGGAAGAAGAAGAGAAAGAAGAAAAGAGAAAGTAGAGAAGGAAGAAGAAGAGAAAGAAGTTGAAGATAAGAAGAAGATAAAGAATAAGATAAAGAAGAAAAAGACGAGAAAGAAGAAGAGGAAGAAGACGAGAAAGAAGAAGAAGAAGAAAAAAGAGAAAGAAGAAGAAAAGGAAGAAGAAGAGAAAGAAGAAGAAAAGGAAGAAGAGAAAGAATAAGAGAAAATAGAGAAGGAAGAAGAAGAGGAAGATGATGAAGATAAGAAGATAAAGAAGAAGAAAAAGATAAAGAAGAAGACGAGAAAGAAGAAGAGAAAGAAGAAGAAAAAGAGAAAGAAGAAGAAAAGGAAGAAAAGAAAGAAGAAGAAAAAAGAGAAAGAAGAAGAAAAGGAAGAAGAAGAAGAGAAAGAAGAAGAAAAGGAAGAAGAAGAGAAAGAATAAGAGAGAATAGAGATGGAAGAAGAAGAAGAAGAGAAAGATGATGAAGATAAGAAGATAAAGAAGAAGAAGAAGATAAAGAAGAAGACGAGAAAGAAGAAGAGAAAGAAGAAGAAAAAAGAGAAAGAAGAAAAGGAAGAAGAAGAAGAGAAAGAAGAAGAAAAAAGAGAAAGAAGAAAAAAGAGAAAGAAGAAGAAAAGGATGAAGAAGAGAAAGAAGAAAAAGAGAAAGTAGAGTAGGAAGAAGAAGAAGAGAAAGAAGGTGAAGATAAGAAGACAAAGAAGATAAAGATAGAGAAGAAGAGAAAGAAGAAGAAGAGGAAGAAGAAGAAAAGGAAGAAGAAGAAGAGAAAGAAGAAGAGAAAGTAGAAAAGGAAGATAAGAGAAAGAACAAAATAATAAGAAGAGGAAGTAGAAAAGGAAGAGAAAGAAGAATATAAGAAGATAAAGAAGAAGAGGAGGAGGAAGAAGAAGACGAGAAAGAAGAAGAGAAAGAAGAAGAAAAAGAAGAGAAAGAAAAAGAAAAGGAAGAAGAAGAAGAGAAAGAAGAGGTAGAAGAAAGAAGAAGAAGAAGAAGAAGAAGAAGAAGAAGAAGAAGAAGAAAATAAGTTGAAAAATGCATTTGTTGTTTCGAAAAGTAAAAAAATACTTTCTCTTATCAGTCAGTTATTTATCATTTGTGATGCATGCTTAGGCGGTCATGTATATTTCCATACATGACTAACGAGGCAGATTTATCCCCCGCGTTAGGTAGACCAGTTGCCATCAAAGGCTATAGAATTCGGTCTGTGCTGCTTGGGGGAGGAGGATTCATACTTTTTTTTACGTAAGTGAATGTAATGGATTCGACTGGAATTCGAACACGGCTCTCCGATTCCTCAATCCGAGCCTCCACTTATCGTAGCTCTTTTTCAGGCACCATTAGAAATTTGGAAGGGTCCTATAATTTTTACAGCCCACGATATCTTACTCTACCTGCCTACCGTTGTCTCCTAAGTCAGGTTGGTTGACTATTTTCATGAAGCACTTGGCATCAAACACTTCCATCAAATTTATCTATGGAAGCTCTACACTCATCACGAGAAATTACTGTCAAAAATCGGTTTTCATGTACTTCTTTGACAAGATTATACATTTCTCTTTGTGATGTTTGCGTAAAAGTAGTAGTTTGGTTATTTTCATGTCTTTAGCCAACAACCTTAATATACCACAATTTTTCCTATCTTTATATATCAAATATTTTCATACTAATCACTTCAATTATTACCATTCTTATATTTGATTATTTATATCATTCTATATGTTTTTTTTTGGCTCTAAAGTGAAATATCAGATGACAACAATGCTTATTATTAGGAACGTTTTAGGTTTTCTTACTTACGACTGAATTTTTACAAGGCAGGTATAAATTATGTTTATACGAACACGACGAATTAAAATATTATTGAAACATTTAATTTAAAAATAAATAAGACAAAAATATTTATCAAAATAAGCTTTAAAAACTGTTATGCAAATTAAATGTTACCGCTTAGGTTGTAAGCGCTATTTTTTAGTAATATATATAAAAAACTGATAGCAACTTTCTCAGAGGTACGTTAGAGGAGAAAACAGTTCTCCTCACACATGAAGGAAAGGCTTGAGGCAACAGAAATGGTGTTATACAGAAGGATGCTGACAGAAGGGTACCATGGACTGAACATGATGAAAATTTAGTGAAAATAGAACCAAGAAGGACATTTGTTATTGATATCAGAGAGGTACAGTTGAAAATTTAAGGGCACATAATGAGGAAAGCGGGATTGGAAAATCTGATACTCACAGGGCATATTGAATGTTAGAGAATCAGAGGAAAGTAACATATAACCTACCGTGAAAATGGATGGCAGTAAAGGGTTTAGGAAATACAGCAGCAAGAGATAATTTACTGAGCCGTAAAGGCAGGAAATACTGAAGAGCCACGATCGACAATGTCCTGATTTGCACATAGAAATTTAGTCGTACATGAATTTATAAAAGATGACAAATTGTCTTCACGTGATATAATAAACCTTTAAATCCTGCAGACAATTCTTCATCCATATTTTAATGAAGACAGATATTATGATCTGAAACGAAACAGAATCTATGACTTATAGAAATACACGCTTGTTAATTGAAACAACTGCTTTAGTTTCCTTTCTTTCACCATATGGTCAATTTTAGACCAACTGGAGTGACAGGGTGTAATCGATTTATATTTTTCCTCCGATTAAGTCCTTTTCAGTGGTGTGCAGTAATATGAATCTATTTTCGGTGTGTATGATGAAATTTGTTTGACCTTGACAAATATTGCGTCATCCGTGATTTTCATCACGCCCAGACACTATTGTCTCGAATGTCGATTAGTTGTCCTACGGCCATTGTCTGCGATGGACGTTACTCCAAGGAAGAGTACGAAAATTGTAACGCTGCACGAACACAATGGCAAGGTTTACCAGTGAGCAAATCAAAGTACTATCGAGTGGCTAGGAAACTCTCCTGATTTAAATCCAATTGTGAATCTGTGGTCAATCTGCAAGGATTGTCGAATGGGCATACGAAGTACTAACATGTACACTGGGTCATGTTTCAGTGAAAAAATACAAAAAAGTAAATAATAATGGAATTATTCGTTTTGTTTCAATTAATTGAAGGTTGTATCTGTCTTATAATGTTCACATCTCTCTCTCTCTCTCTCTCTATATATATATATATATATATATATATATATATATATATATATATAAGGCTGTTTCTATCTATGACTTAAAGAAATAAGTTCTTGAGCTTTTTACTCATATCAAGTGCTTAAAATGAATTTAATTGTGAAAACATTGACTTGCTTAATAAAACCTGTCACAATGTAGTAATTCTAGTGGGTAGTTAATTTATTATTTAATAACAAGGGAAAACTGACCCCCCACTTTATGTCCCGTAGAAAGTTATATTAATCCTATTTTACTCGTACCGTAAAAATTAAGGCAATTGTTAGGAAGTTTTAATAGTGAAATGCACTGAAACAAAAGTCTTGAAACAATGTATTGAGATACAATAAAACGCAAATAAAGAATTAACAACTAAAATAGATGACAATGAGCCATTTAATCAATCTGTTCCCTTTATACTTTTTAGACGTTCAATGGTATCTATGATTCATTGATTACTCCTGGTATTATTAGGTTGGTGCAAAAATAATGTCGTTTTCTCACATATATTACTATGTGAGAAAACGACATTATTTTTGCACCCACCTGATATAAAAGCCACTTTTTGCTCACTATCTCTTCATGCTAAAAAGTTTATGCGTTTAATATAACAGTAAAATGGAAATATCTCTCGGAAGAAAAACATTCACAGCAGAACGACAAGGACGGCGACGATAAATCCTATGTCAAGATCAAACTGAATCAAGACGATCCCTTAATAGACAAAGGGTATCTGAGAACCTCACATGAAAGTCTGGAACAAATAAGACTGAAATTTAAGAACCGTGGGAGTAAAGGAACTGATTATTTAAACGGTTCATTTTGCTCGGGAACTAATTTTGTCTAAATGCAGATAAATATTTTGCTTGTATAGATTATTAAAACGACAAGGGAAGTAATCATACATAAATTTACTTAACTTGATTTACCTCCTTTCCCACGAGAGATGCGACAGGAAATATATAAATAAATACACATTGATAATACTTACATGGCTTGATTTTGTGTATATATATCTTAGGGATTTTCATATCATTTATTGGTTCATATTCAAATAGTGAAAATGTTAACATCCATAATAAGATTTGAAATAAGATATACTTTCAGACAAATCAATGTACATTAACTAATATGCAACTTTGTACAGTTAAAATGAAGCAATAGAAACGAGTTAAAATTAGTGGCATTAATCACCTGTGATGGGTGTGTGGGGGCCCTGCAACCCACTCCGGTCATAGAGGCACCACATTGTCTTTTTCAAAAGTTGTTCAGTTAAAATGCAACAATAAAAACGAGATAAAATTATTTATTATTAAAGTTTTGATTCTAAATCCTTGAGGTTATATTTTTTATTCCGATTGAATGGCAGACATTCTCTGGTTTAATTTGCAATTGTCTGTGATTTTGTCTGCGAACTATGATGGTGAAGAATTCTTTTATTTTGGCGTTTTCGCATTTATTGATGCTTGGAAGAATTGATTCCTTTAAAAACTCGAACCCTTTATCTACTAGAGGACTCTCTAGCACATATCCTATCTCTTCGGTAATTTCTGCCGGCAGTGCTCCAACTGCATACAAATACATCGAATTTTTTAGTTTCCTTCCTCTAGACTAGTTGCCGCCTGAAGGCAAGAGGGCCCAGTGTGCGCTGCTATTTACCCCATAGATTGATTAGTAGCTTTTCTTAGTGCAAAGTGAATGGGTGGGAATTGAACTAGGAACAACTAATTCACTTTCTTTGACAATAACTATTACATCCCCTGTGAAGTTATGGGCTAATCAATATGTCGCATGATATCTAGAGATAAATGGCACCAAATCAACGCTTGAAAATGGTGCCAACTTACATAAAATGGACAAGTCGATTTCGCTTACAGCTGGGCATTGCACCTTTAGTAGAGGAGGAACATGTAAAAATATATTGGTGATTGCATAGAAATACATATCTGCTTATGTGGTCACATCAGTTATTTATATCTATCTATCTATCTATCTATCTATCTATCTTTGTTCTTATCTATCGCAGTCTATCACAATGTATCTATGTTAGTCTATTCTTTATCTATCTATCTATCTATCTAGCTAGCTAGCTACCTATCGTAGTCTGTTCTTAGATATCGTAATCTATCACAATGTATCTATTTATGTTAGTCTGTTCTTATCTATCTATCTATCTATCTATCTTTTTATCTATCTATCTGTCTGTCTGTCTATCACTATCTATCTATCTATCTATCTATCTTTGTTTTTATCTATCGCAGTCTATCACAATGTATCTATGTTAGTCTATTCTTATCTATCTATCTATCTATCTATCTATCTATCTATCTATCTATCTAGCTAGCTAGCTAGCTAGCTAGCTACCTATCTTAGTCTGTTCTTAGATATCGTAATCTATCACAATGTATCTATTTATGTTAGTCTGTTCTTATCTATCTATCTATCTATCTATCTATCTATCTGTCTGTCTGTCTGTCTATCACTATCTATCTATCTATCTATCTATCTATCTATCTCTATATATATATCTTAGACTTTTCTCATCTATCTATCTATCTGTCTGTCTGTCTGTCTATCACTATCTATCTATCTATCTATCTATCTATCTATCTATCTATCTATCTATCTATCTAACACCCTACAGATACTCATACTGTCAATCAACACCCCCGTTTTCAAACAAGTATCGTTTTTTTAAGTCTTTCTAAATTGATGTGTCCCAATTATTTCGCACAATAGGCCTGTTTTTTTTAAATTTTATTTAACTAAATTTTACACTGATTTGGTTTGTTTTATCAAATCAGAAAAATAATTTGCTTGTCACTGATGTGAACAACATGAATTCTTTTATAATTCAAATTAACGTCTGCTGATATTGGCTTGAAGAGGTTTTAAATGCCCTTTGCCCTTTCAGCCATCGAATCTGTGAAATCGTCCAGTTACACCTGAGGGGCATTCAACTAAGTCTAAAACACGAAGCACATTTCCTTTTGGAGAACGCCACGGGACATTCTTTTAATTTTCTGATCCAATTGGCTCAAGAATGTATAATAAGATTAATACCGGGAAATTAATTTGGCCTTGGAACCTTAATTACTTTATTTTTACTCCTGCTGTTTTCAAGTCTTTTATTCTTTTAGTCAGATGATCAACAAAAATGCCGCTTTTTATCCAATTAACAGCCAATTTGGGAAAAGGCTAGATATCCCCCCCATACACACACACACACACACACACATATATATATATATATATATATATATATATATATATATATATATATTACAGTGAATCTTTCATACAAAAAGTAAATTAGCACAGTTAATGATATAAAATGACGGAATCCCTTCGCTAACAAAATTTTGAAGATGCATTAACCCACTAATCACTCGATGAATGTTATGATCATTGTTTTTTTTTAATTATAAGCTGTATAAGGTCTTCCTTAAATATACATATGGCAATTTGAGAATGTTTTATTAGTAAAAAATGCACTCAATTAAATTTAAAAAAAATCAACCTTAGCGTTGCGACTGTATGCTCTAGCAGTTTGTATCCGTTATCAATAACACATTTCAAGAAAACATATTTCGATTCGCTTTATAATTTTTCATCTCAGATGGTACCTGAATTTTACCAAAAACAAAATAATTTCCATGCCTGAAGATGTCTGAATGTACAGTCAAAAGTATTTGCGTATTTAAGATATATATATATATATATATATATATATATATATATATATATATATATATATATATATAACCGGTGTAACACCAAAATTGTGTAATTGTTAGATTAAAATTTGAACAGTTTTAACTTAGAAATGATTAAAGGTATCTTACTGGAATACTTCGAGGTTTTTATAACACTATTGAACTTTGAGCAGTAAGAAAATATACTTACTATCCAAGCTTAACAGAAGAATCGTGATGAAATCGATCATGAACGAAAATGACGTGTTCATCCTTAATTAATCATAGCTAAGGATCGGAAGCTCACCAAGGACTGAAATAAAATGGAAATGTATATACATGTTATTCCAGAATCATTTTCCAACTTATTTAAGATGATCTTCATCCTCTCTAACCTTCTAACTTTCAGTCCTGGAGTAACAAGGTGTCTCACACGTTTCACGTACACTTTCCTTTTCATGTCTTTTCTCATAGCTCTTTGGACTGTCATGGCTGAAACTCTTCTTTCACGTGCCAAATGTATTATGAATTGAGTTGGATCTTTTCTAATTGATCTCTTTAGCTCTAAGTTGAATTGACAACCCCTCTTCTTCCTGTCGTGACCTCCTAATGCAGTTTTTCTCTCTTTTAAAAACTTATTCCGCGTTCTCTTGTGGTTCTTGAACGGACTTTCAATGTGGAAGCCAGAGTATGAATGTTCGTACCATTACTGAAGGCATGAATGATCTTTTTACTCTCATCATTGCTTAGTTGGGAAGACAACAATTTCAACCTGCTCTCCTTTTAACTGAATAACTCAAATGGTTTTTCAGTGATTATTACGACAAATGGTGTCAAGATGGCTAAACGTCTGATCTGAAAACATGGAAAAAAACTAAATTAGTTTACGGGCATTTTAGATATTAAACATTTTGTAGGAACTACAGTTATCCTGTTACACGATTTGGACATTTTTTTTTGCTACACTCGGTATATGTATATGTAAAATAATAATAATAATAATAATAAAAATAATAATAACAAATATTGGTATACGTAAAACTATATAATTTAATGTATGCGAAAGTGGACTATTTTTTGTCAATAAAATGCTCCATTGATATCAAGAGTAATATTAATCTCATCAAAATTATTAAAAATTCATGATACTCATAGGAGATCGATTCAAAGTTTTGTTTTTCAGGATCCAGATACAAATATTTTATTACACACGCACACACACACACATACACACACACATACGCACGCACGGAGGTTTTTAGGAGTGGATTTTTCAATAATATTTTTGAAATATTATGTTTTTATAAAACAAACATTTTAATTTATTGCTTAAATCTTATTTTTAATGGAGATCTATATTTAAATATTAGCTCTTTTTTATTTATTAAACAGTATATTTATTTATTTCCAAT
>OZ010597.1:38160171-38225171 GCA_963932145.1 Acanthosepion lycidas
GATCGGTTTCTGAGGTGGACGTATAATGTCCCCACAATTTCAAAAATAGAATGGCCCATCTGGATAATATCCACTATCATTCCACTTTTGATCTCTGAAGAATTTCCTACCTATTGCTAGGAGAAATCTAGCGGATGCTCACAGTGACTCACTGGAATGCAACTGAGGATTTAAATTTAACGTAATTTTTCCGAATGTGGAGATTCTGCGACCATTAGCGGCTTGTTGACTGTCTAACGTATGAGAGTGTTTGAAATTTGGTAGAAATGGGGTTCAGTTCTGCTTCGATGCCTTTCTTTCTTTGTAGACTTATCGAAAGTGTATAACAGGCAACCGCGAGTAGAACGACTAGCAGAGTCAATCGAGGTTAATAGCTGGTTTAAATCTTTCTTTGGAACAAAGCAATGCATTTACCTGCTTTTCCACGAAATTTGTAGTGAGAAAAAACCAGTGGCGACTCTAGGTCATCAATATTTGTCGGTCTCAGTACAAACTTTAAGAAAACATACTATTGGTATAGCTAGATGCTAAAATGTTTCCTTTACTCTGACTAAAATAAATAATTTAAAAATATCTCTGTGCATGAAATAAAAAAAATTCATTTTGGTATTTTAATATTAATTGTAATAATTCTATAAAAATAGATATTTATTTCAAAAAATTCCCAGACATGTACGAAACAAAAGTGAAGTTAAAGTCAGATATGTTTGTTTTTTAAATAACGCATGTATCTGTCTCGAGTGTGTGTTTGCATATGTCTATGGGTTACTATGTCTGAGTGTTTATGTATCTATCTGTCTGTGAATCTTATTGTACTTTTATAATCAGTACTACCTGACTAACATCATATTTCCTCAACACTACCACAGTCATACTACTCACTCCAACTCTCTAGTCGCGCCGAATTTATGGTCGTGCTAAATTTAATTTGTCCTTTCTCAAAAGAGACATTCCACTAAAACAAACTTATAATGTAGACAATAAATTATTTAAAATGGACATTTGAACACAGTAAATTCAAAATAAAAAATGTATTCTTTGAAAAAACAATGCATACAAGTCGTTAGAGATTTTTTAAAAGATTATTTATAAAATTAAAGCAAGAAATACATTGCCTATTAAATATGTCTCCAACTTTAATCAGGCTCAGTCCGACGAGCCACATTAATTTTATTCTTTCTTTCATCTGTTTTCTTCTTTATTATGAACAATATCAACGAAATGTATTTCGGTCAATATTTTGAAGCACGGAGTTAAAACAATTAATTTTGGATCCAGTTGAAGTCAAGAATGAGAAGAACGTGCTACGAAAAATTGTTGCTTTGAAATTAGATATACTTGCATGTTGACTCACTCGAGCTAAGCCTGACAAGCCCGACCACCATATTTCCTCAATACTATCACAGTCACACTACTCACTCCAACTCACTAGTCGCCCCGAATTTATGGTCGGGCTAAATTTAATTTGTCCTTTCTCAAAAAAGACATTCCGCTAAAACAAACTTATAATGTAGAAAATAAATTATTTAAAATGGACATTTGAACACGGTAAATTCACTGATAAAAATACTGCTGTTTCGATGCAGGAGTTGAGCGATTTTTTTGTTTTTACTATATCGCTGACGGAAATCTGGTTGTGATCGACAATCATTCATCATAGAATCAAATTTTAAACACAATTTCAGAAATCTTGATTCTAATTCCTTGAGGCCATCTTTTTTTATTTCTATTGAATGGAGGACACTTTGTAGTTAATGTTGTAATTGTCTGCGATTTTGTTTGCGAAAGCAGACAATGCTTTTTCTTCAGAAAATGGTATAAGTATGTGCTAAAAGAGCATGGGAAATGAGAAAAAACAGCATTGGAAATAAGAATATAAGGCTCTAGAAATATCTCCCATCTGAGGTAGTTCTTCAAACCATAATTGACGCATAATACCTTTTATTACCTAGGAGAATGTGGGATGGTGTTCTATCTTTTAGTGACATGATGATGAAGAATTCTTTTATTTTGGCGTTTTCTCATTTATCGATCGTTTGAAGAATTGCCTTTTTTAAAAACTCGAATGATTTATCTGCTGGAGGACTCTCCAACATAGGGCTTTTCAAACTGTGGGACCCAACCCTTCAGTGGGTCGAGAGATAAATAAAATGGGTCGCGATAAAAAAGAAAAAAAAAAGTAAGTATGCGAGTCCAAAATATAAACAATCCTAAATGTTGCAGAGCACACTGAAATCATCGAAAGTTTTTCATCGGGGTAAGCTCGTATTATATTTAACTTTTTTAATATATATATATATATATATATATATATATATATATATATATATATATATATATATATAGTTATTTCAATAAAGTAAAATATAATCTTAGTTATTGACTGCTTTCCAATAAGTACCGCGCATATATAATATATAGCTAATTTATATAAAAATTGCATATATATATATATATATATATATATATATATATATATATATATATATATATATATATATATATATATAGCATAATTTTAAAATTAAATACATATAAACTAAGGTTAAATAAAAACTTGGGTATTTTAAATCTTTATAAATATTTCAATAATTAATCATTTTTTTTTAGATGTAGTTAATTTTTTTAATTTTTTTAAACAACATCTAAAATATTATTACAGTTAGATTTACGTTAGGAATATTTGAACACAGTGACGTCCCATATCACGTGACGTCCGTGTCTTTTGACAGACGCTACTTGTAAACAAACAGTAATTTTAATTTATTTGTAACAAACAGTTATTTCTGAAGAAAGATTGAGGTCAATCTGAAATATCAAATATATATATAAATAAATCAATACTTTCATAAAAAACATTATATATATATATATATATATATATATATATATATATATATATATATATATATATTTGTGTATTTAGGCAGCAATCCTTCTTTCATGCAATCTAATAATATACAATTTCTCATGCACCAAAGAATGTGGGATCGTGTTTTGTCTTTTAGTGACATGATGGCGGAGAATTCTTTTATTTTTGGTTAAAAGAAATGAAAGTCTTATTAATAAAAACAAACAAAGCAACACTTAATAATATTAACTTCGAACATGGACATAATATCTTGACCGTGTTTTGAAACAAAAAATAAAAATAAAAAAATGAAAAGATTATATAAAACATACATACAAAAAACTATTTCTAATTTTCACAGTTAAAATATAATCCTTGAAAATGTCTAAATATATAGCCGAAAGCGCTCGGATAAAAAGAACATTCGGACAGTTTTTATATAATTTATCATCCGAAAAGAAAAAAATTATTAGATCACAAGAGAAATTGTATAAAAACCTAAATCAAAGCACCTTGTCTGTTGTATTCAATGAAATGTACACATACACACACACACACACACACATACACACACACACACACATATATATATATATATATATATATATATGCATATATATATATATATATATATATATATATATATATGTATGTGTGTGTGTGTGTGTGTGTGTGTGTGTGATTTAAATAAGGTATATTTTGACAGGAAGAATTGTTCCAAATTTGATTGAATATTATCGACAAATTCATATATATATATATATATATATATATATATATATATATACATATATATATATATGCACATTGGTGGTCTACACCCAGCGGTGGGAGTTTGTTTTATTCTGAAACACAATTTCAGGCCTGAATGTCCACTTTTATATTTACATACGCTCAATTTCTGATATTGAGCACCATGCCTTAAGGTTATATTCCTATCATATATATATATATATATATATATATATATATATATATATATATATATATATATCGATCCAGGCTTGAGGCATTCGGTCGTCTAGTCGCACTGAGGAGCTGTAATAAATAAATATTTGGTTAGAATAATACAGCGAAACAGTACTGTCTGCCAATTCCATATTTTAGCTCTTGAAAATCTATTTTCAATTGAGCACTGTTGAATGACAAGCTAATTCTAAAAACAACGGTCACCTGCGTAAATGCGAAGCTCTTCAGTAAAATGAATCGAGCACTATGGCTGCTTGGCGTTTGTTTACCTTTGTAAAAACAATTGGCTAGATTTGGCTGATTCGTTCTATCGAGTGAAGATGACTCAGTGGTTGAAATTCTGACTAACACCGTATCGGTTGGGTTTCGGTCCGGGCTTGAGTCAATCGGTTGTCTAGTCGCACCGAGGAGCTGTAATACAGCGAAACATTTCTGTCTGTGAATGACACACACACATATATATATATATATATATATGTATTATGTTTGTATATGTATTTCTAAATTGATATTTCCTACATAACCTGCGAACTTTGGCCAGCAAAACACTTAAACAGTGATGGTTTATATATATATATATATATATATATATATATATATATATATATATATATATATATACTCAAGTATAGGATTGGTATATACGGAATAAATTCTAATAACCAACAAATACTTTTCTTAAAAGACGGGTTTCAATTATTTAAGAAGCTTATATATTTTTTTTCAATCACAAGTTGTCATTTCGAATATCACTAATGTAAACAACATTTTGTGAAGTGGGTGGCTTCTTGATAATATCTATTGAATAATGCCTAGTATACCATACCGCTATTTGATGTTAGGGAATTTCGGTAGACGAAACTGCTTGGAAGCCTGGTTACCAACCAGCCAGGGTTCTAGCCTACTAGACATGTTCGGATGTTGTTTCCGCCAAATTGGAGACAACTATAACTAAGGCCCACTCAACATAGTTGTCATCTAAGTAATAGTATGTTTTTCCTGTAGGTGTTGAAGAAACACAAACGTGCCAAATCAGACCTCTGCAACAAGGATTTCGACTCTCTAACAGTCTCAATAGTTTAAAACGAAACTGAGGTTTCCGTAGATTTTGCAGAGATGAACGCTTTCAAGATTTAGCAATAAATAAAAAAATAAAAAAAATTACTTTTTTCCGAAACTAAAACTTTGTTCTACACGACATATAAACTTCTTCTTTGAATTCCTGTACCTAAACATTCTCATTATAAGTCGCCGCTGAAAACACTGAAGTGTAATCACCCTTCGATGTGCCACTGCAAAGATTTGGCTGACTAATCGATAATCGTGTGCCTTTGTCAGTATACGTGAACACAATCCCAGTCTCTGAGCAAATAACCACAGACCAATGGGGCGAACACTCAGGGGTCAAGAAGCTCTCCGTCCTAGAACGTTGCACGTGACTTGCGTGCCGATTCATAACACCATCTGCCTTTTTTTTTTGTCGAAGATCTAATTGTTGATCTAATTGATCGGATGATGCAGCTATTCCCAGCTTTCAATTTCAATGCAGCGTTGAGAGATTCTCGCTCTCCAATCATCGAAGGAGCAAAAGGCTAAAAACATCACGAGTGGATCGCTTTCGATTGTAGCCATAAACAAAAGTGGTCTCGAGTTCAATGCAACGATTGTTACAAATAAGGGGATTACAAATACATCTTTAAGATGCGAATAAAAACCAAGCGATTCGTTGTATGTGTCCTGGAACCTCCACTGACTATTTGAAAATTATCACACATCTTAGAAAGGCGCCAATGCTTTGTAAAGCAAAATAAAGTGCCCAGATATAAATTATAAATATAATATATCTAAAGATTCTTCTTCTTCTTCTTCTTCTTCTTCTTCTTCTTCTTCTTCTTCTTCTTCTTCTTCAAGTATCTCAGATAACTGTTGCGGGATAAATATTTCTGGTGACATGCTTCTATCTAAACACATTAGGATCGAGTAACATTTTTACACCAGCATTTTTCAACAAATATATGTGTTGATTATATTTTCTGCGAAAATAATCTAGAACATTTAGCTGCACAATTAACTGTATTGTCTTATGCAAGAAAAGTTATATATATATATATATATATATATATATATATATATATATATATATATATATATATATATATACAAGTATAGGGTATTCCAACTTAATTTCAATAAAAACAAAATAAATAAAATAACATATGTATTTTTCCTTTTTTCCTCAGTAATTTTATAATTTTAAACTTCATATAGATTAAATTTCAATTTCAAAATGGATAATTTTAAATTTGTAATTTCAAATTTTATCGTATAATTTAATATTTATTAGTTAGAATAAACTCTATTTTAGTCTAACCCCAACATTAAGGCATTAAATAGTTATTATAACCTTAGTTTGTTGTCAATTTTTTTAAATTCTCGGATACTTGTATTTTGATTGGTCATTCTAGTTTATATAACAGTGTTTCCATTAACGAGGGGTGTTTGATTGATTTGAACGTTTTCAAACCTTTTATTCTGCATTCAACATCATCACTTGATAAGACAGCAGAAGTGTTGAAACAAAATGGATATTTTTATAGTGATTTTATTCATGTTATAATTTTCGAATAAATAATTATATATATATAACACCACAGACTCGGTTTCACGACACTTGACTCTACATTTGAATAATAACTCTAACATTTTTAGGCATTTAAAACAATATGGCTGGCCGCATACACAATTCCGGAAAACCCTTGTGGAAAACACAACTATACTTAAACAGGGAAACAATAAACAAAAACTAAACATTCTTGAAGCTATATACATAAAACAGTTGAAACCTAACCTGAACAAAATAAACTATGAAAACTCTACAAATATACTTAAATGCCTATAACTGATAACAGAAGCCATTGGTTTATACTAACGGCTTACCATACTTCTTACCATACGCTTCTCGTTTTCATTCTCGCGTGATCATGTGTGATGTCAGGAGCCGCGGTGCGATTTTCGCTTCCAGCGTCTCTTATGCACGAGTTTGAAGTTGCTTGTAAATCTTCCATGCAAACAAAAACAGACTATCATTGCTATGTCCGTGTATTCTTTAATATATTGTAATGTTATTGTCATCTTTGATAATGGCTTATGTAAGCCGAAAGCTTAGATAGGATTAAAAACATGTATCAATATCGTGTTTTTCTTTCGTCTTTCAATGATAATGTTATTAAGCTTATCAGACGATATAAAAAGAATTTGCATAATATAAATAGACAAAACTTGTCTATATTATTTAATGAAACATGCATCAATATATATATATATATATATATATATATATGTGTGTGTGTGTGTGTGTATATATAATATGTAAGTTATATATAAATACCATGTTATGCAATTAATTGTATTGTCTTATGCAAGAAATAATTGTTCTTTTTAAACCATTAAACGTGAAGGCATCCAAAGAACGTAATTGGACTTGATAATAAGTAATTTTGTAACTGCCTTGGTTATATTTTTCTATATGAGTAATCTAGGATTTTTATCTATAGAATCAACTCTATTTTTGACTTCTTGAAAGACTTCTGGATTTTTAAATTATTAAAAATAAAAATATCTAAAAAAAACTAACTTAATCATTACTCGTGGCACAGTCTATTATATGTGCAACTTTTTCTGTCTATACTAAATTTGTTATAACTGATCCACATGCCCGTCCTAGGTAAGACGATAAACCACATCCATCAGCAAGGCCTCTGTTCAGAAGGTTTTGAGGAACGTGGAACCACCTCTTAATTGCTAGTGTTACCAGGTCCACCCTGACCCTGGGTTGTAGCACCTGTTAGGGTCCCAGGTATGGGCAAATAGTTAAAAACCCAAACCCGCCTGCGTCCTTCGTAAGACGATAAATTACATCCGGCATCCTGGGTAAGACGATAAATTGCGTCCAACAGTAAGGCGTCTGATTAGAAAGTTTTGAGGTGCGTGGAACCACCTCTTAATTGCTGATGTTCCCAGGTCCGCCCTGACCCGGGGTGGTAGCACCTGTTAGGGTCCCAGCTATGGGCAAATAGTTGACACCCAAACTGGGGACAAAACTCTATGAAAGTGTAAAAATAGGTTTTGATATTAGGTTGGTGCAAAAATAATGTCGTTTTTGAGAGCAATACATTATTACCAGCAATCTATTTTTGAAGGAAATGAATATTACCAGCAATACCATTTTGAGGAAAAAAATATTACCAGCAATCTATTTTTGGAAAAATATTACCAGCAATAGAAATGTTGCCGGCATTAAATAACCGATTGACATTGATATGCCGTAAAAAAAACCAAACCAAACTAATGATCTACATGCCAAGGTATTTGAATGTTTGGGTATTTATCAATTTCACATTCGGAATTTTTAGAATGGGATTCAGGGTAAATGCCAACAGTGTTTTCATTTCACTTTCAGATCATTTTTTCTGTTTTGGAAAGGTTTATCTTGAGTCCTGTTTTGTTTTGGAGCACTTGATATATGATATTGATTTTCTTTTCGAGATCATTCTTATACCAACTATGAACAACTATGTCATCAGCATGGCCCCCTCATCATCAGTATTTGACTCGTTATGGAAAGCAGGATCGTTGTATTCCATTGGTAGACTTGTTTGGGATGAGGTATTGGATCTTTAAATGGTCAGTGTCCATCTCATTACATCGGTGTTCATAAATGTCTATGACTTAATCTAGGAAGAGATTAAATGGACTCCTTTCTTCCTTGTATCCTTATGAAGTCTGAAATGTTTCCGTCTTGGGGTCCTCGCCAGATGTAAGATTCTATAGAATATATTCTATTTCCTCTATTAGATCGATGCATTCGAAGGATTCGGAGCTTGGGATGCGGTTTCTAATGGACGAGGATTCATGTATCGGTAATCTAGCATTTTTATTTACAGACTCGACTCTGTTTTTGTCTTCTTGAAAGAATTCTGCTTTGTATCTTTACACTTAACGCTTTTGTTGCATGTTATTTTATAATGAAAAAAACAACAACATACTTATTCAATAATTTTAAACTGATAAATATATAGTCACATTGTGTTTTATATTATAGTTATATTTGATTTGCATTTTGAATTATTAGACTTAATAAGTAATTAATTTTGCAACACGGTGATGTGTATATTAAATCCTTACAATATTTAGCATTGTTGAAATTATTATTTTTGTCGAAATTTACAAACTCCCCGTTTCGTTCAATCCCACAGAAGAGTCGCTAAAATTTGTATAAAGCTGATTTGTTTGGAATAATACAATGACAACCCAACCAACACTTTGTACAAACTTGCATGTCTACACTTCCCCCTAAAACTTGGTTTCGATCGGTCAATGTATGGCTATTTTAGAGTGCGTGATGGACAGAAGGAAGTGACAGTATTTTATCTCTATCTATAAAAGGCAGGATGTGTGTGTGTGTGCGTAACGAATGCACGGCCGCAATTTTCGACGGATTTGCACCAAAATTTACATGCCCATGCTCCTAGTTAGCAGGAAGGCCAAGATCGACTTTGCATTTCCCAACTCCCATCGATAGTGGAAATAATCTATTTTTCATACTTCTACAACAGTTTTTATGTAGTTTGCGGCCATTTTCTACTGGCCAGAGTGAGAGCCTATAGCTAGCTGCTACGAATAGGCAAGAATAATTTATTGGCCAGCGTGAGAGCCAACAGCTGACAGACACGAATGTTAACTAGCATGCTAGCATGCAAAAAAATTGATAGCTGCATTCATCACAAGTGGGAAAATTTAAATCTGCATGGCCCTTTACTCCAATTAGCTCATTCGCTTGCTTAAACTCAACGTTGATTCTGATTCAGCAGAACTGGGTTGTGTGTGAAAAAGCATTTGTTGTTAACATTCTTTTTTCATTCGGTTTTTCCAGTTACGAGTCCTTTTTTAAAGCTGATCGTTTTGTGTTCATTTTGTTTAGTTCTTTTTTCGTAACAGATTTAATGTTTAATATAGAGCTTAGAAAAAATTCGCAGTGTGAGATAGGCAAGAAGTAAGGCATGTAGCAACATTAGCACAGCAACGGGCACTCCTTTAAAGACAAGGAAGGGCAAAAATATTTTAAGTCAAGTGATAGCGATTGCTATATGAGTCGTACGATTTTTGAATCAAGCACCGGGCAACGCCGGGCCATGCTGCTATAGATAGATAACAAGGTAAAAAAAAAATAAAATCAGTGGAAAGCTAAGACAACTTCGTAATAGATCATTTTGCAACTGCATTTGTTATATTTTCTGCTTGTTTAACGTAAGATTTATATTTGGACAAGTAAAGCTAGTCAAAGAAAGTTATCATGAAACGTTCAGTTTAAAATGATGGCAGTATTTAACCCTAGAACACTAACCATCAATTAAAGTTACACATCTACTAACCATGGGTATATCATACCCAATTTTGAAAATATCAAAAAAACAAAAAAAAAAAACAATATTAAATATAAATCTTTATTTGAAATATTTTACATGCAGGCACTTCAAAATTTGTACTTTGAGTTAACATTAATAGGAACTGAAAAACATTATTTAAGTAAGAAAATCAGCTACTGAAAATTGTAATTAAAAATAGGAAAATTTGCGATGGGTACTATATACCTATGGTTAGTGTTCTAGGGTCAAATCATTTTGCAATTGCACTGATTATATGTTGTGCATGAATAACGGGAGCTGTTTTGTCTGTACACATAGCTCTACTCTGGGGGTGTAAGAATGCATTCAGCGTTTTCAATCATTGAAAAATAGAAATATTCAAGGAAAGTAGGTGATTCATTTACGCAGGAAGTCCCAAATACTAGAAATAGCTACGAATATTACCTATGAGACAGTTAATTGCATACTACTTCCCGTGAGTCTGTAACAACACACCACAATGGCGTAACCGATATCGAAAGAAACGAGTGAACAATTATCACTTCATAATTATGAGTATGCACAAGTGTGGCTTAGAATTTTAGCATCTAAAGCTAAGGCAAAAAAGCTGAAGGATTTTAGCAGCTAAAGTTATGTCAAAAAAGATGAAGGGTTTTAGCATCTAAAGCTAAGGAAAAAAGCTGAAGAATTTTAGCAGTTAACGCTAAGGGAAAAAAGGACTAGGATTTTGGCAAAAAAGCTGAAGAATTTTAGCAGCTAAAGCTAAGGCTTAAACAGCTGAAGGATTTTAGCATCTAAAGCTAAGGCAAAAAAGCTGAAGGATTTTAGAAGCTAAAGCTATGGCAAAAAAGCTGAAGAATTTTAGCATCTAAAGCTAAGGCAAAAAAGCTGAAGAATTTTAGCATCTAAAGCTAAGGCAAAAAAGCTGAAGAATTTTAGCAGCTAACGCTAAGGAAAAAAGGTGTAGGATTTTGGCAAAAAAGCTGAAGAATTTTAGCAGCTAAAGCTAAGGCAAAAAAGCTGAAGGATTTTAGCATTTAAAGCTAAGGCAAAAAAAGCTGAAGAAATTTTAGCAGCTAAAGCTAAGGTAAAAAAGCCAAAAGATTTTAGCATCTAAAGCTAAGGCAAAAAAGCTGAAGGATTTTAGCATCTAAAGCTGAGGCAAAAAAGCTGAAGGATTTTAGCAGCTAAAGCTATGGCAAAAAAGCTGAAGAATTTTAGCATCTAAAGCTAAGGCAAAAAAGCTGAAGAATTTTAGCAGCTAACGCTAAGGAAAAAAAGGTGTAGGATTTTGGCAAAAAAGCTGAAGGATTTTAGCAGCTAAAGCTAAGGCAAAAAAGCTGAAGGATTTTAGCATCTAAAGCTAAGGCAAAAAAGCTGAAGGATTTTAGCATCTAAAGCTAAGGCAAAAAAGCTGAAGGATTTTAGCAGCTAACGCTAAGGAAAAAAAGGTGTAGGATTTTGGCAAAAAAGCTGAAGGAATTTTAGCAGCTTAAGCTAAGGCAAAAAAGCTGAAGGAATTTTAGCAGCTAAAGCTAAGGTAAAAAAAACCAAAGGATTTTAGCATCTAAAGCTAAGGCAAAAAAGTTGAATGATTTTAGCATCTAAAGCTAAGGCAAAAAATCTGAAGGATTTTAGCAGCTAAAGCTAAGGCAAAAATCTGAAGGATTTAGCAGCTAATGGAAAAAAAAAGGCTGTAGGATTTAAAATCCGTTAGGTGAGAAAACCAAATAACTGTTCTATTCATGGCAACTGCTGGTTGCGAAGCTATTATGAAATTATCATTAACTGCACACTCAAGACATTTGGAGGATATGACGTTTGACGATATAAGTCAACTAATAATGAGAAATATATCACCCAAGAGAAAACTCGTGAATGCAGGAAGAGATAAACTCATGAACATTTCTCAAAAAGTGAATGAACCAGTTATTGAATATGTCCTTCGTTTGAAACAGGACACTAAATATTGTGAATTCGAAAGACTGGGAGCGGTAAATCAGTCAACTGAAGAGGATTTCATCCAAATGAAATTGGTAAACAGCCTTCAAAATAAAAATGAGGTTCGTTTTTTGAAATCTTTTATGCTTGTCTGGTCTATTTGCACCAATTCTCCGGTCTGTGTGCATTGGGAAATTCCACAGTATTGTCACTCCATCCCCATTTGTGACATGATTCGAATGGTGTTTTTACCACCTATCCTGGGCTTCAATATCATAGTTCGGACATATATAATAATGTATTTTTTTGTCAGCAACGACTGGGCACCCGATAATACTTGATCAACAGTTTCATCAGATTTATGGCATAAGCGACAGGCGGGATTTGAGCCATCTTTATTGATTTAACTGTGTTAGCATTAGTTGGAAGATATTGGTCTTGCGTTGCTGTAACAAGGCTTTCTGTTCTTTATTTATGCGCACTAGCCGTTGATGAATTTGGCGAACATCGATGACTGTGTCATTCAGCCGTTTTGGTTACTCTCCATACAAGGGTTTAGATCTCCATTTTTGTTCAAGAGTTTTCTTATAATCAGTTTTCGCCAGTAACTTAATTTTCTTTGCAGCGTTAGGAGGTACTGGCATTATTATTATTATTATTATTATTATTATTATTATTATTATTATTATTATTGTTGTTGTTGTTGTTTTTTTTTTTTTTTCCTTTGATTTCTGGTGTGCACACATATCTTTCTGGGTCTCTGCCAGAGACCTAAGGTTATAAATGGCATCATGACATTTTCCACTAACGAATTAAAAAAAAAAACCTCCCACACGGATATTTTACATAGATAAAACCCTTCATAAGTTGTGTGCTGTACTCCTGAGAACAATTTTTTGGCATTTCTTTAAGGTGTGGTTCTTCCAGGAATCCCTTTAATAAGTCTGTTGGAATATTTTTCTAACCAATCCGAGGGCTCCAACTACAACAGTGAATGTTGATGTTCCCATCTTCCACATTTTTGAGATTTCGATTTCAGTTATTATTATTATTATTATTATTATTATTATTATTATTATTATTATTATTATTATTATTATTTTCTTTGATTTCTGGCGTTTACACATTTCTTTCCGGGTCCCGCCCAGGGACCTAAGGTTAGAAATGGCATCATGACACTTTCCACTGACAAAAAAAAAAAAGAAGAAAATACATAGGTAAAGCCTTTCGTAGAGTGTGGGCTGTACTTGTCAGAAACAATTTTTTTATCTCCTTGAGGCATGGACTTCCAGGAATCCCTTCAATTAGTCTACTGGAATCTTTTCCAACCAGTCCTAGGGCTCCAACTACAACAGGGATTGTTGATGTTCCCATATGCCACATTTTCGAGATTTCTATTTCAAGGTCCTTGTATTTTGACAGCTTTTTGAATATCTTCAAAGATACATTGCAGTCAGCAGGGACTGCCATATCAATAAGAAGGCACATTTTTGGTTTGTGGTCTTTAATATTAATATCTGGGCGGTTGGCTTTGATTGTTCTGTCAGTGTGTATTGTATAATCCCATAGAATTGTAACAGGTCCTATCTCCGTAACTGGGTCTGGGTGGTGTTCATACCATTTTTTTTTTAGTTTCCTTCCCGTAGAAGTTGCAGATTTTCCAGTGCAGATATTGGCCCACTCTGTCATGCCGGGTTTTATACTCAGTGGGTGTCAATGTCTTGCAACCTGACACAAGATGCTCAATTGTTTCTGGATATTTATCACAGAAACTGCATTTTGGGCTAACACAATATTTTAGTACATGTGCTTGATAATTCCTAGTTAGCAAGCATTGGTCCTGTGCAGCAAGGATAAAACCTTCAGTTTCAGCTTTTAACCCCTGCACTACGTAGCCACTGATGGGTACGGGTTTTGACAACGTCAGCTTGTTTGGTACGGGCAGAATATTGGCCATCAAGCGGTTTATCTTGCCATCGCCTCTGTATCTGGTCGGTTGCATTCGTCTTTGCTGTCTTTTTTAAGTATTTTGCAGTTTCAGCCGGTGTATTGTGCTGTAGTTGCATCTCTACGCTCATTTGTAATTCCATATTATAGGAGAGACTTCGGACTTAACGTTGCTGTAGGATTTTATTTCCAGACGTTTCTTGACTATTTCTAGGGCAGCAGACTTTATTATAATAAGCTCCATTTTTGAATTATCATAGTAACTGTAGAAGTGTTAATTCAAACTTCACCAATAGATCGAGGTGCTGAAAAGTTCGCGCTACAGGAAGATGCTGAATTTTTTTTTTGGCACGACCCATTTTCCCAAATCTGATCAAATGACTAAACATTAGAAACTCTTTTAGAATCCTTTCTTAGCCGGGTCGAGAACTTTTCAGCACCAAGAGAAAAAGAAAATCTTTATAAAATAAGCAATGCACCTTACCCACAGAACTGTAATGTTAAAATCAAATGAATTTTCGCTCATAAAATCCAACTCGTTTATTGATTTCGTAGAAGCTTGCAGAAGACAGTCTAAAAACAGGAAAGAATAAAAGAACAAATGAAAATAAAATATAGTGAAATTAGAAAAAATTCTAAAAAATAAAAAAAAATAATCAAGTAATTGAAAAAACAAACAAAGGAAAAAAAAAAACAAATGAACGGAATAAAAATATCCTAAAAATAAAACTTTTAAAATTGAAAAAAAAATATTTGAAAAACGATAATTACATGCAATTGCATCCCGTTTGACAAAGATCGAAACTGATCGAAGGCTGTGTTCCCTTGATTGCAGTGTTTATAAACAAACGGCTAAGAGTTTTCGAATCAATCACTTCTGATTAGAACACGGACAAAAATCACTCCACCATATTAGAAGGAACGGATGTTTTTAAATTAGCCTTTCAAACAAATTACACTTTTGATGATTTAGTTTTATGGACAACTCCTCCGCCTATTCCTCTTTTCCTTCCCTCTCCTCATATCTTCTTTTCCCGACCTTTATCTCCTAACCCCTGCCTCTTCTCCTTCTCTTCCTCCTCCTCTATATCTTCCTATCTTTTTGCTCCTCCTATCATCCTCCTATGATCTTATTATCTTCATCTCTCCCTTCCTATCTCACTCCTCCTCTTCTCTCACTCATCGTCATCTTCCCAACGTTCTGCATATCATTTTACCTACCTCCAGTCCTCCTTTGCTTTTATTTCCCCCCTTATCATCATTTTACGATTTTCATCTCCTATCCTTCGCCTCCTCCCCTTCCTCCTCTTCTGATCCTCTTCTCCCTCCTATGACCTTCCTCCGTTTCCTATCTACTTTGCCCTTTTCCTATCTTCATAACCTCTGCCTGGTCCTCCACAACATCTTCCTATCCTTCTGCCCCTCCTGTTACCTCCACCGATCCCCCCACCTTCTTTCTCTTCTTCCCATAATCGTTTTACTATTTTCATCTCTTAATCTCCACCTTCACTTCTCCTCCTCCTACTCCTCCACATCTTCCTATTCCACAATCAGCACTTACCCCTCCTACGGCCCTTCCTATCTTCTCCCCCCTCTTCCTATCATGGTTTTTTATCACTTCCTATTACATCTCCTCTCCTCCCATCGACTTGCCCTGCCTATCTCTCCTCCTATCCTGATACTCCTCTCTGATACTTTTCTTCCTTTTATTTTCCTATCATCGTTTTACTATCTTCTTCATCTCTTTCACTTATTCTCCTCTTCCTCTTCTCGTCTTCCCAACCGCCTTCCCCACCTGTCACCCTCTTCTACTCATCTTATTCTCTTCTCCGTACCTCTTTATCTTACCCTCTTCCTCATCCTATCACCTCCTTTTATTTTTCTCTCCCTCCAACTACTTCTTCCATAGCTGTAATAAGTACTTTTTACTTTAAGTTATCGTAATTACTTCCTATTATATTTACATATTGCCACCTGTGTCACGTGACAAATCTATTTTCAAATCTTCAATACCATTTTCTGTACATTCTGTTCTTCCAAGGATTCGCAAGACAAAAGTTATTAAGGACCCTTATAACTGCAATGTTAACAATGATTAAACAAAAAGTATATAATCTTCCTTTGAGAAGGCTATGAGAATAATCTAGAACTGATACTGCGACCAAACCGCCTGCATACGATTAGAAAATGAGTTCAGTAAGTGCACAAAAATAGAAAGGCCGTAGGACAAGGATGAGTCTTCTCACAAGACTTTTTCAAACTTTACAGTCAAGCGATCCTTAGGTTTATTTTAAGCATTCAGACCCAAGCAAGGTGGGAAGTCACTTGCATGGAAGGGCTGACAGAATTGGAACCAGAGCAAAGAGGATTGATAAAGGAAAGGATGAAGAGAAGATTAGAGGATAGATCAGGGCATCTGCAAACGTCGATTGACATTACATTTGAAAAGTTGGAGATTGAAGCTATAAGGAAAACAAGAAATGGGGAGGAAGTTCACAGGCGAGAAGTGCGAGACATAAAACTATTGGAGTAGAAGAGACGGCTACATTTAACAGTTTCGACAGTGAAAGGGTGAGAGCGAGATGCCAGCCTAGTTGAACGCTTAAATTCATGAAGTCTGGAAACCAGCGAAAGCAGCTTATCGGGGCAGTGAAAGTAATTGAAAAAAAGACAGAGGGAGGCAACGGCACATCTGTGAGAGAGCGGCTGCAGACGAGATACCAGATCAGGGCCAATTACATTGCATATCCCTCTTTGGATTTTATCAAGGACCTTGAGACAAACAGAAGGGGCTCCAGAAGTCAGATCAGCATTCATTATTGGTGGCCAGAATCTTAACAGCATCAGATATGAAGGTGAAAAAGCGTTGGTATCAGACACAGAAAAGAATCTATCTATATTTCTGAGATGAGGTATTATGTACACTATTTACATTATTCGGACTATTATCCTCATCTTTGTTGCCAAATTTATTACAACGTTTCGGCCTTTCAGTATCTATCTATATTTCTGAGATGAGGTATTACGTAAACTATTTACATTATTCGAACTATTGTCCTCATCTTTGTCCTCTTCTGTAGGTGATTATTTTCTGTACAATATTTACATTATTCGGACTATTGTCCTCATCTTTGTCGCCATATTTATTACAACGTTTCGGTCGTTGTACGCTCCGGCTTTCTTCAGGTGGTTGGAATGTCAAACTGAACCCTTTATTTCGCTCACTGGGGTAAACTATTCTAGTTCCACGTGCCATATATAATGGATGTCACTTATCAGTTATCTCCTGTTAATTCCCTTCTGAAAGTTCTCCGCTGCCTTAACCGGGTATTGAACTCACACTCTTTGGGTCCTTTCACTGGATCTAACCAACGCCTTTATCCATTGTGCCACGTGTCCTTGAGGAACTAGAGCAGTCCACCCCAGTAAGCGAAATGAAGGGTTCAGTTCGACATTCTAACCACCTGAAGAAGGCCGGAGCGTAAAACGGCTGAAACGTTGTAATAAATATGGCGACAATGATGAGGAGAATAGTCCGAATAATGTAAATAGTGTACAGAAAAGAATCTCCTAGGGAAGTCAGTAATGGAAAGCGAAAACAAAGGATTATCCATCAATTGTAAGAAGACGTAGGGATTGAATTCATTTTTTACAGATTATCCACCGGTTCCACAATTTCAAAAGCGTATTTCGCCGTCAAAACAACGAATTGTTCAAGGGATTTATTCCTGTGAAATTTGGCAAATCAGAATCGCCATTAACCGAGTCATTAAGTTCCAAAATGAGTCTAACTGTTTTAGACAGAAACCTCAGAACTCTCGCATAGGAAGTCGCTTACTAAAAAGATATCCTTAATTACTGACAGTGCAAATCGGTCGGGGGGGATCATATTGCATAAGAAATGATTCTTTGTTTTTATACACAGGGATACACTCCAATGATTTCTTTGCTAATATATATATATATATATATATATATATATATATATATATATATATAAGGCTCAAACACTAATATTCTATGGTTATAAATTATAATGTAATAGATTATAACCATGGAATATTAGTGTTTGAGCCTTTTATATTATATTATTCTTACTCTGTCCTGGACTCTACCTGGATTCTATCCTCCTGCGAATTAAAGTATATATATATATATATATATATATATATATATATATATATATATATATTAACCACTGTGTATAGATATATAGATATCGATTATATATATATATATATATATATATGTGTGTGTGTGTGTGTGTGTGTGTAAAATCATATTGCACTGAATCCCACAAGTCTGACGTATATTGATCTTTAAGAATATTCCTGCCGTTTCTTTTAATTTCCTCACTTTCCAGCTGTGCACTCGACCTGCTTCGTGAACCTCATCTCAGAAAGTGTAGTGATCTGCCGTAATTTCTAACTTAATTTTTGGAGATAACTACACGTTTCTCTTTTCCTGAGGAAGGCTGTAGAATGGACCAATCAAAACGTGGTAGCTGCTTAAACGATAAATAAAAAATAAAAAAACACTTGGAAAGATCACAGATAACACTTAAGTGTTTGTACAAAAACAAAAAAAAATGTCGTCGCACAAACCCCATATGTTCCCGTGAAAATTAACACAGGAAAAAATCAAAATATTTTATAAAATATAAAAATCCTTGAAGAAATTCTAGGCAGGACAAACAACAGAAAAGGAAAAAGTAGAAATATTTCCTTAGAAATAAATTTAAGTCATTTTAATTAGACAACAATTGATTAATAAATTGATTGATTCATTTTTTTTCTACAGTTTATCAACCCATTGCACATTATTTAAAGCCACAAAATATTTTTAGATTGTAAGATTTTCTTTTTTGGTCCGGTGGAGGTAATAATGGTTTAGTAATAGAAGTCTTATTAATTAACCCATAGCTGGAGGGACAAGAGGTGGATTTATACTGAATCAGAATTTAATAAACAGACAAGAAATTATAGTGTGGATGTAAAGTGAGGGGATCATTTTTATATTATAATCAATATGTTAAGTGAACACTTTCTTTGTGTCCATTGTAATTTCTCTACATTTATATCCCAAAGAATGTAAATAAATCTAAAAGACATGCCTGTATTGCTAATCACTATTTGACTGATTCATTCATTTTCTTATCAACCCATTGCCGAGTATTTGAAACCAGAAAATGTTTTTAGATTGTAAGTATTTGAGGGGGGGATAATAATGTCTCAGTGATAGAAGTCGTATTAATTAATCCATAGATGGAGACAGAAGAGGTGGATTCAAACGGTTCACAGGGGTATTTGCGCGTAAGTAAATATATCGAGCACAACGGGAATTGGAACTCGGATCTCCGATTAACAATTCCGAGTCATTATTTATTACACCATCCACACATCCAAACTTACAGCACCTGGTTTTCCCAATGGGTCAACCAGCAAGGTATCCGTCCAGGGTTGACGTTGCTTAACTTCAGTATTGATATTTACACGTAGATAGGAAGCTACACAATGTCAGGTTTAAAGTATACAGTAAAGTACCTACCGGCGTATGTTTAGGCAAAGGACCAAATGTCTTCTGTCTCCGTAAACTCTGTGAGGGGTGACCCTGGTATCTAACAATGCCTACCTTTTCAACGCAACAAAGAACGTGTTGCCGGAGGTATAAGGCATCAGTTATGGCGGGAAAAACAGATACGATATTTTTATCCCAGCCTGAAATAACTCATTATTAAACAAAATCTAAATAGTTTTTGGGAAATGAACTGCTCCTTACGAGGAGAGAGAACGAGCATATCAAACGATCTAACGAGTGGATAATATATACGCGAAACTTCGAATCGGGAAAGAATTCGGGGAATAAAGCAAATTAGTTTGTGTATATATATATATATATATATATATATATATATATATATATATATATATATATATATATATATATATATATATATTAGGTTGGTGCAAAAATAATGACGTAATAATGTCGTTTTTTGACGTATTTTTTTACGTAAAAAAAAAGACATTATTACGTCATTATTTTTGCACCAAACTAATATTTACTTGTTTATTATATAAAGAATTATATACTTATTATGCATATATATATATATATATATATATATATATATATATATATATATATATATATATATATATATATATATATATATATACTTCTGAAGTCTAATTCAACTATCTACTTCTTACGTCTCCGTCTGAACACTATAATTTTGTTTTATAATTATTTATTTATTTTTCTCTCCTCAATAGGAGTATATAGATTTGCCTATAGTCCGCTTCACACTTCTTCCCGTTCAGGAGTAGACGTTTATCTCTTGTTCCATATTTAGGATCAGGTTTCCGATTCCTCCTAAAATAATTTCATTATCTCTCACGCTCCGTATCCCCTTCTATCTTAATGGGTTTGTTACCTGCTTAGGGCGAATTGATTATATATATATATATATATATATATATATATATATATATATATATATATATATATATATACACCTTGTGAGCCTGACAAACCTACCTAGGTTTCACCTAAACGGATCGTCAGGGAATGTTCGGCTAAAGAGATACGCATATTTATAGGTGATAGCTAAAATTATACCACGTGACCAAAGAACCACAAACACAAACACCTAATTGGGTGGGGGCGGTAAATATCTATTCAACAAAAATGGGGAGGGACACACACACACACACACACACACACACACACACATATATATATATATATATATATATATATATATATATATATATATATATATAAAAGGCAGGATGTATGTGTGTGTGTGTGTGTGTGTGTGTGTGTAATTAATGCACGGCCGCAATTTTCGACGGATTTGCACCATAATTTACATGCACATGCTCCAAGTTATCGGGAAGCCCAAGACCGACTTTGCATTTTCTAACTTCAATCGATAGTGGAAATAATCGATTTTCATGCTTCTACTGCAGTTTTCATGTAGTTTGCGGCCATTTTCTACTGGCCAGAGTGAGAGCTTATAGCTGGCTGCCACCAATAGGCAGGAAGATTCTATTGGCCAGCGTGAGAGCCAATAGCTGACTGACACGAATGTTAACTAGCATGCTAGCATGCAAAAAAATTGATAGCTGCATTCATCACAAGTGGGAAAAATTTAAATCTGCATGGCATTTTACTCCAATTGGCTCATTCGCTTGCTTAAACTCAGCGTTGATTCTGATTCCGCAGAACTGGTTCGGGCGTGAAAAAGCATTTGTTGTTAACATTCTTTTTTCATTCGGTTTTTCCAGTTACGAGTCCTTTTTTAAAGCTGATCGTTTTGTGTTCATTTTGTTTAGTTCTTTTCTGTAACATATTTAATGTTTAGTATAGAGCTTAGAAAAAATTCGGAGTGTGAGATAGGCAAGAAGTAAGACATGTAGCAACATCAGCACGGCAAAGGGCATTTCTTTTAAAGGCAAGGAAGGGCAAAATATTTTAAGTTAACTGATAGCGAATGCTGTATGAGTCGTACGATTTTTGAATCAAGCACGGGCAACGCCGGGCCATGCTGCTAGTGTATATATATATATATATATATATATATATATATATATATATATATATATATATATAAACTAGTTTACATTATTCCCTATTCTTAATGAAAAAACGATCTTTATAATCGGCATTATTAAACACTATTTCAATAAATCGGCATTATTAAACACTATTTCAATAAATCAGCATTATTAAACAAAGTATCAATAACTAAACATTAATAAAATTTAAATAAATCGGCATTAATAAAAAAATCTCAACAATGTATTATATTCAATGTTTGTTGGTTTTAATTTCTAACTGTAAAACTTATAATTTGAATTACATTCGATAATTTAAAACTTTAAAAGTGATAATGAAGATAACATTGAATAATAATAATAATAATAGCTGAGAATGTGGAATGAAGTTAATCAAGAATTCGACCTTCTTGCTTAATTGACATGCTCTTGGATAGGAATCGCCTTGATATCACATTTGCACCCAAGAGCAGCCATGAATGGATCGTTGTAGTTGTTGCAGTACCTTGTGATAAGATCCATGTGAAGACGAAGCAGGCGAAAATACAGGGTTACAAAGATTTGTTAGGGAAATTCGGACGGCCTGTACTAAGCAGAAGCTCAAGTTGTCCCTTTTGTGGTTGGCACACTCAGGATTGTTACCTGGATGAAATAATTTGGCCTACACAGGTGCCAGAACTACTTGGTCAGGTCATCTTCTGAGGAAAAGTTTGTCTCTTTAAAGTGCAGATTGGAGCTGAGATATTATATTTGATATCCTCTTCGCCAGAGTCAGAAACGATATCAAATATAATAATAATAATAATAATAATAATAATAATAATAATAATAGGGATCTTTTTATCCCGCGAGATGAAGATAGTGCTCTGTTTGGTCAAAATTCAGTCCTTTGGTGGTAAGACTGGACTGAAGTCTCCCGGATGCAGGCAGGGCATAGAGGCCGGGTGCTTCCCAGACCACATTTCCTGCCTCTCGGCCATACCGACAAAATCCAAAGGAATACATTGCATTACATTTTGGAACCGGCTTGATTGGGAGAGTTGTCGAAAGATTGTCAATGTTGATTGCCAATCGTCTTCAAAACTCCAGTCTGTTTTTCCCATCTGAATTTACTTAATTTTTACTCTGAATTTAATTTATTTTCTGTGTTTGGATTGAACCACAAGGCAGCGGTGGTTTAAAATCAGGGTTAATAATAATAATAATAATAATAATAATAATAATAATAATAATAAAGATAACAACAAGAACGCATAGAAATCTCTTGCCTATTTTATATTAGAAATGAAAGCCAATAAAATGAAAGCCAAAAAAATAATAAAATCACCAACTACAATGATTTAAAGGTTGATATTTTGAAATTTTGGGAAGGACGAACAAAGAAATTAATCATAGTATCAGGGATCATTGAAGCTTTGAGCATATTGGATCGTAATCTGGAAAGAAAGTCATTACAAAAAGCTTGCTTGCTCGTCGACAAGGGCCGCGTACCTCAGAGAGGAACCAGTCTGGAGCCAAAAAATTTGTCACTGGAACAAACTGTTCCAACAACGAAGATACACCTGGTCACCCAACCTGGACTATTTCCAACCAAGTGACTTAATGTCAAATCAACTAATAAAAAGCAAGATTCCACATCCTTAACTGGACCACAGCTCACATTTAACCCTAGAACACTAACCCTGAATTAAAGTTACACCATTACTAACCATGGCTATATCATACCCGATTTTGAAAATATAAAAAAAAATATTAAAAAAAAATATTAAATATAAATCTTTATTTGAAATATTTTACATGCAGGCACTTCAAACTTTGTACTTTGAGTTAACATTAATGGGAACTGAAAAACATTATTTAGGTAAGAAAATCAGGTACTGAAAATTGTAATTAAAAATAGGAAAATTTGCGTCGGGTACTATATACCCATGGTTAGTGTTCTTTAATGTAGCAGTCTTTTGCCGGACATTATATTATTATTTTAGTTTCCTCTACTTTGTTTTGTGTGAGCGAGTTGCACATACAAAGTAAATATTCACGAGAGACATCAAAAGGCAGCGAGATTTTGCGCCTAAAATGCTAATAGGTGAATTGCCATATATATCGTAGGGGTTGTAAATGTTCAAAATTTGCACAGAAGTTTTAAATACATTTCTTTTTTAATGTCCCCGATTTTCAATTCCGGGAAAGCATTGAAAGAATATAAATATTCTTCCCTTTCAAAACTTCTTTTATTTTCATTGCGGGAAATCTGAATATGTATAAGGGGTACCGATCAGTGTAAATTCTTTGTAATTCCCTTGTTCTTGGATTGCCAGAACTCTGGCCTACATATTTGCATCTTTCAACTTCATTCCCAATAGTCCAATAATTATTTAAAATGTGGGGGCGGCTATGCTCTTAATATAAATACAACAGTTATCTGTTGTTTACAAATATCAAGTTTGAAACAGTGCTTACATAACTGATATTTGCATATTTTATTTGGTTTTTAACTGAATTTTTAAAACTTACACAAAAACTTAAGAAAATTGGATTCGGTGCTCGGAAGCATATGCACAAACATTGGGGAACAATGATAAAGAAGAAATGGATATATACTTTTATTTATTTATTAAAATTTCATTCTTTAACCCTAGAACACTAACCATGAGTATATAGTACCCTGTGCAAATTTTCCTATTTTTAATTACAATTTTCAGTACCTGATTTTCTTATAATATATTTTCTAAATAATATGTTTTCAATTCCTAGTAATGTTAACTCAAAGTACAAAGTTTGAAGTGCCTGCATGTAAAATATTTCAAATGAAGATTTATATTTAATATTTTTTTTGATATTTCAAAATCGGGTATGATATACCCATGATTATTAGGAGTGTAACTTTAATTGATGGTTAGTGTTCTAGGGTTAATTACAATGTATATATCCGTTTGTAGCGAATAAATTCCTCTTTGGAGAGATTTCTAACGCAGGCTTATCATCTCAGTTGCGTCTCTGTCTTTGAGCAGAGTGCGCTCAGGGGCTTCTCTGTCAAAGGACAGGGGGGCAACTGAGAAAATAATACTGAGAGTTGCCAGCCCTGGGGAACAGCTCCCATTGCACTAGAGGGAGGGATCGATGCTAGCACCGAGGCCAGTGCAACCGACAGTTTCGGTGGCTGTGGGCAATTTTTGTCTTTTGCCCGGGTGCACGCGCTCGGGTCCTCACTTTAAAAAGACCTTTTGTCACATCTCCTCCTCGCGGGGGAACGAGTAAACACCGTATATATCCGTTTGTTCTTTATTTAAAAGAAGCTTATGGCCGCATCACTCAGAAACTCCGGTTCGCATATAATCGCCGAAGTTAAGCAACGTCGAGACTGGTCAGTACCTAGATGGGTCGCCGCTTGGGAATATTAGGTGATGTAATTGAAGAGCCGAGTTCAAATTCTAGTTAGGGTTGTTATATTCCCTTACGCATAAATTACCTCTTCATCTCAACGTTGAGTTTAGTAATATTTTATCACTAAACCATTTTTATCTTCCCCTCCCACAAAAAAAAAAAAAAATTACAATATAAAGAATATTTTCCGGGTTTAAATAACCTCCAAAGGGTTGAGAAATCAGAGAAAACGAGACTTGTTTTGAGATGCTACATTCTGATAATTTCTCTTTCAAGATTTTGTATTTTCGTTAACTATTTCGCCCTGAGAAAGGCGTTAAAGTCACTAAGATGCAAAGGCTTACTGACAGTGAAGAAAAGCGAGAAAACCTTTGTGAAGTGAAGAGCAATAAAAAGAACAGGATTCAAGATGACAGAAGATGACGATGGACGCTCGCTTTAAACTTTTGCAGATCATACTTGACAGAAAAGCAAGAAGCTGCAAGAGAGTTTCAAAAGCAGGAAGTACGAGAGAAAACCTATTAGAATATAATTTGCTTACTACTACTACTATTACTACTACTACTATTACTACTACTACTACTACTACTACTACTTCTTCTTCTTCTTCTTCTTCAAGTCTCCGTCTTCTTATTATACTTCTTATTTTTATGCATCTACGTTTTCCTCTTATTATTTGTCTTATTATTCTTCATCATTCTTCTTTTCTTTTTCTTCTTTTTCTTTTTCTCCTTTTTCCTTTTCTTCTTCTACTTCTTATTCTTATACATCTACTTCTTCTTCTTTGTCTTTTTCTACATTTACTTCTTTTTCTTATACATCTTCTACTTCTTTTTCTTCTTTTTCTACGCCTTCTTCTTCTTCTGCTTCTTCTTCTTCTTCTTCTTCTTCGTCCTCGTCTTCTTATACTTCTTATTTTTCTGCAACTTCTTATACTCTTTATTTTTATACATCATCATCATCATCATCATCATCATCATCATCATCATCATCATCATCATCTATTTCTTCTTCTTCTCCTTCTTCTTCTTCTTCTTCTTAATAGCAGTAGCAGTAGTAAGATTGATATTATGACATCAAAGTTATTTTCTAAAAAATGACATGTTTGGAACCAACGGTGTCATTTTGGCTTAAGCCAATATTCTATAGCAACTGTCAAAAAATTCACTGCCGTTTAAAATTTTTAAAAGTTGAATTATGATTTTGGCAGAAAAGGAATAAAAAAAAAAAAAAAACAGATAAAAAATTAGTAAACATTTTTAATCTGCAGTTAAAGTCTTTTTTCCTACTTGCGGCATCAACAAAATTTGATTGCGTTTGTTATGAAAAAAAAGAAAAAGTTCACCTAACAAACTGGCGCCACCTGAATAAAACTTTCGGGTACAACAATGTCATGTTTATTTATTTTCTAGAACAAAAATTTCTAATATAAACAGAAATTTGAATAATAAACGATATGAGGAAAGCTAATAATGTTTTCCCATCCACTCCACCATTACGAAGATGCGAGCTAAAAGCTCTTGGCAATAATAACAGGTTTGAGTAAAAACCGAATATTCGGATATATATATAGATATATATATATAAAGAAAAACATCGATACGTAAACCAAATTCCTTAATTAGGTGATCTCATGTAAAATATCCATTTATAAATGAAGGAACTTAGATATTATCATAATTAGATAATAATAAGAACGGAAAAAAGATGAATTATCACACATTATTAATGCAAAATAAAGAAAAAAATAACGAAATTAAATTCAATTGAAAAGTTGGGTAATAATACGTGAAGCACAAAAGACCGTACTATAATGACAAAAGTACGCAGGTGTAGGCTTTAAGAAAGCTTTATTCAACTGAGAACACAAGGTTTGCGTGTAGTGTCCTTTTATAGTCCCACTAAACAAAAATAGCTCTCTCAAAGAGGAGAGTAACAAAACAAGGGGAGACCACTCTTGATTATAAATAAGCACTACCTCATCAAAAAGTAGAGAAATTAGGCAAATTTTTTATACAAATTCCAAGAGAATAAAAAAGGAATCTTTCAGTTAATATAGAAGTCCTTCTTTTTTGTTTGCTTAAAGAAATTGTGCTTTTAGTATTCGAGATAAGGACAGTCATTGAGAATATTTTATTCTTAATGGCTGTCCTTATCTCGAGTTTCATAAAGACGGATTATACATAAGGGTGTTTCATTAAGACGGATTTATATATGAGGGTGTTTCATTAAGACGGATTTATATATAAGGCTGTTTCGTTAAGACGGATCAAAGTCAACAGTAAATAAATCAGTGTTATTGGTGAAAATTTATTTATTTCACGATTGGATCATGTTATTTAAGTCATGGCAATTATGTGTGAAAAATAATATCGCCCAAATGTCCGCCAAATCTGAAAGAAAAATAAAAAAATATCATGAGACGCTTAAACTGAATTCGCATTTAAAATCGGTCCAAGTTGTAGGTCCATAAGATATACATCTATCTATTTATATTCCTCGCTGCTTTTCTTTCTTTCTTTCTTTCTTTCTTTCTTTCTTTCTTTCGTTCTTTCTTTCATTCTATAAGTATGTGTGTGTGTGTGGCCTGATGAATGCGTCTAGCATAAAACAGTCTGTCTCTTCTAAATGTTGACTTTAATGTTCACTTTTATATATATATATATATATATATATATATATATATATATATATATATATATATATATATATGGGAGGGATTATAGTTTTTTCAACGAGAGAAAAGTGTGTATTTTAAAAACAAGAGAGAAGCCGCAAACTTTTTTTAAATGTGGCTTTTTTTAATTATATATCATATTTACTACCATATTTTTGCTGCACGTGTTTCGTATCTTTTGACCTTCATCAGGTGAAGAACAAAGACCCCCTTCCTTCGCGCTTACTCTGATCAATCCTAATTGTTTTATTACCCCATAAGCAGAAGGATATTTTCTCACGTAGTCCAAGAAAAATTTGTATTACTATTACACACAAACGTCAATGGTATATATATATATATATATATATATATATTTTGAACAATAAAAATTAAAAAATTAAAAAATTAAAATCCTCAGACACACTGGGTTGTAGATTAATATTATTTCGTTTTTTTTATTATTATTCCATTTAGATTCCTCGACTAGTTTCGGCCGAAATGGCCATCATCGGGAGGAGAAATATTTCTGCTTGCTGCTAGCACTAAACTATATATATATATATATATATATATATATATATATATATATATATATATATATATATGTACAAATATATATATATATATACAAATATATATATATATATATATATATATATATACAAATATATATATATATATATATATACACACAAATATATATATATATATATATATATATATATATATATATATATATATATATATATATATCCTTGTGCAGGTATGCAGAAAATAGAAAAGAACACGTTGGGTGCATAATCCGGGGTTCCTTAGTATTTTTGTTTTTATTTTTAAAAAACAGTGCTCCATACAGAAGTAGAGCTTATATTATAATAACATTTTTTGTTTAAAAATATGATTCCTTCGCTACATAAGAGTTCTCATGTTTCAAAAACGTGAGCCGAAATCATCCAAATAATTAATAAAATTAAGTTGGATTGAGGTGTTTAGTCACGTTTCATCTTCAAGCGAAATTTTAGGAATAAGCTATCTCTCGGTTTACGTGTATTTTTACAGAATTTGTTATTGTGGGAGTGGCTATACTATTTTCCTTCTTTAAGTGGTCAGGGAGTTAATTCTTATCAGTAGATTCATCATCTTCTGAGAGGTTTTGCTAAGGTTGGGTAGGGTATCCATTTCAAGGCTAATGTTTACGGTCATCCTTTAGTTGGTTCCCAGTGAAGGATATTTTTATGGCGCGCCTACAGTCGTTCTGTGTCTGGAGAATTGTCTCTTATTCTTGTCTATCTGATTATCTATTTATTTATTTATTTATTTAAGTGGGTGTTTAATATACAGATCGCTTTGCATTGAATTTCGGTTTTTTTTTTTTTTTTTTTTTTTTTTTTTTTTTAGTTTTTTTGACGACGACAAAAAGGGGTTTTTCCTATTTAAGGGTTTGGCTGAGCTTTTTAGAATTTTACTTAGCTATGTTTTATTTTATTTTTTTTTTTTTATGCTAATTATCTAATGCGAAAGTCTGTTGATGTCGGCAAAAAACCGTTAACTCCTGCCTATGGTTTATTAATTTTTCATTTTTTAGGAATTTAATGATGTGTAGTTTTTCCTGTAAGCATAAGAGGCATGGGTCATCCCAGGTTCTACAGGTTCTTGCTCTATTTACTATTTTCCATTTTACTTTTGGTGTTTTATTCGTTTCCTTTAGATGCCAGAAATATTGGGATAGAGATGTCTGATTTCTATTTTGAATATTGTTGAAAGAGCTCTTGTGTTGTCTCCATCTAATTTTAAAATTATTCTTTGTTGATCCTATGTATATCCTATCAGTGTTAGGGCTCTCAATGGATGAGATAGTGCATTGGTATACCACGGATTTTGTGAGGCATTTATTTTCCAACGGGCAGTTTTTAGGGTTTCTACAATCGCATAATTTTTCGTTATTTTTATCTAGTTTTAGTTTATGTGTTTTATTACTGTTTTGGTATGCGTGTTTTTCTAGGATTTTCTTATTGTGTCTTTTTATGATTCTTTCTATATTTTCAGTGCAGCTGTAACTCAGTTTCAATGTGTTTTTGTTAAAGATGTTGCTAAGTTTGCTATTAGTGGGAAAGTGCTTTTCAATTAAAGCTAGGAACTTATGGCCTGGTTTGGTGCTGACCATTTGGTTGTACGGTGGGGTATACCAGATGATTTTTCTTTTCCTGTTTCTCTTATTATTGGTACTAACGTTTCTATAGGTTATGTCAAAGTTTTTGTATCCGCTGTTTTTCAGGGCTGTGTTGTAAAAACTACTGTGCTGTTGGAATATTTCTTTATTTGCTGAGTTCATACTTATTCTTTTCTCTATTGATGTGGTTATATGCTTAATTATAGATGGGGGGTGGTTTGACTTAGGATGTACGTACAAGGGATTAGTGTTAGGTTTTCTGTAAGGTAGGTGAACGTTGTTAGTTAAGTCTAGGGTTACGTCTAGGAAGTTTACTTTTTTTAGTTTTTCGGACCTTGTCGGTCTATTTATACTGTACAACCTAACCGCCCACCGTGAACTGGACGTGGGGGACATCGGGCTGTACAGAGATGACGGGCTCATGGTAGTGAGGAGCTCCACAAGCTTTAAAACAGAGAAAATTAGAAAGGTAATTTACAATGAATTCGGGAAACTAAATTTAAAAACAATAGTCAACACTAAACTAAAAAAGAGCTCTTTCAACAATATTCAAAATAGAAATCAGACATCTCTATCCCAATATTTCTGGCATCTAAAGGAAACGAATAAAACACCAAAAGTAAAATGGAAAATAGTAAATAGAGCAAGAACCTGTAGAACCTGGGATGACCCATGCCTCTTATGCTTACAGGAAAAACTACACATCATTAAATTCCTAAAAAATGAAAAATTATTAAACCATAGGCAGGAGTTAACGGTTTTTTGCCGACATCAACAGACTTTCGCATTAGATAATTAGCATAAAAAAAAAAAAAAAAAAAAAAAAAAACATAGCTAAGTAAAATTCTAAAAAGCTCAGCCAAACCCTTAAATAGGAGAAACCCCTTTTTGTCGTCGTCAAAAAAACTAAAAAAAAAAAAAAAAAAAAAAAAAAAACCGAAATTCAATGCAAAGCGATCTGTATATTAAACACCCACTTAAATAAACAAATAAATAAATAGATAATCAGATAGACAAGAATAAGAGACAATTCTCCAGACACAGAACGACTGTAGGCGCGCCATAAAAATATCCTTCACTGGGAACCAACTAAAGGATGACCGTAAACATTAGCCTTGAAATGGATACCCTACCCAACCTTAGCAAAACCTCTCAGAGGATGATGAATCTACTGATAAGAATTAACTCCCTGACCACTTAAAGAAGGAAAATAGTATAGCCACTCCCACAATAACAAATTCTGTAAAAATACACGTAAACCGAGAGATAGCTTATCCCTAAAATTTCGCTTGAAGATGAAACGTGACTAAACACCTCAATCCAACTTAATTTTATTAATTATTTGGATGATTTCGGCTCACGTTTTTGAAACATGAGAACTCTTATGTAGCGAAGGAATCATATTTTTAAACAAAAAATATTATTATAATATATATATATATATATATATATATGAATCTATCTATTAGGGAAATCTATAACAAATTGAAAAATTTTTCGTGTGACGCGTTTCGTGCTTTAGGACGTCATCGAACTATGTTATTGTCTATATTGATGCAGCTACACATGCAAACGAAAGATTGGCGACACTGAGAATTCATTATATTTTAAATATATGTGTTTGGGTATATAGTCGAGTTGATTTCGTTTCGTTATCTTTCTTTTTGTTTCTGTTTCGGTCCCATTTGCTGTTAAGTATCCCACATTGTGATAATAGAAGATCTACCTGCAGAGATGGAACGTTGTAAGAACCTGGACGTAAATTTACTTTTGATTAGGGCTCGCAGAAAACCGATAATTCTCAAAGCCGAGTGGTAAGTGTTTAAGTGTTAGTCATTCTCAAAACCGGTTAAAAACTGATTTGGGGGCGGACTTAGAGCAGTGCACCTTAACTTTTTTTTTTTTTACTTTTTTAATAAATTGATATCGATTAGATGCTAAAATTTCACATTATCGCGAAAAAGTTTCCGGCATGGGTGTGTTTTTAAAAAAAATCCCCTAATGGAACCGATTCTAACATTTAGAAGTTAGGAGTTTAAAAATTGTTGTCATTTGCGCACCGTTTTTTAAAACCGAGTGTGGAAGGGCGTAAAGCTTTAAAATGTGACCTGGACTGTAAATACAGGGTGTCCATAAAGTTCGTGTGCACTTTAAAAAATTATAACTTTATTTGTATTTGCGATAGAAATAATTTGTAAAAAATGTTATAAAGTTTAATGTACCTAGTTTTATGTATAGCTAAAATAGCTAATGTGATTTCAGGCATTATTGTAAATCAGTTGGCAAATGTTTTCCGTGAACTGCAAAATCGTATTACCATTTGTATTGCTAATGATGGAGGACATGTGGAAACTTAAATAAAATTTCAATAAAACCTTAAAAAATATAGATTTACTTCTTTTTAATCCCTTTTACAAATTATTTCTATCGCAAATACAAATAAAGTTATAAATGTTTTAAAGTGCACACAAACTTTATGGACATTTGTATTTACCCCCGTTGCATATTCCATTTTAAAAACAGCGCACAAATAGAATGAATTTAAAGATGCAATGAAAGAAAATCATGAGTAATTATAAAATTAATTTGTTATTGTTAAAAGAATTCAATTTGGAAATTATTTTCATTTCTACGCTGTTTTCAACATAGTGCAATCGAATTTATGATATTTAAATTTTTACACTGGTATAGGCTACGACATTTGACCTATTGTAGAGAAATTAATCTACATAAAATGTTTATATATAAAACACCAATCACCGTAATAGAAAAATGCTTTTGTGCCAACAGTAAAACCAAGATAGAAAAAAAATTATATTTAACACAATCAGTGACTCAATGTCAAAGTGGCACATAAATAAAACTATTAGGTTGGTTCAAAAATAATGACGTAATAATGTCGTTTTTTGACGTATTTTCTAAGGTCAATAAACGACATTATTACGTCATTATTTTTGCACCAACCGAATATATCAATCGAATTCATTTAAATCAGCGAAACATTTTGTGACATTGTTTCTCTTTGTCTTTCATTAATTGCGTTTTTTTTTTTGTGCGCCGTTTTTAACGTAGAGTGGGCGAGGGTCTAAGAATTAACAAGACAGGAACCAATTCCTCTACATTATAACCAAATCTATGCTAAGAATTAAGCGAGTGAAAATGTTAGTTAACAAAACAAAAAAAATAAATAAATAAAAAAAATAAAAAAAAAAAATAAAAAAAATAAGCGATTCTAAATGTCAAGTCCGCCCGGTTTTTGATTGTTAAAAGAAATAGATTCAAAACAAAGATATAATATATCATTTATTTCCTGCATATGTATGGATGAAGTCTCTCGAAAAACAGATACTAAAAGAAATAGATGATTAATTCAGAATCTACTTACTTAGTACTTAGTCTTTGTATTTCTAAAAATCAATCAAGTTTAATGACTCGCTTGATGATTCACTTTCCTTCGGAAGTGATCTTTCAAAACACACAATGAATTTAGTGTTTTATCGCATAAAATTGTTCTATTAGGTTGGTGCAAAAATAATGACGTAATAATGTCGTTTATTGACGTTAAAAAATACGTCATAAAACGGCATTATTACGTCATTATTTTTACACCAACCTAATAATTTTTTGGTTGAAAAGTCTGGTAATTAAAAAAAAAAAAAAACAAACAAAAAAAAAAACTCTTTCCGATTGGACGCTTTTATTGAAAGCAATGTTCTATAAATTCTCTCAAGATTTTCGCTTCTGTTCGAAGTTGCTTCAAAATATTTGTTGAATTCTTCGTAGATTTCATGTTCATTTGTTACTATCTTGGGCTCTTCATTTTCTTCATTGCGTCACGCATGAGTTCATCATTAGCTTCGGAGGTAGATAGAACAACAGTAACACTTGTTTTTAGGTTCCCTTCTATTTCATTTTCTTCGCATAATTCTGTTGTGTTCTCCTCGCGATGTCCAGGAAATAATCTCCTCTATGCTTGTTCAGCATACTTCCTTAAAAGTTGTTTTGTTAGAAAAAGAAAAGGCCCAGAGATTGATTCGTCTTTAAACTTCTTTGGATTGTGTAAATAAGAGAGTCAAGGTTTCAACATTTCTTTTCTTATTATACCTCGATGTCTTTCACGGAGATTTAGAGCCAAAGGGATGTCGACGATATTAAGTTTATCCAATAAAAATTCTATAGAATATTCCGCTTTTAATAAATATGTATCATCAGCGAAAATAGCCTTCAAAATCTACTGAATGTAAAATTTCATAAAGAAAATTCAGAGTTTTCCATTCATCGTCAACTACGGCTTCTGTGTATTAATTACTGCTTGTAGCGTATTTGGAATGCAGCTTTTTAATTTTAAAAATCTCTCTATCATATGGAACTTACTATTTCCTTGGTTCTGCAATCAAATATAAATTTACACATCTGTTATCGAAGTCCGCTCGTATAAAATTTTACAAAATTTCATTTTTTATAGGTGATTTTCGGAAAAGTTTGGATATTTCTCTCAACTTATTTAAGACTTAAATTCAGATTTTGTGTTATGGGACCTTACCCATAATAACATAATGGACTATTCCATACGTAATAAATACTGTGCCTAGAGGAAGCAGCGAGTTCAGTCCGAAGTCGGGCGACCGGCTGATCGGCTGATCGGTTGAATTCTCTGCCTTCGGCCGGGGAGGAACCCGAAGGAGCCTACGCGCAAGGGCGAAGTCTCTTTCGGGGTGGTAGACCGACCCTTAACCCGCATATTTGTGCCCGAGCCCACGGGCTCGGAAACCCCACGTTAAACCGGCCTTGTGCCACATGATGCCCTCGTGGGGCGGCAGTGACTAAATACCGTTCAGTCCGAAGTCGGGCGACCGGCTGATCGGTTGAACTCTCTGCCTTCAGGCAGGGAGGAACCCAAAGGAGGCTACGCCGAAGAGCGGAGTCTCTTTCGGGGTGGTAGACCGACCCTGAACCCGTTTATACGGGTTCAAAGGGCATATTTTTGCCGGAGCCCACGGGCTCGGAAATCCCACGGCCTCGGAAATCCTACGGGCTCGGAAATCCCACGATAAACCGCCCTTGTGCCACATGATGCCGTCGTGGGGGGTGACAAAATAGCGTTCAGCTCGAAGTCGGGCGACCGGCTGGTCGGTTGAACTCTCTGCCTTCGGGCGGGGAGGAACTGGGAGGAGGCTACGCCGAAGGGCGGAGTATCTTTCGGGGAGGTAAACCGACCCTGAACCCGTTTATACCGGTTCAAAGGACATATTTTTGGCCGAGCCCACGGGTTCGGAGATCCCACGTTAAACCGGTCTTGTGCCACATGATGCCCTCGTGGTGGGGTGACTAAATACCGTTCAGTTTGAAGTCTGCACTGAGGTCCGTCAGGAGTCAGTCAGTCGAGTCAGAGGTAGTCCGAAACAGAGTCGCTTTCAGAAAATTACTACTGAACCTGATTGTTCGTACTAACACTTTCTACTTCTCTGTATATATTCCTGGTTGTAATATATCTGTGTTATTCCATATCCGTGTTCGAGTTCTTCTTTATTGGTTCTACCTTGGACTATCTCCGTGGTACAAGGAACCGGACCATAACATTTTGGCTGGGGGAAACAAGCAGTCTCGTGAGCCAAATCTGTTTAAAAAATTATGTCTGGTTGGTTTATTTCAACTTCATCATCACTATCGTCCATTATAATAATCTCTCCACTCTTTTACTAGACTCATCGATTGAGGCGATATTTTCAATATTTTTTTGATAAAGAATGTCTATCACTGACAGATGTATGCAATGTACGGTACATTATTAGTGATCAGGTCTTATTTCCTTTCCAAACTTTACCATGATAACAGCACCATCGGTCGTACAGCCAACAATGTGTTTATCCAAATCCAATCCAATTTCAAGATGTTCTCTACAAATTTCTCAGTTCTATTATTAGTGGAAACAGTTGATCTTAATAAGACTTAACGACCAATGGTTGTCGTTCGCATGAACATTTATCCTTATATATCGCTTATTTTGAATTGATGTGTTTTCATCCAATGTCAATGGATAGCGAAATCCTCTGCGCTACTTCCTTTTCGAAATAATGAATAAATTCTTCTATCTTGGTTATGTAGTAATTCATTACCATATTCCTGACTCCATATGCAGATGTTGGCGGTAATTTATCATATTTGCTCCTCTGATGATGAAGATTTTTCTGTATAAAATTGCTTTTGGCGATTGAATTGAAAGAAAATGCATCTATGGCAGCTAACTTTGAAATCTCTTCTTCCATAGATTTCTTTGTTAAAAAGTCTTTCATTGTTCTTGCCATTTTCACAGGAGTCTGGTTTCCATCTTGATTTATGTCGATTTGATGAATTTTCTTCAAATGCAAGATCAGAGATGTGGTAGATCTTCCAGGGATTTTGTGGGTCTCTCGCTCAACACTTCCCCATGCATAAAACTCTTTCCGAATCCTCTGCACTATCCTCAGATGGCGTTGCAATCCAGAAAGCGTCACTGAATGAGGAATAACCAAAACGGAAGTTGGAAATGAAATAGTAATCTTTATAACATCAACAAAATACAATACTCGCCAGGGCGTGAATAGGTAAACCACTGCTAGTGGTGGACTATTTAGACAGCATATTACCCCCACCCACTTACAATAGTGTCCAACGTATTTATGAAGATTGGGACATACCCATTAGTGTTAACATGTACGGTATATAAAATATTGATACACAAACACTGTGAAATGTTCGTATTGGAGCTTCCGGTGCGAATGCCAAGCAGTACAGCATGCCGTTTCCCAATTTCTGGCGATTTCACTTGCGTCATGGTACTCCTTTTCTCCCAGCTGACCCTACTATACTGTGCAGTCGAAAAAAATCAAAAACGAACAACGAGCATGCGCGTAATTAAAAATATAAAATGGCGACAATTTACCCATCGCACCGTGTATTTGTATCTATGCTTCTCACACAATGCAGTAAAGCGCTCAAGTAAGCTAATACCGTATATTAGCTCAGACACATAAGCTTGTCAATAATAGCGATTTACTAAGGGTAGCTTAGACGTGTCACCAGGCCGAAAGTATGAAGCCTACAGTGGGCATTGAGCTCACTACTGCAATTGCTAACCATTACGCCATATAGAAGTACTCGGATGTTCAAAAAGGAAATATCTGGTTTACCATACACTGGCAGTTAAGCATGCGCACAGACGCACGCAAAATGTATTTTTACTTTTATAGTATTTCATCCATGTTCATTGTACGTCGACATCAGTTTGTCCTTAAGGCTGATTTAATTGAGTATTTTCACTGACGTAGGTTTTGTGTCCATAAAGTTTCCTCTCGTCTTTAAGATATTTCTTCAAAAAGGTTATTCCTTATTTCTTTTCCACCCAATCCGACATATGCTTCCACAATTTTTCCATTTTAAGACCAGTGTGGATTTTATGTTTTATAATGTTTTTTGTTTTCGTTTTTTTTTTTTTTCTCACGCTCTTTTCTTATCGTTTATTTTCTTATTGTTGCGTTAAATTCCCTTCTCTTGGGTCAAATAAAGCAGAGTGAGGGAGAGAGGGGGAGAAAGAGAGAGAGACTAAAAGCTAAAGAAGAAAATGTTAAAGAGGAAATGGCGAGGTTCAAAAGAGAATTATTATGGGCAGGTTGAAAAAGAACAAGTCGTAAAAGTAATAGGAAAAAAATGATTAAAAATAACGGATGTATTTGAATCATTGGCCCTGACAAAGAAACGGAATCTATGGCCCGTATATGGAATGGAGTTATACGCACGGTTGGGTCCATGAAGTAAAATAAAGAAGAAAAAGGCGGTGGGAGAGTGAATGTAGGAAGTGATATTAATTTATAAAAGCAGAGGAGTTGTAGGAGGAAATAAGTGAAAGAAAGTAACGGAATCAACATTCTTGATATCGACAGAGAGAGAGAGAGAGAGAGAGAGAGAGAGAGAGAGAGAGAGGAGCAAAAGAAGGTACGGATACGATTTAAGAGAGAGAGAAAGTGAGAGTGAAAGAGAGAAAGTGAGAGAGAGAGAGATAGATAGAAAGAGAGAGAGAAACATGTGCATGGAAATCAAAGAGAAGCAAAGAGATGTAGAGCAAGATAAGAAGTCAAAAAAGTAGCCAGACGGTGCAGCTAAAAAGTTAGGAAATGGCGAAGGAAGGACAAATATGATGATGATGATGATGATGAGAGAAAGAGAGAGAGAGAGAGAGAGAGAAGCAAAAGAAGGTATAGATACGATTTAAGAGAGAGAGAGAGAAAGTGAGAGTGAAAGAGAGAAAGTGAGAGAGAGAGAGAGAGAGAGAGTCAGACAGGCTGCCAGACGGAGAGACAGACAAGCGGGCAAAGAGACAGACAAAAAGAACAATGAAATACACGAGAAATAATTCTGCTTATATGGAAATATATATACAGGGGCGGCAGAGATAACCTTCATATGTGACCCCAGAAATAATAAATCTTACAGCCTAACCATTATATAGAGAGTATTTCTTGGATGTATATGTAGGAGGTATTTCGGCCGCACCCTATATATATATATATATATATATATATATATATATGTATGTGTGTGTGTGTGTGTGTGTGTGTGTGGTGCGATGGATAAATTGTCGCCATTTGATATTTTAATTTCGCGCATGCGTGTTGTTTGCTTATGATTTTGTCAACTGCACAGTATAGTAGGGTCAGTTGGGCACCGTCTGTGAAAAAAAGACCACCAAAAAGAGCAATTCGCACCGCCAGAAATTTGGAAACGGCATGCTGTACTGCTTGGCATTCGCGCCGGAAGTTCCAATACGAACATTTCACAGTGTTTGGATGTCAATTTGAGGACAGTGCAGTGATTCCGAAAGTATTTGCAGTGATCATTATTGATGTCCACGTTATGGCTCCATTCGTATTACCACAAAGCCTCAGTCTCAACACAGATGCCGACCCTGAAGTGTCTTGGGGTGGTATTGCTGCCCTGGGTCAAGAAGGTGGCTGCTGGAAGACCCTATGTCTGGCAACAGGACCCTGCACCATGTCACAAAAGCGGTGATAGCTGTCAGACAATTTCTACGATCACATCGCCCGTTACTTCTGGACACTTAACTCCAGAGAAGCCAACAGCAGTTGAGCAAGAGACCAACAAATCTAAAATCATAGATGAACTAAAGACAAGGGTTATGGCAGCATTCATCAATTTAAACTAGAAGACCGTTTAAAAGAGTTGCAAGGGATTCCGAAGTCTTCTGGAAGTGGTGGTTGAATGCAATAGCGATTTTATTGAATACATTTACTCTTTAGTATTTGAAGATATTTCTATGTAATTTTCGTAAAATATTTCGTTAAAATGAAATGTCAGAGTTATTTTCATTTTTGCGTAGTTTAGACGACAATTTATCCATCTCACCCTGCATATATAAGGTGTATTTCGGGAGCAATAATTCTTTCAAGTATTATTAGATTGTGGCACAACATGTGTAACCAAATGTAATAATTTACTTTACATTGGTCAAATATGGACCAAAATATCGCTTAGGTTAGATAGAACTTCTCGATATTATTCAACCAAACATGTTTTGTGATATATATATATATATATATATATATATATATATATATATATATATATATATATATATATATGTATCCAAGTATATGATTGGTGTATATGGAATGAATTTCAATAACCAACAATTACTATTCTTAAAAGAGTGCTCAATACAAAGAAGAGCAGATATAAATATTTATTTAAAAAATTTATAACATAAATATGTTATAAAATCACTACAAAAATAGCCATTTTGTTTCAACACCCTCGGTGTCTTATCAAGTGATGATGTCCTATATATATATATATATATATATATATATATATATATATATATATATAACCAAATGAAATGATGAACGAATCAAATATATATTCAAACATTCACAACATTAATTTAAAAATAGGACTCAATAAAACAGTAGAGATAATTTTTTATTATAGGATATTACATTCGAACTTATGTAAAACCATATGTTCGAATGTAATATCTGATAAAAAAGTATATATATATATATATATATATGATAAATATATTATATGTATATTAGGTTGGTGCAAAAATAACGTAATAATGTCGTTTTTTGACGTATTTTTTAACGTCAAAAAACGACATTATTTTTGCACCAAACTAATATTTACTTCTTTATTATATAAAGAATTATATACTTATTATGCATATATATATATATATATATATATATATATATATATATATACTTCTAAAGTCTAATTGAAACAGACTTTCATGAACGTTTTCCAATTGCTAATAATAATATTAAACTTTGTTGGGGTTATATGCACTATTTTCACACTCACATATATATATATATATATATATTACACTGAATCATTCCTACAAAAAGTAAATTAGTCAAGTGAATTCGCCATTCTATCTCATGCACTTTACTAATCTATTTTTTTGTATGAATGATTCATTATAATATAAATTAAACTGCACCATATAATATATATATATATATATATATATATATATATATATATATATATATATACAGATGTGTAGAAAATAGGAAAGAACACGTTAGGTAAATAATCCGGAGTTCTTCAGTATTTTTGTTTTTATTTTTAAAAATATCGTGCTCCAGTGAGGGTTTCGGCACTGCTTTTTGAAACATGAGAACTCTTATGTAGCGAAGGAATCATAGGTTTTAGAAATAATTATAATATATATATATATATATATATATATATATATATATATGAATAAAGACAGATGGAAAATTTATCTTAGTCGATAGGTTTCGTCCTCAGACGGACAGCGCACATGATAAAGTTTGTCAGAGGACGAATGCGCTGACTAAGGTACGTTTTTCTTTTGTCAGATTTATAGTGTCCTTTTACAGATATTTTTTTAAATTACATCTGGTGGACTCTCTCGCCAGGAACGACAAATGAGAACTCAGTAAAATAATATAAAATTTTTATGGACGTGCATGAGGCTCCCAAGGCTTTTAGACAGATGGAACATGTGTTTGAGATATTTTGCTCGAGTCGTTTAGGATCATTTTTCACAGAAGGATCTGCTTTACTTTGTCTGACAAACCCACAAAGGCAGCTAAGACTATCACTAAAACAAGCACCACGCTGCCAATTGTATTGTAATATTTCAGATTAGGTAGAAAATTTTAAAAAAATCGGTTTTATCCATGCTTTCCCCTAAAATAGGGTATATAATCCTGGCAGTGTTTCAAATTATTAACAGTTGGAAAACGTTCCTGAAAGTACCCCTCTCTCTGTGCCTATCTCTCTCACCCCCCCTCTCTCTCTCTATATATATATATATATATATATATAGAGAGAGAGAGAGAGAGAGAAAGAGAGAGAGAGAGAGACCACACTACAACATGTTTGACACGCAGACTCACTCTACACCTTTCTGATCATAGCTCAATTAGATCTCATTTAAATATTCATGGCGACCTACCGGACACCTATTCGTAAAATACTTGTTGACAACACTAATACAATAGCATCATCTACATGCAAAAAAAGGCTAAAAATAATGGAATATATAATTTAATATTTTATTAATAAAAGCAACAACAACAACAACAAAAAAACAACACTTAATAATATTAACTATGAACATGGACACAATGTCTTGACCGTGTTTTGAAAAATGAAAACATTTTACAAAACATACATGCAACAAACTATTTCTTATTTAACAGTTAAAATATTTAATCCTTGAAAATGTCTAAATGTATAGCCGAAAGTGCTCGGATAAAAAAAAAATCGAACAGTTACCATCAGAAAAGAAAAAAATATTAGATCGCATGAGAAATTTTATAAAAAACTAAATCGAAGCACCTTGTCTATCGTATTCAATGAAATGTGTATGAAAGAAAGATTGCTGACTGAATACACACACACACACACACATACACACATATATATATATATATTCTTTCTTTTTTAATAATAAGCAACGACAGATTTGGAAAAGATAACAGGAATTCATTTTTTTAAATATACACAAATACATACACACGTGACACATTTTTTCGCTTTTGATATGATGAAGTCTAAACGGCGAATTGCATATATTTCGAAACAGAGATTCATGGACGTTTTCCCAATGCTTATAAATAATTTGAAACATTGTCGGGATTATATACCCTATTTTTAACACACACCTTCCACCCCACTATATATATATATATATATATATATATATATATATACAGTGTACGGATATAAGAGAGTTGTCGGGACCGGAGAAGAAGTCTCTTATATCCGGATTTCTCTTATATCCGGGTTTGGTCTAATTTATATACATTAACACAGGCTCTAATTTGGGACCAGATAAAATCTCTCTTATATCCGGGTTACACTATATATATATATGAATATATATATATATATATATATATATATATATATATATATAATAAAAAGGCTTAAACACTAATATTCCATGCATGGTCATAATTTATTCCATTGGAATCGTAAATACGATCCAATTCATCAAACCTACAAATTCAAAAAGAAAACGGAAAAGAACAACTCCGGAAATAAAAATAGAATTTAGAGAGAGTGAATATGAGAGTGTGGGACGAATGTTAGTTCTAAAGAGAGGGGTAACATTTGGGAGATTAAAACTTAACAGAGAAAGTTTTTTTTGCAACTAGGTGTGAGTGGAAGGGGGAAAATGAATGTTGTCGGATGTCAAATACATTAAAGATACATTTCGGGGTGACATACACATACCATGGACGATCTGATGTTAAAGATCAGAATAAGAAGGAGGGAGAGGTAAGGAAAGAAGTGGTGGGGGAGAAAGATGGGGCGGGTGAAATTAAAATTGAAAGGGACGCTGTGTAATTGAGAAAATTTGAGAAAAATAATATCGACTACAGGTTACAAATCAAATACAAACATATAAAGAATAAATATGACGATTATCTAATCTAGCAAGGACCTATATTTTTATGTTCAAAACACATGGAAATACACACATACACAATAACTTATAAATTATGGATTAAAGCCGACTTATAAATTATGGATTAAAGCCGACAAATCCAAAAATTTCTATAAAGTTAAACCTTCTGAATATGACAAAATCGTCACTGACAAAATTACCAGCTCTTATAAAAAAGACAAAGACAATAGTACCTTATCATCTATCAATGAAGACATCTGCAGATTCGCTAACAAAAGTGCTGACAGAATGGGCAAATTTAGTTTGAAAGATGCATACATTCTCTTCAAAGATCATAAGCCGAACTTTATCAATAGCTTGCAGTCCCGTCTAATTAATCCCTCCAAATCTGAGTTGGGATTAATTTCCAAGAGTATTATCAAGAAAATAACATCATGTGTCCTGAATAAATACCCTGCTAACCTTTGGAAAGACTCGACCGAGACGATTAAATGGTTCCGAAAGATCCCTAGCAAAAGAAGAGCCACTTTCATCCAATTTGACATCTTGGATTTTTACCCTTCTATTTTGGAGGAACTATTGAGTAACAGGACATACTGGAATAACGGATAATGATCTGAACATCATTTAAGCGTCAAGAAGATCAATACTTACATACAATGACGCTACTTGGGTGAAAAAGAATAATGGTAGTTTCGATGTACCTATGGGAGCATTTGATTCTGCCCAAATTGCAGATCTGGTGGGCATATATATTCTCGACACCTTGAGTAGAGTAGTTAACCACAGCCAAGTCGGAATTTATAGAGATGATGGCCTAATCATTGTCCCAAATAGCAATGGTCCCTTGACTTCCAGATTACATAAGAAGATAATTAGGGCCTTCAAAGACTTAGGCCTTAAAATTGAAATATCTTCCAACCTGAAAATAGTCAACTTTTTGGATATTACACTCAATCTATCGAATGATACCTTTAAACCCTTCCATAAACCCTTCCATAAAGTTGATCAAACACCCCTATACATCAACGTCCACTCTAACCACCCTAAATATGTGATAGACCACATCCCCAAAACTGTGAATACGAAAATAAATCTTCTAGCCAAAAAATCTTTAATGATAATAAATTTATATACAATCAGGCCCTCAAAAATAGTGGTTTTAGACAAGAATTAAACTTCTAAATCAGAATAATAACAGAACTAAAAATAGAAAGAGGAAGGTAATATGGTTCAACCCACCATATTGCAAGCTTTCTAACATTGATATAGGAAGGTTTTTTCTGAAATTAATTGATAAACATTTTCACAGTAAACATCCATTACGTAAAATTTTCAATAGGAAGACTCTGAAAATGAGTTACTCATGCGTTAGAAATATGGAGAAAATCATAACTTCCCATAATTGCAGATTACTTAGAAACTACCATAGTAAGGTAACTCAATCGAGTATCCCTACCTGCAATTGTAGGAATAAAGATCTTTGTCCAATCGGGGGTAAATGTAACTATGAAAATGTAATATACGAGGCAACGATCTTTCCCGAGGAAAATATAAACGAGAAAAAAAGATATATAGGTATATCCGCCGGTGTTTGGAAGCAGCGTCTATACAACCATAGACGCTCTTTCTCCCCCACCGCTTCTTTCCTTACCTCTCCCTCCTTCTTATTCTGATCTTTAACATCAGATCGTCCATGGTATGTGTATGTCACCACGAAATGTATCTTTAATGTATTTGACATCCGACAACATTCATTTTCCCCATTCCACTCACACCTAGCTGTAAAAAAAACCCTCTCTGTTAAGTTTTAATCTCCCAAATGTTACCCCTCTCTTTAGAACTAACATTCGTCCCACACCCTCATATTCACTCTAAATTCTATTTTTATTTCCGGAGTTGTTCTTTTCCGTTTTCTTTTTGAATTTGTAGGTTTGATGAATTGGATCGTATTTACGATTCCAATGGAATAAATTATGACCATGGAATATTAGTGTTTAAGCCTTTTTTATTATATCCTTACTCTGTCCTGGACATTGAGTTCTACCTGGATTCTATCCTCTCGGAATTTTTTATTCCAAAAATATACATGTGTGTATATGCACCTGTGGATTTTGCATATATATGTATATTTACCACTAATATTATCTCTCTCTCTCTCTCTCTCTCTCTATATATATATATATATATATATATATATATATATATATATATATATATATATATATATATATTTAGGATTAACACAAATGTGAAATTTGGCACTTAGATGATTGATGTTATATTCAGTACCCAAATTCCAGAGATTCGTAGACGAACTTTTTGTAATCATTTGGTCCACTCATCAGGACGTATCAATATATATATATATATATATATATATATATATATATATATATATTCCATGTACTTACCGAGCAAGTGTTCTTTAAACAAATAATATTGAAAACAACAGAATTTAACGTCGATTAATTTTAATGAATTTTCTTCCAACTTACGCATAACCCTTCTCAAATAAAGGGGAAATTGACCAAAGTTCAAAAGAAAAGGCAAAAGAAAAAACCTTCCGACATTTACTCAGTATAATTCTTGACATAATTTCCTCTGTGTTTGAGAATGAGTATTCGTAATTTATAAAAGACGAATCTTAAAATTAATCCACATAAAATGTCCGTTGTTTTCAATATATATATATATATATATATATATATATATATATATATATATATATATATCGGGAAAATTTGATAATTGTTCCAATGAGAGAAAAATGTATATATTAAAAAAAAGGCGGGAAACAGCAAACGTTTTCGGTTATATTGTTGATTTGTTTTACTCTATATATTATACTTTATTCTTCATATTTTTGCTACACGTGTTTTCGATCTCTTCACCTTCACCAGCCTAATTAAATGAATCAGTTTTTAAACTAATCATTTTTTACTTATGTTCTCTTAATGTTTTTAATGTAACATTTTGTCACTTAGTTGACTGATGTTACTTTCAGTATTCCGACTCCAGAGTTTCCTAGTCGGACCAGTCCCTCTACTCTTCGGTCGGTATCAGAAATTTATTGCCTATATTTTTCGATTTTTTCTATTTTCTGCACTTATCATTAGTGTAAGTTTTTCTGTATTGTTTGTGTTCGCGTGTGCGTTTGCGCGAGTGCGACCATGCGCCTGTCTTGGCGGATGTGTGATCGTGTGTCTAGGGGTGTGGTAATAATTTGTCCTTTTTTTTTGTTTTTTTTTTCACTTTATACTCACCCTTTGGCTTTTTTCTCTTTTTCTTTCCTTTTTCTTCTTTTCTTTCGATAATTGCCATTTGTGGAGAATTATTTCATTCTCTAGACATGCAACCGTTTTTAATTTGTGAGCATTCTAGTTTTTCTCTTTCTTTTTTTGGGTGTGGGGGGGCTAACCCTAGCGAGACAAGTTTGCTAACCATAACACCATATCCAGGTACCCTAAACGTAGGTATATGTGCATTTATTAATATATTCGTCACAGCTCTGTCTAACTACGTTGAACACTGTTTTGTTTGTACAATAAATTAAATTAATTAAATATTTATTGGCATATATGCATATGCACGCTATCGCACGCATATACAGTTGCTAATATCTTGTTATTTAGGTTATATTCACACTTATCTCTCTCTCTCTCTCTATATATATATATATATATATATATATATATATATATATATATATGCACATACATATATAGATATATATCTTCACTAGACTTCTATGTCATTTTCTTATTTGGTTTGGTGGTATTATAGGTATTAATTGCAGGAGGTTAGATTTATAATTAAATTTTTATTTCTTATTGTTTGAATTTATTTGCATATGCCTAGGCATAAGTACACGTGCACTTTCATGCATGCACGTATATAGGTATACGCACTTGCACCTATATATATATATATATATATATATATATATATATATATATATATATATATATATGTATATATATAAGGGAGTTTCATTTCTAAATTGATAATTTAAATTTAAATATAAATTTAAATATAAAAAATTTAAATATAAATTTAAATTTCATTTCTAAATTGATAATTTAAATTTAAATATACCATTCTTTGACTATTAATAATAGTAATAATATTAGCTAAATTCCTTTAAAATGAAACACTTCCGAAATCACCTAAAATTAAATTTTAACTGTGGAATTTAACTAAAATCTATATATATTTCAAATATTAAAAATATAGATAAAGATTGTAAAATGTATATATAGTTTATGTACGAGGATAAAAGAATTTTTGTGTAAATTATCTCATGTGATTCTATGTGTTTTTTGGACTTGTTAATGATCGTATGTATGTAGGGATTCACATGAATACATTTGTGAGACATATATGAATAAATGAAAATTAATATTACCCTCAAATACTATTAAATAATGAAACCTAATCTTTAATTTAGTTTACCATTATAATAAATAAAAATTACATTCATAAATTAATTTTAAATATTAAAATAGATGTTATTGTTACTGTTTTTTCTTTATATATTGTGGAAATACAATTAGTCGGGTGAATAAACTATTAAAATTTTAAATATTTCTTTATGTCCTAGATAAATATGTTTATTACAATAATAGTTATATTTAGTCCCGAAACTATTTACTTAAAAAATTAAAGATTTAAGTTAATAACAACATTTTTTTCAGACATCGAATTTTCTATCAAACATTGTAAACTATCTTTTACATAATTTTGTTAAAACAAAATTATAACAACTCCATCTCTTTCCCCCCGCCATCTCTCTCTTTACCATAAGACTCACTTGTATACATTTTCTACAATTCATTTCCGTTTTTTTAACCCTCTAAATAGGTCAAAGTTCTGTCACTCCTCCTACTCCAATATAAAACATACTTAAGAGAGCTATAAAATTAACCCCTCCCTATACTTTATTGTCTGTTTAACTACCACTCTAACCCCCCTCTATTAAATTACAAAAATTACACTACCCACCAATTTCTAATCCCATTTTTCCTCTCAATTCGTTGTTGGAAGTTTTACCTGATGATCCTGAATCCTTAAAAAAGGATTTAAGTGAAATAAATTATCGTAATGGTACCTTAAAGTGATTTGTTTTTCATTACACACACACACACACACACACACACACACACACACACACACACACACACACACACACACATATATATATATATATATATATATATATATACACGTTCGTACACAAGCACATGCACACTTATGTCTGTACTTTGTTATTAAAAAACTAGTGTTTAAATGGTGAAGTTATTTTTTTCTATTTTGTGGGTATTCATTATGGTTGGTTGAGTTAATAGAATTTGTTATTTGAGGCATGGAACCGCACGTACGCTACACGCATGCAGATACATGTAATTATTAAATGGTATCTATTTATTAAAGTAAGTATTTACTTATATCAAATATTATTTATCTAATTTTTCAATTTTGTTTAATAGTTAGTAGTTTATTTTTAACTTGGTGTTATATATTGACATATTAATTATGTGGGTAGGTTTGTTCGTTTGTAGGTGTTTGTGCGATTTTATGTATATATTTATGTGTTTCTTGATTTGTTCGTTTAATTATTTATTAATAATTGGTTTTTAAGTTTATATTATATTTATTTATTTCAAGTTATATTACATTTATTTCATTTATTTATTTATAACTAATATTATATTTATTTTATTTATCTTTATTTGTTAATTTTTATTTAGTGTTTGGAGGGCAAAGTAAGTATTTATTTATATTTTTACATTTACCTATTATTTCAGTTTTCGTGTTTAAGTGTTTATTTTGGTTTTCAATAATAATTTTTTTTTCTAAGCATAATTCATAATTTTTACTGTTAACATTCTATGAAGCTGATCTTTTTTAATTTCCCATTTAATTTTGGTCGGATATGAGGAGATACGGTGCAGCAATGGATACTGTCTCGGATTGAGGAATCGGAGAACGGAATTCGAATTCCAGTTCACTTAATATCCCCTTCTCTCTCCAGCTATTCTATCGCAGAAGGTAATCTACTGCATGAAAAATTCTGCCTCGTCAGTTATTTATCGAAAGATACATGATCGCCTAAGCGTGTATCAAGCATGGCACATAACTGAGCCGATGTATTTTGATACGGTTTGTGCATTTTTCCTTCGAATGATATTTTGCGTTTATAATATATAATTTCTTTAAATGTTTTTTTTTTGTTTTTATCTGTGGCGCATATGTAAATATTTTCGTCTGTTAATCTTATTAGTTACAATCGCTTTGTGTATTATGTTATTAGTTAAACATTTATTGTTAAGTGGATAATTTTCTTTGTTTCTGCATTTACATTTATTGATATTATTTTTCTAGATGTTTTTGTTGTTGTAATTGTTATTGGTTTTGTCGAGTATTTTTTTTTATTGTGGATAGTTATTTTTTCTCCATGTTATCCATGCAGCTGTAGCTAATTTTAACAGGATTTTTGTTGATAATCTTTGATAATCTGCTGTTTTTAGGGAAGTTTTTGTTAATTATTTCGAAGAATATTTTCCCTATTTTTATTTTTATTGTATTGTTGTAGGTGTTGAAACAAATTACGTTTCTCTGTTTATGTTTTTTCTGATGTTTTTGCTTGAATTATTTTCGTTTTTGTATTCTACTTTGTTTGCATATTCGCTCTTTCTTAGGGCTGATTCATCTGTTTTTTTATTATTTTCATTGAATATTTTTAGGCTAGTAGTATTTTTTGAGATTCTTTTATTTATAGATATGGTTATTTGTTTGAATAATTTAGTGGGATTGTTGAACTTTATTAATGTATATTACGTTGGTATTTGGTCATCTGTGTGCTTTGTAGTTTCCGCTGTTTAGAAAGAAATTTACTGTTTTTGATTGGATTTTATATCTATAATAAATCGGAGGTTTTTGAATGTTTTTATTATTTTATTTCTTATTTTTTCTGTAGTTCTGCCGTTGCAGTTTCTTAAAATTAATAGACCGTCGTCCCTATATCAACCATTTCTTTTTTGTTAATAATATCTTTTAATGTAGTGATTATGTATATGCCTGTAAGTTTGCAAAAAGAACCATCATAGATACCCAATGTTATATCAAAGTTATTATTTTTATTATGGCCATTTTTCTCCATATTTTTTATTGTGGTATATATATATATATATATATATATATATATATATATATATATATATATATATATATATGTGTGTGTGTGTGTGCCCACGCGAGTGCGTGTGTGTACAATAATGGGCCAAACGTCTTGGAATGACTGATATAAGACTGAATATCCCCTTGACGTTATAGTACGTCAGTTAATATATCCTTTGCATGCTGCATATATACGCATAAACAGGTATGAAATATTTATATAGATAGGCCTATATCTAAATATATATTTATTTTAGTCCTCATGCAATTTAATAATTTTTTGTATTCTATGACTTTACGCACTCCTACATGCACAGACACACACACAAACGCACGCACACACGCATGCGCGCGAGTGCACACACGCGCGAGCGCACACACACACACACACATATATATATATATATTTATATGTATATCTCGGATTTTCTTTCATTTTTTTTATTGGCTTGTCAACAAATATCAGTCCTCTATTCACTCATGTGTTAGCAATGGTGACATACAACAAATATCCGGGGTTCTGTACTGTGTCTCCATTTTGGAAACTATTCTTTCTTTGCTTATTCATGCTGTCTATTTCCGCCATTAACAACCATTAGTCGTTTTGGATCTTTGTCACCCTTTTATGATTCTCTTTCAATAATCATTATTAATATATCACTTTTTTCTGTTATAACATTAACCTTACTGACATTTTTCCACGTCTCTTTCCTCTTAGTTTCCTTCTTCTTCTTCTTCTTCTTTCCTCTTCTTCTTCTTCTTCTTCTTCTTTCCTCTTCTTCTTCTTCTTCTTCTTCTTCTTCTTCTTATGATTCTCACGATTCTTCTCATGATTCGTCTTCTTCTTCTTCTTATGATTCTTACGATTCTTCTCATGATTCGTCTTCTTCTTCTTCTTATGATTCTTACGATTCTTCTCATTATTCGTCTTCTTCTTCTTCTTCTTATTATTATTTTGATTCTTCTTATTTTTCTTATTATTATTGTCAATATTATCATTATGATTCTTTTTTATTTTTTCTTCTTATTTATCATCTTATTATTATTATTATTATGATTATGATTTTCTTATTATTTTTCTTCTTCTTCTTCTTCTTATTATTATTATTATGACTCTTCTTATTTTTCTTCATATTATTGTTATTATTATCATTTTGATTCTTTTTTATTTTTCTTCTTATTTATCTTTTTACTATTATTAATATTATTATTATGATTATGATTTTCTTCTTCTTCTTATTATTATTATGATTCTTTTGTTGTTGTTCTTCTGTATCTTCGGATTATTCTTATTATTGAACGCGAGAGCAGCACGCAAAAAAGACACTTTGGTACAAATGTCGTTTCTTATGGCTGACCGCTCGTATCCGAGGATCCCTGTCTAGTAGGGCGGCTAGCCAAACCCTTTTACATACGCATGCTCTTGTAGAGAAACCACCTGTTGTTTATAATGCAGCTATGTTAAGCGGATCTTAGTTACAGTTTCTGGGAAATAGTGCATTATCCTACGCGCTCAACAGCCTGAACAAAACTGGCACGCTCAAACCCTCGGTCACAATGACTTGTGATTTCGTGTCTAGCTTTGACGGCTGTCAAATAGTTCCGTCCACTAAATCTCAAATAGCTGCAATTTCATTCAACCCGTGGTATGGTTTTCTAAAATGCCACACGCTAGGATTGCCTCCTTCAGACCGGTAACATCAAGAAGTCACCTTCCCGACAAATCGACGCTGGCGGGATTCGGCACGAATGATCGGAAAGCGAATGTTCTCACCACTTGGCCAAACATATGAAGCAGAATATAACCATCATGTCACCCAGTCTTTCCACCACAACGTGGTTAGCAAGCTTGCATCGTTCGCTGCTCACTGGGTGCCTCAGACATTCGGCCTTGTGCCACATCTAATCTACGCTTAGAAAATCACCATCATGTCACTCAGTCTGATGAGTGTATACAAGGCTCTTGTACCACAGCCTAACTGTACGCTTTATGGGTTGAAGTATTGAGAAAAGCGCCGCATAAAACTGTAGGTGGGGTCCAGTTAGAAATATTTTCAGCTCTGTTAACCTTCTCCACATAGACGGTCTTCGATTGAGGGTGTTCCCAAATATCTAGATGGGATTCCCAAGTCGGTTGCCGCATCCTTCAGACTTATAAGACATCACGGCACCCACACATGATGCTTCCGCAACTACTCTCGTTCATGAACGCAGATGTACAGTAAGGGACGTATCCAAGTGGTTATGGTCAGGGAACTGACATGCAAGTCTGTTGTAGTGAACGGGTACTTACTGTAGCCCGTTTTATTTTTACGAAAAAATTTACATGTTCGTCTTTAACAGCTCCGACCAATTATTTTCTCAAATTAATTTTTCAATCAATTGTTCTACGGGATAAAACGTTACTTTGTTAATTTGGTTACATAGTGGTTATGAGTTCAATCCTTGGGTCCGGATATGTGTATTTGGAATCACTAGATCATTAACTGAGTAATACTATAAAGAATAATTCGACAATATCACTAGACATGGGCAGCGGAATGAGAACACACTATTCCTGTAGATTAATAAATGAGTTCAGTTCGGGATTATTTGTAGGTTATTCGAATCGATATACACCTGAGGAAGGCCGGGTGGCAAAACGGTCAAAACATTGTGATAAAAACAAAAATATTTCTAACTGGATCCCTCCCCTACAGTTTTATGCTCCACATTTTTCAAGACTTCTCCCGTTAAAGCGTACAATTAGGCTGTGGTACAAGTGACTTGTATACACTCATCAGACTGAGTGACATGATGGTGGTTTTCTAAGCGTAGCTTAGATGTGACACAAGGCCGAATGTATGAGGTACCCAGTGAGCAGCGAACGAAGCAAGTTTGCTAACCACGTTGTGGTGGCAAGACTGAGTGATATGATGGTTATATTCTGCTTCATATGTTTAGCCGAGGGGTGAGAACGTTCGCTTTCCGACCATGTGACCCGAATCCCGGCAGGGTCTATTTGTTAAGAAGGTGACTTCTTGATGTTCTAAGTCTGGAGGAGGCGATCCTTGCGTGTGGCATTTTGGAAAGGGACCTATTAGTAATAGTATTTTCTCCGTTTCATTTTCATCTTCATTTTTATTTTATCTATTATTATTGTCTTAATTTTCCTCCTATTTTCTGTATTAATTTCTTTGTTCCTTATCGTCATTTTCTTTTTCTACTTCTTTTTGTTTTCTTCTTTATTCTATTCATTATTATTATTATTATTATTATTATTAGTAGTAGTAGCAGTAATAGTAGTAGTTTCTTCCTTATAATCGTTTTCTTCCTTTTTATTTTATTCATTATTGTTATTATTAGTTTCTTTCTTCGTGATTATCATCATTTTTCTTCTTTTTCTTTCTTCTTCTTCGTCTTCTGCTTCTTTTATACATTATTATTATTAATTCCTTTCTTCATCATCATCATTTTCTTCTTTTTCTTCTCCTTCTTTTTCTTTTTCCTCTTCTTTATTTTAACCATTATTATTATTATTATTATTATTAATTTCTTTCTTCGTTATTATCATTTTCTTCATTTCCTTTTTCTTCTTTTGTTTTCTTTTTTTTTCTCCTTTATTTTATTCATCATTATTATAATAGTTTCTTTCTTTATCATCATTTTTTCTTCTTCTTTTCCTTTGTCTTCTTGTTCTTGTTTTTCTCTTTCATTTTATCCAATAGTTTATTAGTTTCCTTCTTCGTTATCATCATTTCTTATTATGGTGCCTTTTTTTCATTTTTCATCATCATCATCATCATCGACATCGTCATCCTCACTGTAACATTTAGGGAAGAGTGCGATAGAAATTCCCCAGTTCAACTATGTTAAACGTATTTCGACAGTATGTCAGTCGTCTTCAAGTTATGTTTAAAAATTGCATTTTTTAATCACAATTTCATGAAGACAGACATATTGTCGAAATATTGATAAGTATTGTCAAACACTGGGTTTTTTTTCTTTTCTTTTTTTCTTAAATCTCGCTCATCTCTAAGTTTTGCAATATATTGGAAGATATGTCAACCATTTTGTTTATTATTATTGTGCATTTTTCTTCGGTATCTTCATTTTTTTAAAATTATGGTACATATTCTTCTTTTCTTCTGTATTTTTCCATTATTATTATTGTTATTATTGTTATTTTTCTTGGAGACACGGTGGTTAATGGCTCGATTTGAGGAATTAGAGAGTCGATTTCGATTTCCAGTCGAGTTCATTGCATTCACTTACGGGTTTAGGAAAGATATGAATCCCTCCAGCTATGAATAAAATAGTAGGACAGATTGAGTCTTATAGCCAGTCTAGGAGAAGGACAACTCTGAATTCAAAACACCTTCTGCTTTGTGCGCCCTGCCTCTTTAGGCAAAGGTTAGAAAAAGGTAACTTGAAAAACAAATCTACCTGTGTAACCACTTGCGTCTTAGTGGCTTTACCGCCTTTCTTGGGGTGAAATGAGTAAAACAATTAGAAACAAAGAAAATAATTCTGGATTGACATGTTTTGGTTGTTTACAGTTTTTCATTGCACGTTTACATGCACGTAAAACCAGTAAAGCCAGGATATATATATACATATATATATATATATATATATATATATATATATATATATATATATATATATATATATATATATATATATATATATATATATATATATATATATGTATATATATATATTTTTATATATATTATGTTGGAGCAAAAATAATATCGTTTTTTGACGTATTTTTTAACGTCAAAAAACGATATTATTTTTGCACCAACCTAATATATATATATATATATATATATATATACATATATATTACAATTGGAATTAAGATACCTTTAGTAAACCTTTTCACCTACGAAATTTAATTTTAAAATTCGCAGGATTTTTCAAAATGTTTATGATACCATAAATACTTTGAAAAAATCCAGCGAATTTTAAAATTAAAATTCATAGATGGAAATTATCATTTACTAAAGGTATCTTAATTCCATTTGTAAAGAAAATTTGCTCTGTTTAATGAAAATAAATATTGAGCGCTATTTTGTGAGTCAGTTTTAACATATTTCAAATTCTATTTTGTGTTAATAAGACTCGCCTGGATTATACAAACGGATTAATTACTACATATATATATATATATATATATATATATATATATATATATATATATATATATATATATATATATATAATGTGTGTGTATGTGTGTGTGTGTGTACTTTAGTGTGTTAGCGTATTTTTTAACATTTATGCACTATCTATCTATCTATCTATCTATCGCAGTCTGCTCACATCTATTTATCTATGCAACCCTACTAAGGGCTACAAATCGTAGGAAATTGTGGAGAGCTATAGTCGCCCCCACAACCTGATCGGATAGAACGAGAACAAGCTTGTGTAAATGTTTGACAGAACATGGAATAGGAGGAATAGGAAAAAGACAAAATTTACTAAGAACTACAAAGGACTGGAAATTGTGGAGAGCCATGATCGCCCACATCCTCAACGGATACAGTTTATAGAAGAAGGACGACAAAACTGAGATTAGGGGAGATAGAAGAAAGAGAAAACTTACTAAGAGCTACCAATTTTAGGAAATGATTCATGAGAGCCATGATCAACCAAGTCCTGCGGTGAGTAGAAGAAGAAGAGCTATCTTGTGTAAATGGTTGGTAGAATAGGAATTAGGAGAGATAGCAGAAACAAAACAAAAAACAAGCAGTACGCTAAAAATGATAGGGTATAAAAGACTCCGGTAAAATAACTTTTGAAATTATTCGAATGCTCATTCTCATCTTTGATATCAAACTTATTATTAACACAACATTTCAGTCACATATCACTAGTCATCTTCAGATATCTACTATTGAAACTCCTGTTTTTTTTTATTGTTAGTAAGTTTGTTCCAGACAATCAGTTCCCAGAAAGACACGGAGGTGGAGGACGATGCATAAGAATTCTAAGCAAATGTACTGAAACCACATTCGCAAAGTGAGATATTAATGGAGCAAATATTGTTGAAATTCGAAAAAATGGCAGCAAGCTGTAGAGAACCATATTCTAACCGAACGTGGCACACAACAAGAGAGAGAGAGAGAGAGAGAGAGAGAGAGAGAGAGAGAAAGAGAGAGAGAAAAAAAAATAAGAGGGAGGGGGCATGAGAAATATAATGAAAAATTCAGATCGACGAATTACCTACTGTCATGGAATCTAAGAGCGGCTCGCATACGTTGCGATGTTCCCAGTAGACAGTCAGGTCCCGAAAAGACACGACACAAAGAAGAAGAAGAAGAAGAAGAAGAAGAAGAAGAAGAAGAAGAAGAAAGAGGAGAAGGAAGAAGAATAAGGAAGAGGAGGAACAATAAGAAGAAGAAGAAAGAGGAGAAGGAGGTAAAAGAAGAAAGAGGAGGTGGACGAAGAATAAGGAGGCGAAGGAACAATAAGCAAAAGAAGAAGAAAGGGGAGGAGGATGTAAAAGAAGAAAGAGGAGGAAGAAGAAGAATAAGGAGGAGAAGAAACAATAAGAAGAAGAAGAAAGAGGAGGAGGCGGAGGCTTCATAAAATTCTAAGCAAATGGACTGAAAACACATTCGCAAAGTTAGATATTAAGGGAGCAAATATTGTTGAATTTAGAAAAAAAATGGCAGCAAGCTGTAGAGAACCACATTCTAATCGAACGTGACACACAACAAGGGAGAAAGAGAGAGAGAGAGAATAAGAGGGAGGGGTCATGAGAAAGATAATGAAAAATTCAGATCGACGAAACACCTACTGTCATGGAGTCTTGAAAGTGGCTCGCATACATTGCGTTGTTCTCAGGCTAATTTTTATCAATTCAGTTCACGTGTGTGATGCGCCCTTTGCTATGATATTTTAGAATTTACTTTTCAGTTAATTAATGTCATTGCCCTTTTACATTTCTGCATGCTGACAGGCGGGTTGATGTCTTTTTGCTGTTTTATTTGAGAAGAAAAGAATTTGTGATGTGCCTTGGGTTTCATGTACTTGCGATATTGAGGTTGGATGTCATATTTGCCAAAACATTGTTTTGTTTGTAAGAGAAAAATAATAAGAGTTACTTCTTTTCAAAACCCGTTATCATTTAAGTACAACAAACAGTGCACAGTTCTCAAACGCTATTCTCGGTTGGTATCCATATTTGTTAATATCGTACCTTATCTATCTATCTATCTATCTATCTATCTATCTATCTATCTATCGATCTATCTATCTATCTATCTAAATCTGTTCTTCATCTATCTATCTATCTATCTATCTATCTATCTAAATCTGTTCTCCATTTATCTATCTATCTATCTCTGTCAGTCTTTTCATCTATCTAAAGGGTGTCATGGGATAATTATTGTCATTTTATATTTTTAATTTCTCGCATGACTCAATTCACTCTGTCTGAAATTTGGAAACGGCATAATGTACTGCTTGGCATTCGCGCCGGAAGCTCCAATATGAACATTTCAGAGTGTTTAGATGTCAATCTGAGGACAGTGCAAAGAGTTAGATGAGTCTAATGGTGATTACGAATGTGTTTGCAGTGATCACTAGTGATGTCAACGTTATGCCTCCATTCACCTTCCTACACAGAGGGCTACATCAAGAGCCTTGAGGAGGTAGTGCTGCCATGGGTCAAGAAGATGGCTGCTGGAAGTCCCTATGCCTTGCAACAGGACTCTGCCCCATGCCACACAAGCAGGGGAACGCAGTGATGGCTGTCAGACAATTTCCGCAAACACATCAGTTCTTACGTTTGGCCACCTACCTCCCAAGATATTTTTTGGTAAATTTCGTAAATATATATGTTTAAATGAGATATTGCGGAAAATATGTAAGCAAATATATTGTGATTGCAGACGTTGGGGGGAGGAGTAGGAGGATAATCAGGCGTAAAGTTAATTTGAACAGAATTTTTTTAAAATTTTAGATTCAGGAAGCTTCTCAAAGGGCCTGTAGATAAAATTTAAAACGTGGAATATTTATGTAAGATATTAATAGTGCTAACTGGACAGCAATACATAGCAATATTAAAAATGGATAAAGAACATAAGATAATTACTCGGAGAGGGGGGACCATTATTTACTAATAAATTATGGCTATAAGAAATGGCAATTTTTAAAAATTTAACTATATTTTAAGGTAAAGATAAACTGTGTCGACAATTTACAGCTAATTCACTCCTTTGGTTTAGTAGGGGAATTTTGTCAGCAAATTTGAGAATTTCTAGTTTTTTCATGTTAATATAAGAAGCCAGCTTCAAGATTTACAAGTTCCCGTTTTTTTTTTAGTATATTCCATTTAACCGTAGGGGTTTTATTAACTTCTTTTAAGTTCCAAAAATATTTAGAAAGAGACGTCCTATTTCTGTGCGCGTTATTAGTGAAAGATAAAGCAAGTCGGTACCACCTAGTTTTAATGGAATTCTTGGTACTACCGATATAATTTTTTTAAGAATTAGATTTTCTATAGTAGAAATAGTGATTAGATAAACAAGAGTCTGTTTGACATCGAATTTGCAATGAACATTCGTTAGAATTTCTACAATTACACTTGTTGCGTTAGATGCTTTCGAATGACTCTTATTACTCAGGTTTTTGTATTGATTTAAAATTTTATTATTATGTTTTTTAATAACTTTTCAAGATTATCGGTACTGCTATATCTTAGACTTAGTGTATTTCCGTTAAAAAGCTTACTAAGTAGATTATTTCCGGGGAAGTGTTTCTAGATTAAATGGAGAAACGTCTGCCCTAACTTTGTACTAACCACTTGGTTAAATAGGGGTGTGTATCAAATGATTTTTCTTTTAACACCAATCCAATATATATCCACCCAAAATTCTAACCACCTTCCATCCGTAATCATACACATACTCTTTTCCATAGAATATAGGATTAGCAATAACTCTTCTTTTCTTTCTGTTTCTATTTTTATTCCTACGATTGATAAGACATAATAACAGCAATCGTAGGAATAAAAATAGAAACAAAAAGAAAAGAAGAGTTATTGCTAATCCTATATTCTATGGAAAAGGGTAAGTGTGTGATTACGGATGGAGGGTGGTTAGACTTTGGGTGGATATATATTGGACTGGCGTTTGTTTTTATGTAGGGTTGGAATACATTGCTAAATAGATCTAATGTGCCATCAAGGAAATCTACTTTAATCTAAATTAGTGTTGATCTTAACTTTAAAGTTGAGACTTTTAAATGCTCTATGGAAACGGGTATTAATTTTCTAATTTTGTCAGCTTTGATTTTTGTGGAATTTTTCACCACCATAAGGCCATCATTTCTATATAGCCCTATATTATCAATGTTGATATCTTATTAGGCTCTAAGATTATATAAGATAAATAAACCAACAATGTCGGAAGACTCAACAGAGTCTAACGATCCCATGGAAATTTCGAATTGGTCAACAGAGTTATTCTTAATCTACTGTTCTTTGTTATGGATAAGAACAGATCTTCTACAGATCACAATAATATCAAGCTCCTCGTTGGAAAGATAAGAGTACTCCCTGGTAAATTCCAAAGCCAAAGTAAAAAGATCCCCGGAAACAGATGGGTAATAATACAAAATATCAAACTGGATAAATGAACAATTCTTTTTATCGTTTATACCATTAAACCAATTTATGACATCTCTGGTATTAATCCACTGTAGAAGTTCAAGGTGCCTTCTAATAAGCTGGTTGACTCTTTCGAGTATGATCTTGCTAATTCTATCAATCCAATATATATCCATCGACAAGATCAAAATGAGACAATATGGACGTCAAGTTGAGCAAGAAATCATCAATCAGTAGGTAGTGTCTTAAAATACATATTTGTTGTGACAATCCAACTGTCATATCAACGTTGAAATTTGCTCATCAATCCATTCAATCAAGTATTGCATCAAATACATATTAAAGGGGTCAGATCAAGCTGTCTTTGCACAAACCTCTTAGTGAAGATTTTCCTTTGATTTAAATTAAAATTTGAACAAGGAAATAACTCCTTTCCAACATATAGAAGGCGAAAGCCAGAAGATGGAGGTCACATAGTCAAGAGCATTGAGTAACATTGAAACCATAATTTTTCCCTATCAATTATAACAATGATTTAAAATAAATCATCATTTTCTTTTAAAAAATGTGTGACACGCAGCAAGGCCTAGGTAATTCAGCTAGTTTATATGTATTTAAGCCGTATATCTTTATTCAAGCATGTTCCATTAAATAATAATAGAAATATGTCTATTTATTTTTATAGTAATCCGTTCTACTTTTCTAATTATCTTCTTCATGTTAAGTTGAAATTCATAAAGGAAGGCATCGTATTTTTTGTTAACTCAAGTACTCTCGACCTCCTCCGAGATCATCCTCAGGTGTGAATTGCGACAACAAATTTAATATTTTACAATTTTACTATTCTGGTTATCGCCCTTGTACTGAGAACGTTTTTTTACAAAACATCTTAACCACAACGGTTAATTTCAAAATAATTATAGCAGAGCGCATTCTCGCGTGCTTGCAAAATCACTATCACAGCTATTACAGTTACATTAAGCTTGCCTTCGCAACTCACCCTTGAGGACATCGAAAGTACTTGGGTTAGCAAAATATACGTAGCCTTCCTTGATAAATTTCAACTTAACTTCAAGACGTTAATTAGGCAACTAGAAAGGGTTATTATAAATCCTCTTCTCCCTCCAGCTATGGGTAAAATAGCAGGGCAGACTGGGTTCTATAGCCTTGGATGGCAACTGGTCTAGGAGAAGGACAACTTTGAATTCAAAACCTGCGGAGGGTCGTTTGGGAACCTTCTGGCATTCGGTGCACCAGGTCTCTGTATTCGTCCCTCCAAAAATTGGTTATTTACGGGTCTTGAATTATTTCGTGGTTTCCTTGAAATGACGAGCATTTAAGCCATATTGTAGAGGAATCTGAATGAAGATAAAACATAGAAATTTCTTGTGGTACAAATTGGGTGAGACCTTCATTGCCATGATTTAAATTTGCAGACTGGCTTGAAATCTAATCTGAAACGCTTTAGCAAAAATAAATAGGTTGTTTATATGTTGCTTTTTTATGTCTCGTATATTTGTCCTTGTCTCATGTATGTAGAATTAAACTTGAATGTATAGTAATCCTTTTTTTCTGCTTTTTGAAGGTGAAATATTTTAACTGCGGTGATTGGTCTCTGATAGAGACCCTGAGAACGAATGCAAAACTTCGCCCACTCTTAGGTTTGACTAATTGAATGTTACACTAACTTTTCTCTTTGACTGAAAAAAAAAGAAAAAACGAAAAAAAAAACCCCTAAAACAAACACACACACACACAGAGATAGCACAGTAAAAAAAAGAAACAAAAATAAAGAAACATGTAAGCGAAATAAAAGCACGAAGAATAAAAAAGAAACAAGAAAAAGAAACAAAATACTCATAAATAAAGCAAATGATAAAGATTTAAGATCTGATCTCAATAAACTAATCTTGATCCATTATCGTCAGAAAAGGGCGGGAAAAACTCAGTGAGAAGAGTCTAACAACTCCCCATGAGAGCCGTATACCGCAATTTCCATTGCTGTTATCAAGATTGTCTAATGATCTGAGTCCTTTTTTTTTCTTTTGTCTGGTCTATTACGAGGTGAAATTCGGTTTACTATTTTATGGTCTTGGCATCGTTGATTTCTTTATTATCAGCGGTTTCAATTCAGCGACAAGAGTTTTCTCATTTTCGTATTATCTTTTATAGTGTGTTCAGCTTTCCCTTTCTCTCTAATTCCTCGGGTGGATCAGTAAATGCAATCAAATCGTGGTCGCTTGATTTAGTATCAGGTTCGTGAGACACCCGATTGGATACGGTGTTTCGCCGGATGACCATAAAAATAAATTCAAAACCATGGCTAGAGACTTAAACAGAGATCCGCACAGCATTACAGTGCATCTAATGGCAGAGCAGCTAGGGTAGGGCCAGAATTAGCAACTTCGAAATCAAATTCTGTTTGGGTGCCTTCTCACTGTCGCTATATGCTACGTGATATCTGTCCTCCTTTAATGCAGCGAATGTTGGACGGTCTCCTCAAAGATGAAGAAGAGACTCGAGGCAACGGAGGTATGGTTCTACAGAAGGATCCTAAGGACAGCATGGACTAAACAACGATGACGTTTTGGAGAGGAGGAAAACAAAGAGGAAGCTAATACTTAACATCAGGAAGAGGCAGCTGAAATTTTTGGGACATTTAAGGACAAAGAATTGTTTGGAGAATCTGATACTCACAGGGCGGATAGAGGAAAAGAGAAACAAGGGAAAGCAACACGTGACATACCTGGCGGGGTTGAGCAAGTGGATGACAGAACAGGGTTTGGGAGAAGTAGCAAAAGGACAAAATATATTGGGAACTACAAGGGACAAGGTGAAGTGGAGAGCCATGATCGTTTACGGCCTGAAATGACACAGCAGATAAAAGAAGATATGCTACACTAAGCTCAGCTTAGTTACTAACACATTACTAACACATTATGTCAACAATAATAATTTGAATTACTATATAGAGATAAGGACACTGGTATATATATATATATATATATATATATATATATATATATATATATATATATATATAAGAAATATAGTCTTAAGGTGTGTTATATTTATGGAATAAAGTGCTCAATATCAGAGATAGAGCGTGTGTAAATATAAAAGTGAACATAGAAGTCAACACTTAGAGGCGACAGTCTGTTTCATGCTATATGCAATCGTCAGGCCACATATACTGTTATTTTTCTCGGCTATTTATATATATACCGGTTAGTGGTGCATTGTGGGTATTCTATTATGGCGGTTATTTTACCGGAAGTCGTTTGTTTATTTATTTGGGTCAAATTATATTGCTTGTTTTTATTTTTTATTTTTTTGTTTCTTATTTTATTTATTTATTTATTAACGTAGTAAAAATTTGTTTATATCACTTATTTAAGAGTTTTGTTTTGGTTTGAGAATTTAATTAAAGCTATTTGTTCAATTTTGGGGTTGATTGCTGTAGTTCATTCTAAGTATTATTTTGGCGGGTATAGTTTTTAATTGATTATCTCTATTTGGGATTGGTTCGTTTATTTATTTACTTGGATGAATTTAAGTATATAATAGCAGATGCGGGCGGTGGTTATATATATATATATATATATATATATATATATATATATATATATATATATAACCCCCGCCCGCATCTGCTATTATATACGCAACTCTTACAAACAAAATTTATTTTGTTCTTTCACTTTCTATCTCGGTAATAGCATAGCATGAAAAGAGCGTTGGGTTTCGTTGGCATCCGTCCGTCTGGGGAGAAGATGGTCCAGAAGATGGACAGTGACTATGGGGGTCAGGACTCATCTCTCTACGTTACTTTTAGATTTAAAACGGTAAATCAATACCGTTTTGTAACAGAAGTTGGAGCTCTGCACCATTCACCAACTCCACCACCAGGGGCTTCACACCCAATTTGACGATGGTTTGTTTTTTCGTCTTCGCTTCTCCCGACGAACAGTGCAATGTGAGTTTGAATTCAATGTTTTCTTCATCTAAACTTGCATCAACCATAGGAAACAGAGCCCAGCCTGAAACTTTGTTCAATTCGTGACGAAAAGAAAAAATGATTCATCAATTTTCCAAGGGCAACAAGACATAAATTTGATTGAAAAAAAGACTCGATTTCAATTACAAATCCGTTAACAGTTATTCTACCTTTACGAAAAGTAACTAACAAATAACAAAACCCATTAGGTCAGCATAAAGATAAAATAACTTCTTTTATGGACTATCTGACTTATATAAGTTATGGAGTTTTATTCCACTCTCAGCTGGTAATTAAACTCGACTATTCATGCCAAATTGAATATACTAGAGAAACAGGCATAGGTGTGTTAATATAATATAGCACTGTCTTTTTAAACTTTTAATTGCACGAAATTGCATAACGGAGATTGCATAACGGTAATTGGATAATAATTATTAAAATTCTGAGGAGGGTAGATTGAATGGTTAAGAACAAATGAAAAAAAAAAGAAGCGGAGTAAATATTGTGTTGTAAACTAATAAAACATAAATTTTTAACATTTCAAAGGAGAATCGAACCCAGAATGAAAGATCCAGTACAATTGAGCAAAACCAAGGTTACCATCCCTATCCGCTTCCCGCCGATGAGAAGAAGACAAAGAATAATTTTGTAATTAAATTCGAACGTTTTTTTACATTAGACTATGTGTCCAAATCAGTTGTGTTCTTATAAATTATTCTAGACAGAGAAGAATTTTGAAATTAAATCCGAAGTGTTGCTTACATTAAGCTATCTATCCAAAACATTTGTATAAATTATTCTAGACAAAGAATAATTTTGAAATTAAATTCGAAGGTTTGCTATCTATCTAAAATGTTTGTGGTAACAGAAAAGAATTATCCAAATTATTCTACTCAAAGAAAAAAATCTGTTTTTCGTTAATCACTAAAACTGGGATTTATTTATGTTGACCGCCCAAATGACATTATTTTTACAGCAAGTTATCTAAGAAGATTCCAAACAAAAAAGCCTCATATTTTTTGAAGATGGCTTAGGATTAAGACGATTGTGTGAAAAATTAGATATATCAATGTCAATTTTTGTGGGGGATTCGTCTATATAAATGAGGACTCCCCAGGCCGAGACACACACAGACGGGAAATTGGCCGACAAGGAATCGTTAGTCACAAGAAACACACCTGCGCTTTCGAACGCTGGAGGGAATATAAAGACACAAGAATGACAGTCAGTTGTTATCCTATTTTATGACAAGTCACCGTCCCGGAATAGTGAGCTTAGTCATTCGTAGATAATAGAGACATTTTATTCACCACTTTTTCTTTGTATTCAATGAACTTGTGGCATTTTATTGAAGGAGTTC
>OZ010597.1:38230171-38262671 GCA_963932145.1 Acanthosepion lycidas
AAAATTAAATTGAATTAAAGTAACAAGCCCTGTTTCATCCTCAAGCGAAAATTTAGGAATAACCAATCTTGAAATTTACGCATCGTTATAAGCATGTTCATTCTTTACTATGGAAATGGCTGGGGCAACCATTTTTGGTAAGGGTCCTAAGAGTTAATTTTCATCCACATATCAGTCACCTTCAGGAAGAGGTCAAGATGAGGTTGGGTGCGGTATCTATTTCAAAGCGAATGATGGCATTCATGTACGCGCATCGTCTGGTCAGCCACAGAGAAGGATAGATTTTGTCACCATGGTATGTTGTTAAATGTCTGGATAATTTTGTTTTATTTCATTTATTTATTTTCACCGGGCTGTTTCATATATAAACGCGTCGCACTGAACTACAATTTGTTTTTTTGATGACTTCATAAAGGGTTTTTCTATTTAATGATTGGGTTAAGCTTTTAAGACCATTATTAAATTATGAAATTTGATTTTTTTAAAGTTAATTATTTAATGCGAAAATTTGTTGATGTCGGCCAAAAACCTTTAACTCAGTTCTATGGTTTCATAAATTTTCATTATTCAAAAACTTAATTATGTGTAGTTTTTTCATGTAGACATAAAGGGCATGGGTCATCCCAGGTTTTACAAGTTCTTGTTCTATTCATTATTTTCCCTTTTCCATTTGGTGTTTTATTCATTTCTTTTAAATGACATATATATATATATATATATATATATATATATATATATATATATATATATATTGAGGAAATTGTAAAACAAAATGGAAATAGTTTATTTGTGGAAACGGTTTATTTGCGTTTCGTCAGATAGGACTTCATCGGACTGGGTTTCTAGACGGTCTAGATGGCTAGATTGGAAATTTATTTCTAAAAATTATTGAAACCACTAGCGTCTCTCGTTCATGCACAAGTGTAATCACACCAGTGCCCACAAACCCAGTTCGATGAAGTTCTAACAGATGTATACGTGTCACAAATGAACTGTTTAAATTTTGTCTAACAATTTCCTCAACAGTATTTTTGATATATAAAAATATATATCGTTGCCTTTTCCTTCAATGCTTATTTTTGTCTATGCAACAACGTTTTGTACAGAATCTTTCAATTTCATTTTTTACCCATATATATATATATATATATATATATATATATATATATATATGTGTGTGTGTGTGTGTGTGTGTGTGTGTGTGTGTGTGTAAATATATTTTTTAAAATTTTTTTAAGCATTTCACCCCAAGCAAGGCGGGAAGCCACTAAGACGCAAGGGGGTTACAGAAAATTTAGACCAAAATCAGATAGGAGTGATAGAAGAAAGGATGAGGGTAGTGGATAGATCAAGGTAACTGGAGATGTCGATTGACATTACACTTGAATAGCTGGAGATTATAGCTCACAGGGAAACGGGAAAAGGGAAGGGAGTTCCACAGGCGAGAGGTGCGAGACATGAAGCTATTAGAGTAGAAGAGACGGCTACATTTAGGAGTTTCGACAGTGAAGGGGTGAGAGCGGGATGCCAGCCTCGTAAGGCGCTGGAACTCATGAAGTCTGGGAACCAGCGAATGCAGCTCCTCGGAGCAATTTCCATGAAAGTATTTGTAGAACAGACAGAGGGAGGCGACGGCGCGTCTGTGAGAAAGTGACTGTAGACGAGACGCCAGGGCAGGGCCAACTACATTTCATATCCGCCTCTGGAGCCTATCAAGAACCCCGAGGCAAACAGAAGGGGCACCAGACTATATATGGCAGCAATACTCCATGCAAGGGTGAATTGTTAATTTGTAGATCTGGAGGATCGACTCCTGGGAGAAAAACTTCCTGGGGCGGCTCAGGGAGCCAACTTTCCTTGCAGTGGGCGAGACAATTGATTCAATGTATTTATTCCATCTCAGGTCAGCAGTCAACGTGAGACCGAGAAGCCGCAGAGAGTTGCTCTCGAGAAGTTGAGGGTCAGACATTCTAATGGAGGGAAGGGAATGATCTCTGTAGTGATTAATAGAGAGCAGTTTTGTCTTAGAAGCGTTGAAGTTGACCAGCCAATTCATGCCCCAGTTCACAATCGATTGGAGGTCCTTTTCGAGACGCACGGCCAGACGATTTTTGTCAGCGAGACTAGATTTGTTTTTGAGGCAGGAATAAATTGTGGTGTCATCCGCGTAGATGCCAACTTGGGAAGTTATTGCGTCAGGACGATCATTTATGTAGATAAGGAATAGAGTGGGGCCTAGGATGGAGCCTTGAGGAACACCTGCGTTCGTGGGATAGGAACTGGAGGAGAATCCATTGAGAACGACCTTCAATTTACGGTTTGACAGGAATGATCGTATTAGGTTATATAATCGACCCGTAATGCCATAACCTTGGAGCTTGCGAAGAAGGCCGGCATGCCAAACCCTATCAAATGCTTTGGAGATGTCTAGTGGCACGGCTCGGGCTCCCCCGTTATTTTGAAGAGCTCGGTAGACTGTTTCAGTGATGGCCGTAAGCACATCGGCTGTAGATCGGGCAAAGCGGAAACCATATTGCATGTCTGAGAGCAGATTATGAGATGTGAGGTGGTTAACCACCTCGGTATTGATTAGGGCTTCGAAGATTTTGCCGAAGAGGGGAAGGAGACTGATTGGACGGTAGTTGGAAGGGTCAGAGGGGTCGCCGGAGTTCTTGAAGACAGGAACGATCGAAGAGGACTTCCAGCAGTCAGGAAAACAAGAAAGGAAAGAACCGTTAGATTGATGATCCGATGTTCTTGACTACTTTTGTTTTTACTTTTAAAAAACAGTGCTCGATTCACAAGTAGAGCCTAGATTATAAAATATAATTATAATTATATAATATTATAATTATATATATTTAAAAAATAATTATAGGTATATGTATGCATGTATGTTAATCCAATAGTGGACACTATTCATGGCTTGATGATTGCGTTTAAGCATGAAACTGTCGCTTGGTTTTGATATCAGTATCTCCTATTGTTTTTACATATGGTCTATCTCTGATGTTGAACATTTTATTCCTTAATGATAGCATACTTTGCTACTATATTTTATCATTATATATATATATATATATATATATATATATATATATATATATATATATATATATATATCAACCTCTTATATCGGAACCCAGTACGTGCTAACTATAAAGAAGACTAAATTATCCTAAAGAATTTAATAAAACCAATACATCCACCACAGATCCTAGTAAAAAAAATACAATTAATTATATATTACATTAAATATACTATATCTAATAAAATCATCCCTAACGACTCTTCCCCGCCTACTAACTTGTTGCAAAAAACCAACATTGTTTATAAATTTAAATGTCCTCTGGGAGATTGTATCTTCAACGATAAAAATAACATCTATGCTAGACAAACGACAACAACACTTTCACGTAGGCTGTCTTCATTTGAATAACACGTCCAATGTTTCTAAACATTTACAGCAACATACCTGTACACATTCGCAATTTAGTTGAAAACATCTCCATACTTTTCCAAGAAAAAAATTAACACAAACTAAAAATTCTTGAAGCTCGAAAAATTGATACCAAACCATAATAAACTTATGAATACTCCACAAACATTTTTAATGTGTACAATAGATATTCATTAAAAATAGTCGTACTAATAGTTCTTTCCTCTGTTTTTCGACTAATTACGTCGGATAATCTGCCATAGCAATACCCACATACCTCCTCTTAATTTGTGCTCGTTAGCCACAACATGACACAACAAATTCTGTCTTCCACAACCAAGAACACTAGAATATTAATCCTATAATTGACAATACCCGGATGATGACATTATAGTATGTCGTAAGTACTCGGAGAATAAATACAATGTGAGCCATCACGGCGTTTTCCTCTCGTCTTTCAATAACCACACTAAAAAGCGTGTGTATGAAAGGATCCTGTCGAAAATAAGTAGACAGAATATGTTTAAATTATTTAACGAAACCTGTCTTATATATATATATATGTGTGTGTGTGTGCGCGTGTATGTGCGTGTGTGTATTGGGTGTATTTGGATAGCAGATAACCGTTTATACATGTTTATACATACACACACACACACACACACACACACACACACACACACACATATATATATATATATATGTATGCATCTATCTACCTATCTATCTGGGGCAATAAAGTCACTATACAGTTACTTACAATAACAATTAAAAGAAAGCAATTAATCAACAGTCCAGAAATTTATTATTAAAATGGATCTGATTAATTCTGATAAGTAACAATAAAATGTTATGTTAAACAATAGTAAATTAATTACCGATACAGTTTGAACTGCAAGCCACCTACTTCAATGCTTTGCTTTGTATAGTACTTGTATAGTGTCCTTTTTGGCACCATATATATATATATATATATATATATATATATATATATATATATATATATATATATATATGATGTCTGCGACTCGATTTCTGATAACGGCATTGTTTAATTCATTCAGAACTCTGGACGTCACGGATGTGAATCTTTAGTCATGTTAGTGTTTTAGATTCTTTTCTGCAGACGGACCAATTTTGGATTCCTCTTGCAGGAGAGGTTATATTAATATCTTAAATATCTGTCTATATTTCTGAGATGACGTATTATGTACATTATTTACATTATTCGGACGACTGTCCTCATCTTTGTCCCCCCTTTATATTTCTTTTTGCAGCTGCACAGGATAGCGTACACGCAGTCTTTAGTCATGTTCTCCTTTATGGGGGGGGGGGTCTTACTCTGGAGAGATACTTGCGAAGTGTCGTCAAGCTTTTGAGGTTGTCCTGATGTTATATCGACTGCAGATTCTTTGTATTTTCTCTGATAACTCCTTCACATAAGGTAGGCAGACTTTTTTTGAGTGTTGTTGTCCTCCTCTTGTACCCGCCTATCCCAGTTTTTTGGGGCTGCTGCCATATCCCCAAGGTAGTTGTTATGTTGTAGGGTACTACTTATACTGACCAATTCCTTATCTAATGTCTCTGGGTCGCCACTTATGACTTTTGCTCGGTGTTGTAAGCAGCGGACGATCTCTTTCTTTACGCTCTATGGATTGTGTGAGTTGAAATTGAGGTACTGCCCAGTGAATGTCAGTTTACGGTATACGGATGTCTTGAACCCATGCACTGTTCGATTGTTACTCTCTTTCTCCATTGTGAACTGTATCGAAGGTCTTATAGAGTTCACGTGGTCCGGTAGAACCTGGCCACAAAAATCTCCTGAGCCGACCAATCCTGGAAATGAATACAGTATGGGAACCATTAATTAGGAGTGCCAGAGAAAAGCAATAATAACAACAAAATTTGCAATATGAGCTCTGGTAAAAAAAACAAAAAAACAAAAACAAAAAACATGCAATGTTAACAGCAAAAAATTGCAATATGAGCACTGGTAAAAATTGTTGCTGAGACATTAGGTTTTAATACCCCGAAATTCATGAACAGATGTCCTCAAGGACACATGACACAGCGGATAAAGGCGTTTGTTAGATCCAGTGACAGGACCCAAAGAGTGTGAGTTCAATACCCGGTTAAGGCAGTGGAGAACTTTCAGAGGGAAATAAACAGGAGACAACTGACATCCATTAAACATGGCACGTGGAACTAGAACAGTCTACCCCAGTGAGCGAAATAAAGGTTTCAATTCGACATTCCAAACACCTGAAGAAGGCCGGAGCGTACAACGGCCGAAACGTTGTAATAAATATGGTGACAAAGATGAGGACAATAGTCCGAATAATGTAAATAAAGCAATACTTTAAACGTCCGGTGTTCTTACTGATTTTTGTCGCCTGCTTTACTCGACCGTCGCAAACACATTCATCACACTCTATCACAAATGCTGTGTTAATATTCTTATAGAAATTAACGTCAAAACTCTTAGCGACATCCGTTTGGGGTTTTTCATGTTCAACATGATTCAATTCAACATCTTTTTTTACTATCGTCCACTGATTTCCCTCAGAACGATCTAGAGCCAGGTTATCGTTTTACATGATGTTAACCTTCTTCAGCGTGTCTCCTGATGCAATCTATATATCTCAATTTCGGATCGAAACGATGGTCGTTTTCCTTCAGCCAGTTCACCGTATAGAAATTATTTAAGGACCGTGTCGTCTTTTTTTTTAACCTTATGACTACTCCATCGCAAACGAATTATTGGCGTCTCTATACTAGTAGAGTGACCGCGTTCGGGAATGTCATCGTCACACACGTAACTTTGTTGCTGGATACCTAATATACGGCGAATACCCGTAACATGTGTCTTCGGTAAGCGACCAAGGTCTCACCTGTAGACAACAACGAAGACAAAACACAAGTATTGTAAACCTTTCATACGAAATTCTGTGCTGAGGTCATAGACGTCCATTCAGTTTTCTAAAAGCCTTACTCTTCTAGACATACAGTAATTTATCCATACCTTCTATGACGACTATTTTTAGCTTATTTGCAATTGTGTCGGTTATATTTTTTGCACGAGTGAGATTTTTATCTCCACAATAAAAGATTATTTAAGGTTTTTCTCTATAAAATTTTATCTATGCTCTGGTATGTAACAAAGAAATTTAATTTTTAAATTACCGAATTTTTCGGTGTATAAGATGCATTTTTACTCGAAATGTTGATCCTATAATCTTCTCGTATCACACACACTGAAAGTATGAATAATAATGATAATAATAATAATAATAATAATAATAATAATAATAATAATAATAATATTTTCAGACTATTATTTTTTAGTGGCAGTGTATTTTGTCCAGTATTGTTTTTGTCGAAAAAAAAATGCCTGTGAAGCGCAAGAAGAAACTGGACAGAATTTTGTTGTTTATGTTCATTTTCAGGCACAAAATGTATATCGTCCGTATTAAGCCCTGTGGGAAGATGAATAATGTAACCACCACTAGCTTCCGTTTCGAATGCCAAGCAGTACAGCATGTCGTTTCCAAATTAATGGCACAGTGAATTTCGTCATCGTGCTCTTTTTTCTCACAGACGGTACCCAACTGACCCTAATATACTGTACCCGCCCGTGTGCTGATAGTTTATTAAATAATATGTCTGCTGCTTTAATTAATGTCAAGCTTTGTTCCTTGCATAGTATCAAAAGTTGTTCAATGTAGCTGATATTTCTGGTTGAATTTTAAATCTTTAGGGATATTTTTTATCTTAATTTTAACGTTCTTCCAAAGGTTAAATTATTATCACCAATCCATATTATTTGCTTTCTTTTTCTTTCTCCTTTTTCCCGTTTTCTTTTTTCTTTTCTCGTATTCATGTAGATCTTTTCTCATATTCGTTTTTTTATTCTCTTCTCTTCTATTCTTTTTTCTTCTTTTTCTTTGGTGTGATGACGTGTTGCCTTTTTAAATTTTCTTTTATTTCTCTTCCTTTTCCTTTTTTTTTTCCTTTTATTGTCTTTTTATCCTCTTTTTTTGCTTTTTCCTTTTATGGAAACCATTTATATTTTTCTTTTCCTTTTATGGTGTTTCTCTTTATGTCTTTTAAAAAGCCCTGAATAATGAAAAAAATATGGTGATGTTTCATAAGTAGCATTTTTAAATAGAATCATTTATAACCACCTTTGTCCCTCACCTGTCGAGATGCTTTCGCATAGAAACAAAAATGCATCGTTGTCGTGAGTACATTTCTGTCTGTATGTAATATCTTTATATTATATTATATATATATATATATATATATATATATATATATATATATATATATAACACGTGCACCCAGCCACACACACCTGAAAGCTAAATGACCAAACATAAGATTTATTTTAGGAGAAAGGCCTTCTTGGTTGGAGCAAACATTTTTCCAGCACTCCTTCATACATACAAAACTGGTTTTATATCTTCTCAAATATTCTGGCTTAGATGTATGCGTGCGTGCGAACGTGTTTTAAAAAGTGTAAAATACATCTACGGCCTGTTTATATGAGAATCTTAATAAAGAAAGAATGGCCTCTTGTAGGGTCCACAACTTTTAGAGGAATTTCTCTTGTTGCTTATAGAAAGGAAGTCAACTTCAGCCCGTTCTTCAACAGCGTTCATTTTCACATTCTTCTTTTTTTGACGTTATTTACATTATTCGGACTATTGTTCTCATCCTTGTCGCTATGTTTATTATGTTTCGGCTGTTGTACGTTACGGTTGGAATGTCGAGCTAAACCCTTTATTTCGCTTACTGGGGTAGACTGTTCTGTTCCACGTGCCATGTTTAATGAATGTCAGTTATCAGTAATCTCCTTGTTAATTTTCCTCTGAAAGTTCTCCACTGCCTTAACCGGGTATTGAACTCACACTCTTTGGGTCCTGTCACTGGATCTAACTAACTCCTTTATCCACTGTGCCATGTGCCATTGATGATAAAAAAAAGAATAGTTACAGTCAGCTTCGTCTCTGTCGACAATTGAATAAACATAAGAAAAAACATTATAACTATTCAATAAAAGCGTTACGGATACAAGAGCAACTGACAACACTAATGGGCGTAATCAAGCCGGCCATCAGGTTCGCAACTCCTTGAATGACAGATATTACTCGAATATTGTCAACAGCTTTTATGGAAGCACGCACCTATTATTATCCCCGGTCTCGTCTTTCAACGACGTTGCTCTTTGTGATCAAGAATAATAATAAAAAAAAAAAAACAGAAATCTGAAAAATCGTAAAAAAAATGTAAACAAAAACATCTACACAAGAATTCAAGATGGCGTCTGAATCTCAGTCGATATTGACGGCGCAGGCTCAGTTATTTGACCGGAAATATTCACATGAGAGCGGTTTGCAAATCATTATATTCACTGATGTATGCGCCTGTGGACTTGAATGAAATTAGTTAGAGATTCAGTAAAGCATTTACAAAAGTGCCTATCAGTCTTGCCTGGAATTCGCAAGATTCAAGAAGAGACTGGTGCTGGTGTTTTTAAAAATATATTATGAATACAAAGCGTAAGTATATATTTGAACGAGCATACATTTATTTAGGCATATGTTCTGTACATATAAGCATGTTTGTAGCGGGACATAAATAACCAATAACAGATTTTTTGCTTATATTACATACTTAATAAAGAAATACCAAGAAAAACCTAACAAAAATAACATCATATTTTCAGAATGCCTTGAAATCCGTACAAATGACAAAAAAAATCTATTAACGAAGGAAAGGAAGCCATGCTGTCATTTTCAACACGCCACGGTTCTTCAGAAAAGTGCTTTGTACAATTAGATCGGTAACTGAAGAAATAAAAAAAAATCTATGTTCTGAGACTGCTGTGGGTATCGAAATCAACCCAACAATAGGTTGATATATTCTTTATTCTTCTTTTCCCTGCAAGATGTGCAGGGTCATGGCACTCCCCAACCTGTTGTTGTTCTAAAGTAACTTTTAGCGCTAATACCCCTACTTGTAAGTATTTTGTCATCTACTTGCACAAAATCTTTAACTAGGTTATTTGCTAATTCCTGCCTGAATTTCTGGGATGTTGAGTCTTCCTTAATTACATTATTAAACTATTATTCTCATCTTTGTTGTTATTATCACAACGTTTCAGCTATTGTGCCCTCCGGTCTTCATCAGGTATGTGTCGATCCGGGCAACATACAGGGAATTTAGAACTAAACCCTTTATTTAATACATGAGGATAGACTGTTCTCGTTCCACTACACTAGTGATATCTCGTTTAATCCTTATTTTTAGTACCGATGGGTCTGACAGTGTTTACTTGGACACAGAGAAAACAGGGGAAGCAATAAAGGAACAGTACTAAAAATAAAATACAGGAGCCATGCCTAGACCAAGGGAGGCGGATAGAGACAGTCTATCCCGTAGATTAAATAAAGTGTTTAATTGGGAATTCTCTGTAGGATATCCGGATCTACATACACCTGATGAAGTCCGGAGGGTACAACGGTCGAAGCGTTATGAAAAAAAAAAACAAAAAAAAAACAAACAAAACAGACGGAGACAAGAGTCCGAACAGAAATAATAAATAAATAGGTTTTCTTTCTATTCTTTTCTCCCTATTTCTTTTCTCCGTATTTGTTTTCTCCCTATATTTTTCTTCCTGTTTATTTTCTCCCTATTTCTTTTCTCCCTGTTTCTTTTCTCCCTATATTTTTCTTCCTGTTTATTTTCTCCCTATTTCTTTTCTCCCTGTTTCTTTTCTCCCTGTTTCTTTTCTCCCTATATTTTTCTTCCTGTTTCTTTTCTCCCTATTTCTTTTCTCCGTATTTGTTTTCTCCCTATATTTTTCTTCCTGTTTATTTTCTCCCTATTTCTTTTCTCCCTGTTTCTTTTCTCCCTGTTTCTTTTCTCGCTGTTTCTTTTCTCCCTATATTTTTCTTCCTGTTTCTTTTCTCCCTATTTCTTTTCTCCCTGTTTCTTTTCTCCCTATATTTTTCTTCCTGTTTCTTTTCTCCCTATTTCTTTTCTCCGTATTTGTTTTCTCCCTATATTTTTCTTCCTGTTTATTTTCTCCCTATTTCTTTTCTCCCTGTTTCTTTTCTCCCTGTTTCTTTTCTCCCTATATTTTTCTTCCTGTTTCTTTTCTCCCTATTTCTTTTCTCCGTATTTGTTTTCTCCCTATATTTTTCTTCCTGTTTATTTTCTCCCTATTTCTTTTCTCCCTGTTTCTTTTCTCCCTGTTTCTTTTCTCCCTATATTTTTCTTCCTGTTTCTTTTCTCCCTATTTCTTTTCTCCGTATTTGTTTTCTCCCTATATTTTTCTTCCTGTTTATTTTCTCCCTATTTCTTTTCTCCCTGTTTCTTTTCTCCCTGTTTCTTTTCTCCCTATATTTTTCTTCCTGTTTCTTTTCTCCCTATTTCTTTTCTCCCTGTTTCTTTTCTCCCTATTTCTTTTCTTCCAAATTCTTTTCTCGCTATTTCTTTTCTCCGTATTTGTTTCTTCCTTTTTCTTTTCTCCCTGTTTCTTTTCTTTTCAACATAACCTGTGAGCGTTAGATTTCACAGCAGAATTTCATCATTGTGTAATTCTAAAGCTTTCAGTTTTCTCTTTCTGATTGTAATCATAATTTTTTTTTAAATATTTTTCTTGAAGCTTCATTTTAGTCACTTTTTCAGCCCATGGTATTCAGAGAATCCTTTTGTTGAACTCTTCGTCTGTGATGAGATTGTTCAGCATTCACTGCCAAATAGGAAGACTGTATTTCGTAACAGTTCAGTACACTTTTCTTTGTTTCTAATGAGTTTTTCTTGTTTCATAATACTTTGCTTTGCTTTTGAAAGGCATCTTTATCTTCAAATTTCAGTGTCGTAATTTTCATCGTTTTTTCATATTTAAAATTTTGTACTTTAATTTTTGTACCGATTTGTAATTCGCATTTTGAGGTGTTACTTTTGCTGATAACCCTTTATTTTTTCTAGATTATATGTTATTTACCACCGTTCCTCTTGCCTTCACTCTCTCCTGTGAGTATCATATTTACCAAGCCCAGTTTTCTCATTATGTACCGAACAAATTTCAATTTCCTTTTTGTTTCTATTTTCTCTAAAACATTGTCGTTGTTTATATGTTCGATCCATGGTATTCTCAGCATCTTTCTGTAGAATATTTATGTTGCTTCAAGTCTCTTCCTTTCAGTGTGGAGATTGTTTAGCATTCGCTGCCATATTGGAGCACTGATATTGCGTAAGAGCCCAGTATTCCTTTCTTTGTTTCTAACGAAATTTTTCTGTTTCTTAATACTCTGCTTAACTTCTAGAAGGCATCTTTCGCTATCCCAATACGACTTCGGATTTCAGTGTCGCACTTTCCGTCCTCTGTTAAAATATTTCCCAGATAATTAAATTTTTGTACGTGTTTGATTTTGCTATCATCAATTTGCAATTTTCACGTTGGGCGGTTCCTTTTGCTGATAACCATTCATTCTGTCTTCTTGCAAATGATGCTTAGTCCTTTCTTCATGCTTTCATTTACTATCTTCTGTAAGAATTCCTGAAATTCCTTATCTATTATCGAATGACCTTATAAATTCAAACGTTGTCGATCTAGTTTCATTGTCGTGAGTTCAATCCCTGAGTAAGATATAGTAGAACGCCAGATTCTGGTTTAGTGGAAGAGACGATTGGCATCACAAGGACGAATTAACCAGGAAAAATTATTTGGTGGGTGTATTGGAATAAAAACAATCTACCCTCGTGAAATGAATAAAATTCCTGAAGAAATCTTGATGTTAGAACAGTCGAAACTTCATGACTAGTCAGATTAAATCAGTGTATAATAGAACTAAGACAGAAATATCAACTAGTAAAATCCATCGTAGATATTTAGAACTATGAAATATTCATTTATATATAGTCACGGATTATACACAGTTTAAATAAAATAAGCATCACATTAAAATTAAAAACGTAAGAGAGACAAAACGGCACACACACACACATATACACACACACACACACACACACACACACATATATATATATATATATATATATATATATATATATATATATATATATAGTAAAAAAAAAACAAAAAAACCGGTAGAGTTAATTAATTAAAACGGAAACTTGCTCAATACACTAAGTAGAAGAAAATCTAAAAAAAAAAAAAAAACCTAGTGAGGTTTCATCTAACGAATATTCAGTGTACTACTGGCTCCAGTATTACCTTGAAGATAAGTTAGGGGAAACAGTGGTAGTTAGGTTCTGGCTCACTAGGTTACACACACACACACACACACATATATATATATATATATATATATATATGTGTGTGTGTGTCTCTCTCTCTCTGTGTGTGTGCATATTTTGGCAGCTTACAAGTGTTTATTCGAAGAATAAGTACGTAAAAATTAGCCTTCCTCATTAACTTACTGTTAATTCCTTAAATAATAAGATCCTTATATTTGAAATTGTTGTTAGAGGGAAGACCCATGCCAAGTACTTTCGATAATTTCAAATTGTCATCTTCAGGGCGCAATTTCCCCATACTTAGGCAAACAGTAAGATGCAATACGAGTGGATCGAAATTTTTCTAATTATTCTATTTATTGACAGTTGTATGGAATCTTTTGGAGCGTGTGATGCCGCGACGCTAGAGTTTCTTGTTCAAATCGCTCAAGTGAGAATTTTGTTTGCATTTTGAAAAGTTATATGTATTTATCTGTTAAAGTGAAATGGACTTAAGTATAATCCAATTAGTAGAGTAAAAATGTCTTAGTAGTTTTCCACAGAACTTAAGACTCTGTGCTGCAGATCTGATGTCGTAAATATATTAGAGTGTGCAGCTTACATTTTATATCATAAAGGAACAATTTATACAAAGAAATAAATAGCAATGTTAATCCTCATTAAGTCCTTGTTAGCGAAGTGATTTTCATCATTAAGCGCATTAACGTATAAGCTGCACGCTTTTATATATAATATATAATATAATATAATATAAAAGACTCAAACACTAATATTCCATGGTTATAATTTATTGCATTGGAATCGTAATCACGATCCAATTCATCAGATCTACAAATTCAAAAATTCTTACTGTGTCCTGGACATTGAGTTCTACCTGTATTCTATCCTCTTGGGAATATCTATCTATCTATCTATCTATCTATCTATCTATCTATCTATCTATATATATATATATTGACTACTAATATTATCAATCTCTCTCTCTCTCTCTTTATATATATATATATATTGACTACTAATATTATCAATCTCTCTCTCTCTCTCTCTCTCTCTATATATATATATATATATATATATATTGACCATTAATATTATCAATCTCTCTCTCTTTCTCTCTCTCTCTCTCTCTCTCTCTATATATATATATATATATACTGACCACAAATAATATCAATCTCTCTCTCTCTCTCTCTCTCTATATATATATATATATATATATATATATGCATGTATATATATATATATATATATATATATATATATATATATATATATATATATATATATATATATATGTATATATTCATACATGTTTCATTAAATAATATAGACAAGTGTTGTCTGTTTATTTTATGTAAATTATTTTCATAACGTCTGGTAAGCTTAATAACATTATTATTAAATGAAGAAAATCATAATATTAATACATATCTGTGTGTGTGTGCCAGGACAGATATTGTACAAATGTTTAGTGATATTTTCTTCGTTTCTAACGAAATATTCCCTTTGCCTAGCTCTTGGAAAAAATAACCTTTCATTATTCAAATGTATCTTCAGATTTCGTTCCCTCGTTTTTCATGCTTCGCAAAATACACTCCCCAGATACCTAAATCTTCATTTGCACTTGGATGAAAAAGAAATTTTAAAAAATAAAAACAATCTAGGCTTTATATAAAATGCAACATCAAAGAATTTTGGCTTATTTCTTCCTCCTCTAACAAGAATGGTACTTCACCAAGAGAATGGTAGCTCACAAAATTACATATCAGGTCGATATGAGAAGAGGCGACGAGAAATGCCAAGTTTCTCCGATTCTGTATAGAACACGGCCGTCGTCACTGATAAATGCTTCTCTTTGTGCACTCGACTTGTTGCCATCCGCGTCGAATCTCCGGGTAATCATTTGAGAAATCCCTTTCTCTCTTCCATCAGAATGGCTGATGCTAACATCCAGGAGAATTACTAGTTGGACCTTCTCGGGCTAAAATTCTCGGCTGACATGAAAGGGAAAGACTATATTGGATCCCTTGCTGCGTCTTTTTTACTGTAATCGAGCAACAGCGCGACTGGTTCACTGGGTCGTGCTAGACAATTTTTCTGTTCAGAACCTATCTTACATATCTATATCTACTATTCGTCTATGCGTATAATATTGCTGCCAGATAGGGTCCCAGTGCCTTCTTTAGAGATTCTCGATTATTATGGGATCCACCCTTTTCAGATATAAATGGACTCGTCCTGATGCCATAAAATAGCCACAGTCAGTCAGAGAGTCTGAAGGTAGAGGAATAGGTTGGAGAAACAGAGTGGAAAGTACATAGATACTGTGATTGAGTTGAAGTTAGAAGTCAGTTACAAGTACGCCCGACTCTAAGGAAGTTTACTTCGAGACTGTATATAGCGATCTTTGATTAATACTAACCGGCGTTCCTGGATTTTACTAACAGCATTACCTTTTGTATTTTGTGTAAATACATTTAATTTCTTACTTTAAATACTTGCGTTTGTCATTTATTGGAGACCTATTTTTCATGCGGAATCCACAACAACTTGGCGAACGAGGATTCGAAACTCACGCGGATAACCCACATCAACTTGGCGAACGAGGATTAGAAATTCACGCGGATAACCCATAACAATTTGGCGAACGAAGATGCGAAACTCACCCGGAAAGAAAAACTTTTCGTACGCCTAACAACAAACAACTTGGCGAACACACGCGGAAAAACTAATCAACAGAAGAAAAATCCTTCCCTCGTCGTTCAACAACAAATTAGCGACAAACAATTTCGAGGAGTAATAATACATAAAATTGAGTTATCATGGAAGATTTTAAAAATATGTTGGTACAACTGATAAGACACCAAAATGAGCAACAATTACAAATGCAGAAATACCAAAATGATCAACAGTTACACCTACAAGAAAAATGGCAAAAGCAAATATTACAAACGCAAAAGGAAAATCAAGATAGACAAACAGAGCTCCCGGAACTAATATTGAAAGTAGCGGGCAGCAAGCAATTAGATATTGGAAAAGAAGCAACATTTTCGCAAGACGCAGTGTGGAATACCATAGAGATTTTCAAATATTCTCTAGATGAGGACAAAAATTTTGGAGATTACTTCAGAAGACATGAAGACATCTTTAACATAGACTGTCAAAATTGGACAGAAGCAAAAAAGCTACGTCTATTGCTTAGAAAATTAGGAACTGAAGAATATACAAAGTTCGTGGATTATATCTTGCCAAAAAAGACGAACGAATTAAAATTTGACGAAGCAGTGACATGTCTTAAAGAACTCTTCAGCCCCAAAACATCACTCTTCCATAGGAGGTGGAAATGCCTTAACCTGGTAAAGGGTGATAATGAGGATTATTCCACGTTTGCTGCAATCGTAAATAAACATTGTGACGACTTCAAACTAGCGGAATTAACACCGGGCAATTTTAAATGCCCCATCTTTGTTCAAGGGCTAGTTTCTACAAAAGATAGCGAAATGCGCAGAAGAATGCTTGCAAAATTACAAAATGAACCGGGTCTAACATTACAGCAATTATCGGAAGATTGCCAGAGATGTGTAAGTATGAAGAAAGACGCAAATGACATTGAACAATCAGCTGTTTCTTATATACGTAAGTTAAATAATAGTCTACGTTCTTCACCCTCCCCGGAAAGAAAACTAAAATTTTACGACAATGAAAAAAGATTCTCATCCTCCCAGGAAAGAAAAAGAAAATATTATGATAAGAGAAGAAATACAACATACAGGACAAATTATGACGGTTATCGAAACAAATATAAGCCCCCTCCATCATGTTATCGATGTGGAGGATTACATTAGAACAAGGATTGCCGCTTCAGATATAAAAACTGTCATGAATGTGGAAAAAAAGGCCACAAGGCATCCGAATGTAGAAATAGAAAAGATACTAATAGAATAAGAGCTACAAGAATGAATAATGATGACAACACCTATGTAAGGAAATATGTAGAAGTGGAAATTTTAAACAAAAAGATTAAATTACAACTGGATTCGGGTTCCGACCTCACGATAATCAACTTACAGACATGGAAAAAACTCAACAGACCTACCATGTTACACACTCAAAAAATTGCCAAGTCGGTTACAGGCAAACGAATAAAACTTGAGGGAGAAATAATAGTGAATGTTAAATTTCACGGCAAAACAAAAAACTTAAGATATACGTCATGAAAGATATTGAAAATTTAGTAGGTATCGAGTGGATGCAGAAATTCAACGTTTGGGACCTACCTATCAACTCGTTTTGCAAAAAGTTAGAGGTTGAACCATCAGATACCATAAAATTGAAGGAAGAATTATACAAGCAATTTCCTGAGGTATTTTCAAGTGGGTTGGGACGATACAACAAATTTAAGACCAAAATAGAATTAAAAGAAAACGTCCAACCAATTTTCAGAAAGAAGCGAAATGTACCGTTTGCTACTATAGAAAAAAAAGACAAATAATTGGAGAGACTTGAACAAACTGGGATTTTATCTATAACAGAGTTTAGTGAGTGGGCTGCGCCGGTGGTTTACGTAAAAATGAAGTCAGGAGAAATTCGCGTATGCGCAGATTTTTCGACGGGACTCAACAAAGGAGTAGAAGACCACCATTACCCACTACCGAGCCCAGAAGAAATATTTACAAAGCTCAACGGAGGTAAGATATTTTCAAAAATAGATCTTAGTGAGGCTAATCTACAAATTCCACTACAAGAGACTACGAAAATCCCTTGCATTAATACGCACAAGGGATTGAATAAATTCAACAGACTACCATTCGGAGTAAAAGTTGCTCCTGCAATTTTTCAACAAACAATGCACACAATATTAACTCCCCCCCAAAAGGGATCTAAGGAGGGGGGTATTATGGGATCCATCCTTTTCTGATATAAATGGACTCGTCCTGCTGCCATAAAATAGCCACAGCCAGTCAGTCAGTCAGAGAGTCTGAAGGTAGAGGAACAGGGTGGAGAAACAGAGTGGAAAGTACATAGACACTGTGATTGAGTTGACGTTAGAAGTCAGTTACAAGGACGCCCGACTCTAAAGAAGTTTACTTCGAGACTGTATATAGCGATCTTTGATTAATACTAACCGGCGTTCCTGGATTTTACTAACAGCATTACCTTTTGTATTTTGTGTAAATACATTTAATTTCTTAGCTTAAATGCTTGCGTTTGTCATTTATTGGAGACCGATTTCTTACGCGAAATCCAAACAATAATCTGCAATATTAATGGTCATGACCTGGTATCTCGGCGTCAGTCACTTTCTCGCCGCCGTAAAGTTACTTCCCTCTGCCTTTTCTATAAATACTTTCACGGTAATTGTTCAGATGAACTCTTTACTATGGTACCTAGACTTTATGAATTTTTTATATACCGTACTTCTGAACACTAATGGCTATATCCCAATCTTCATAAATACGTTGGGCATTATTGTAAGTTGGGGTAATATGCCGTCTACGTAGTCTACCACTAGCAGTGGTTTACCTACTTCACGCCGCTGGCGAGTATTGTATTTTGTTGATGTTATAATCATTACCATTTCATTTCCAAACTCCGTTTTGGTTATTTCTTATTCAGTAACCTTTCCTAGGTTACAACAGAATTTAGGCGCATTACTACATTGGCAACAGGGTTTCATCGATCTCCAGTTGAATTGGCTTGATGTAACCGTAAGTTCTATGCTAAAAGTTTCCTTTCTCGCACTTCTCGCTTGTTGAACTCTCCACGGCTTTCCATTTGACATTGATCTTCAAAAATTTAAATGCAATGTCAATCGTCATTTACTGTCTTCCGGCTTATTCTTCTTGTGTTCCCGCTCCTTAGTAATGTTTTTGCTTGCTAATTATTTCACATCCCGTATCCTCTCGTGTCTTAGTGTCTTTAATGCTTTGCTTGGGGTAAATCCGATTTTAAAAATGTCTTTGCTCAAGTAGAGATGGGGAATTCTATGCAAAATATATCCGTTTGAACATAGAGATCGCTTCTTAGCCGTCTTTTCACAATGTGTGCCGCAGAAATGTCTACTCACTTCCTGATTTTAAGTGTAAGTGTCTTTCTAGTTCCCATTCTCTTTAAAACGTCCCCGCTGTTCAAGTATTTTGTCTAGAGTATGCTCATCATGCGCCTGTAGAACCACTATTCTGTCGCGTTAAGAGTCGTCTACATCTCTGAGGAGTTTTTCTCACATTTCCTGCCATATAGAAGGAGATATAACATAGCAGTTAATTAATCGCTTTTTCTTTGTTTACTATGTCTTAATACATTGCTTATTTTCTGGAAGGCATCTTTCGTTATTCCTGTACGTCATCGCATTTCTGCGTCCTAGATATGAGAATGAACTGCATCTTTCAGTAAGGACTCTATCGAGAGATTCGATGTTTTATGGAGCCTGGAACCACCTCTTAATTGCTGTCGTTCACAGGTTCACTCTGACACAGAGTGGTAGCACTTGTTAGGGGCTTCCAGTTATGGGAAATAGTGAAACATAAAATAGGGATTAAAATAATATGAAATTCTAAAAATACATTTTTAAATTAACAATTCTAGAAATAGATTTTAATGGTAAAAAAACAACAAATGTCTAGCAATAGATTTTAATGGTAAAAAAACAACAAATTTCTAGCAATAGATTTTAATGGTAAAAAAACAACAAATTTCTAGCCATAGATTTTAATGGTAAAAAAAACAACAAATTTCTAGCAATAGATTTTAATGGTAAAAAAAACAACAAATTTCTAGCAATAGATTTTAATGGTAAAAAAAACAACAAATTTCTAGCAATAGATTTTAATGGTAAGAAAAAACAACAAATTTCTAGCAATAGATTTTAATAGTAATCTGTTGCTGGTAATTTTTAATATTAAAATCTGTCGCTGATAATTTTTTTATTCCAGCATCAGATTGTGATTTGATATTTGTCGTTGCCGCGGTAAAACGAAAGAAAGTTTTGTTAAAACATAAGAAAGTGTTATGTACTTAGAGACATTGAAACAAGAAGGGTTAATACCAAAAATCCGTGGCAAGAATTGAGGATTTAATTCACACATAAACGAATTGAATTGTATTTCGGACAGTTTGAACAATAGATAAGTGACCCAGACTTAGATGGTAATGCTGATTGCCACAGCTGCAAATGCGGGCTGGAAAGCGAAAAACTAGATTTTGTAAACAACGGAATTTGGAACTGAGTTTTCTTGGTCGTAAAATGGTCGAGGTAGCAGGCGTAGATAAGGCATCAAGCAGGATAGAAGAACCACCAACGTTCATTGAAGAGGTCGGTGAAAGAGTATCATAAAATAGAGGGTGGAGAGAGAGAGAATTCCCCAAAGTTATGACTTAAAACGGAGGGAATTCAGAGAAAGGCTCCTACCTCGCCATACCCCACCCCATGTTAGTTCGAGTAAATGTCAATAAATACGAATGCGTGAATCGAATTCGGCAGACGAGTCGTAAGATTCGTCGGCGACTGTCGAACTCTCTGCATTAGTAGAGAGGAACCCGGACGAGGCTTTGCCGAAGGGCAAGGTTTCGTCCGGGGAAGTTGACAGGGTCTGAACCCGTCTAGGCGGGTTCAAAAAGGCTATATTTTTGTCCGAGCCTACGGGCTCGGAGATACCCACTTTAAACCGGCCTTGTGCCACATTCGATCCTCGTGGGTGGATAGATAAATACCGACGAGTCGTACAAGAGAGGAGAGGCAGAAGAGACGGAGACGAGACCAGGGACAGGAGAGAGGCCCACGTAATTATCTGCGACGACAGCCTCCGATAGGTCAACAATAGTATCACTTCCGATTTTAGACGCGGGCTGGGCTGAGAATTAATCGCACGGGGACTCTGATATAAACCAATTGTTGTACGGAAGACTGATATATATATATAAAAAAAAAAAACATTATCTACTTTTGTTTCATTTATTCGAGTGTTATTTTTTTCTGTACGTCATCATCCTGAATGTATCAACGCAAGAAGATACCTGCAACGATTCGATCTTGGCTTCCTTATGACCAAATTGATTGAACCAGTCGCGCTGTTGCTCGATTACAGTAAAAAAAAAAATCCAGCAATAGATTTTAATAGTAAAAAAAATTACGAAAGCTACCAAGAAAACTATATTCCTGCAGTAAATGACTCATAAGGTGTTGATATGCCATTAAGCTAACCAAACCACAAAATGGGTACGTTATTCAGGTAGTTAAATTTCTATACCGTCTTGAATTTGAGGTCTGTAATAGGTACCTCACTTCTTGAGCAAAATTCTCTCTTAGTTTTTCCTTTCTTCTTGTTTTTCTTTATTAATCTAGATATGATACCCAGAAGAAGGCTACTGACTTCTTGAATCAACAAACAGTCAGTAGAGATAGCGATTGTCAATGAATATATTGACAGATCCTGCCGCTATTACGCAATTTGGACTCTTATTTCCTGAATTCTTTTCAAAGTGAAAGAGAATGGAGAGTGCCTAAATGAGAAATTTCATTTGGCGTTTCTGTTTGAATTCCTGGAATGAGGAATTATGATTATTTACATTATTTACGTGTGCGCTATTGTCCTATCATCTTTGTTGTTATAAACCCAATGTTTTGCCCTTCATCAGATTGTCCATCTAGGTAACTTTAATCTACGGGAGTAGACTGTCCAGCTGACCATATCTAAGGATATATTGTCTACATTTTATTTAATGCCACTCCGTTATTCCTCGCTCCGTATACCCTGGCCAGGGATTGAACTCATAATTACGATGTCATTTAATTTACGAACCAACGCTTGGACAATCTTGAGTAAGAGAACTTAGGACTTCCCTGCTGTCACGCATATGTATGTATGTATGTATATATATATATATATATATATATATATATATATATATATATATATATAGAGAGAGAGAGAGAGAGAGAGAGAGAGAGAGAGAGAGAGAGTGCGATGGCTAAATTGTCGCAATTTTATATTTTTAAATTCGTGCATAGGCTTTGTTTTGTTTTATTTTTATTTTCTCAACTGCACATATAGTAGGGTCAGCTGACCACCGCTTGTGAGAAAAAGACAACTATGTCTCAATTCAGTTTGCCAGGAATCTGTAAACGACGTGCTGTACTGCTTGGTATTTGCGCCTGAAGCTTCAATATGTTTGGGTGTCAATCTCAGGAGAGAGCAAAGGATTCGGAAAGAGTTGGATGAGTCTAATGGTGCTTACGAAGGTAAACTCATTCTGATCGCAGGATCTCCAGAATTTGTTGGTGAGGGCCTCAAACACAGCATGGAGAGCTATATCAAGTACCTTTAGGAGCTAGTGTTGTCCTGAGTCAAGAGAGTGTCTACTGGAAGATCTTATGTCTAGCAACAGGATTCTGCCGCATCCTACACAAGCAGGAAGACCCAATCATGGTTGTCAGGCAATTTCTGCGATTACATCAACCTTTACATATGGCCACCTAACTCCCCAGACTGCAACACCCTTAATTAGTATGTGTCGGACGCCAAAGATGAATTTGAACAGCAACAAAGGTACGAACAGAAACATCTGGAATTGCAAGAATTATTGTTACGTGCAATGACAAATAAGGAGAAAAAATCCGAGAACGAAACAGTTCTCTCACAAGACGCTCTTTGCAGTAATATCGAAGATTTCAAGTACGCACCCGACGAAGATAAAACTTTTGCAAATTACTTCCGAAGGTACGAAGATCTATATGATTTTGACTGCAAAGATTGGTCAGACGCACGTAAAGTACGCCTATTACTAAGAAAATTAGGTACAGGCGACTATACCAAATTCGTAGATTATATCCTTCCCAGAAAAAACAAGCGAGTTAACGTTCAAAGAATCCATAAAACTGCTAACGGAACTTTTCAGTCATAATATTCCCTATTCCATAAAAGATGGAAATGCTTGATTGAACCTTACAAAAAAGGACAGCGAAGATTATATAACTTTCGCATCCAATGTCAACAAATATTGTGTCGACTTCAAATTATCGGAACTCAGCGCGGACAATTTCAAATGCTTATTTTATGTCCAAGGCCTGGTTTCAACCAAAGACGCGGAAATGAGACGCATAATACTTACTAAATTGGAGAGTGAACAAGATCTGACACTTCAAAAACTAGCCGAAGACTGCCAGAGATGCATCAGTGTGAAGAAAGACTCAAAAGACAGAACAAGCTGGCATAGCACACGTACGCAAAGTACGAAGGCAAACGAATTTTCCCTCCTCACAAACAAACCGAACCGATTTTCCCGCCTCAAGAGAAGGTAAAACATAATTTTCTAATTATAATCAACATAAAAAAAAATACTACCACCCAGTCCATGCTATCGTTGTGGATCTTGGCATTGGGTTAAAGATTGTACATATTGTTTTAAAACTTGTCTATCATGTAAAAAAAATTGTCCACAAAAGTTCTCATTGTTGGTATAGAAAAGAAAGCAAAATCAGAATAAGAATCACGAGGACTGATCAAGCAGATGAGACTAATATAAGAAAATATGTACAAGTTGAAATGCAAAACAGAAAAGTTAGGTTACAGCCATGGCGTTCTATATTAACAGGCCTCTGCGTAACGCCGCTACCTCTGTAGACTGGAGGCCGGCTGACAATTAGATCGTTTTAGTTTCAGTTTGAGCGAACTGCTGCGTACTGTGTACTCTTATGTTGTTGGCTCGAGAAATTCAAAGGAATCTTTTAATTTTACCTTTGGTTGGAATATCATTTAACTTATTTATTTGAAATAAATATATTTGATTATTTTAGTTTGAGTCCATACATTATTTATATTTAAATTGTAAAAAGTAAACTTTGGTGCTTAAATTTACTCGCACAAAAAGATTTACTTAAGTTTAAAAAGCCTTAACATTTTTAAATTAAAGTTTAATTCATTTTTGGTATTTTCCTTCTTTAAGTTTGTTCAACATTTTTCTATTAAAAGTTTAAGTTTGAATAATAAATTTTAATAAAATTTTAACAGAGAAAGGTTCATTAACATTTCTCTATTAAAACTTTATCCAACATTTCCATTAAAAGTAAAAAAAAACAAAAAACAAACGAATTCTTTTCGCGCTTTTGTTTCCAAAGTTAAAGAATAAATGATTATTTTTACTACATTAGTTACCAATTGGTGAACTGTAAGTATTTTTTTTACTTATTAGAATTAAAGAAAAAAATAACAATAATTAATTTATTACATGCAGTTAATGTCAATATTTTAATTTATTTTTTTAATTTTTTCTTTTTCTTTTTTTTTTAAGGGTCACCTTTTTTACGTCTTTTGACTACAAAATTTATTTTACAAGACAATTGTAATAATGCCATTTTATTTATATTTATTTTAATATTTTTCTGATATTGTTGTTAAAGGACAAAATGCATTATTTTTACTTTACTTTTAATTGTTTTTTTTAAGGTAAAAAAAAAGGTTATATATATATCTATTTATATAGTTTAAAGCGTATTAAAATAACCAAACTAAAGGAAAGGCTACTTATGAATGTTTTTAAATTTAATATAAAGTTTTAAAGTAAACAACATTGGCCTTCAAATTTTGATATCATAAAAGTTAATGGAAAAATACGTCCAAAAAATCCACCATCTGTATGGTCAGGTGTGCCAAGTAGTCAACTCAAATACCAACACCCTCAGCTGTTCAAAGGAATATAAAAAAAAACCTCCAGTACTGTTAGAAATCAAATTGCTGATGAACATAATGCTTTTTTAGAATTAGATAAAATTATACAAATTTGAAAGAAAGTCTGCTTAACAACAAGAAATACTTTATATGTCCAGTTGTAGCATTTTTGGATGAAAATATTTTAACTGTTCAATTATCAAAATCTATTGATGATATTCCTCTCTTTATGTTGAAAATTTATAACAATTTGCGCTTTGAAACATTTCATTATGGACTTAAGTGTTATATCAGCAGCCTGTCCAAAAATCGTATAAATACAGTTGATACTTGGTCAAAACTGGAAGTAATTGTCCGATATTTAAATTCTATGGCTTTTGATCACAAGAATAATATCATGAGTCAACAATTTTTATCAATGGCTCCCAAAATGGTTGGAATAAAATACAGCTCAGATATAGTAGTGCATGCTTTTGGGTACTATGCAAGGTCACGGACATTGGATAATGAATTAAGATATGATTTTCAATTACCCTCATTAGCAACATTATGAAGGATGACGTCAAAAGTTTCAAAACTTAATGAAAAATCTTTTTTTTATGTATATTTAATACTCTTAATACCAGTCAAAAAGGGTTCAAAATTCTCCATGATGAAGTATATATCAAAAAGATGTTGCTATATCAACTATTTGGTAAATCAGTTGACAATCCATCTGTACTTGCTCAAACAGTACTTGGTATAATGTTGATATGTCTCAATGGCGGTCCAAATTTTCTTACAAAATTGATTGCAATTTCAAAATTAACACCCGCCTTTTTATTTGAACAAATTGAGTTAACAGTCCAAGCCATCACATCTGTACCAGCTGATGTAAAGGCTATTATATGTGATGGCAACCGCGTAAATCAAGCTTTTTTGAAATTATATCCTACACTTCGTGAAAAACCTTGGTTAACTGAAGATAATAAACATTTGCTTTTTGATTATGTTCATCTGTTGAAAAATATTCGCAATTTGTGGCTGACAGAAAAAACAGGAGAACTAATCTTTGATGATGATGGAGTAAGTCGAGTTGCAAAATGGACACATCTTAAACAGTTATATCGTTTTGAATCTGAAAGACTAGTCAAACTTTTAGATTTAAATGAAATTTCCATTGCTCCAAAGCCAATAGAAAGACAACGGGTTTCTACTTGCCTCAGAGTGTTTTCTGAAAAAAACATATAATGCACTTCTCACTCAGTCTGAAATAAGTGCAGGTAAGAATGATACTGCCCTCTTCATAAACAAGGTTTTGACATGGTCCAGTTCCTTGTATCACGGTGATAGTCCAAGGTAGAACCAATAAAGAAGAACTTGAACACGGATATGGTTAACACAGATATATTACAAACAGGAATATATACAGAGAAGTAGAAGTATTAGTATGAACAATCAGGGTTAGTAGAGAGAACAATGTAGTTTCAACCAGTATCACTAGTCCAATATCTTGCAGTAATTGTCTGAACGCGACTCTGTTTCGGACTGCCTCTGACTCGACTCTTGACTCGACTTGAACTACTGACTGACTGACTGACTCGAACCACTGACTATATTTAGCCACCGCCTCGTTCGGCTTCCTCTCTGCCCGAAGGCAGAGAGTTCAACCGAACAGTTGCTCAGGAAGTGAGCGACTGACGAATATAAGTCTCCCCTCCCCCACTGGGGGAGCATGTAACATAAGGTCGGTTATTTATTGTGGGTTCTCCGAGCCCGTGGGCTCGGCCCCCAAATATGCCCATTGTACCCGTATAAACGGGTTCAGGATCGGTTTACCTCCCTGAAAGAGAATCTGCTCTTCGGCGTAGCCTCGTTTGGGTTCCTCCCCGCCCGAAGACAGAGAGTTCAACCGGACAGCCGGTAAAGAGGGTGAACGACTGACGATATTCAGTCACCCCCACTGGGGCATCATGTGGCACAAGGCTGGTTATTTGATGTGGGATCTCCGAGCCCGTGTGCTCGGCCAAAAAATATGCCCATTGAACCCGTATAAACGGGTTCAGGGCCGGTTTACCTCCCCGAACGAGACTCCGCCCTTCGGCGTAACCTCGTTCGGATTTCTCTCCGCCCGAAGGCAGAGAGTTCAACCGAACAGTCGCTTAGAAAGTGAGCGACTGACGATATTCAGTCACCCACCGACGAGGGTGTCATGTGGCACAAGGCCTTTTTAACGTGGGCACTCCGAGCCCGTGGGCTCGGCCAAAATATGCCCATTGAACCCGAATAAACGGGTTCAGGGCCGGGTTACCTCCCCGAAGGAGACTCCTTCGGGTTTCTCCCGTCTGTAGGAAGAGAATCCAACCGATCAGCCGGTCAGAAAGTGAGCAACTGATTCCCTGCCTACTCCTGAGGCGCAGTATTTATTAAGTATGGAATAGTCCATTATTATTATTATGGGTAAGACCCCATAACACTTACCTAATGTCTTATGTACATAAAACAACCTTATTCAGTGACCCTCCACCCTGGGTGCCTCTAATTATATTGCCTGAGAGATCATTATGGAATCGAAGGAAAATATGAAGAAGTAACACGAAGACACAGTTTCAAGAGAGATGCAGATGGTGCACGTGGGGTAGTTGCTTAAAGACAGTTGGAAGCCGGCAGCTAGTTAGGCAAATGTAATTATAAAAGACGAACACTGAATAAAAAGCTAAGAAAAATGCAAAAGAAGAAACTAACGAAAAAAAGAAAAAAAAAGAAAAGAAAAGAAAAGAAAAATGGCGTAGAACGGAAAGATAAGACAAGAATGAAAAGATATCAGAAGAAATGGCAAGGAGATTCTTCGTTTCTGTGCCAGGTCCATTCAGGACAGAGACGATTATGGTTCTCCACCACTTCTTATCTCGTGTGGCTCTTAGCAATTTTTCTCCCTTTTCTAAAACCCCCGTTCCGCCATCCATACGCAGAATCTCGTCATGTAAGTGACTCACTGTTTTTCCCTATTTCTCTTGCTCTCAGTATGCCCGGTGAGAGTTAACTTTTCTAAGCCCACTTTCCTCATCATGTGCCCAAGGAATTACAGCTGGCTTCTTCTCATTCTGGGTATATTCTTTCTGTAGATTGTTTGGCATTCACTTCCAGATAAGAGGATGGACAGAGAGAATAAATTGTACAATGCGATACACACTGAGTATAAGGATATATATATATATATATATATATATATATATATATATATATATATATATATATTAGGTTGGTGCAAAAATAATGTCGATTTTTAACGTTAGAAAATACCTCAAAAACCGACATTATTTTTGCACCAACCTAATATATATATATATATATATATATATATATATATATATATAAATAATCCGTTGGTAAAAATGAATCTTACTAAAAACTATCAGAACATAATAAAAAATAATTTGCAGGATTTTCAAACCACCGAATGGATTTTGTCTCATTTGATTCTTTCTTATCCATCTGGTGGTTTGAAGACACACACACAATACACAAGAATGAAGGAAATAAGATACATGGGGACATAAAAAGATAAGAACAAAGAAATACTCCTTTATTTCCTTTTCCCTGACTAAATTAAATTGTTTTATTACCCTCAAGCAGAGGAACATTTTTTGGGCTACGTAGAAAAAACAATGGTTAAAAGATTTAAAATAGGACGGAAAAAAAATAATTCCTTTAAATAATATGTGGAAATGACCATTCTTCGCCTGTTGAATGTCAAAAGACCCGAAACACGTGTAGCAAAATATATAGAATGAACTATGTAAAAGATCGACATCATAATCAATAACGACTGTGGTTTTTCTCTCTTTAAAATATTCGCTTTTCTCTCGTTGGAACAACAATAATCTCTCCCTGAGCAGTTGCCACATTTACTTTGTCAGATCTGGCGAATTTTCTACTGAGACAGGAGTAAATGGTAGGGTAATCCATAAAAACGTAGTCGATAAGTAATGGGGAGAGCATTGATGATATAGCGCAAGTCCCAAAAGAGAACTTTTAAGAAGTTTCATATCTGAAACGCAAAGCTATTTCTAAAGAATATTTTTTTATTCCGCCATTTTTATGACATCAAAGATTATTATATTGGATACTTCGTATATTTTTCTAATTTCCATGTCCCTTAAGGACATCATGACCTTCCCCATCTTCCATTTCTTTATTTGTGAACTGCCATGTCATTTCTGGAAAGATAATCGAGTGGTTTCTCTTTACGTTTTCGGTTTTGCATTTAGAATTTTCTTTCTCTTAGATTGGTTGCCACCCAAGACTGTTTCTACTTCTTTTATGTGTCCATCCCTTCAGGGGGTGGGCAATCATAGCTCTTCACAATTTCCTATGCTTTGTAGTCCTAATCAATATTTGTTGCGTTTCTATTCTCCCCAGTCCTTTTTCCGCCATCCATTTAGCTAAGCTATTTAGGTAGGTTAATCGATGTTTTTATCTGTCAATTTTAGAGAACCAAATTTACCCTTTTATTTAACCCATATCTGGCACAAGAAGAGATGAATTAGCGCCCTACGCGACGTTATTAATGCTAAAGTCAACGCAGAAGGCCAACCCGGAAACTGAACATGAGTTCGCTGATTTCTTCTACAAGTAATTATAAAATAGCTATACAGAAAAACAAACGTGGGCAGAGAAAATCAGTAAAAGGGGGAAAATACGTCAAAAGAAAGCAGAAGAAGAGGAGGATAACGCAACAAAAGATTCCAATTTCGTGTGAAGTTTCGCGTGCCAAGACAATATTAAATTTACCTCTAACGATTGAAGATCGTCAAATCGAGAACAGCAGGAGTGGTAGCAGCCACAACAGCCACAACAACAAAGAGAATTACAAAGAAGATAATCGGAACATGCCAATATCAGCATTCATCTCTATTTGCTGAAAAACCGCTTACACATGCGCATAACTTATTTCCTGTCATTCTAATACCTCCATTTTAATCAGCTCCTGTCATCACTTTTCTTTCCTCCTGAAAAGCAACTACCGGTTCAATGTGGTGCATCTTCCTCTTTCGTAAATTGGTCTTTTATTGCCGGAAGACCACCGTGTTGAAATGATTCACCAATCCTTTATAATAATAGCAGTGGCTATTCTGCGATTGGATATAAATGTCCGTTCAAATCTCGGAATAAAAATGTGACTATGGAAAAGAAGAAAATATCTATCTTGCTGTTTTTATTAATCCAATCGCTTCGCTTGAACGGGCGAGGTTTCCCTGAGAAATTACGTTAGGCTCATTAGTATAACAATCTGAAGCGAAATGCCTTTTTTTTCTTCTCCATGGCAGACTGGAATTCTGGTTCTTTTGATTCAATTTATGCTGATGCTCGTTTCGATCGACTATTTCCTATGCTTCTGGAAGCTGAGTAGCCAATATTTCAACCTTAAGATTTTGAATTCCTTGAAGCTGATAATTCTTCCGAATTCCTTATGCAAATGTTTTTCTTGAAGAATTGTCCTTTAGTTCAAGCTCAAATCACCGAAGAATTGTTCATAGGTCCATCTCAAATTCCCGAAGAATTGTTCATTGGTCAAGCACAAATTCCCAGGGAATTGTCCAGTGGTCAATCTCAAATTCCCGAATAATTATCCATAAGTCAAACTCAAATTCCCGAAGAATTGTGTATAGGTCAAGCTCAAATTTCCGAAGAATTGTCCATTAGGTCAAGCTCAAACTCCGGAAGAATTTCCTGTAGGTTAAGCTCAAATTCCGGAAGAATTGTTCATAGGTCAAGCTCAAATTCTGGAAGAATTGACCATAGGTCAAGCTCAAATTCCCGAAGAATTGTTCATAGGTCTAGAAAAAATTCCTGAAGAATTGTTCATAGGTCAAGTTCAAATTCCTGAAGAATTGTTTATAGATCAAGTTCAAATTCCCGAAGAATTATCCATAGGTCAAGCTCAAATTTCCGAAGAATTGTTCACGTTTCTTACTGGCTTAATTTTTAAAATCTCATTTCACCCTAAGAAAGGCGTCAATGCCACTAAGCCGCAAGGGGTTAATAGGAGTGTAAGACAATGAAAAAAATAAACTTTAGGGAGGAGAAAGGGAAATAAAAGGAACGGACAAAAGATGAATGTGATTCAAGAAGGACAGAAGATGGCGATTGGCATCTCATCTACATTTTTGAAGATTGTAGTTATCTGGGAAGCAAGAAAACAGAAGTGATTTCCACAAGTGACAAGTGCGATAAAAGAAACTCTTAGAGTAGAATAAAATGTTACATTTAGCTATTTCAAAAGTGGGACCTAGTTGCCAATTTAGTACCAGGCTTAAAATCATGAAGTCGGGGAAGCAGGAACAAAAAGCTTGTCACAGCAGTTGCCACGAAAAATATTGCGAATAAGAGAGAGGGAAGCCATGTTACGTTGGTGAGAACGTGATTGATGCCGAGATGCCTGGTTTGAATCGATTACATTGCAGATTCTTCATCGGATGTTGTTTTTTTCCGATCGAATATTTCTTGCGATTCTAGCAGCTGAATAGCCAATATTTCATAATACAGTAGAATCCCTGACAACCGGACGAAGAAGGCATTCCGGATATGAGGAATTGGTTACAAAGTCCGGATATGAGGGGTTATATTTAGACTAAAATTAAAGAGCTGAAATCAGGTTTAACATTTACTGTCAATCATTTATAGTAAACAAAATAAGCTAATGGTGAGTGAAATATAACGGAATTGATTTTAAGGAAAAAATATGTAATGTTAATGAAAATTCATTAAATTAAGTATGCCACGTATACAAAACAAATAATGTAACGAGGTTTATTTTTAATCGCAGTTGCATGATAATTCTTTCTCTTCTAATGTCATTCTCAACTTTTTTCGCATTTCGTTTTGCTTTTGTTCTTGAAATTTTTTAAACGAATGACACTTTTTAACTCTGCGTGTGTTATTGCAATCGTCATAGCTGAATACTGATTTTCTTTCCATAAAACTGCCAATCTTTTCAGTAGCTTTTTCAATTTCAGTCCAGGTTTTATCGCAGTCATGTGTTTTTTTTTTCATTGTTCAGTGTGACAGCGTGAATGCCGTAGAATAGTTTCTTTGGAAGAATTTATATACAATGATGACTTTCCTATTTTGAACTCAGCCATTATTTACAATGAACTTTCACCATCGTCTAGTCTGTTTAAAATGTCCACATATTGCGATAACTCCAAAGTTGTTCATTTAGTTTTATTCCAATCATCTTTTGCACCAATACCAGCCATTAGAGTGAAATAAGCATAAGCAATTATCTAAAGTAAATTTTCTGAAAGAAATTTCAAATCAGTTACATATAGTTCAAATATACACATCAAAATCATGTCCAAATATGCGGGATTCCGGATATAAAGGATCCAAGATATGAGGCACTCCTGATATGAGGGATTTCGAATATGAGGTACTCCGGATATAAGGGATTCCGGATATGAGGCACTCTGGATATGAGGGATTTCGAATATGAGGTACTCCGGATATAAGGGATTCCGGATATGAGGCACTCTGGATATGAGGGATTTCGAATATGAGGTACTCCGGATATAAGGGATTCCGGATATGAGGCACTCTGGTTATGAGGGATTTCGAATATGAGGCACTCCGGATATAAGGGATTCCGGATATGAGGGATTCTATTGTATTGGGATTGTCTATAAGTCAAGCTCGAAACGGTTCTTACGGGATTGCTTTTATTTTATCATTTCATCCTAAGAAAGGCGTTAATGTCACTAAGACGGAAGTGGGTACTGGGAGCGGAAGAGAACGAAAAAGAAAAAAAAACATAGTTCTGTAAGACAGACGATGACGATTGACGTTGCATTTACATTTTTGATTATTATAGGTGGCAGGGAAACAAGAGTCCCACAGTTGAGAAGTACGAGAAAAGAAACTATTAGAATATAATTCAGGGTTACACCTAGCTATTTCAACAGTAAAACGATGGGACTTAGCAGCCAATCCAGTAGCTCCTTAAATTCATGCGGTCGAGAAACCAAGGAGGAGTTCTCATTAGAACAATTACCATGAAAATATTTAGAGAGAAAAAAAAAAGATGGAAGCAAAGTCACAGCGGTGGAAAAGGAACGATTACATTACATACATTTCTTTGAATTTTGAC
>OZ010597.1:38265171-38392671 GCA_963932145.1 Acanthosepion lycidas
TGAGAGAGAAAGAGGTAAATAGAGATAGAGAGAGAGAGAGTTAGAGAGAGAGAGTTGGAGAGAGATAGAGTTAGAGAGAGAGTTAGAGACAGAGAGAAGAAGAGTGAGAGAGAAAGAGGTAAATAGAGATAGAGAGAGTGAGATGATAGAGAGGGAGGGAGGGAGACAGAGAGATTTCCTATTCTATCAAATAGGAGTATATTGGTTGCATTGTTTGGATCAGCGCCAAACGTTAGGAGCCACTCCATAAAACGTAACCGTTTGAATCGTACCCGTCCCTACTGAAATCCCGTATCAAGAAAAGCTTCTGTGTTACATGCATCACCAGAGACGACCTCCCGACGAGTGTCCCGGTCGACACAATGGCTCGATGAAATAAGTCTAGTGTATAAAGTGTGGGCGGCTTCGTTTTATTTTCCAGACACTTATGGCGGAGATATCGCTAATCAATATAACTATCAAGCTCTATATTCAATAAAGCACCCATCTTCTTTTCACTGCAGCCAACACCTGCTTTCCCATGGCAGGTAACCCTCCACACACCTTTAACCAACTTATCGTCTGATCCCCTTTTTTCTTTTGGCCATGTACTTCTTCACAGAGCCTATTCCGAATGGCTGGCTGGGCGGTTGGTCGGTCGGTCGGTCGGTCGGTCGGACAAATGCCCGCAGCTTTGGCTTCGGCTTTGCAAGAGAGAGGAGTAATAACAGTGCTGATGGAAAAGATGATGAGCCACGAATTATTAACGGGCCGTAATTCTGTCGCCCCGTTGGCCAAGATTCAGCGAAAAGTATGAAGGCGTAGGCAAATTCTTTCTTCGTGTCCCGGCATCGACCGTTCAGCTGGAACATTTCTTTTTTACTTGATAGTATGCGTGATTGTCGTCTCTCTTTCTTTGTCTCTTCTTCCCTATTCTTTATCTCTCAGCGCCTATTTCAACACTTTTGGTCTGTGGAAGCTTAACACAGAAAGCTTGGATTTATTCAATCTTCATTTTTTTTTGTTTGTTTTGAATTTTTTTTCTTATGCAGTTTTATAAAATATTTACTCGGATATTTTAGCTTTTCGATCTCATTCAGTCCCCTAAGAGGATAACTATAAGCTTCTTTTATTCATTTTTAAATACAGTTGTGTCTGAAACTGGGTAATTGCTCTTTTTGATAATATTTCTTTTTCGTCTGCTCTTTTGAAAAATGTTCCATATACTTACCTTTCAGCAATTTTCCATTTTTAATTAGAATTTACTCCAATCCAGCTGTAAATAGTTTATACGTCATTAATACTATCTCCCTTCAGAACGCAGCCAATAATGTTTCTCCACAGATTTATTATTTTTAGTCACTCCTGAATGGCCATGCATTGTTGGAAAAGATTCTGGAGTGGTTTCCCGTTACCTTTTCCACAGATTCTTTTTCTTTATTATATGTTAATTGCCATGCATACTTAAGAAATATAGCGGAAGAGTTCCCCTTTACCTTCTCCTCGGTTTGCAAATGAAACTAGTTCCTTTTTCTCGCACTGGCTACCATCCGTGTTTAGAGAGTTAAATCTACCATCCTATTTAACACATGGTTGGGGAGGAAAGAGACGGAAGCATGGACATTATTAAGTGCAATGAAGCTGAATGCAACGAATACCTCGTAGGTAGCGATTACATCTCGGCTCATAGGTTCAACTTTCTTCAACAAGGTGTCACACCTTTAAATTACCAGTGAAACCCTCCTGAAATATAAATGTCATTAAAATACAACCAGTTATGTTAGTAGGACGTAGAATAGTATCCGAAACAAAAGTATAATAATCCCAACACTAATTACCAACGCAGGCCCTTAATACTACCTACCAACTCCTTAACAGTCCCCACCGAAAACAACTCATCCAACCATGGCATATAATTCACCAGCACAAACTTCTTTATATGGATAGAGAGTGCGATTGAATGTTTCTTAATCTAGATAGATAGTACAATTGAATGTTTCTTAATCTGGATAGATAGTGTCATCGAATGTTTCTTAATCTGGATAGTGCAATCGAATGTTTCTTAATCTGAATAGATCGTACAATCGAATGTTTCTTAAACTGGATAAATAGTGCCATCGAAAGTTTCTTGATCGTGATAGATAGTATAATCGAATGTTTCATAATATGGATAGCGAGTGTCATAGAATGTTTCTTAATCTGGAAAAAAGTGCTATCTAATATTTCTTAATCTGGATCGATAGTGCTATCGAAAGTTTCTTGATCTTGATAGATAGTATAATCGAATGTTTCTTAATATGGATAGTTAGTACAATCGAATGTTTCTTAATCTGGTTAGTGTCATCGAATGTTTTTTTAATCTGGATAGATAATACGATCGGATACCACGTCATAGTGTTACTGTTTAGCATCACGCCTCTAAATGAGATGTTACTATTCACATAGTCTACAAATGAACTAAATTCAACCATTGCTTTAAAATATTTATTTACACACATCACGACTATGATATATTCAGAAAAAATGAATTATATCTAATTATATGCGTTAATTGAAAAGGATAGGTTATAATTGCGTGAATTTGCACGCTTAGTAATTTTCCCCGATGTGATCTTTGCTTCATTATCTTGCAGACGGTCCATAAATGAAGCTTCCGACCCTATTGCCTCCTGCTTGTTATGGCGTTTAGTTTTGTTCTTGTCTTGCTGTTTTTGTTAGTTCTTGGACAAAGCGAATCGAAGTCATCTGGTATCAATCAGACATTGACTTCGTTGATAACTAATTACGTATCCTGAGACTAATTGCACGGTGCGCAGATAAGCGGCTATCTGGCTTTCAATTTGTGAGTATGTGCGAATGCAAACGAGAAGATCGTTACCCACGCAATGCCTTGGGTTTTGTTTCGTGGCTTGTCTCTGTTATAATTTCAATTCTGTTTTATCTGTTGTGTAAGAGCTGCTGTTATCAACGCGCAGAATGGGAAACGACATCCCGAGTTTCAAATTCAAACGGAGGTCTTTGCTTTTACTTTCACGCAAATACCTTAGGGAAAAGTATGAGCCCCTATATTTGGTACTCGGACATTTGACCGACGGACATTTAACCAAATGGACATTCCGCTGAAAATGTAGTGGCGTACTTACACGTATGTCACACTCCTTATCGTAATGGGCTACAAATATTTATAGTTATTTACTGTATTAATTTATAATTTTTCGTTTTCTTTTTGACAGGTTTTTTTTTTAAATCTATTCTTCATATATTATATTTTACTTCAAATATTACTGTAAGATGATTAGTATTTTGAGAAAAATCCCATTTTACTACAGCAAAACTCTTAACCTTTTACGATATGAAAGACCTTTCAATTTCGCTTTTAATGATCATTATCTTAAAGAGATGAACTAGCTTTGATCTTGCTGTTGAATATGAATTTAAATAATTAGGTGCTACTTTTTACCCAAATACACTGAAATATTTAAAAAAAAACTAATTTAAATAAACAATTATTGAAATAAGAAAACTTTTAAATTTAAATTTAGTAATTTAATCACTTGTAATTTAGTGGTAATTATTAGTCCTATTCTACCTTATAATACTACTAATTGAAATACTTAAAGTATTGCTTGTTACCATTTTTACTTGTAATTTTTCGGTGAAATGTCTGTCGGACAAATGTTCGTTCGGTCAAATGTGTGTCGACCAAATGTCCGTCGGCTAAATATTCGGCCACGCGCCATGTCACATTCTAGCGCCCCCCCTTCATTCACTTCATATGCCATTAGTGAAATGCAAGTTTCACTCTTCTCACGAATCGCTGCTTTGTGGAACAGACTTCCAAAATCCGCTTCCCCGATCCTACACTTTTAATCTGTTCAAGTCCAGGATTAACCGTCATCTTACCTACATATCTCCATAAAACTGTGCCTCTTACTCTCTATCTCGAATGGCTCTTGGGTCTTGTATAGAGTGAACATCAATAGAAAAAAATGCATAGAAGAAAGACAACAATGAATTTCACACTGGCTAGACGAAGAGCTAGCAACTCCACCCCGTGAAAACCAATTTGCCACGGAAAAAATAACTGACTTAGTGAGGTTATGGCACTATGCACCATCGCGTAGTTTGAAATGTTAACATATCTTCTTCTATGTACTGTGTCCCTTCAGGACGTTAGTGATTATGGCTCTTCACAATTTCCTGTCCTTTGTAGCTCTTAATAAATTTTGTCTACATTATTGTAATACGTACAAGGTGCAGCAAAATTAACGCCATTTTTTATTTAACTTTATTGAACAAAAATACTTTACGATAGATTACGAGGGCTTAAGATTAACAATGGCTTACGCCTCCTGGAATGGTTAAATCTTAATTTTGGGTTGAGGTAGATGGAACGCCGTGGAGCAGTTGAGTGGCCATCACGATCACCAGACTTAAATCCACCAGGCCCTTTTTTTTGCGCAGTGCACTGAAAGATCTCGTTTACAGGCTCAACCCGAAAACAAATTCCTAATTAAAACAATCAATTTCAGAAGATGTACTGTAATTAATGAAGAAATGTTCAAATGGTTTGTAGAAGTGTTGCTGATAGAGTTCAGCGTTGTATTGAACATGAATGAGAGCATTTTGAACATATTAAATTGCTTCAGTACCTGTCTATATTTCTGAGATGAAGTATTATGTACACTATTTACATTATTCGGACTATTGTCCTCATCTTTATTGCCATATTTATCACAGTGTTTTGGCCGTTGTACCCTCTGGCCTTCTTCAGGTGGTTAGAATGTCGAAATAAAACCTTTATTTCGCTCGCTGGGGGTATACTCTTCTATTTCCACGTGCCATGGCACAGTGGATAAAGGCGTTGGTTAGACCCAGTAACAGGACCCAAAGAGCTATGAGTTCAACACCTGGTTAAGGCGGAGGAGAACTTAAAGAGTTGAATTAACAGGGGATAACTGATAACTGACATCCATTATACATGACATGTGAAACTAGAACATTCTAGTCCAAGGAATGAAATAAAGGGTTCAGTTCGGCATTCCAAACACCTGAAGAAGGCCGGAGCGTACAAGTTGTGATAAATATTGCAACAAAGATGAGGACAATAGTTTGAATAATGTAAATAGTGTATTAAATTGCTTGTTAATCATAACAGATCATGTCGCTTTGATGTAACATTATTTATTAATTCTCTTAAACTAAAGTAATTTAATTTTGTTCTATAAAACTTAATAAATAAAAAAGGGTGTTTATTCTTTCCACACTTTGTATATTACATATTTATAAAGACATTAGATGTAATTCTATATATTATGACCGAAATATGTTTTCTTATATACCATATTTTTTCAAAATGAGAGCGATCATGGCTCTCGAAAACATCTTATATTTTACACGGAGCCGTCATTTAGCTTGACGTGCTTTTAACCGATTTGGCCACAGAGGAGCGTTCGGTTAGCAAGGTCGAATTTACTGTATTTGAACTTCAATCTTCTATGAATCTCTCGCGTGCATTCATTTCTGCTCATAGCGTATCAAATGTAAACAAATTACGTCACACAATATGAAATGGACAAAGTCCGACAATTATTTTAAGATATTTTTATGTTTATACATTCTTTTTATAGATACAAATATTTAAGCAAATTCTCTGTTTATAATAAACAGTATTAAACAATATTTAATAGTTAATTTAACATTTAATTGAATATTTTCAGGCCGGTAAATGTTAGAAAAAAAAAAAGAAAAAGATAAAAGCGTATATAACACGATAATACTACTGGGCACAAATAAGACAAAATGTTTTCAATTTGCATTGTTTATTGAAAATCACATTAAAACTCCAGTACATATAACATATTACATCATAATATAGCTGAATTGTTCAGTATAACTTCCCTTTGATGTAAATGAAGATTTTATTTGATAGCACAATAATTTAGAAATAATGTGCCTGTGTCATGATCCTTGTCCATGCAAAACTTTGAGAGGATGGGAAAATTATAAATCAGCGGAATGGGTTCCTCAAAAAATGCTGAATTTTTGGAAAAATATTTTGTGACATCATTTATCATGTCAAACCTTGACATTCACATGGGGTGCAATAAGGCGGTTCCAAAACCGACCAATCCAAGTGCTCTATACTTTCAGTTTTCAGTTTTCGGCTACGCTTAGAAAATCATACTTTACTTGAATTTTTCCTCTATTTATATATGTTTTTTGTTTTCTTTCGAGCTTATAATTTTAGACATTGGAGCATGTTGTGGGGAAATTCAAGATCGTTATGTGATGTCCCGACGCCAACTCATTCAAAACTGTTTTTATTTTGTACCTTATTTTTTCTCGTTAAAAGACCTATCCTCAATAAAGGATAAACAATACAGTCCAGTGGTTTTATGCAACATCATTTTTATATCTTCATTTAAAGAGAATGTTTTCATTATTTGCGGCTGGTTGTATAACAGCGTCGACAGTAAAATAAAATTATAAACTTCTCATGGCACGACTTCTTGGAAAAATGGCCGCACCCACAGTCAGTAAATTAGTTTGTTAGTCATCATTTGTATAAAATCTCGCCCCCACCCACCCAAAAACAAAGCAATTCAATTTCACTATACTTTATTGTTTTACTTTGAGAAACAATTACTACTTAAACAATTACTACTTAAACAATTACTACTTAAACAATTACTACTTAAAATTATTGATTAATGTAAAGGTTCAGAATGTTAGTGTGGCTGCTATTGCATTAAGAAAGTCAAGTGAAAATCGTGATACACGCTTGGGCGATCATGCCTCTTTCGATTAAAGACTGGCCAGGGAAGAAATTTGATAGAGTAGGCTGGCGTTTCATTCTCCGGTAGACAGATTGTCAACAGAGGCTTTATGGCCCACTCAGTCCTGCTATTCAAACCATAGCTGGGGGAGAAGCGACGGATTGATACCTTTAACATTTGCGAATAAGTTGATTCAAGGAAGCCGACTACAATTCATTAAAGTACATACACACACACAGACACACACACATATATATATATATATAAAGAAATATAGTCTTAAGGTGTGCTATATTTATGGAATAAAGTGCTCAATATCAGAGATAGAGCGTGTGTAAATATAAAAGTGAACATAGAAGTCAACACTTAGAGGCGACAGTCTGTTTCATGCTATATGCAATCGTCAGGCCACGTGTGCTGTTATTTTTCTCGGCTATTTATATATATACGGATTAGTGGTGCATTGTGGGTATTCTGTTATGGCGGTTATTATTTTTACTACGTAACCTAAAAAATTAAAAACGGAAAAAATAAAATTAAAACAAATAAATATACTAATAAGCAAAAATAAAAAAAAAAAATAATAGAAATAAAACATAAAAAAATACTATGTTACTTAAAAATCGAAAACCGAAAAGAGAAAATATACAAATAAAATAAATTAACCTAAATTCATCCAAGTAAATAAATAAACAAACCAGTACCAAATAAAGATAATCAATTAAAAACTGTTCCCGCCAAAATAATACTTAGAATGAACTACAACAATCAACCCCAAAACTGAACAAATAGCTTTAATTAAATTCCCAAACCAAAACAAAACTGTTTAATAAGTGATATAAACAAATTCTTACTACGTTAATAAATAAATAAATAAATAATAAAATAAGAAACAAAAATAAAAACAAGCAATATAATTTGACCTAAATAGATAAACAAACGACTTCCGGTGAAATAACCGCCATAACAGAATACCCACAATGCACCACTAATCCGTATATATATAAATAGCCGAGAAAAATAACAGCACACGTGGCCTGACGATTGCATATAGCATGAAACAGACTGTCGCCTCTAAGTGTTGACTTCTATGTTCACTTTTATATTTACACACGCTCTATCTCTGATATTGAGCACTTTATTCCATAAATGTAGCACACCTTAAGACTATATTTCTTTGTATATATATATATATATATATATATATATATATATATTTGTGTATATATATATATATATATATATATATATATATATATATATATATATACACATATATCTTGAATTTGTAGGTCTGATGAATTGGATCGTCATTACGATTACAAATTATACCCATGGGATATTAGTGTTTGAGCCTTTTATATTATATTTTATATTATATTCTTACTCTGCCCTGGATATTAAGTTCTACCTGGATTCTATCCTCTTGTGAATTTATATATATATATATATATATATATATATATATATATATAAGTTAATTCAACGAACCCGACTATCTATCTATCTATTAATCTATATATATATATATATATATATATATATATATATATATAAGTTAATTCAACGAACCCGACTATCTATCTATCTATCTATCTATCTATCTATCTATCTTCCACCCATATATATATATATATATATATATATATATATATATATATATATATATATATATATAGATAGATAGATAGTTAGTTTATGCAAACTTAGGTAATCCGTATGGGTAGACCCGAGGAGGATGATATCCGGATAGCTCAATGTAAAATTCAGAGCAGATATGTTTGAATAAAAACAGACCACTTTAAGGTTCCATGTAATAAATTATTTCAGCATAACCCCTTTAACAGGGCTCTGGATCATCAGACTTTACTTCCAAAGGTTGAAATGAAAAATGAAAAGAAATTCACACATTTTTGACGGACCCCTACGGTTAATTTTACGTATACTTGATGAGGTCCGTCAAAAATGTGTGAATTTCTTTTCATTTTTCATTTCAATTTTTGGAAGTAAAGTCTGATGATCCAGAGCCCTGTTAAAGGGGTTATGGTGAAATAATTTATTACATGGAACCTTAACGTGGTCTGTTTTTATTCAAAAAAAAAAATATATATATATATATATATATATATATATATATATATACTGAAGTAATTTGAATATATATATATATATATATATATATATATATATATATATATATATATATATATATATATATATATATATATATGGGGCGGGGAAAGCGGATATATTTTTTTTTTTATATATCAAGAACAATTTTCAAGGGAAGATGTATGACAAAGTATAAAAAGATGTTTTCATGTGACACGTTTCCCCTTTTAGGAATTCGTGTTGTTGAGAATTTTAAATTCAAAATATTTTTAAAAAATATGTCTTCTAGGTACATATTCTAGCCGATTTTATATTAGATTCTTTTTCTTGTTGTCAATATTTCCATCAATTTTGTTATTTTATATATATATATATATATATATATATATATATATATATATATATATATACAAATTACTTCAGTATACATTAATGGATACACGTATTCTGGTAGGATTCCCGCTTTTTAAGCAGTGTTTATTTAGTCTACCAGACGATATATTCGAAAACACTTAATAAAGAAAATAGACCCCCCCACGGCGGGATTTGAACCTTGACCCCACTTCGTAGGGGGAACCCAAGTCAGATCTGCCGGGCTTTAAACCACGTAGACTTGAAGCTAAACAAGGTTTATTTGCTTTCACGCACATCTCGTTCAGTCAATATGACGGAGATTAAGAATTTGAAAAATCCATTAAATTTTTAGAAATTGTTTTATATATATAGATACAACTATCGTCCGGTTCAGACCCCTCCCCTATCTGGAATAAAGGTTTATCACGTGTTTCCTGGACTGGCATTTAGGATTGGGTTTCCGGCTCCTTCTAAAGTCTACTTCAAATCCATACTTCTAACGTCCCCGCCTAAGCTTTGAATTAAAAAAAAAATATTTATTTAGATATTTTAACTCAATAGGAGTAGATAGGTTCGCCTATCTTCCGGTTCGCACACCTCCCCGGATTTCTGAACAAGAGTAGAGGCTTCCCTATAGTTTCCTGTTTAGGATTGAGTTTCGGGTTCTTTAAAAAGTTCTTTCTTCTCTTTCGCTGCCTGTAGCTCCTTGCGTTTTAGTGGCAATATTACCTTACTTGGGTCAAATTGATTAAACACAAAGAAAACACACACATACACACTTATGGTGGACACTTTTATCGTGAACGATAAATGAGTGTCAGCATTGGATGGTGTCTTTTATTTTACAATTATGCATGCTAGCAGGGGCTATTGTAGGGAAAATCAGTTAAAGTAAAGACATTTCACTTGTACTTTTTTAAGTGTGATACTAACCCAGCCTTGATATGGGCGACAAAGGCACACTTGCAAATGAAATTTGTTAAAGCAGGATTTTGATGACATCTCTGCTTCAGAGCTTGACGAAACTGATCACGGTGCTTCAGTCTACTTTATACATACATACATATATATATATATATATATATATATATATATATATATATATATATATATATATATATATGTAGCTAATTAACGAAAATCTTGGTAATCCGTATGGATAATCCCAAGGAGGATTTTTTCATTCCACCTTTTGAAAGTGAAGACTGAAGATCCAGAGAAAAATAAAATTATCTGGTGAAATAAATTATTACAAATGGAGCCTTAAAGTGGCCTGTTTTTCTTTAAATCATATATATATATATATATATATATATATATATATATATATATATATATATATATATATATATATATATATGAAGACAGTCCATGGATATTTATCCGACGTTATTTCGTTTTTTCTTTAGATACACATATTTGAGTAGACACCCTGTTATTTTAAGTGTGAATTACGTTTTTAAAAACAGGGATTTGACTTAGTTATTTATGACTACAATATATCATTTAGTGTACTTGGAAATAAGTTTGCATAAAGGATGTATCGTTTCCTCAGAAATTACTTTAAGTTTAGGATCCGAAAATATGAGCGGATATAGACTTTTGAGAAACTTTAAACAAGGGAATATGCATTCCTTAAATAGGATAATTGAAGCTCTCTGTGGCCGATCAGTTTAAAGTCCAATCAGACGATGGTTTCTCCTATCAACGATGGACGCAGTTTTGTAACATTCTGCAGATTATATTCTATTATCACTAATTTCTAAAGCTGATAGACTTATTGAACTGTTTAAAAAACATTTGTGGGTATCCATAAAATAAAATTTACTCTGGTAGTATATACACACACACATTTTTTTTTTGAAAAAAGGAAAAGCTTATTATTTAACACACAAAATACACCCACTATTTTAAAAACAACTTAATGATTAAAATAACAAATACTTTTTTCAATGAAAACGCAATATTATTTTTTGCATATCTTTTCTTTAAGTTTTTATATATACAAGATATAGGTTTGGTTTCTTTTGTTTTGTTTTACGCCACATCAATCTCAATGGGCTACATAATGTCGACAAGATTTTTATTGCTGGTAATATTTCTTCCTTCAAGGATACATGACCCAGTGGATAAAGGCGTTGGTTGGATCCAGGGACTTGACCCAAAGAGTTGTGTGTTCACATACCTGGATACTGCAGTGGTGAACAAAAAAAACCCGGGAGTTGAGTTAAAGGGAGATAACTGAGACATCCGGAAGAGGCATGGCACGTGGAACTAGAACAATATACCCCGGGAAACGAAATAAAGGGTTCAGTTCGAAATTCCAATCAGCTGAAGGAAGCCGGAGAATAAAATGGCCGAAACGTCGTGAATATTGCAACCAAGATAAGGACAACGGTTTGAGCAATATAAATAATGTAAATAATTCTTTTTTTTTTTTTTTTATTAAAAAGTATTTATTTTCAGTTAAACTGATTTTATAGTGAAATAAATGCGCTTTCTTAATAATTATTTTTAATAGCTGTGAAATCCAAATTTGACGTGAATTTTTGAGACCACCCTCCAACAGCTGACATGTTAGTGTCATCCACCGTTGGTCGACTGATCACGTCGCTCATTGGTGGTACGGGACATCAGGCCAGGTTGAACTGTCTAACGATCTCTATCTCAGCTTAATTGGATAGCAAACCATTTATTCTCATATTTCTAGTAAATATATTTTTCGGCTACTGACTCGTCGATTAGGACCAATCAATAATCTTCTATTGATTAAATTTGAGAAGAAGTCTATGTTGAACGATCACATGGGTCTTTCGATGGCAGGTAGGCTTCCGGCATTGTTTTCGTTTCCAGTTTTCTTAAATTAAGGCAGCCTTGATTATATTTAAGAACGAAGAGAACTTGCCCGTTGACCAATGGCTGATGATTGGACACATCACTCGGTTTTTATCAAGTTTTGTATTCTTTTTCCGTCTGCGCTCTAATTTATTCTTTGTGCATTCGAAGGCGGGCTCGTCTAGGAAAGGCGATTAGATGTCGCTTCGAAATACTCGACGTGGTTGGTATTTGGCTCGATAATAATTGCTGCCACGTCTGATCAGAAGCTGCCCAGTTCTTATTTTTCAGGCTAGACGGACTTCGTTTGCGCTGACTTGTGGGTGAGGGAGTTTTAAAGAAAATAGAAACAAAATAAAACTTCTAACAAATATCATTCAAACTTGTTTTGATATATATATATATATATATATGGTACATGTAATAAATCCATTGGCATATAATCCAAGTGGATCCTAATAATATAAAACATTAAAACTGATCCACAAAGAGAGCTCAATGTATTTATTATAACAGAGCATATAAATTACATAATAAAAAATCCCAAATCACCTCATAAGTATAGACTATTTCAACTAATGTCACTGTGCTACCATTTTTCGACTCAAATGGTGAACTGATACAGTGTTATAAACTTAAAATTAAATATTTATTTTTAAATATTTAATTTTAAGTGCATTGAGGTTAGTTGAAATAGTCTATATTCATGTAATTTTGTATATCTCTATTATTTAACACACACACACACACACACACACACACACACATATATATATATATATATATATATATATATATATATATATATATATATTGTATGACAAAGAAAAAGGTCAAGACTTTATCGAACTAAATTTGTTGTGTTGTTTGTACTACCCATGCGCACGATGCAGGGTGCTGGGAATTATAGAATTTTTTTTTTTATCTAGCCGAATTCATTCAGAGTCTTTTTATTTGCATCACGTAAAGGTAAAAAAAGAAAAAAATAGGTATTTCGTACTGTGATATGAGAAAAATTTACGGCAGATGACCTTACGATTAAGGGCCACTCTAGACATTTACGACGTAGTTGATTATTTTCTCCTTTAATCAGAGTACCTTTTTCACACAGATTGCGTAAAAGACGACGCTCAAGACAGTAGGTAGGCTGTCAGAGCTCACCAGTGGCCTCACGAGTTTCAACGTCACAACTAACTCTCCCATCTTCCATGTCTCATTCCTCGTCCACAAAAGAAGCATTCCGCTTTGATCCATTTTACCGACAGTACGGATAATTTCTATTTTGAAATGCCTTTTCTTTGCGTCGCAAGGAAATTTGGTTCTCTGTGTTGCTCCAGAAGGTTTTTCTCGCCTGAGTCCATCGTTCAAATCTACAAATCTACCATTCGTCCTTGCATTGAATACTGTTGCCATATATGGTCTGGTGCCCTCGCTGTTCATCTCGAGGTTTGCGACAAAATACAAAGACACATATGCAATGAGATAGGTCCTGACCTGGCATTTCTCAGTCACTTTCTGACAGACGAACGTGTCGTGGCTTCCCTCTGTCTTTTCTACAAATATTTTCATGGCAACTGCTCTGACGAGTTATTGCCTTAACTGCATGAATTTAAGCGTGTTACTAGGTTCGCATATTGGCCCCATTGGTACTATCACTGTTCCCCCTGAGGCCTACTTCTCTTAGTAACTTTATAGTAAGCGGAGTCCACTATAGCCTCATTAGAGGGAGGACGTCATAACATAAATGTACAGTGGTATAGCATCTTCCCAAGAACTGTTGCCTTGCGGTACAGAATCCCGGGTAGATGCTCTCCTGACCACTACAATCTCATCCTCTTCATGTCTTTGGTGAAGCGTATTCATATTCGCATCAACTGCGTCTTTTATTCTTACCGCTCACAAAACAACTACCTTTATTGATACTTTAGCTTGAGTGGTTCTTAACCTGGGTTCGATCAAACCCCAGGGGTTCGGTGAGGCATTCTTGGGGATTAGGCGGTGGTCAAAACATATTGAATTTCAGCAGAGTCAGGTTCAACAGCAGCTCTTCAGAACAACAACGATCTCAACGTTTTGATGTTACTAAATTGTAGCATTTCCTCTTATTGCTAAGAAAACCTTTGAGGTACTTATGCCATTTGTTACAACGTATCTTTGCGAGCAATCCTCTTCGAGGTTGGTAGACATAAAACCGAAGAAAAGAAACAGACTTTATTGCAGATAAAGATATTCGAGTGGCACTAATCAATGTAAAGCCGCGCATTTTTGAACCTGTCTCTGAAAGACAACAGCAAAAGTCACATTGATTTGCAGTAAATATTCTTTGAGTTTTTTGGGGGGGAGGGTGTTCTTTTATCATAACGATTTTTTGATCAACTGATTTTGGCACTAATAAGATATATAGCTATGTTTTGAAGAAATGCTATTTTATTTTTCCAATTACGAATGGTTCGCTGAATGCGCGGATAAAACTAGAGTGGTTCAGTACATCCAACAAGGTTAAGAACCACTCTTCTAGCTTGAGGATTTGAACAGGGTGAATTGCTACTGAAAGTTTTACACTCTAATTTCGGTGAAACACCGGTTCCCGTACGATCACCGAAGTTAAGCAATATCGAACCTGGTCAGTACCTAGGTGGGTGACCGCTTTTGGCAATACCAGGTGCTGTAAGCTTGGATGCGCGAGTGGTCTGATGGATAATGGCTCGGAATTTTTCATGTTTCCAGGTTTCTGATGAGTTTTCCTCTTTGGTACCTAGACTCTATGAATGTAAGCGCAGTACTAGATTGGCGGCAAGGTCTCATCATTTTATAGTTAAAACGGCTAGTTATAACCGTAAGTTCTATGCTAAGAGTTTTTTCTCTCGCACTTCTCGCTTGTGGGACGCTCTTCCTGCTTCTTTCTTTCCAGTCAACTTTGATCTTCAAAATAATTAAAGGCAATATCAATCGCTATCTTCTGTCTTTATAATTCTTTTTCTTTTATTGCTCTCTTTCCTTAATAAAGTATTTTTTCTTTTTCTCCCATTATCTCACACCCAGTAACTTCTTGCCTCTTCGTGGTTATATTATCTTGTATAGAGTGAATTGATTAAAAAGGATCCGTGTCCGAGTGGTTAGAAAATTAGATTTTCAACTATTCGCCCGGTTTGGTTTTCTTTGTTTTGTTTTATGGCATATTAACCTCAATGGATTATTTAATTCCGACAAGATTTTTATTGGTGCCAATACTTTTTTTTCAAAAATGTATAGCTGGTAATAATTTTCCTTCAACAACTTATTGCTGGTAATTTTTTACAAAGTATTTCTGGTATTAAAACCTATTTTTACACTTTCATAGCACCCCAACCCCAGTCCGGGGGCCAACCACTCGCTCACAGCTGGGACCCGCAACAGGTGCCACCACCCTGAGTCAGGGAGAACCCGGGAACACCAGCAACCAAGAGGCTGTCCCACGCTCCTTAAAACCTCCCGATCAGAGGCCTTGATTCCAGATGTAGTTTATCGTCATACCCAGGACGCGGATGTAGTTTATCGTCATACCCAGGACGCTGATGTAGTTTATCGTCATACCCAGGACGCCTACGGGCTGGGTTCGAATTTCGATTTGTGAAGAATTTTAATATCAATCTGGAAAATACATGAAAACCATACTGTAATTAAATTGATTAAGCTTCTTGAGTAGGTATAAATCTTTTGAAGAAATTAACAATTTCTGTAATGATAGACATATGACTTACGATCACATCACGTTGAAACACCGGTTCCCACACGATCCCGAAGTTAAGCAACATGAGCCTGATCAGTACCTACATGGGTGACCGCTTGGGAATACCAAGTGCTGTGATGTGCGTGTGGTGTATAATGGCTCGGAATTGTTAATTGGAGAGCCGTGTTCCAGTTAGGTTCGTTATATTCGTTTACGTGCAAATATCACTGGGAAAAGTGATGAATGCATCTCTTCTCCATATCTATGGGTTCATTAGTAATTATTATCATCACAAAAAATTTTGCAATCTAAAATTTTTTCTGGCTTTAAATAAACTATAAATAATTGCTGTAGAAAAGGAATCAATCAATAAAAAAACAAACAAACACGTCAATTCAGCGTAGGGTAATGGTTAACGAGACTTGTCTGTTTAGCCATTATTACAGAGACTTGAGTTCGACTCTTGTTAGTGGTCCCATACTTATGATTAAGACAAGCTCAGCTTAGCAAAAAGCAATGAGAGCGTCGATGTGTGTGTGGGAGGGGGAGTAGGGGCGTCATGGTTAACGAGGCTTATCTGATTTTTCTGTGTTTTTAGATATTTAACTTAGTTTGGCACAAGATCAGAAGTACGTGATGATTAAATCTCTACTCACTAAAAGCTAGACTCAGTAAGAATTACCCAACGCCGTGACTCCCATTGCTATATATTAAACTTAACCTAGTTTGGCATAACATAAGTAGTATAGGATACTCAGTACTCAACATCAATGTTAAACAAGACTAATTCATTACTGATTATTCTACGCTGGGATGTGCAGTTGTTACTTACCAAAGTTGTCAGTTTATTTCAAAGTCAAAATCGTAGAGCAACAAGCATTAGTCGATCTTCTCTGCTTAGTAGTAATGGTTAATCAGGCGAAACTCATTAAACATTACCGAACGCCGCTTGCTGCTTGGTTGGTTTTACCACATATTAGTTATTGATTAGTGGGTTCGATACTCACTATGTGTCACACAAACTAATTCAACATTAAATTACCGAATAACACTGTGTCATCTTATTTTATTAACGATTGTGCGTCCCCAACGTAGTTCTTTTTAAGATTGCCTTATTTAAAGGGGTGAATGAATTTAGGGTCTCACAATACTACGTAAAGTGATCGTCAAATTTATTAACACGTTTCAGTAAAAAAAATAATTTTGAATTTTGAATTAATTTTCCCGATGGCGTAAATTTGTTTAAAGTGGAGCTCAACTTGTCAGGAAGTGACCAACATACCTGATTTCTTGACTTTCATCTGCGGTACGTATGAAATGAGTCACGCAAAATCCAGTTATGAAACTGCAACGGACTGTCGCTGGTGGTTATAATTTCGGGTTACGCCTTCTGTAGCATGTCCGACATGCGTAGCCCTCTTCATCCGCTGGTTCAACTCTTGAGAATTGATGCAAAAGTCTGTTTATATTTAGTTTCTAAATTCGTATCATAAATAGGCGTCTTTGGGTTAACATTACATACAGCAGATTTTTTTTTTTGCTTGAATATTGTTGTCCATTCCTATATATATATATATATATATATATATATATATATATATATATATATATATATATATATCTTAATGATGGAATCCAGTTTTTTTATTTGATTTATGTTTGTTAACGTTGAGTGTCTCTTCTATTAATGTGGTATCTTGGAGACCTTTCTTTGCTATATGGCTTATAATTAGCTTTATAGACTGTGAATGGTAAAGGTAATATTAGTTGTTTCCTTATAAAGAAACATTTGGTAATCAGTGACCGAGCAGCTACTGTCACATTCAGATAAAATTTATAAAATTTTTCTCTTAAAACAATTTATTTTTGGAAAAAATAGGTTTCTCAAGCCCAATGACTATTATCGATCTTTCTAGTAGTGGTAGGCGTTTCCTTCCTAACCTTTTATTTGAAGTAGTGCGGATTGTCAACATCGGAATTATATCATTATTTCCACTTCAAATTACATGTACTGTCTATTTTAGATATTTTTCCTGTTGATGAAATTACTCAAATGATGCGGTTTCTGTTATATGGTACAGTTCTTTGGTTGTGATTTTGTAGCGCCAAACCACAAGGTTCGAGAAAGGATGGTCCTCTTTAATATCTACAGTATTCATTCACACAATTGTTTGTAGTTTGTAATCTGTAACATTCCAAAACGTTATTGGCCATGGAGTTACAATAAATGTATTCATTTATCTGGGTAACATCTTAACCTTTGTAGGAATCGTTAATTTTACTGCCGATAATACCAGTAAAAATATTACTCCCCTCCAACCACTATTGTATTATGAGTCGAATTTGTTGATTATTTTCAATGAAGGATTCAACCACTAGCCCAGCCATCAGGTCCATCCAATGTAGCTCACTATTCATTGGTAAACATTACGGCCGAGAAAACAGTTTTTGAGCACTTCTTCAACCAACTTATACCGTGCGTGCCAAATTATTATCGAGATAACTTTTTTGTAATATTTCAAAAACCGTCCAATCAATTCACAGAAAATTTTCACACAATGTTGGCAACACTGACCTGCGCAATCACTGAAATTTTCTTACTGATCTGCGCAAGGTAAACAAACTGGCGCCATATTTGTTATCAGCACGGACGACAATTCAGGAGCAACGCTGAGTTGTGGGAAGCAATTCTTGACATATCTCGCGGCATTACAGCAGATGACATTCTACAATTAACAAATTCTAAGATAAGAACACCTGATAGCCAAAAAATTATATGATATCACGTGGAAGTATGGTGTCATGAAAGACTTATGCAAAATTGGGGTAAGAGGTAGATTGCTAATTTTATAAAGCAAGTTTTATCTGTAAGAAACTTTAAAGTTCGTATAGGATCGACACTCTTCAACCTCCAAAAGCTAGAGAGTGCTTCAAGGTAGTATACTATTGGCGACGCTTTTCAGCATCAGAATCAACGATATTGTCAAACGGCCTGAAATCCGGGGCTGAGGATTCAATCTACGTGGACAGCTTCCTTATATTCTACCGATCGAAATACATCCATAGAGCAGAGAGACAATTACAACAATGCTTAAACAAGATAAGTAAACAGGCAACATTAAACGGATTCCGATTTTCAAAGACAGAAACTAAATACGTTCACTTTTGTAAAAATTAGAAAACTTGACAACAACCCTGTACTAATAATAGAAGAGTCAGAAATACCAGTGGTAGAAGAGCGTAAGTCTTTGGTCGTCATATATAACAAACTCTCCTTTATCCTTCATGTAAGGAACCTGAAAGTAAAGTGCAACAAAGCGCTACAACTACTTCGCGTGGTAGCCCACAAAGATTAGGGAGCTAACAAAAGAACTTTAATGAAACTATACAGAGCCATAATCCGTTCTAAGCTCGATTATAGCTGTATGATCTATGGATTTGCTAAGAGATATAATTGAAACCATTCGATACAATACATGATGAAGGCATCAGATTTGCACTAATTGAAAGTGGAAGCTAATGAAACATCACTTAAACTAAGGAGAGAATAATTGGCTCTTTAATATTACTTCAAATTTATCTTGCTCTTTTAACCCAGCATATGGCAGAACTCTTAATCCAAAATGTAAAGAACTTTTCAACCAAAAAAACGGATCAAATAAAGACCTTTGGAATCCGAATGGAGGATCTTATTGTAAAATCTATTCCTCTCGAGAGAATAAACAGAACTGAACTATAAGAAACACCCCCACTTGAACCATCAAACAAACCAATGTCATAATTAAACTGAGCAAGCTTCCAAAAAGTAAAACTCATTCTATCATATTCCTTGAAAAATTCTCGAAAATCAGTGAAAAATATTCGAATCATATAAGCATGTTCACTGATTGCTCTAAAGATGGAGAAAAAACAGGCTGCGCTGCAGTACTCAACCGAAGTACATTTAAAAAACGCTTACCAACGGATGCATCTATCTTTAGTGCAGAAGCTTACGCAATAGATCTGGCATTGAATCATATAGCTACAAGCAAATATAATAAATTCATGATATTCTCAGATTCACTATTTGTATTGATCTCACTAAAGAGATAAAAACTGGAAAACCCGCTTATTATAAAAATGCTCAACGAGAGACATGTCATGCGCAAAACTAAATAATTCATATTTTGCTGGATTCCGAGTCACATTAGAATTAAAGGAGGTGAGAGGGAAGACTCAGCAGCCAAATAAACTGCAGGAATGGTAATAGATCCCAATATCAAAATTCCCTACACTGACGCAAAATTTATCATCAATAAGTACATCAAATAAAAATGGCAAGAATTGTTAAAAAACAACCCTGAGAACAAATTGTTTCAAATAAAGCCCGACCTTAAAGAATGGGCAACAGAATTTAAAAACTGAAAAGAGGTAATAGCTTTGATCCGATTGCACAGTGATCATTCATGACTGACTCAGGTGTTGACACAGTGGCCTAAGAAAATTTTTTTAGTCAGGAGAAATAATCTACATCCAATTTCAAAATTTAATTCTCTACTCAACATAAATAAACAGTATTTGAAACTACTATAGAGTAGGTCGTCCATTTCCTAGTTTCAGCGCTTGTATTTGATTTTTCATGGATTTGATCAAGTTATCAACAATCGTCTGATCCATATTCTACTACTTCTTTAGCAACGTTTCTTTAAGGGTTGCCACTGACGTGATTTTGGTTGCACGCTCTTGAATTTAATGTGCTCCAAAATGTGCCCAATTGGATTCATGTCAGGATTTTGGGTTACCAATGGCAGTGACTTGATTCCTTGCAATTCCTTCTAGGCCTTTGCTACTTTACTCACATGTCATGGAGCTCCACCTTCTTCATAAAGGTAGACATTCTTGTCAATCTGATTGGTTTCAAATAGTGGGAGTAGTCCTTTCTCTAATATTTGACAGTATTTTGGACCATTAAACCACTCATCAACAAGAATCAACTCTGATTTCCATCAAACCAGACAGCGCCCCACACCATTACTCCAATCCCTTCATGTTTCACGGTTGCCTGCAGACATTGTGTTCCAAGTTTCATTCTGATTTCTCCAAACATAAACCTATCTCGAATTCGAATTTTGGCAGAATTTATTTTGATCAGACCAAATTACAGACTGCCAAAATTCATAATCTTTGCTCTCGAATTCACTCACCCAGTCCATACACCTGCTCCTTTTAATCTCTGAAATCAAGGGCTTCTTTCTTACAACTCTTCTTTGATAGCCTAGCTCTTTCAGAATCTTTCTCACTGCATATGGCGACATTTCCATGCGGGTGTCGACATCTTTGACGCTCTGACGACTGTTTCTGATGACTTTCCTCTTTAGCACCCTTTTCGTTCACTCAGATACAATGCATAGTCTTCTTGAACGTTGTTCCACAAGACAATGGCTTTTTCATTAAACTTATTGAAAATATTATTAACCGTTTCATGATTAATCTGGAAAAACTTAGAAATTTCTCTATTTTACTTGTCACACTGATGCCATCCTATTATTTGCTCTCGTTAAAATTCGCCAATTTCCTTACTTCCGCGAACTTTCATTGCAAATTATAAGTCAACTATCGCTCATAGATGAGAGTAGCTGGTTACTAACACGCTATTGTCTGAACAAAAAGAGACGTTATTACACAAGCCAAAATTGCTGTAATCAAGGGTGGCTAAAAATTTATCATGGACCACTGTACTAAAGAAAGAGAAACAGCCAAAATGTACATGTGGTAAAGTTAAACATATCCCCTTGGAACGTGAAAGATTGCCACAAGTCAGAAGGAGGTGTTCTCAGGCAAAGAACCTGGTTGAATTCTTTCAGCACCAACAAGCAACATTATGGAATTCCTGAGGAAGACAAATACATACTATAAAATAGGAGGGAAATTTTTGAAAAATGTTTAACGTTTTATATAAGTGTACAGATATTTATAAAGGGTGTTTCATTGAGATGGATTATATATAAGGATGTTTCATTAAGAAGGATCAAAGTCAACAGTAAATAAATCAGTTTTATTGGTGAAAAATTATTTATTTATCTATTGGATCATTTTACTTAAGTCATGGCAATTATGTTTGAAAAATAATATTGCCCAAATTTCCGCCAAATCTGAAAGAAAAAGAAAAAAATCCTTAAATCCTTAAACTTAAATCACAATTAAAATCATTGGAACAGCCTTTATATCTAAATTTTATTTTTTAACTGTGTACAGACAAAAGAAAAGTAAAGTGCTACATATTGATTTTGCTTTCAAAAATAAATACATTTAATGCTTTACTAATATATTTATATTCATATTAAAATTCTCTTAAATCATAATAATATTTAAAAACTTTGCTAGCTAATAAACTTTATTTTCAAATTTATGTATAAACAATACTTGGTTTTAAGTGACCAAAAGGGTTGATAGGCCATAAAACCCCAACAAACCAGGCCAGGTTATTGGGGTGCGGGTGAGCGGAGACCCCACACTAAGAATCGAGTTACCCAGATTTGGAACGTGAAAAGGTTAACCCAGCTGGAGTGCAATGAAAGGGCCTCGCTCTGGGAGAATTTCGTGGGAATTTTAGTATACATAAATTCTTTCTATTTTGGGGTAAATTAATATTTTCGGGTGAATTGACAGAAAAAGATCTAAAGCTAGTAATGTTTTTCCTGTCTTTAGTCAATTTTTCATTATGTTCGGGACGTCCACATATGCATTCTCAAAATCAGTTTATTCAAAACATTTTTTTTTACACTAATTATTTGCGGACTATTGCCTCATCTTTGCTTTTGCTATCAAAATATTTCGGCGTTCATAAAGTGTATGTCGATCCAGTTAACATTCAGGGGATTCAATGCTTGGGCCTGGCAGTGTCTATTTGGACTCAGTGAAACAGGACGAGCAATAATTAATCAGTACATAAAATAAGAAATAGACACGAGCAATAGAACGAGAACAGTCTGCCGCTCGTAGATTAAGGGTTCAGACATGCACCTGATACACCTGATACACCTGATACACCTAGCAAACGGGCGTGATCGAAAAAAATCTACCCAACCATTATATCCTGAAAATTATATCAACGTCTGTCAATTAATTAATTTGGATAAGAGAATCTGATTCAGAGTCTATTAAACAGGCTGAAATGAACAAGTTCATTGCTGATACGAACCTGTGAATATTTCATTAATCTAGTTTTTTCTTTTCTTTCTGCTTATATATTATAGGGTTTAATTAATACAGATTTCTTCGCTGATTAGAGACGATTTTGTAATTCACATATCAAATGCTTGGCGTCGAGGATGGTATTAGTAAAATTAACCGTTTCAACATAGCAAACATTCGACATACATTGACCAAACAGTTAATATTGTCATTAAATTTATAAAATGTCTTTATTAAAACATTTTTCAGGAAATTTGTCTTCGCAAATCCACTAACTGTAATAGCTCTTTCTGATATTATTCAGAGTTTCCTTTCAAACCTTTTGTTTCTGGTAGTGTGGAAAGCAGTTGAAAGTAAAGATGACAAAAGGATAATCAACGCATAACCTGCCTGACGAGCTTGAGTGAATGGATGGTGGAGCAGGGTTTGGTAGAGATAGCAAAAAGATAAACTTTATTAAGCGTTACAAATGGCAGAAATTGTGGAGATCCATGATCACCAATGTCCTGAAGACATTAAAGAAGAAGAAGTGTGGAAAGTGAATAGTTAGTACCTAGATAAGATTTGAAATGATTTAGATTTTTGCTATATGTTTTTTTTTAAATTTCACCTCAAGCAAAGCAACAGAGCCACTAGGATGTAAGGGAGCTACTGAGTTTGAAGTAAGTGAAGAAAAGAAAAAATATTAAGGAGAGAGAAGGATAAACGAATAGGAAATAAGAAAGAAGCAGATAACGATTGGCATGACATTTACATTTTTTTAAGACCAAAGGTGATTGGAAAGTAAGAAGCCTAAAGAGAGTTCCACAAGCGAAAAAAAGAAACATTTAGTATAGAACTTACAAATGCATTGGTCTCTCTCGTCGAGGTAAATGTTTCTCATTTTATTGATTGAAAAGTCTATTTTCTTGTTTAAAATTACATCTTTGAACTATTACTGTTGAAAAAAAAAAACAATAATAAAAATAAACGCGTGTATTATTTACATTATTCGGACTATTCTCCTCATCTTTGTCGCCATATTTATCACAACGTTTCGGCTGTTGTACGCTCCGGCCTTCTTCATGTGGTTGGAATGTCGAACTGAACCCTTTATTTCGCTCACTGGGGTAGACTGTTCTAGTTCCACGTGTCATGTTTTGATGGATGTCAGTTATCAGTTATCTCCTGTTAATTTCCCTCTGAAAGTTCTCCACTGCCTTAACCGGGTATTGAACGCACATTCTTTGGGTCCTGTCACTGGATCTAACCAACGCCTTTATCCACTGTGCCATTGAACGAAATAAAGGGTTCATTTCGTCATTCTAACCATCTGAAGAAGGCCGGAGCGTACAACGGCCGAAACGTTGTGATAAATATGGCGACAAAGATGAGGACAATAGTCCGAATAATGTAAATAATGTACATAATACCTCATCTCAGAAATAATTCACTTAATATCTATTAACCCTTTGAGCTCGACCTTCCTGAACAATTCTTACCCTTCTGCCTGAGCTCCTGAGTCAAAATTCGCAAATAATTGGTTTGTAATGTTTCACGGTTGATATAAAATTAATTACAAGTGTTTATCCATCGTTCAACCGATAGTTTGGAAACAGTTGTATATGAAGGATAGTTGAAATATTACTGATCAAGTTGAACCTTGATTTTGATCTGTCGAGATTAAAATAAACTTTAATTTTCAGATAAATATTTCGATTTTGTAGCATTTTAAGTTCTTGGATCAAAGTACCATCAGTGCAACGATTTGGCAGGACTTTTAAAAGCATTGGTATATTTAGCGCTAAACATCGTGGGGTATTTTATGAAAAATCCATTGGAACGTTAAAAAAAACAATCCTGGCGAAACAAATCGTGTATTTTGAATATGTTTACATGTTTTAAATTAATCGTGAATATGACAATTTCTATGATTTCTTTTTCAGATACTTCAGCCGCTGTAAAAAAAAAAAAAAAAAATCTTTGCTTAGCAAATCGTGTATTTTGGAGCTGTCTACATGGTTTATATTGATCGCAACTAAACCTAGGCATATCCTATGTATAGGTTGGTCCAAAAGTCTTGTCATAACTTTTTCTCTTCCAAACTGTAGGAGCTCGTGTCACCTATCTGAAATAGAAAATTATGTTATGTAGGAGGTGACAAGACTTTCGCACCTCCTTGTAAAATCCATCACAAATGACGCAGTGCGAAATCATCGTCAGACAAGGATCAGGTCTGTTGAAGAGCGGCCTCGTATCCACCATCAAGAAATGTCTAAATGGTATCGAAACATCATGAGAGCGTGATATCTTTCCACTACCATCCAATGAGATTCCACATTAAACTAAAGAAGACGCAGAGAGGAAAAATAGGCTGACAACATCACATAGTGAAGTGGAAGATCCTTCATAGTGATTCAGACATTGGCATGCAGCTGAGACATATGAAGGAAGCTGGTCAGATACTCAGCTGCACAGAAACTCTACGAACAGACCTGCTTATGAGACTGATGATGATGATGATGAAGATTATGATGATGATGCTTGTAACTTCTGTTCAACTACTCCAAACCGTTGTAAAAAAAAAACAAAAAACATTGAATCAATTGCTGGGTTTAGTGCTAGGGAAGTTGATTCACTGTGCCGTGTCAGACTGTTCTTCTCATCAGAATCCATCTTGCACGTTTATAAATCTACCATTCGTCCGTGAATTGAATACTGATGCCACATCTGGTCTGGTGCTCCTGCTGTACAGGGTCTGTAATATAATCGATCCTGACCTGGCATCTCGACTTCAGTCACTTTCCCACCGACGTGACGTGCCTTTCTTCTGTCTTTTCTACAACTATTTTCATGGCAATTGTTATGATGAACGTTCCACCTTGGTGACTTGTCTGAATGAATTTCGACGTAATGATAGATTGGCGACTAGGTCTCAGCATTTTACTGTTGAACAAGATAGATGCAACCATCAATATAACAACGGGAATATAATGCTATTTTTGACTTCTCTCAGCCGCCGTAAAAACGAAAATAGGTAGTCATAAAAATATATGATCTCAGACACTTTCTGGGTCCAATGTAGGACTTTTCGTGCGAAATGGAGACTAAAAGAAGTCAGCCCTTCTGAGGTGGTCTGTTAACAAACGGACTGAAAAATTCAATTATGTTACATGCGTGATACATGCTTAGGCGATCATGTATCTTTCGATACATGATTGACGAGGCAGATTTTTCTGCAGTAGAACAATTGCCATCCAAGCCTATAAAACTCGGCCTGTCCTGCAATTTATTCTGTTCTTCTCACCCAGCTATAGCTGGGGGTAGAAGAACAGGATACATACCTTTCCCAAGGATATTAGGACGTAAATGAATGTAACTCTGTAATTCGAACTCGGCTCTCCGATTCTTCAATCCGAACCGCTATCCATTACTCCACCATGCCTCCACGACTGAAATAGTAGTGCTCCTATACTGGTTGCCTATCAAATATCGAGTCTTACCCACTGTTATATACTGGCAGCTGAGGGCTGTTATATCCACTAATATTTATGACCTATGACCGTAATTTGTTTTGGAATATGGTTAAGTAAAGTGCTCGCTACAGAATTCACGATGTTTTTTTTTCTCTTTAATATAGGAAAATTCTTATAGAATTCAATATTATTCATATGCTTTTTATTCAATATACACAGCAATGAAACAAATCCTGTAGCAAAACATAAATGTCTGATCGAACAAAAAAGTTTACGTTACTTGCAATCGCATCAACAAATCTATAAAAAAAAAAAAGATTTGGATTACTTTATCGTTTTAGATATATAATTTTAATGCATTCATATACAGTGCTGTGCAAAACTAAATGAACCTCTAAGATAATATTTTTAAAAATATTTTTTTACAGATGATCAAATCATAATTAAACTATATAATCAATGGGAAAAAACTTTATTAAATGAATTATAACCAATTTCAAATTTTTTATCAAGCTGGAATAAAAAATAAAAAAATCATTCAAAATAAAGGCTTTGCAAGTTATTTAAAGCCTGGAGATCTTTTTAGATTGTAAGATTTTTTTGGAGATGGAGATAATAATAATTTAGTTATACAAGTCCTACTAATTAACCCATAGCTGGGGAAGAAGACTTGTATTAATACCATTCCCAAGGCGAATATAACAAACCCAGTGGGAATTAGAACCTGCTTCTCCGATTAACAATTGGGAACCATTATCCATTACACCAACCGCACCCCCAAGCTTACAACACCTGGCATTGCCGAAACGGTGACTTATCTATGGGAACCGGTGATGCGAAAATTTATCCATTGCATCATAAAGAGAAGGAGAGAGAGAGAGGCCTAGATATAAGATATCTGACTGGTGTCAAATCAGTAGTGATTCGATCTCGCCTTGAAGCAATCTGATGTCTAGCCATACTGAGGATACAACGAAAGAGTCTATCTGTGGATGACTATATATATATATATATATATATATATATATATATATATATGTAATAATCCGTTGGTATAATAATCCTAATAATATAAAATATTAAAACTGATCGACAAAACGAGCTCAATGTATTTATTGTAATAGAGCATATAAATTAAATAGAATAAAAATGCAAATCCCATTTGATCATAATATTGGGAGTTTATTTAAATTATCATCTACCACTAACTTTTTTACTCTTCTCCCTTTCTTTTTTTCTTTTACTTCTTTTTTTACTTTTTTGACTTTTCTGTCATTCTCCCTTCTTTTTATTCTTAAATGCTTAAATTTTTAAGCTCTTATTTCTTCATATCTCAGAGTTGACAAGGCCTACAAGGAGGAAATCTTGGGAGTCGAAATAGCTATACGAATGAGGTACCTTTGGATTTTTTTCTATGTAATATATATATATATATATATATATATATATATATATATATATATATATATATATACAAAATAGATTAAATCGGACATATTGTTATTTTTAAGTTATTTTGTTTAATCGTTATTTTTGATGGATACTCATATTCGAGTAGAAGCTCTGTCTTTTAATTAAACGGTATTTTGTTTTTTATCTACCGGGATGAATATACAACTCGCTAGATACAGTTGGATAAAAAAAAATACTGTAACGGGTTACATTATGGCAGTAGCATACAGAGTTACTTGACTGATATTATATACATATACATATACATACACACACACACACACACACACACACACACATATATATATATATATGTATCAAATATTAGTCAAGTAACTATATATATATATTCTGTTTATACGTTATTTTTATAGATACAAATATTGAAGAAAATGCTGTTTTTAGTAAACAGTATTAAGAGCATTTACTGGCCTGAATGTTCGAGAAATTTTCATAGAAAATATGTGTCCTCTGACAAGAATCGAACCTGTATCGTACACGGAACCGCCATATAACCTGACGCGATATTACAATTTAGCTACAGAGGAGCGTCTTGGCTAGCAAGGTCGATATTATTGCTTTTAAACAACAATTTTCTATGATTTCCCTCGAACGTTCATTTTTGTTAATACTGTTTACTATAAACAGTGAATTTATTTAAATATTTGTATCTCTAAAAATAACGTATAAACAGAAAATATCTTAAAATAATTAGCGGATTTTGTCCATTTCGTAGTATATATATATATATATATATATATATATATATATATATATATATATATATATATATGAGAGAAAGAGAGATAGATAGTGAGAGATTATACAATTGTATTCTCATGATAAATATCCAATGCGCATTATTCTAAGCTTAGTTGATAGTTTTTTTTTTCTAATCTTTCAAAATATCTCGCTAGTCATCGTCGAGTTAGTCGATTGTCACCAAAAAACAGTTATACTTTTAAAAAATTCTAATATTGATCAATTTTCTCTTCACTTTGCAGTTCGGAAAAGAGAAAATAATGTGTAAAATAAAATCACCAGAAAAAAGAATATACGCGAAGAAATGAGCAGAATGTGGTGAACGGATTGTAACAAAAAACAAAAAAAAAAAAACAAAAGAAACAAAAGAAAAAATAAACAGACAAGTAAAAGGAATCAAATAATGATGAGTGAAAAACTAGAGTCCAATTAAATGAGTAGAAATTAAATATTGAAATGTACTCACGAAGATACGATTGTGTACAATTAATGCAAGAATATCGACGAAAAAACAAACTGAAACATTGAAATAAAATAGGAAATAAGTAACAATAAACGCAGTGAGATGGAAAATAGTAATATATATATATATATATATATATATATATATATATATATATATATATATATATATATAAAATATATATAAAAAAAACAAAAAAAACAAATTAAGTTTGCTGTAATAATGGACGCTAAATGTTGACGCAAACAGAGACAATGTGAACCGGAACCGGAAGCAACCCGAAATAAAACGGAGCCAAAAAAAAAAAATCTCTAGTTGGCAAATACAGGGGAGAGTTCTGGGCACTTCGTATATTCGTGATTTCGTTCATTGCCTGAGAAAAGGAATTACGAACAGGATTTTGGCATTGCATTTGCGAAACAATGGATTTTTGGAATAGGTTCTTTCCGGTACAAGTGAATGAGTGCGTGATAATAATGTGATGTTTATGTTGTCCGGAGGTGACTATTGATTCTCAGAAGAATATTTTAAAGCTTCTCGTTGGCAACGAATTAACTGCAAAATGAGGAAACTGGATACTTTCGTCTACAAAAGAATTCAGCATATATACATACATACATACATACATACATGCATATATATATATATATATATATATATATATATATATATATATATAATTATTTATTTAAAAATATGATTCCAACTCGCTACATAAGAGGTCTCATGTTTCAAAACAAGAGCCGAAAACTTCAAAATAATATTTGAATTAACTTGAGTTAAAGTAGGCTCTGTTCCATCTTCAAGCGAAATTTTTTTGGGAAACCTCTTATGTAGCGAGTTGGAATCATATTTTTAAATAAATAATTATACTGATCCTCTACTTTCGTATCGAGCACTATTTTTAAAAAATAATAACAAAAATACTAAGGAACTTTGGATTATTTACCAAACCATTTTCTTTCCTATTTTCTACAATATTTTCACACACACACACACACACACACACACACACACACACACACACATATATATATATATATATATATATATAAACCCAAGTATTGGATTGATGTATTGAATAAATCCCAATAACCAAAACTACTATTCTTAAAAGAGTGCTCAATACAGAGTGGAGCAAATATAATTTATTCGAAAATTATAACATAAACAGGTTATAAAATCACTATAAAAATAGCCATTTTGTTTCAACACCTCTGGTGTCTTATCAAGTGATGGTGTTGAATGTAGAATAAAAAAGAAACTCTTTATTCTACATTCAATACCTTCACTTGATAAAACACCAGATGTGTTGAAACAAAATGGCTATTAATTTAATCCTACATGAGCTTCCGCTCCTTAGCTATGATTAATTAATGATGAACATGGCATTTTCGTTTATGATCGATTTGATCATAGTTATTCTGTTAAGCTTGGAAAGTAATTATACATGCTTATTGCTCAAAGTAGATTACTTTAGTGTTTCAGAATCCTCGGAGAATTCCAGTAAGATATCTTTAATTATTTCTAAGATACAAAGTTTCAAATCTTAATCTAACAATTGGATAATTTTACTGTAGCACCATTTGGACAATTTTGCTTTTACACACGGTACATGATATATATATATATGTGTGTGTGTATGTGAGTGTATGTGAGCCTCTGTGTGTGTGTTCCTACAAGAGTGTCCTTTTCTGAACATAAAGGTACCTCAATTAGGAATGTTTTTAATAGGGCTAAAGTTTTACTAACACTTATCGATATTTTAACGCGCTTTACGTCTGACAATTTTACTGTCTCACCATTTAGACAATTTGCCTGTTACACACACACACACACACACATATATATATATATATATATATATATATATAGGGTTCGTACAAGAGTGTCCTTTTCTGAACATAAAGTGTCGCTCCGCTCAGATAGGGCTTTTCTTTATTAGATCTAACGATTCACTAACACTTTTATCGATCATCACTCCTATGTTAAGCCGTTGCTCTATATACCATAGGCTGACCGAAAGTAACTAACGAAGTCAGTTGTTCAATAATAAGCAATGTTAAATACAAAAGTTTCGAATACGCCTTTTCATGCACATGTTTGCTCTATACTTCCTCACCTGCTTCATGACAGGTCGGCTTTAAAAGGTCAAGTGTCAATTTAATTCTTTTTTTTAGTCTGGTTATTTTAAGCTTTTATTATTTTTGTTACTTGTTCTTGTTAATGTCAAAATTGTTAAGGAGGACGGTATGAAACTGACGGTCTGAGCGGCAGGACCTACTCCGGAAGTTTATATATATATATATATATATATATATATATATATATATATATATATATATATATATATATATATCTTCGTCTTATCAGAAGTCTTCTTCTTATCATTCATATATATATATATATATATATATATATATATATATATATATATCTTCGTCTTATCAGAAGTCTTCTTCTTATCATTCATATATATATATATATATATATATTTATCTTCGTCTTATCATTCATATATATATATATATATATATATATATATATATATCTTCGTCTTATGAGAAGTCTTCTTCTTATCATTCATATATATATATGTATATATATATATATATATATATATATATATATATATATATACATATATATATATATATATATATATATATATATCTTCGTCTTATCAGAAGTCTTCTTCTAATCATTCATATATATACATATATATATATATTTATCTTCGTCTTATCAGAAGTCTTCTTCTTATCATTCATATATATATATATATATATATATATATATATCTTCGTCTTATCAGAAGTCATATATATATATATATAATTGATAAGAAGAAGACGGAGACTTTAATAATAGAAGGTTTTCCTTCTGATGAGCTGAACATCTCGGTGTTCAGTAAATAAAAAATATAATCGAAATCGATAATTTGAGACTCCGTCTTCTTCTTATCATTATAATGCGCTGTAGTCTATAATGAGCTCTCCCTGGATTTATATCCTCCTCGGAATTATCCGTTCCAATCACAAAATGGTAATTAATATATATATATATATATATATATATATATAAATATATATATATATATATATATATATATATATTATAATTATTTAAAAAAAAAATATGATTCCATCGGGACACAGAAATTACTATGTTAATGTCTAAAATATTGAATGAAATTACTGTTTTTTTATTAATTAAATTGAATTACTATGTTTAAACATAGTAATTTCTGTCGCGGTGGAATCCTATTTCGAAAAAATAATTATAAGACAGCATCTACTTGCGTATTGAGCGAAGATTTTTAAAATAAAAACAAAAATACTAAAAAACTTCGGATCATCAATCTAACAGTTCTTTCTTATTATTAAGTTGGTGCAAAAATAATGACGTAATAATGTCGTTTTTGACGTATTTTTTAACGTAAAATAACGACATACTTACGTCATTATTTTTGCACCAACCTAATATATCAATACATACGCATATATATATATATATATATATTAAACACATTTTTTTATGTTTAACGTTCTTTCTATAGATACAAGTATTTAAGTAAATGCTCTGTTTATAATAAACAGTATTAAATAACATTTAGCGGCCTGAATGTCCGAGTAATTTTCATAGAAAATATTCGTCCCTTGACAGCATTCGAACCAGCATTCTATACGGAACCGTCATTTAGCTTGACGTGCCTAACCTCTCGGCCACAAAGGATCGTCCGGTCGACAAGGTCGAATTTACAGCTTATAAACGTCAATCTTCTATGAATCTCGTACATTCATAACTGCTCATGGCGTACCAAATGTAAATAAATGACGCCATACATTAAGAAATGGACAAAGTCCGACAATCTATTTATTAAAGACATTTTTATGTTTAACGTTCTTTTTATAGATACAAGTATTTAAGTAAATGCTCTGTTTATAATAAACAGTATTAAATAACATTTACCGGCCTGAATGTCCGAGAAATTTTCATTTTTGACAGGATTCGAACCTGCATTCTATACGGAACCGTCATTTACGCTGACGTGCCTAACCTCTCGGCCACAAAGGATCGTTCGTTTGGCAAGGTCGAATTTACTGCTTATTCGAAAATTATAACATAAATATCTTATAAAATGACTACATACCCATTTTGTTTCAACACTTATGGTGTCTTAACAAGTGATGATGTTGAATATAGAATAAAGGTTTTTAAAAGATTCAAATCAATCAAACACCCTTCGCTAAGGGGAAACGCTGTTACATAATCTGGAATGACCAATCAAAATACAAGTATACGAGGATTCAAAAAACTTGACAACGAACTAAGGTTATAATAATTATTTAATGCTTTAATGTTGGGGTTAGACTAAAATAGAGTTTATTCTAACTAACAAATATTAAATTATACGATAAAATTTGAAATTAAAAAATAATAATTACTCATTTTAAAATTTAAATAGAATCTATATTATGTTTAAAATTATAAAATTACCTCGGAAAAAAGAAAAAATACATATGTTATTCTATTTTTTGTTTTTGTTTTTATTGGAATTAAGTTGGAAGAACACAGTACACGTACACCAACACACACCCACATCAACAGGAGGACCGTCAGATAACAGACGTAATAACCTACTAAACTTACAGTGACATATCATTGTCGTTGAAGGTATTACAACCCCTATAGTAAGTAAAATTTTTAGCGGTGTTTACAGTTAACGGTTAGTTCATATCTTTGATTTAAGACATGAGATATAAGGAGTTACATGTTCGAGCTCTCTTGATTAATTTCCATTGAACAGAAAGTATTTTATATTTATTCTTTTAGACTGCAAAAATACTTGGATAATGAAGCCTTGTAGTTATAATTACTGCTATTAGAAGATTACATATGCCCCAGTCAACTTTCATATATATATGAAGACTCGGTAGAATAAAGTCTACAAAGATAGACTGAGGAATGGTCGCCTATTTCCTGACGGGAGATGGCATTTAAATACTGTATTGATGTATACGGATAATGATTAATTCGTCGTAAAAAATGATGAAGCATCAGTCTCCCTCCTTTTTATAATGGAATCTTTTTATGACTCGCAAAAGAGACTAGACATAGCCATGGGCAGATTTGAGCTGATAAGAAAAGCATAATTGCGTATATTTTCGGCTGTTAATCGGAGAGCCGAGTTCGAATTCCAGTACATGCAGACACTCTTCGGCAAGTTACGAATCCATGTCTTCTCCCCCGCCTAGTTATTTGTAAATAGCAGGGCAGACTAGGTCCTATAGACTTGGATGTGGCAAGGAGGACAACTCTGAATTAAAAATCGCAAAATCTTCTGGCATACTATGTGAACCAGTTCTCTGTATTCGGCACTTTCAAAAAGATATATTCTATAAATATATATTTTCGATAAATATATCCTCTTCCGATAATCAAATCTTATGTGCGATTAGTCTGTCGGTCTGAGTTGCTCTACCCTCATACTTTAAAAATGTCCAATATATATATATATATATATATATATATATATATATATATATATTGAGGCAGCAATCCTTCGTTCATACATGTTTCATTGAATATAACAGACAAGGTGCTTTGATTTAGTTTTTTTATACAATTTCTCATGTGATCTAATAATCTTTTTTTTTCTTTTCGCATGATAAATTATATAAAAAACTGTCCGAATATTCTTTTTATCAGAGCGCTTTTGGCTATACATTTAACGATTTTCAGTTTCATTTGACCGTGCTTTGATAATGAAAACATTATATAAATACAATCTATTTCTTGTTAGTATTTAAATATATTTCTACCTTGAAAATAGGTAAATGTCTCCTCGTGCCATGTTAAACTACTGGCGAGGAGTCATATCCCGTAGGCCGGCAGTTATTTCACATCGCCCGAGGAGACACATTTATGGTGTTGAAACATAATTGCCATTATGTAGCAATTTTTAACATGTCTTAATATCCTAAAATAAATTATATATATATATATATATATATATATATATATATATATATATATATATATATATATATATTATCAATCTTAAATTCACTGCGTTAATGTAATCTACTTTTTTTCTATATTCAGGGCTAAAACTTTCTATTCCTTATAGTCCAGTGGGCTTAGCAAATTTTAGGTAACAATGTACGGTCAAAAGTAAAATTGGAAACAGTAATAAGTAGTGCTAGAGAAAAGCAATAATAACAACGAAAATTGCAATATGAGCTCTGGTAAAAAAAATGGAATGATAACAGCAAAAATTGCAATATGAGCACTGGTAAAAAATTCGATGCTGAAGACATTAGTTTTATAATACCTAGAAAATCATAAACTGATACCTCAAGGACACATGAAATAGTGGATAAAGGCGTTATTTAGATCCAGTGATAAAACCCAAAGAGTGTGAGTTCAGTACCTGGTGAAGGCGGTGGAGAACTTGGAGAGGTGAATTAACAGGAGATAACTGATAACTGACATCCATTATCTATCTTGGCACGTGGAACTTGAACAGTCTACCCCAACGAGCGAAATAAAGGGTTCAGTTCGGCATTCCAACTACCTGAAGAAGGCCGGAGTGTACAACGGCCGAAACGTGATAAATATGGTAACAAAGATGAGGACAACAGTCCAAATAATATAAATCGTATAAAAGAAATATGTGGCATGCATCAAATTTTAACATTCTCTTTTCATTTTAAGATGTATCAAGTGCATTAACATATCAGCTTCTATTCTTATAAATTGTTTTATATTGAATAATTTGAATGTTACAACAGTTCAGGCGTCGAGTCATCCTACATTAAATTCAAGACATCGAAAAAACAAAAAAAAGAAGATACGGAAACTATTTTATCCACCAAATTGTACTCTCCAGTCGACTCTTTGCCGTCATTTGGTTCTCTAAGAGTTACTGTTTTGGAATTTCTCTACCATTATCAGCCTTATTATCGGCATCAGCGTCAGCTTAATTGGCTGATAGCAACATTTGTATATGGATGAGACTGAGAACACAGCTTAAATCAGAGGAATGAATCTACAAGTTAGGTCGAGAGAGACATGCTGAAAACTGTCGACGACAACGCCCGTGTGTAGATATATCAAACAGTAAGTGATCCTCAAAATTGCCAGCCTCAGATAATTGCGTACTTATTGAGAAGTGATGTTTGGGTTGGCCAACCCCATGCAAGATAGAAAATCTTCCCATAAACTGTCGACTACCTACAAGTGAGTGGTTATTCTTTCTTTCTTAAACTTCTCAAACTTGGAGATGATCAAACAACAGAGTCTCTAACTTAAGTGCCATTAATGCAAACACGAATACACACATATATCGACACGGTGTAATGGTTAGCAACCTTATCTTGCTAGATCCGTTACAAGTGAGTTCGATCCTCACTGGGTGTTTTACACGTCCGGCTTTGTGCCTGATCTAAGCTACGCGTAGAAAATCGTTTTGGTGCAAATCGTTGTAAAATGGTTAGCAAACATGTATCGCAACATCAATTAAGCTGAATACTGAGTTCGATCCTCACTCAGTGCTGCATACATTGTCCTTAGAAAATTACCATGCACACACAGATATATATGCATAAATATATATATATATATATATATATATATATATATATATATATATTAATTGATTTAAAAATATGGTTCCATCGCTACATAGGCATTACCATGTTTCAAAAACAGAAACTAAAAAGTTAAAATTCACATATGTAATTAAATTAAAAGCATCAGTTTTGTTTCATCTTCAAGCGAATTTTGGAATCACTTATTTTGAAATTTACTGAATTTTAAAAGCACATACTTTCGTAATTTTTGTTTCCAAGAATACAGAGAAATCCGATCATTTAGACATGAGCAGTAGCGTGTTCTTTTTTTTTTTATTAACTATTATTGTATTAATTATGAGATATGTCATATGTACGCGCCGAAATACCTGTCACATGAAGAAGACCTGAGCGTAGAAGGTTGAAAATTTGCGAAAATGGCAATAAAGATGACAGCTGTCTGAACGATATAAAAAATGTGTGTACCACTGTTTAAAATAAAAAAAGAAGTGCCGACAAACACAGATACCCACTAAGAATAATGATTGAATTAATAAAAATGTAGTATAAAAATAAGTCCATTATTTCTGTTGGAAATTGTTTTGTTTGCGTTTGCATACTAAACTGAGAAGATGTGGGCTTCGTGCAAAAGCTGAACGAGATTGTACGCTTTACGTAAAGGGACATAGAACCTTGAGGCTGAGTGGTCTAAAAGGGAAAGAGAACATTGATGGGCTGTTATGTTCAATGAGGCTGAGTGGTCTAAAAGGGAAATAGAACCTTGATGGACTGTTATGCTCACTGAGTCTTCGTGGTCTAAAAATGAAATAGAACCTTGATGGGCGGTTATGCTCACTGAGGATGAGTGGTGTAAAAGGGAAAGAGAACCTTGATGGACTGTTATGGTCACTGAGGCTGAGTGGTCTAAAAGGGAAATAGAACCTTGATGGGCTGTTATGCTCACTGAGGCTGAGTGGTGTAAAAGGGAAATAGAACCTAGAAAGGCTGTTATGCTCACTGAGACTGAGTGGTGTAAAAGGGAAATAGAACCTTGATGTGCTGTTATGCTCACTGAGGCTCAGTGGTCTAAAAGGGAAATAGAACCTTGATGTGCTGTTATGCTCACTGAGGCTGAGTGGTCTAAAAGGGAAATAGAACCTTGATGTGCTGTTATGCTCACTGAGGCGCAGTGGTCTAAAAGGGAAATAGAACCTTGATGTGCTGTTATGCTCACTGAGGCTGAGTGGTGTAAAAGGGAAATAGAACCTTGATGGACTGTTATGGTCACTGAGGCTGAGTGGTCTAAAAGGGAAATAGAACCTTGATGGGCTGTTATGCTCACTGAGGCTGAGTGGTGTAAAAGGGAAATAGAACCTAGAAAGGCTCTTATGCTCACTGAGGCTGAGTGGTCTAAAAGGGAAATAGAACCTTGATGGGCTGTTATGCTCACTGAGGCTGAGTGGTCTAAAAGGGAAATAGAAACTTGATGTGCTGTTATGCTCACTGAGGCTCAGTGGTCTAAAAGGGAAATAGAACCTTGATGTGCTGTTATGCTCACTGAGGTTGAGTGGTGTAAAAGGGAAATAGAACCTTGATGGGCTGTTATGCTCACTGAGGCTGAGTGGTCTAAAAGGGAAATAGAACCTTGATGGGCTGTTATGCTCACTGAGGCTGAGTGGTGTAAAAGGGAAATAGAACCTAGAAAGGCTGTTATGCTCACTGAGGCTGAGTTGTCTAAAAGGGAAATAGAACCTTGATGGGCTGTTATGCTCACTGAGGTTGAGTGGTGTAAAAGGGAAATAGAACCTTGATGGACTGTTATGGTCACTGAGGCTGAGTGGTCTAAAAGGGAAATAGAACCTTGATGGGCTGTTATGCTCACTGAGGCTGTGTGGTGTAAAAGGGAAATAGAACCTAGAAAGGCTGTTATGCTCACTGAGGCTGAGTGGTCTAAAAGGGAAATAGAACCTTGATGGACTGTTATGCTCACTGAGACTGAGTGGTGTAAAAGGGAAATAGAACCATGATGTGCTGTTATGCTCACTGAGGCTCAGTGGTCTAAAAGGGAAATAGAACCTTGATGTGCTGTTATGCTCACTGAGGTTGAGTGGTGTAAAAGGGAAATAGAACCTTGATGGGCTGTTATGCTCACTGAGGCTGAGTGGTCTAAAAGGGAAATAGAAACTTGATGTGCTGTTATGCTCACTGAGGCTCAGTGGTCTAAAAGGGAAATAGAACCTTGATGTGCTGTTATGCTCACTGAGGTTGAGTGGTGTAAAAGGGAAATAGAACCTGGATGGGCTGTTATGCTCACTGAGGCTGAGTGGTCTAAAAGGGAAATAGAACCTTGATGGGCTGTTAGGCTCACTGAGGCTGAGTGGTGTAAAAGGGAAATAGAACCTAGAAAGGCTGTTATGCTCACTGACGCTGAGTTGTCTAAAAGGGAAATAGAACCTTGATGTGCTGTTATGCTCACTGAGGTTGAGTGGTGTAAAAGGGAAATAGAACCTTGATGGACTGTTATGGTCACTGAGGCTGAGTGGTCTAAAAGGTAAATAGAACCTTGATGGGCTGTTATGCTCACTGAGGCTGTGTGGTGTAAAAGGGAAATAGAACCTAGAAAGGCTGTTATGCTCACTGAGGCTGAGTGGTCTAAAAGGGAAATAGAACCTTGATGGACTGTTATGCTCACTGAGACTGAGTGGTGTAAAAGGGAAATAGAACCATGATGTGCTGTTATGCTCACTGAGGCTCAGTGGTCTAAAAGGGAAATAGATCCTTGATGTGCTGTTATGCTCACTGAGGTTGAGTGGTGTAAAAGGGAAATAGAACCTTGATGGGCTGTTATGCTCACTGAGGCTGAGTGGTCTAAAAGGGAAATAGAACCTTGATGGGCTGTTATGCTCACTGAGGCTCAGTGGTCTAAAAGGGAAATAGAACCTTGATGTGCTGTTATGCTCACTGAGGTTGAGTGGTGTAAAAGGGAAATAGAACCTTGATGGGCTGTTATGCTCACTGAGGCTGAGTGGTCTAAAAGGGAAATAGAACCTTGATGGGCTGTTATGCTCACTGAGGTTGAGTGGTCTAAAAGGGAAATAGAACCTTGATGGGTTGTTATGCTCATTGAGGCTGAGTGGTCTAAAAGGGAAATAGAAGCTTGAAGGACAGTTATGCTCACTGAGTCTGCATGGTCTAAAAGGGAAATAGAACCTTGATGGGCACTTATGCTCACTGAGGCTGAGTGGTGTAAAAGGGAAATAGAAAATTGATGGACTGTTATGCTCACTGAAGCTGAGTGGTCTAAACGGAAATAGAACCTTGATGTGCTGTTATGCTCACTGAGGCTGAGTGGTGTAAAAAGGAAATAGAACCTTGATGTGCTGTTATGCTCACTGAGGCTGAGTGGTTTTAAAGGGAAATAGAACCTTGATGTGCTGTTATGCTCACTGAGGCTGAGTGGTGTAAAAGGGAAATAGAACCTTGATGGGCTGTTATGCTCACTGAGGCTGAGTGGTCTAAAAGGGAAATAGAACCTTGATGGGCTGTTATGCTCACTGAGGCTGAGTGGTGTAAAAGGGAAATAGAACCTAGAAAGGCTGTTATGCTCACTGAGGCTGAGTTGTCTAAAAGGGAAATAGAACCTTGATGGGCTGTTATGCTCACTGAGGTTGAGTGGTGTAAAAGGGAAATAGAACCTTGATGGACTGTTATGGTCACTGAGGCTGAGTGGTCTAAAAGGTAAATAGAACCTTGATGGGCTGTTATGCTCACTGAGGCTGTGTGGTGTAAAAGGGAAATAGAACCTAGAAAGGCTGTTATGCTCACTGAGGCTGAGTGGTCTAAAAGGGAAATAGAACCTTGATGGACTGTTATGCTCACTGAGACTGAGTGGTGTAAAAGGGAAATAGAACCATGATGTGCTGTTATGCTCACTGAGGCTCAGTGGTCTAAAAGGGAAATAGAACCTTGATGAGCTGTTATGCTCACTGAGGTTGAGTGGTGTAAAAGGGAAATAGAACCTTGATGGGCTGTTATGCACACTGAGGCTGAGTGGTCTAAAAGGGAAATAGAAACTTGATGTGCTGTTATGCTCACTGAGGCTCAGTGGTCTAAAAGGGAAATAGAACCTTGATGTGCTGTTATGCTCACTGAGGTTGAGTGGTGTAAAAGGGAAATAGAACCTGGATGGGCTGTTATGCTCACTGAGGCTGAGTGGTCTAAAAGGGAAATAGAACCTTGATGGGCTGTTAGGCTCACTGAGGCTGAGTGGTGTAAAAGGGAAATAGAACCTGGAAAGGCTGTTATGCTCACTGACGCTGAGTTGTCTAAAAGGGAAATAGAACCTTGATGTGCTGTTATGCTCACTGAGACTGAGTGGTGTAAAAGGGAAATAGAACCTTGATGGACTGTTATGGTCACTGAGGCTGAGTGGTCTAAAAGGTAAATAGAACCTTGATGGGCTGTTATGCTCACTGAGGCTGTGTGGTGTAAAAGGGAAATAGAACCTAGAAAGGCTGTTATGCTCACTGAGGCTGAGTGGTCTAAAAGGGAAATAGAACCTTGATGGACTGTTATGCTCACTGAGACTGAGTGGTGTAAAAGGGAAATAGAACCATGATGTGCTGTTATGCTCACTGAGGCTCAGTGGTCTAAAAGGGAAATAGATCCTTGATGTGCTGTTATGCTCACTGAGGTTGAGTGGTGTAAAAGGGAAATAGAACCTTGATGGGCTGTTATGCTCACTGAGGCTGAGTGGTCTAAAAGGGAAATAGAACCTTGATGGGACGTTATGCTCACTGAGGCTCAGTGGTCTAAAAGGGAAATAGAACCTTGATGTGCTGTTATGCTCACTGAGGTTGAGTGGTGTAAAAGGGAAATAGAACCTTGATGGGCTGTTATGCTCACTGAGGCTGAGTGGTCTAAAAGGGAAATAGAACCTTGATGGGCTGTTATGCTCACTGAGGTTGAGTGGTCTAAAAGGGAAATAGAACCTTGATGGGTTGTTATGCTCATTGAGGCTGAGTGGTCTAAAAGGGAAATAGAAGCTTGAAGGACAGTTATGCTCACTGAGTCTGCATGGTCTAAAAGGGAAATAGAACCTTGATGGGCTCTTATGCTCACTGAGGCTGAGTGGTGTAAAAGGGAAATAGAAAATTGATGGACTGTTATGCTCACTGAGGCTGAGTGGTCTAAACGGAAATAGAACCTTGATGTGCTGTTATGCTCACTGAGGCTGAGTGGTGTAAAAAGGAAATAGAACCTTGATGTGCTGTTATGCTCACTGAGGCTGAGTGGTTTAAAAGGGAAATAGAACCTTGATGTGCTGTTATGCTCACTGAGGCTGAGTGGCGTAAAAGGGAAATAGAACCTTGATGGACTGTTATGGTCACTGAGGCTGAGTGGTCTAAAAGGGAAATAGAACCTTGATGGGCTGTTATGCTCACTGAGGCTGAGTGGTGTAAAAGGGAAATAGAACCTAGAAAGGCTGTTATGCTCACTGAGGCTGAGTGGTCTAAAAGTGAAATAGAACCTTGATGGACTGTTATGCTAACTGAGGCTGAGTGGTGTAAAACGTGAAATAGAACCTTGATGGACTGTTATGCTCACTGAGACTGAGTGGTGTAAAAGGGAAATAGAACCTTGATGGGCTGTTATGCTCACTGAGACTGAGTTGTCTAAAAGGGAAATAGAACTTTGATGGGCTGTTATGCTCACTGAGACTGAGTGGTGTAAAAGGGAAATAGAACCTTGATGGGCTGTTATGCTCACTGAGACTCAGTAGTGTAAAAGGGAAATAGAACCTTGATGGACTGTTATGCTCACTGAGGCTGAGTGGTCTAAAAGGGAAATAGAACCTTGATGGGCTGTTATGCTCACTGAGACTGAGTGGTGTAAAAGGGAAATAGAACCTTGATGGGCTGTTATGCTCACTGAGACTGAGTAGTGTAAAAGGGAAATAGAACCTTGATGTGCTCTTATGCTCACTGAGGCTGAGTGGTCTAAAAGGGAAATAGAACCTTGATGTGCTGTTATGCTCACTGAGGCTGAGTGGTGTAAAAGGGAAATAGAAACTTGATGGACTGTTATGCTCACTGAGGCTTAGTGGTCTAAAAGGGAAATAGAACCTTGATGTGCTGTTATGCTCACTGAGGCTGAGTGGTGTAAAAGGGAAAAAGAAACTTGATGGACTGTTATGCTCACTGAGGCTGAGTGGTCTAAAAGGGAAATAGAACCTTGATGGGCTGTTATGCTCACTGAGGCTGAGTGGTGTAAAAGGGAAATAGAAACTTGATGGACTGTTATGCTCACTGAGGCTGAGTGGTCTAAAAGGGAAATAGAACATTGATGGGCTGTTATGCTCACTGATGCTGAGTGGTGTAAAAGGGAAATAGAAACTAGAAAGGCTGTTCTGCTCACTGAGGCTGAGTAGTCTAAAAGGTAAATAGAACCTTGATGGACTGTTATGCTCACTGAGACTGAGTGGTGTAAAAGGGAAATAGAACCTTGATGTGCTGTTATGCTCACTGAGGCTCAGTGGTCTAAAAAGGGAAATAGAACCTTGATGTGCTGTTATGCTCACTGAGGTTGAATGGTGTAAAAGGGAAATAGAACCTTGATGGGCTGTTATGCTCACTGAGGCTGAGTGGTCTGAAAGGGAAATAGAACCTTGATGTGCTGTTATGCTCACTGAGGCTCAGTGGTCTAAAAGGGAAATAGAACCTTGATGTGCTGTTATGCTCACTGAGGTTGAGTGGTGTAAAAGGGAAATAGAACCTTGATGGGCTGTTATGCTCACTGAGGCTGAGTGGTCTAAAAGGGAAATAGAACCTTGATGTGCTGTTATGCTCACTGAGGCTCAGTGGTCTAAAAGGGAAATAGAACCTTGATGTGCTGTTATGCTCACTGAGGTTGAGTGGTGTAAAAGGGAAATAGAACCTTGATGGGCTGTTATGCTCACTGAGGCTGAGTGGTCTAAAAGGGAAATAGAACCTTGATGGGCTGTTATGCTCACTGAGGCTGAGTGGTGTAAAAGGGAAATAGAACCTAGAAAGGCTGTTATGCTCACTGAGGCTGAGTTGTCTAAAAGGGAAATAGAACCTTGATGGGCTGTTATGCTCACTGAGGTTGAGTGGTGTAAAAGGGAAATAGAACCTTGATGGACTGTTATGGTCACTGAGGCTGAGTGGTCTAAAAGGGAAATAGAACCTTGATGGGCTGTTATGCTCACAGAGGCTGTGTGGTGTAAAAGGGAAATAGAACCTAGAAAGGCTGTTATGCTCACTGAGGCTGAGTTGTCTAAAAGGGAAATAGAACCTTGATGGGCTGTTATGCTCACTGAGGCTGAGTGGTGTAAAAGGGAAATAGAACCTAGAAAGGCTGTTATGCTCACTGAGGCTGAGTGGTCTAAAAGTTAACATAGAACCTTGATGGACTTTTATGCTCACTGAGGCTGAGTGGTGTAAAAGGGAAATAGAACCTTGATGGACTGTTATGCTCACGGAGGCTGAGTGGTCTAAAAGGGAAATAGAACCTTGATGGGCTGTTATGCTCACTGAGGCTGAGTGGTGTAAAAGGGAAATAGAACCTAGAAAGGCTGATATGCTCACTGAGGCTGAGTGGTCTAAAAGTGAAAATAGAACCTTTGATGGGCTGTTATGCTCACTGAGGCTGAGTGGTCTAAAAGGGAAAATAGAACATTTGATGGACTGTTATGCTCACTGAGGCTGAGTTGTCTAAAAGAGAAACAGAACCTTGATGTGCTGTTATGCTCACTAAGGCTGAGTGGTGTAAAAGGGAAATAGAACCTTGATGGGCTCTTATGCTCACTGAGGCTCAGTTGTCTAAAAGGGAAATAGAACCTTGATGGACTTATGCTCACTGAGGCTGAGTGGTCTAACATGGTAATAGAACCTTGATGGGCTGTTATGCTCACTGAGGCTGAGTGATCTAAAAGTGAAATAGAAACTTTATGGGCTGTTATGCTCACTGAGGCTGAGTGGTCTAAAAGGGAAATAGAACCTTGATGGGCTGTTATGTTCACTGAGGCTCAGTGGTCTGAAAAGGAAATAGAACCTTGATGGGCTGTTATGCTCACTGAGGCTGAGTGGTCTAAGGGAAATAGAACCTTGATGGGCTGTTATGCTCACTGAGGCTGAGTGGTATAAAAGGGAAATAGAAACTAGAAAGGCTGTTATGCTCACTGAGGCTGAGTGGTCTAAAAGTGAAAAAGAACCTTGATGGGTTGTTATGCTCACTGAGGCTGAGTAGTGTAAAAGGGAAATAGAACCTTGATGGGCTGTTATGCTCACTGAGGCTGAGTGGTGTAAAAGGGAAATAGAACCTTGATGGGCTGTTATGCTCACTGAGGCTGAGTGGTGTAAAAGGGAAATAGAACCTTGATGGGCTGTTATGCTCACTGAGGCTGAGTGGTGTAAAAGGCAAATAGAACCTTGATGGGCTGTTATGCTCACTGAGGCTGAGTGGTGTAAAAGGGAAATAGAACCCTGATGGGTTGTTATGCTCACTGAGGTTGAGTGGTGTAAGAGGGAAATAGAACCTTGATGGGCTGTCATGCTCACTGAGGCTGAGTGGTCTAAAAGGGAAATAGAACGTTGATGGGCTGTTATGCTCACTGAGGCTGAGTGGTCTAAAAGGGAAATAGAACCTTGATGAGCTGTTATGCTCACTGATGCTGAGTGGTCGAAAAGTGAAAATAGAACCTTGATTGGCTGTTATGCTCACTGAGGCTGAGTGGTCTAAAAGGGAAATAGAACCTTGATGGGCTGTTATGCTCACTGTGGCTGAGTGGTCTAAAAGGGAAATAGAACCTTGATGGGCTGTTATGCTCACTGAGACTGAGTGGTCTAAAAGGGAAATAGAACCTTGATGGGCTGTTATGCTCACTGAGGCTGAGTGGTATAAAAGGGAAATAGAACCTAGAAAGGCTGTTATGCTCACTGAGGCTGAGTGGTCTAAAAGGCAAATAGAACCTTGATGGGCTGTTATGCTCACTGAGGCTGAGTGGTGTAAAAGGGAAATAGAACCTTGATGGGCTGTTATGCTCACTGAGGCTGAGTGGTGTAAAAGGGAAATAGAACCTTGATGGGCTGTTATGCTCACTCAGGCTGAGTGGTGTAAAAGGGAAATAGAACCTTGATGCGCTGTTATGCTCACTCAGGCTGAGTGGTGTAAAAGGCAAATAGAACCTTGATGGGCTGTTATGCTCACTGAGGCTGAGTGGTGTAAAAGGGAAATAGAACCTTGATGGGCTGTTATGCTCACTGAGGCTGAGTGGCCTAAAAGGGAAATATAACCTTGATGGGCTGTTATGCTCACTGAGGCTGAGTGGTCTAAAAGGGAAATAGAACCTTGATGGGCTGTTATGCTCACTGAGACTGAGTGGTCTAAAAGGGAAATAGAACCTTGATGGGCTGTTATGCTCACTGAGGCTGAGTGGTCTAATATGGTAATAGAACCTTGATGGGCTGTTATGCTCACTGAGGCTGAGTGGTCTAAAAGGGAAATAGAACCTTGATGGGCTGTTATGCTCACTGAGGCTGAGTGGTCTAAAAGGGATATAGAACATTGATGGGCTGTTATGCTCACTGAGGCTGAGTGGTCTAAAAGGTAAATAGAACCTTGATGGGCTGTTATGCTCACTGAGACTGAGTGGTGTAAAAGGGAAATAGAACCTTGATGGGCTGTTATGCTCACTGAGACTGAGTAGTGTAAAAGGGAAATAGAACCTTGATGTGCTCTTATGCTCACTGAGGCTGAGTGGTCTAAAAGGGAAATAGAACCTTGATGTGCTGTTATGCTCACTGAGGCTGAGTGGTGTAAAAGGGAAATAGAAACTTGATGCACTGTTATGCTCACTGAGGCTGAGTGGTCTAAAAGGGAAATAGAACCTTGATGGGCTGTTATGCTCACTGAGGCTGAGTGGTTTAAAAGGGAAATAGAAACTAGAAAGGCTGTTATGCTCACTGAGACTGAGTGGTCTAAAAGGGAAATAGAAATTGATGGGCTGTTATGCTCACTGAGGCTGAGTGGTTTAAAAGGGAAATAGAACCTAGAAAGGCTGTTATGCTCACTGAGGCTGAGTGGTCTAAAAGGGAAATAGAACCTTGATGGACTGTTATGCTAACTGAGGCTGAGTGGTGTAAAACGGAAATAGAACCTTGATGTGCTGTTATGCTCACTGAGGCTGAGTGGTGTAAAAGGGAAAGAGAACCTTGATGGACTGTTATGGTCACTGAGGCTGAGTGGTCTAAAAGGGAAATAGAAACTTGATGGGCTGTTATGCTCACTGAGGCTGAGTGGTGTAAAAGGGAAATAGAACCTAGAAAGGCTGTTATGCTCACTGAGACTGAGTGGTGTAAAAGGGAAATAGAACCTTGATGTGCTGTTATGCTCACTGAGGCTCAGTGGTCTAAAAGGGAAATAGAACCTTGATGTGCTGTTATGCTCACTGAGGCTGAGTGGTCTAAAAGGGAAATAGAACCTTGATGTGCTGTTATGCTCACTGAGGCGCAGTGGTCTAAAAGGGAAATAGAACCTTGATGTGCTGTTATGCTCACTGAGGCTGAGTGGTGTAAAAGGGAAATAGAACCTTGATGGACTGTTATGGTCACTGAGGCTGAGTGGTCTAAAAGGGAAATAGAAGCTTGATGGGCTGTTATGCTCACTGAGGCTGAGTGGTGTAAAAGGGAAATAGAACCTAGAAAGGCTCTTATGCTCACTGAGGCTGAGTGGTCTAAAAGGGAAATAGAACCTTGATGGACTGTTATGCTCACTGAGACTGAGTGGTGTAAAAGGGAAATAGAACCTTGATGTGCTGTTATGCTCACTGAGGCTCAGTGGTCTAAAAGGGAAATAGAACCTTGATGTTCTGTTATGCTCACTGAGGTTGAGTGGTGTAAAAGGGAAATAGAACCTTGATGGGCTGTTATGCTCACTGAGGCTGAGTGGTCTAAAAGGGAAATAGAACCTTGATGTGCTGTTATGCTAACTGAGGCTCAGTGGTCTAAAAGGGAAATAGAACCTTGATGTGCTGTTATGCTCACTGAGGTTGAGTGGTGTAAAAGGGAAATAGAACCTTGATGGGCTGTTATGCTCACTGAGGCTGAGTGGTCTAAAAGGGAAATAGAAACTTGATGTGCTGTTATGCTCACTGAGGCTCAGTGGTCTAAAAGGGAAATAGAACCTTGATGTGCTGTTATGCTCACTGAGGTTGAGTGGTGTAAAAGGGAAATAGAACCTTGATGGGCTGTTATGCTCACTGAGGCTGAGTGGTCTAAAAGGGAAATAGAACCTTGATGGGCTGTTATGCTCACTGAGGCTGAGTGGTGTAAAAGGGAAATAGAACCTAGAAAGGCTGTTATGCTCACTGAGGCTGAGTTGTCTAAAAGGGAAATAGAACCTTGATGGGCTGTTATGCTCACTGAGGTTGAGTGGTGTAAAAGGGAAATAGAACCTTGATGGACTGTTATGGTCACTGAGGCTGAGTGGTCTAAAAGGTAAATAGAACCTTGATGGGCTGTTATGCTCACTGAGGCTGTGTGGTGTAAAAGGGAAATAGAACCTAGAAAGGCTGTTATGCTCACTGAGGCTGAGTGGTCTAAAAGGGAAATAGAACCTTGATGGGCTGTTATGCTCACTGAGGCTGAGTGGTCTAAAAGGGAAATAGAACCTTGATGTGCTGTTATGCTCACTGAGGCTCAGTGGTCTAAAAGGGAAATAGAACCATGATGTGCTGTTATGCTCACTGAGGTTGAGTGGTGTAAAAGGGAAATAGAACCTTGATGGGCTGTTATGCTCACTGAGGCTGAGTGGTCTAAAAGGGAAATAGAACCTTGATGGGCTGTTATGCTCACTGAGGCTGAGTGGTGTAAAAGGGAAATAGAACCTAGAAAGGCTGTTATGCTCACTGAGGCTGAGTTGTCTAAAAGGGAAATAGAACCTTGATGGGCTGTTATGCTCACTGAGGTTGAGTGGTGTAAAAGGGAAATAGAACCTTGATGGACTGTTATGGTCACTGAGGCTGAGTGGTCTAAAAGGGAAATAGAACCTTGATGGGCTGTTATGCTCACAGAGGCTGTGTGGTGTAAAAGGGAAATAGAACCTAGAAAGGCTGTTATGCTCACTGAGGCTGAGTTGTCTAAAAGGGAAATAGAACCTTGATGGGCTGTTATGCTCACTGAGGCTGAGTGGTGTAAAAGGGAAATAGAACCTAGAAAGGCTGTTATGCTCACTGAGGCTGAGTGGTCTAAAAGTGAAAAAGAACCTTGATGGGTTGTTATGCTCACTGAGGCTGAGTAGTGTAAAAGGGAAATAGAACCTTGATGGGCTGTTATGCTCACTGAGGCTGAGTGGTGTAAAAGGGAAATAGAACCTTGATGGGCTGTTATGCTCACTGAGGCTGAGTGGTGTAAAAGGCAAATAGAACCTTGATGGGCTGTTATGCTCACTGAGGCTGAGTGGTGTAAAAGGGAAATAGAACCTTGATGGTCTGTTATGCTCACTGAGGCTGAGTGGTGTAAAAGGGAAATAGAACCTTGATGGGCTGTTATTCTCACTGAGGCTGAGTGGTGTAAAAGGGAAATAGAACCTTGATGGGCTGTTATGCTCACTGAGGCTGAGTGGTGTAAAAGGCAAATAGAACCTTGATGGGCTGTTATGCTCACTGAGGCTGAGTGGTGTAAAAGGGAAATAGAACCCTGATGGGTTGTTATGCTCACTGAGGCTGAGTGGTGTAAGAGGGAAATAGAACCTTGATGGGCTGTCATGCTCACTGAGGCTGAGTGGTCTAAAAGGGAAATAGAACGTTGATGGGCTGTTATGCTCACTGAGGCTGAGTGGTCTAAAAGGGAAATAGAACCTTGATGAGCTGTTATGCTCACTGATGCTGAGTGGTCTAAAAGTGAAAATAGAACCTTGATTGGCTGTTATGCTCACTGAGGCTGAGTGGTCTAAAAGGGAAATAGAACCTTGATGGGCTGTTATGCTCACTGTGGCTGAGTGGCCTAAAAGGGAAATATAACCTTGATGGGCTGTTATGCTCACTGAGGCTGAGTGGTCTAAAAGGGAAATAGAACCTTGATGGGCTGTTATGCTCACTGAGACTGAGTGGTCTAAAAGGGAAATAGAACCTTGATGGGCTGTTATGCTCACTGAGGCTGAGTGGTATAAAAGGGAAATAGAACCTAGAAAGGCTGTTATGCTCACTGAGGCTGAGTGGTCTAAAAGGCAAATAGAACCTTGATGGGCTGTTATGCTCACTGAGGCTGAGTGGTGTAAAAGGGAAATAGAACCTTGATGGGCTGTTATGCTCACTGAGGCTGAGTGGTGTAAAAGGGAAATAGAACCTTGATGGGCTGTTATGCTCACTCAGGCTGAGTGGTGTAAAAGGGAAATAGAACCTTGATGCGCTGTTATGCTCACTCAGGCTGAGTGGTGTAAAAGGCAAATAGAACCTTGATGGGCTGTTATGCTCACTGAGGCTGAGTGGTGTAAAAGGGAAATAGAACCTTGATGGGCTGTTATGCTCACTGAGGCTGAGTGGCCTAAAAGGGAAATATAACCTTGATGGGCTGTTATGCTCACTGAGGCTGAGTGGTCTAAAAGGGAAATAGAACCTTGATGGGCTGTTATGCTCACTGAGACTGAGTGGTCTAAAAGGGAAATAGAACCTTGATGGGCTGTTATGCTCACTGAGGCTGAGTGGTCTAATATGGTAATAGAACCTTGATGGGCTGTTATGCTCACTGAGGCTGAGTGGTCTAAAAGGGAAATAGAACCTTGATGGGCTGTTATGCTCACTGAGGCTGAGTGGTCTAAAAGGGATATAGAACATTGATGGGCTGTTATGCTCACTGAGGCTGAGTGGTCTAAAAGGTAAATAGAACCTTGATGGGCTGTTATGCTCACTGAGACTGAGTGGTGTAAAAGGGAAATAGAACCTTGATGGGCTGTTATGCTCACTGAGACTGAGTAGTGTAAAAGGGAAATAGAACCTTGATGTGCTCTTATGCTCACTGAGGCTGAGTGGTCTAAAAGGGAAATAGAACCTTGATGTGCTGTTATGCTCACTGAGGCTGAGTGGTGTAAAAGGGAAATAGAAACTTGATGGACTGTTATGCTCACTGAGGCTGAGTGGTCTAAAAGGGAAATAGAACCTTGATGGGCTGTTATGCTCACTGAGGCTGAGTGGTTTAAAAGGGAAATAGAAACTAGAAAGGCTGTTATGCTCACTGAGACTGAGTGGTCTAAAAGGGAAATAGAAATTGATGGGCTGTTATGCTCACTGAGGCTGAGTGGTTTAAAAGGGAAATAGAACCTAGAAAGGCTGTTATGCTCACTGAGGCTGAGTGGTCTAAAAGGGAAATAGAACCTTGATGGACTGTTATGCTAACTGAGGCTGAGTGGTGTAAAACGGAAATAGAACCTTGATGTGCTGTTATGCTCACTGAGGCTGAGTGGTGTAAAAGGGAAAGAGAACCTTGATGGACTGTTATGGTCACTGAGGCTGAGTGGTCTAAAAGGGAAATAGAACCTTGATGGGCTGTTATGCTCACTGAGGCTGAGTGGTGTAAAAGGGAAATAGAACCTAGAAAGGCTGTTATGCTCACTGAGACTGAGTGGTGTAAAAGGGAAATAGAACCTTGATGTGCTGTAATGCTCACTGAGGCTCAGTGGTCTAAAAGGGAAATAGAACCTTGATGTGCTGTTATGCTCACTGAGGCTGAGTGGTCTAAAAGGGAAATAGAACCTTGATGTGCTGTTATGCTCACTGAGGCGCAGTGGTCTAAAAGGGAAATAGAACATTGATGTGCTGTTATGCTCACTGAGGCTGAGTGGTGTAAAAGGGAAATAGAACCTTGATGGACTGTTATGGTCACTGAGGCTGAGTGGTCTAAAAGGGAAAGAGAAGCTTGATGGGCTGTTATGCTCACTGAGGCTGAGTGGTGTAAAAGGGAAATAGAACCTAGAAAGGCTCTTATGCTCACTGAGGCTGAGTGGTCTAAAAGGGAAATAGAACCTTGATGGACTGTTATGCTCACTGAGACTGAGTGGTGTAAAAGGGAAATAGAACCTTGATGTGCTGTTATGCTCACTGAGGCTCAGTGGTCTAAAAGGGAAATAGAACCTTGATGTGCTGTTATGCTCACTGAGGTTGAGTGGTGTAAAAGGGAAATAGAACCTTGATGGGCTGTTATGCTCACTGAGGCTGAGTGGTCTAAAAGGGAAATAGAACCTTGATGTGCTGTTATGCTAACTGAGGCTCAGTGGTCTAAAAGGGAAATAGAACCTTGATGTGCTGTTATGCTCACTGAGGTTGAGTGGTGTAAAAGGGAAATAGAACCTTGATGGGCTGTTATGCTCACTGAGGCTGAGTGGTCTAAAAGGGAAATAGAAACTTGATGTGCTGTTATGCTCACTGAGGCTCAGTGGTCTAAAAGGGAAATAGAACCTTGATGTGCTGTTATGCTCACTGAGGTTGAGTGGTGTAAAAGGGAAATAGAACCTTGATGGGCTGTTATGCTCACTGAGGCTGAGTGGTCTAAAAGGGAAATAGAACCTTGATGGGCTGTTATGCTCACTGAGGCTGAGTGGTGTAAAAGGGAAATAGAACCTAGAAAGGCTGTTATGCTCACTGAGGCTGAGTTGTCTAAAAGGGAAATAGAACCTTGATGGGCTGTTATGCTCACTGAGGTTGAGTGGTGTAAAAGGGAAATAGAACCTTGATGGACTGTTATGGTCACTGAGGCTGAGTGGTCTAAAAGGTAAATAGAACCTTGATGGGCTGTTATGCTCACTGAGGCTGTGTGGTGTAAAAGGGAAATAGAACCTAGAAAGGCTGTTATGCTCACTGAGGCTGAGTGGTCTAAAAGGGAAATAGAACCTTGATGGACTGTTATGCTCACTGAGACTGAGTGGTGTAAAAGGGAAATAGAACCATGATGTGCTGTTATGCTCACTGAGGCTCAGTGGTCTAAAAGGGAAATAGAACCTTGATGTGCTGTTATGCTCACTGAGGTTGAGTGGTGTAAAAGGGAAATAGAACCTTGATGGGCTGTTATGCTCACTGAGGCTGAGTGGTCTAAAAGGGAAATAGAAACTTGATGTGCTGTTATGCTCACTGAGGCTCAGTGGTCTAAAAGGGAAATAGAACCTTGATGTGCTGTTATGCTCACTGAGGTTGAGTGGTGTAAAAGGGAAATAGAACCTGGATGGGCTGTTATGCTCACTGAGGCTGAGTGGTCTAAAAGGGAAATAGAACCTTGATGGGCTGTTAGGCTCACTGAGGCTGAGTGGTGTAAAAGGGAAATAGAACCTAGAAAGGCTGTTATGCTCACTGACGCTGAGTTGTCTAAAAGGGAAATAGAACCTTGATGTGCTGTTATGCTCACTGAGGTTGAGTGGTGTAAAAGGGAAATAGAACCTTGATGGACTGTTATGGTCACTGAGGCTGAGTGGTCTAAAAGGTAAATAGAACCTTGATGGGCTGTTATGCTCACTGAGGCTGTGTGGTTTAAAGGGAAATAGAACCTAGAAAGGCTGTTATGCTCACTGAGGCTGAGTGGTCTAAAAGGGAAATAGAACCTTGATGGACTGTTATGCTCACTGAGACTGAGTGGTGTAAAAGGGAAATAGAACCATGATGTGCTGTTATGCTCACTGAGGCTCAGTGGTCTAAAAGGGAAATAGATCCTTGATGTGCTGTTATGCTCACTGAGGTTGAGTGGTGTAAAAGGGAAATAGAACCTTGATGGGCTGTTATGCTCACTGAGGCTGAGTGGTCTAAAAGGGAAATAGAACCTTGATGGGCTGTTATGCTCACTGAGGCTCAGTGGTCTAAAAGGGAAATAGAACCTTGATGGACTGTTATGCTCACTGAGACTGAGTGGTGTAAAAGGGAAATAGAACCATGATGTGCTGTTATGCTCACTGAGGCTCAGTGGTCTAAAAGGGAAATAGAACCTTGATGTGCTGTTATGCTCACTGAGGTTGAGTGGTGTAAAAGGGAAATAGAACCTTGATGGGCTGTTATGCTCACTGAGGCTGAGTGGTCTGAAAGGGAAATAGAACCTTGATGTGCTGTTATGCTCACTGAGGCTCAGTGGTCTAAAAGGGAAATAGAACCTTGATGTGCTGTTATGCTCACTGAGGTTGAGTGGTGTAAAAGGGAAATAGAACCTTGATGGGCTGTTATGCTCACTGAGGCTGAGTGGTCTAAAAGGGAAATAGAACCTTGATGTGCTGTTATGCTCACTGAGGCTCAGTGGTCTAAAAGGGAAATAGAACCATGATGTGCTGTTATGCTCACTGAGGTTGAGTGGTGTAAAAGGGAAATAGAACCTTGATGGGCTGTTATGCTCACTGAGGCTGAGTGGTCTAAAAGGGAAATAGAACCTTGATGGGCTGTTATGCTCACTGAGGCTGAGTGGTGTAAAAGGGAAATAGAACCTAGAAAGGCTGTTATGCTTACTGAGGCTGAGTTGTCTAAAAGGGAAATAGAACCTTGATGGGCTGTTATGCTCACTGAGGTTGAGTGGTGTAAAAGGGAAATAGAACCTTGATGGACTGTTATGGTCACTGAGGCTGAGTGGTCTAAAAGGGAAATAGAACCTTGATGGGCTGTTATGCTCACAGAGGCTGTGTGGTGTAAAAGGGAAATAGAACCTAGAAAGGCTGTTATGCTCACTGAGGCTGAGTTGTCTAAAAGGGAAATAGAACCTTGATGGGCTGTTATGCTCACTGAGGCTGAGTGGTGTAAAAGGGAAATAGAACCTAGAAAGGCTGTTATGCTCACTGAGGCTGAGTGATCTAAAAGTTAATATAGAACCTTGATGGACTTTTATGCTCACTGAGGCTGAGTGGTGTAAAAGGGAAATAGAACCTTGATGGACTGTTATGGTCACTGAGGCTGAGTGGTCTAAAAGGGAAATAGAACCTTGATGGGCTGTTATGCTCACTGAGGCTGAGTGGTGTAAAAGGGAAATAGAACCTAGAAAGGCTGTTATGCTCACTGAGGCTGAGTGGTCTAAAAGTGAAAACAGAACCTTTGATGGGCTGTTATGCTCACTGAGGCTGAGTGGTCTAAAAGGGAAAATAGAACCTTTGATGGACTGTTATGCTCACTGAGGCTGAGTTGTCTAAAAGAGAAACAGAACCTTGATGTGCTGTTATGCTCACTGAGGCTGAGTGGTGTAAAAGGGAAATAGAACCTTGATGGGCTCTTATGCTCACTGAGGCTCAGTTGTCTAAAAGGGAAATAGAACCTTGATGGACTTATGCTCACTGAGGCTGAGTGGTCTAACATGGTAATAGAACCTTGATGGGCTGTTATGCTCACTGGGGCTGAGTGATCTAAAAGTGAAATAGAAACTTTATGGGCTGTTATGCTCACTGAGGCTGAGTGGTCTAAAAGGGAAATAGAACCTTGATGGGCTGTTATGCTCACTGAGGCTCAGTGGTCTGAAAAGGAAATAGAACCTTGATGGGCTGTTATGCTCACTGAGGCTGAGTGGTCTAAGGGAAATAGAACCTTGATGGGCTGTTATGCTCACTGAGGCTGAGTGGTATAAAAGGGAAATAGAAACTAGAAAGGCTGTTATGCTCACTGAGGCTGAGTGGTCTAAAAGTGAAAAAGAACCTTGATGGGTTGTTATGCTCACTGAGGCTGAGTAGTGTAAAAGGGAAATAGAACCTTGATGGGCTGTTATGCTCACTGAGGCTGAGTGGTGTAAAAGGGAAATAGAACCTTGATGGGCTGTTATGCTCACTGAGGCTGAGTGGTGTAAAAGGCAAATAGAACCTTGATGGGCTGTTATGCTCACTGAGGGTGAGTGGTGTAAAAGGGAAATAGAACCTTGATGGGCTGTTATGCTCACTGAGGCTGAGTGGTGTAAAAGGGAAATAGAACCTTGATGGGCTGTTATGCTCACTGAGGCTGAGTGGTGTAAAAGGGAAATAGAACCTTGATGGGCTGTTATGCTCACTGAGGCTGAGTGGTGTAAAAGGCAAATAGAACCTTGATGGGCTGTTATGCTCACTGAGGCTGAGTGGTGTAAAAGGGAAATAGAACCCTGATGGGTTGTTATGCTCACTGAGGCTGAGTGGTGTAAGAGGGAAATAGAACCTTGATGGGCTGTCATGCTCACTGAGGCTGAGTGGTCTAAAAGGGAAATAGAACGTTGATGGGCTGTTATGCTCACTGAGGCTGAGTGGTCTAAAAGGGAAATAGAACCTTGATGAGCTGTTATGCTCACTGATGCTGAGTGGTCTAAAAGTGAAAATAGAACCTTGATGGGCTGTTATGCTCACTGAGGCTGAGTGGTCTAAAAGGGAAATAGAACCTTGATGGGCTGTTATGCTCACTGTGGCTGAGTGGCCTAAAAGGGAAATATAACCTTGATGGGCTGTTATGCTCACTGAGGTTGAGTGGTCTAAAAGGGAAATAGAACCTTGATGGGCTGTTATGCTCACTGAGACTGAGTGATCTAAAAGGGAAATAGAACCTTGATGGGCTGTTATGCTCACTGAGGCTGAGTGGTATAAAAGGGAAATAGAACCTAGAAAGGCTGTTATGCTCACTGAGGCTGAGTGGTCTAAAAGGCAAATAGAACCTTGATGGGCTGTTATGCTCACTGAGGCTGAGTGGTGTAAAAGGGAAATAGAACCTTGATGGGCTGTTATGCTCACTGAGGCTGAGTGGTGTAAAAGGGAAATAGAACCTTGATGGGCTGTTATGCTCACTCAGGCTGAGTGGTGTAAAAGGGAAATAGAACCTTGATGGGCTGTTATGCTCACTCAGGCTGAGTGGTGTAAAAGGCAAATAGAACCTTGATGGGCTGTTATGCTCACTGAGGCTGAGTGGTGTAAAAGGGAAATAGAACCTTGATGGGCTGTTATGCTCACTGAGGCTGAGTGGCCTAAAAGGGAAATATAACCTTGATGGGCTGTTATGCTCACTGAGGCTGAGTGGTCTAAAAGGGAAATAGAACCTTGATGGGCTGTTATGCTCACTGAGACTGAGTGGTCTAAAAGGGAAATAGAACCTTGATGGGCTGTTATGCTCACTGAGGCTGAGTGGTCTAATATGGTAATAGAACCTTGATGGGCTGTTATGCTCACTGAGGCTGAGTCGTCTAAAAGGGAAATAGAACCTTGATGGGCTGTTATGCTCACTGAGGCTGAGTGGTCCAAAATGGATATAGAACATTGATGGGCTGTTATGCTCACTGAGGCTGAGTGGTCTAAAAGGTAAATAGAACCTTGATGGGCTGTTATGCTCACTGAGGCTGAGTGGTCTAAAAGGGAAATAGAACCTTTATGGGCTGTTATGCTCACTGAGGCTGAGTGGTCTAAAAGGGAAATAGAACCTTGATGGGCTGTTATGCTCACTGAGGCTGAGTGGTCTAAAAGGGAAATAGAACCTTGATGGGCTGTTATGCTCACTGAGGCTGAGTGGTCTAAAAGGGAAATAGAACGTTGATGGGCTGTCATGGTCTGTGAGGCTGAGTGGTCTAAAAGGGAAATAGAACTTTGATGGGCTGTCATGGTCTGTGAGGCTGAGTGGTCTAAAAGGGAAATAGAACCTTGATGGGCTGTCATGCTCACTGAGGCTGAGTGGTCTAAAAGGGAAATAGAACCTTGATGGGCTGTTATGCTCACTGAGGCTGAGTGGTCTAATATGGTAATAGAACCTTGATGGGTTGTTATGCTCACTGAGGCTGAGTGGTCTAAAAGGGAAATAGAACCTTGATGGGCTGTTATGCTCACTGAGGCTGAGTGGTCTAAAAGGGAAATAGAACATTGATGGGCTGTTATGCTCACTGAGGCTCAGTGGTCTAAAAGGGAAATAGAACCTTGATGGGCTGTTATGCTCACTGAGGCTGAGTGGTCTAAAAGGGAAATAGAACCTTTATGGGCTGTTATGCTCACTGAGACTGAGTTGTCTAAAAGGGAAATAGAACTTTGATGGGCTGTTATGCTCACTGAGACTGAGTGGTGTAAAAGGGAAATAGAACCTTGATGGGCTGTTATGCTCACTGAGACTCAGTAGTGTAAAAGGGAAATAGAACCTTGATGGACTGTTATGCTCACTGAGGCTGAGTAGTCTAAAAGGGAAATAGAACCTTGATGGGCTGTTATGCTCACTGAGACTGAGTGGTGTAAAAGGGAAATAGAACCTTGATGGGCTGTTATGCTCACTGAGACTGAGTAGTGTAAAAGGGAAATAGAACCTTGATGTGCTCTTATGCTCACTGAGGCTGAGTGGTCTAAAAGGGAAATAGAACCTTGATGTGCTGTTATGCTCACTGAGGCTGAGTGGTGTAAAAGGGAAATAGAAACTTGATGGACTGTTATACTCACTGAGGCTTAGTGGTCTAAAAGGGAAATAGAACCTTGATGTGCTGTTATGCTCACTGAGGCTGAGTGGTCTAAAAGGGAAATAGAACCTTTATGGGCTGTTATGCTCACTGAGGCTGAGTGGTCTAAAAGGGAAATAGAACCTTGATGGGCTGTTATGCTCACTGAGGCTGAGTGGTCTAAAAGGGAAATAGAACGTTGATGGGCTGTCATGGTCTGTGAGGCTGAGTGGTCTAAAAGGGAAATAGAACCTTGATGGGCTGTCATGCTCACTGAGGCTGAGTGGTCTAAAAGGGAAATAGAACCTTGATGGGCTGTTATGCTCACTGAGGCTGAGTGGTCTAATATGGTAATAGAACCTTGATGGGCTGTTATGCTCACTGAGGCTGAGTGGTCTAAAAGGGAAATAGAACCTTGATGGGCTGTTATGCTCACTGAGGCTGAGTGGTCTAAAAGGGAAATAGAACATTGATGGGCTGTTATGCTCACTGAGGCTCAGTGGTCTAAAAGGGAAATAGAACCTTGATGGGCTGTTATGCTCACTGAGGCTGAGTGGTCTAAAAGGGAAATAGAACCTTTATGGGCTGTTATGCTCACTGAGGCTGAGTGGTCTAAAAGGGAAATAGAACCTTGATGGGCTGTTATGCTCACTGAGGCTGAGTGGTCTAAAAGGGAAATAGAACCTTGATGGGCTCTTATGCTCACTGAGGCTGAGTGGTCTAAAAGGGAAATAGAACCTTGATGGGCTGTCATGCTCACTGAGGCTGAGTGGTCTAAAAGGGAAATAGAACGTTGATGGGCTGTCATGGTCTGTGAGGCTGAGTGGTCTAAAACGGAAATAGAACCTTGATGGGCTGTCATGCTCACTGAGGCTGAGTGGTCTAAAAGGGAAATAGAACCTTGATGGGCTGTTATGCTCACTGAGGCTGAGTGGTCTAAAAGGGAAATAGAACCTTGATGGGCTGTTATGCTCACTGATGCTGAGTGGTCTAAAATGGAAATAGAACCTTGATGGGCTGTCATGCTCACTGAGGCTGAGTGGTCTAAAAGGGAAATAGAACCTTGATGGGCTGTCATGCTCACTGAGGCTGAGTGGTCTAAAAGGGAAATAGAACCTTGATGGGCTGTCATGCTCACTGAGGCTGAGTGGTCTAAAAGGGAAATAGAACCGTGATGGGCTGTCATGCTCACTGAGGCTGAGTGGTCTAAAAGGGAAATAGAACCTTGATGGGCTGTTATGCTCACTGAGGCTGAGTGGTCTAAAAGGGAAATAGAACCTTGATGGGCTGTTATGCTCACTGAGGCTGAGTGGTCTAAAAGGGAAATAGACCCTTGATGGTCTGTCATGCTCACTGAGTCTGCATGGTCTAAAATGGAAAGAGAACATTGATGGGCTGTTATGCTCACTGAGGCTGAGTGGTCTAATGCACACCAGGTTAAACGGTAGTATCTCATTGACAGATTGATGCAGATTTGAACCCTGCCCAAATGCCCACTTATTTTATTATGATTTATTGCACAGTTTAAAATAAGACAAGACGTCTATTTAAAATATGAGTATCCTCTAAAAATAACGTAGAAATAATAAATCATATGCATAATAATTTCTTCCTTCTTTGTCAAGAGTCTTGTCGTATATGAATGGAATAAATTTATAATTAAAAAAAATTCTAATTTACCTTAAAAAAACCTTAACAGAAGAAAAGACATGACAAAGAATTATTTCAAAATGATTTTCTTTCGTAACATCGATCAGATATTTATATTGAGTTACTGTTGAGTTTCATTTGATCCGATCTCTTTGGATCAGGTCATGCGTCTATTCAAATTGATCACCGATCATCTTTCTTCTGTCGTCTCACGAACTTGGACGCTCAACGACCTCTAGCACAATACTTTGTATTTAGGGATATAGTTAATGGGAAATTTCTTGGTGTTTGATCCTCTCCTCGTTCACAAGTGAGCCAATCGATAAGACCTTATCAAAAGCTATCTTCGTTTTCCGGAAAGCCCGCCATTTTGACTACCCGCGCCATTTACGCGTAGATCAGGAGATGCGAAGCGACGTAACGGACACGATGTATTTCATTGTGATTTTCTCTGTTATTTATTGTGGTTGGCTCCTGGTGAGACCTGATCCGTTTTGACGGCCAAGTCAAATTAATAACCAGGCAATGATCGGATGCTAGCAAATGCTCACACCTTACGTGTCTGTCATCATCAACATAATAGCATTGCTTTCGCTTTATACAAAATGCAGACAAGAAGACGTGTGGGTCTTCAGCTATTGTCAAAAGGTTACAGCTAACAATTCATCTTATAACACAAAAGAATGTACTGAGGTTGATATTAGGCATAATTTCAATGAATCTCTTGACCTATCGATTTTCAATTTTGTCTCCAAATCATTTTTCACACACACACATACACACACACATATACACATATATTAGGTTGGTGCAAAAATAATGACGTAATAATGTCGTTTTTTGACGTATTTTTTAACGTCAAAAAACGACATTATTACGTCATTATTTTTACACCAACCTAATATGTATATAGTATATCTTCATTCAAACATGTTTCATTGAATAGTATAGACATATTGTGCCTACTTATTTTCATTCTTATTGGGCACATGGCAACCTCGGGGTCGTCGATAGCTGTGCTAGCATGAAGTCATAAGTCATCGTGCCCGAGGGCTTGAACGTGCTGTCTTTGTTCAAATTGTTGATCACATTAGATAACACGCTCTTTCACATAAACTGTAACTAAGGTATAAACCACACATGGGTTCTGTAGGTTTTGAATAAACACAAATGCGCCTGAGGAAGCGTCTGCGATAGGGATTGGCTAGCCGCCCTAGTAGATGAGTATCCCTGAATACGAGTGGTCAGCTATGCTACTACGACAACTACTACGTATTTTTATACTGATCTTTTCCAGTTGATTAATTAGTTTCCAGATGTTAAGATGAAATTTTAAATGTATCCAATTTTGTTATGGAATCTTTTGAAGAATAAGCGTTTGAATATAAGGAAGCTGACTGGAAATTGGTAGATACGTAAAAAGGCATTAAATATACTACAGCGCGTTCGCCCCTATGTTATCATGATGATGATGATGATGATGAGGATGAGGATGATGATGAATTTTCCCCCGTCGTTTTCGACGACGTTTTAGTCTCTTTCAGTTTTTTATGATTTATGTCTCGTATGAGGCAACGATTCTACACGGGATTTGCAAACAAATCCATACAAGGGACATGCTGAAGAACTGACCGTCATATTGTTCGGTGTATTGGCCCGAGATTTTGTGTTTAGTCCTAATTCTCTCAAATGGTTGAGACGATTCTTTTCAAAGTTAATTACACCTCGGTGGCAGGTATTTCTCCAGCTTGCTCGGTTTTTCAACAGTAAGTTCTAACTCCTCTATAGGAATGTTTGCAGCACTTAAATTGTATTTAAGTTTGTCCTTGGGGCGTAACCAAGGACGGCTTACATTACGCTTACCATAAAAAAGTTGGCTATGCATAACGATTTTCGGCATCCTATCATCGCTCATTCTGATGACATGATCAGATCATCTGAACTGTGATTGCATCAGAAAGGATTTGGTACCACCGATGCCACATTTGATGTTAAAGGTCAGGGTTAGAGATTTTGTTCTGCCATGTATAAACGCATATTAAACGAAGAGAGCGTTTATGGAAAGTATCAAATTGATTAATGTGTGTCCTGCATGGTGTTCACGATTCTCACCCACCATAAAAAAAAGTGCGGTGAGAATGAATGCTTATATATATATATATATATATATATATATATATATATATATATATATATATAAATTCTGAGATTTAATTGAAAAACACTTTCCTACCAATAGTAGACTTAGTAAAATATTTAATAAAAACACCCTAAAATTAAGTTACAGCTGCACTGAAAATCTAGAAAGCATAATAAAAAAAAACACAATAATAAAATCCTGAACAAACCCCTATGCCTGAATAGTTTTAATAAAAACCCTAAACTTAAATTAGACAAAAATAGTGAAAAATTATGTGATTGTAGAAACCCAGAAGACTGCCCATTGGAAAATAAATGCTACGTTAAATCTGTGGTATACCAAAGTACTATCTCATCCATTGAGAGTCCTAATACTAATATGATATACACTGGGTCTACGAAGAATGAATTTAAAGCCAGATGGAAGCAGCATAAGTGCTCTTTCAACAATATAAATAAAAGAAATCAGACATATCTATCTAAATATTTTTGGCATTTGAAGGAAATGAATAAAACACCAAAAGTTAAATGGAAAATTATAAACAAAACTAGAACTTGTAAAACTTGGGATGACCCATGCCCTTTATGCCTACATGAAAAACTACACATTATTAAGTTTTTAAATAATAAAAATCTATTAAACAATAGACATGAGTTAACGGTTTTTTCCCGACATCATCAAATTTTTGCATTGAATAATTAGCATAAAAACTAACAAACAATAAAATAATTTTAAAAAATCCATAGTCCTAATAAATAGTTTAAATGCCCTCCAAAAAAAGATAACCCTTTATGAAGTCGTCAGAAAGCAAATGTTAGCGATTCACGACAGTTTTTATATACACAAAACCCTTTCAGAAAAAAATAAAAAATAAAATAAAAAAATAAAAAAATCTCCATAGACACTCAACCAGACTAGCATTGTCATCTTCCGCTTTAAATTTAGACACCCCAACCTTATCCTGACTTGACATCTGTGAATGTAACTGAGATATTGATACAAATTATTAACAGCTTACGCCCCTTTTTCTTTAAACAATTGCTCTAGCCGTTACCATAGAAATTTTGATTTCAATAATGAATATGCTTATAAAACACGTAAATTTCAGAAATAAGTTATTCCAAACTTCGCTTGAAGATGGAACAGAGCTTAGCATTTAATTCAATTTAATTCAAATAATTATATTGAAGTTTTCGGCTCTTGTTTTGAAACATGATAACTCTTATGTAGCGTGTTGGAATCATATTTTTAAATAAATAATTATATATATATATATATTAAAAAGAAGAGAAGAGAGGTGCCGTAAACGTTTTTGGTTGTAATGTGGATTTGTATGTATGTGTATGCGTGTATATGTACAAATGAGTTTACTAATTCCTCTTAATAAAACAGTATATGTATGGAGGGAGAATATACGTACGCATATATACACGCATGCTGACAGAAACACACAAAAATAGAAACAGATCCAAGAACACATAGGGGTCAGTAAAACATTAAAAGATAAAATGCTGATAAGTAATTCATCATTTCGCTTGGACCAACCATAATTGTTTTATGACCCTTCGCGCAGAACTCTTCGTTGCCAATTCAAGAAAGAAATTCGGATTACAAACACAGAAAATGTCTCATATCAAGAATATTTAACATTGAAAAACAAAAGAAAAAATTAATTATTTTTAATAATATGTGAAAATCTCCGCTTTTACCTGAAGACGGTCACGAGACCAGAAACGCGTGTAGTGTAACATTATGTAAAACAAAGCATAATATTTTTCTCTAAATAAATCCACATTACAACCAAAAACGTTTACGGCACCTCTCTTCTCTTCTTTTTAATATACATACTTTTCTCTCGTTGGAACCACTACAACCTCTTTCTTTTATATATATATATATATATATATATATATATATATATATATATATATATATATATATAAGTAAAAGTTTGTCACACAGTTGATAGATGTTACCGTCAGCGTTTCGTAGAGTTTCGTAGGCGGACGTGTCTGTTACTCTTCAGGGGGGTTATAATCAATATAGTCGTTCTGAGTAAGACGGCCAACTACATCCGGCAGCAATGTCTCTGAGCAGGAGGTTTGGAAGAGTTTGAATGTTACTTTCAATTCATCTTTGGTGTTACAAGGAGTTTTATTGGTCTCTCGCTCAACTGTGCCACACACATAATAATCAAGGGAGTGAAGTGGCCAGATGCTTGTGTGGCATGGTGCAGAGTTCTGTTGCTCGACATGGGGTCTTCAAGAAGCCACCCACTTGACCCAGGGAAGCACTACCTCCTCGTGATGGAGGCCTCCGTGTTAAGTTTGAGGCCCCGTGGAAAGTTGAATGGAGGCATAACGTCGCCATCACTAGCGATCACGGCGAACAGGATGATGCTGGTATATCATCCAACTCTTTCCGAATTCTCTGAATTGTCGTCAGATTAACACGCAAACACTCTGAAATGTTCGTATTCGGGCTTCTGGCGTGAATTGCGTCATGGTGATCTTTTTCTCAGAGACGGTGGGAAAGTGAATAAAGCTGAGATGCCAGGTCAGAACGAATAACATTGCAGATTCTTCGGATTTTGTGGTCAATATAAATTTTATTGTGAAAAAATTAACTTGCGTAGGAAAAATGTGAAAGAAGTCTTCTCCAGCATTGAATGCCTTCATTTTACGTACAAAGTACAACTATGAAAATTATTTACTGATATTTTGCATTTGTTTCTATATATATATATGTATATATACACACCCAACTGACGCTACTATACTGTGCAGTCGACAAAATAAACAAACAATGTGCATGTGCGAAAGGCGGCAATTTACCCATTCCTAACATGATATATCAGAAATGGAATTTAATAAATGTACTATTAAAATAAAAAGAACAACATTCGAGAGGGAAAATAAATTTGCGACCATTAAAATATTTTATAAATATCTCTCGTATAAAAAGAACAAAAACATAAAATCAAATATTAGGTTGGTGCAAAATTAATGACGTAATAATGTCGTTTTTGACGTATTTTTTAAGGCCAAAAAACGATATTATTACGTCATTATTTGTGCACCAACCTAATAGTATATTCCTTTTTATATCCAGAAAACATTACCAACATGTATTTTCTTTAATCATTTCACCCAAAGTAAGGCAGTAAATCCACTTAGACGCAGGAGGTTACTGAGTGTGAAAGTGTTGTAAACTAGGGAAGGTTACTGAATAGAATAATCATACGAAGGTTAGTAATAAACGATGATACTTAAGACACGAACAACACATATAAGATTCGCCAGCGACGCGTAAAAGGTGTTGTCAACTGCTAGCAGTGAGTCAAATGAATTCCACAATGAATCTCCAACTGAAGGATATTTGCCAACCGCCCCAGTATCGTCTGGGTTCCTCTCTGCCCGAAGGTAGAGAGATCGACTAGCTTAGCTGGAGACGAATCTCCATCGGAAGACCAACATACAATATTTACTACTGTATTTATATGAATGGGGACATACTCATTATTGCCTGTAGTTATGCTACAACAGAAAGAATAAGAAAAATAAAAAAAACAAAAACATCGTTAAGGAAATAGAACAATAAAAAGAGGAATCAAAGAATGAGTAGATAACGATTGAAATTGCATTTAAAATTTTGCAGATCTAAGTTATCTAAAGAGCAAGAAGGCGCAAGAGTGTTCCACAGGGGAGAAGTACGAGAAAAGAAACTGTTAGCATAGAACTTATAGTTACCGCTACCCGATTCAACTGTAAAAGGATGAGACCTTGTTTTCAGTTTAGTACTGCGATTAAATTCAGAAAGTCTAGGTACCATAGAGCAAAACTTTTCAAGAATAATTACCATGAAAGTATTTATAGAAATGGTACATGGAAGCCACATAATTGCGGTGGGAAAGTGAATAAAGCTGAGATGCCAGGTCAGAACGAATAACATTGCAGATTCTTCAGATCTTCTGGTTAATATAAATTTTATTGTGAAAAAATTAACTTGCGTAAGAAAAATGTGAAAGAAGTCTTCTCCAGCATTGAATGCCTTCCTTTTACGTACAAAGTACAACTATGAAAATTATTTACTGATATTTTGCATTTGTTTCTCTCTCTCTCTCTCTCTCTCTCTCTCTCTATATATATATATATATATATATATATATATATATATATATATATACATATATATATATATATATATATATATATATTTGTTCATTATTTCCAAATATTTCATATATATATATATATATATATATATATATATATATATATGTGTTCATTATTTCCAAAAAGATTTACCTGCAAGGCAAAATTTGCTGAAAACTCCCGTAAGCCATCTTTTATGCATAAAAAACCTACAAACATTCCGGTCACATTCAGAATAAATAAATAAAAAAAATAAACATTAAAAGAATATTTAAAGATACAAATGCGATTTTGTTTGACGTTTATTGAATCGGAAATTGAAATATGGCGGTTGTATTTTTCGTTTTTTCTCTTTCATAGATACAAATAAATTTGAGCAAAGATGAGGAAAAGTCGATTAAACTTTTCCGAATAAAATAAAATGAAATATAATTCGTAATCAGAGCTATGTCATATGCTCATATTAATATCAGCGTTACCCAATTCTTTCGAATACTCACACAATGTATCATCTCTGTTTACGCCTTCATGTTTCTTAATCATTTCACTCCAAGCAAGAACTCCGGGTGAGAACAATAAAAGAACAACAGTTTAGAAGATAGAAGATAACGATAGACATTACATTAAAACTTTTGAAGACCAAACTTGACTAGAAAACAAAAAGTCAGAAAGGAGTTCCAAAAACGAAAAGTGCGAGAAAAGAATCTCTTAGCATAGAACCTACGGTTACATGTAGCCATTTTTAATAGTAAAATGTTAGGACCTTGCCGCCAATCTTAATTCTTGCCACGCTTAATTTCTTAAAGCCCAGATACCATAAATGAATGGGCATTTGAATAAATACTATGAGAATATTTATGGAAAAAGCACAGGAAAACTATATTAAATCGATGAGAAAATGACAGAAGGTAAGATGCCAGATCAGGTCCGATGGCATTGCAGATTCTTCTTTAGAAATTATCAAGGATCTTTAAATATATAGCAGAAGAACCAGTTCATACGTGGCAGCAATATTCTCAGTGTGGACGAATGATAAACTTTTAAATATGTAAGATCAATTCTGAAGACAAAAATTGTCTAGCTGGAAACAGTGAACCAACTTTCCTAGATTAAGATCTAGCAGTTGATTCAATTTGATTTTCCCACTTCACGACAGTAGAAAACCTTAGCCTCAAAAGGCGCAAGGAATCACTCTTTTTTTTTTTTTTGGATAGAAAACAAACATATTGTAGTAATTCAGATATTCAAGCAAAAAATATTTTGAGCGACATCACTAGTCAAAAATTAAACAACAACAGCAGTAACAAGAAAAGTATTTTTTTAATCCGCTAGACAGAAAAATGATAACGTACGAGACTAAAACTTCTATTTCGGATCATCCTGGATATAACTATATATTACATCCGCGTCCTGGGTAAGACGACAAACTACATCCGACAGCAAGCCTCTAATCAAGAGATTTTGAGAAGCATGGAACCAACTCTTAATTTCTGGTGTTCCCAGATTCACCCTGACTCAGGGTGGTAGCACCTGTCAGGGTCCCAGCTATGGGTAAATACTTAGCTCCCAAAAGCGGTCAAAACAGTATGAAAGTGTAAAAAAGACGTTTTGATACCCGCAATATATTTTTGAAAAAAAGTATTACTAGAAATACATTTTTGGGGAAAAATATCAGCAATAAAAATTTTGTCCGCATTAAATAACCCACTGAGGTTGATATGCCGTAAACCAAACCAAACCAAACCAGCTAATCCCGAATCTGTAAACCTAAATGTTCGGACATGTCGGTTTTTATTTGTTTTGTTTTTTTTTGACAAGATAGAAATATGCACAAATTTGGGGGTTGGTCGCACTTCGTTTGGGCCCTCGTCTTTAACGTTGCCGACCCAATCATGAGTTCAAAACTTCCGACGGCATCGCTCTCAGAATCATTAGACCATGGAAGCCCTTCCATCCGAACAAGGAGCGACCATCAGAGAAGTAAATTTAATAATAAATTAAACTTTTGTTCAATGATGCGCGGATGGTGCAAAGGATAGCGACTCGGAATGAGAAATTGGAGAGTCGAGTTCGAAATCCAGTCGAGTTCGTTGCATTCACTTACGCACACATTGAAAAGGTAGAAATATATCCCTTCTCCCTTTATCTATGTGTTAAATAATGAGACAGAATGAGCTCTTTAGACGTGGTTGGTAACCAGTCTAGGAGAGGTGCAACACTGGATTGAAAATCTGTTTGGCATGGGGCTAGCAGTTTAATCGCGTAAAGACCAACTAATTGTTATGGAAGCTACAACATTAATTGGGATTTGAACTAATGAAAATAAATTGTGTTTAAATGAAGATTATATTACTAAATAGAACCTGAAAAAAATTCAATGACGAATAACTTAATCCTGTTGTCTTCATAAATCTATAAAAAAAGATAGTGCTTGTGCATTGAGCAGAGTTGTAGTAGAGACCAGCATTTGTCATCTGTCACGTTTTGAACCGTTCTTGATATATCTCTGTCATGTTCCTCGCCAGTGGCACACACATTTGGTGGAGAGATGAGAAAACGATCCTTATAAATATCTGGCATCTCATTCTTTGATATCGTTTTATCACGTTCTTCATTGAATCAGTATAGATTTCATTTGTATTGATATCACCTTATCACTTTTTTCATTGAATCAATATAGATTTCAGTTGTATGGGAACGAAAAGAGTTCAGTGAATTTAACTGTAGTGGAAGACTTACCTCGGCGACCCAAAAGGGCCAGTGTCGCGTATATGATTTTCAATGGAGTGCGGGGACGGCGAATCGACGAGCTTCGGACTGAAGGTTAATCGGGCAGCACTTTGTGTGGGTGTAAGTGGTGGTATCGCTTGTAGCCATTTTTATTGACTGGTTCCGGGCACAGTTTGGCTGAGCGATGGCTGGGTTAGGTGCGTAAAAGCACGGTATGCTCATTCAAAGAGGAGGCTCGTTTTCTGAGGAGGATGTCCCGTACTTGAGTTTGAGGAACGGCGTTAATTTTAGAATTTATTTGCCTATTGAATCTATTGGACTTGTATATAGTTTTTTTTTATTTGTGTGTGCCTCTGACCAATTCTAACACATTAATATTATTAAATTAATAAATACCACGAAACCAGCTGAAATTTATGTTATTATACCTGATGGTATGATTTTTAATCTCATCGTAAAAATCCTATGGATATATCTTAAAGTCTTGACAATTCTGACTATACATAAAAAAACATCTTTGCACTTGATTTCCTTTTGTATAGTTTGATTTATATGAGTAACAGACATTTTTATTGTTTGCAAGCGTAATTAATATATCACAAGTTCTTATTTATCATGTGCAGTTAAAAAACAAAACAAATCCCGAACTATTCTGAATATAGATTTAAAATATCCAGACTTAATATAGTCTAAATTACACACTTTTAACCCAGGCGCAATAACATTGTTACCCAGTGTAACAAGACAAATTGTCCCTAATCATATGCAATGTACCCAAGGCAAATTTCTGATGCACTTGAACTTATCTGAGGCAGATTCAGAATCAACACACTCAATTTAGTCTTAATCCTTATATGCTTGAACGATACTTAAATGGATTCAGCAACAACTAAAATACATAGCACATAAAATCCAAAAATAAAATAATGGCATTATAAAAATGTTAACTTTCCGCATTACCTTAAACAAAAGGTTAGGAAGGAAACCCGCCATCGATACTAGAAAGATCTATAACAGATAATGGACTTGTGAAATTTATTCTCATGAAAAACTGTTTTAAGAGAAAGACTATGAATTTCAATCGACAGTAACACTGACTTTAGTTCAAGGAATTGTGAATGTTTCTATATAAGGACACAACTAATTTTACTATTAATATTACCAGTGATGTTAATTAAAATATATTTCATTAGTTATCTCTCGACGTTAATTTTTGGAAAATATAATCATGTACAGCAGTGGTGCAAAGCAATTTGTACAGTAAAAATAGCAAAATAATTAATTTGATCATGGTCAGTTTACTTTGATAGTATAAACAAACACCTACCTGTTATAAATATATGTAGATAACGATTGTGTTCTGTAGACCATTTTAGAGGGAATATGATTCCACTGCCTACAAGCATAAAAGCCACACATCTCTTAACCGAATTTTCTCGCACTAACATTTTTTGCAATAAGCGTTCTCTTGTTGAAATCCTCGTAGTAATTAACATTGAGGAAGTTATCGTTAACATTTTGCGTCGAGATTTCCCAAATTCTACGTTTCGTTCAATTCCTAATCAATGAAATTTGAATAAGCTGATTTGTTTGGAAAAATACTTCAAAAGCCCCACTTCTTGGTATAATATTTTCTTTAATTTAATCTTATTTTATAGGACTTCATGGGGAACAATATTTTTTAAGAATAAATTTTAACGTTTCTTACTCTTGAGTATGCAACATATAACTGGCCATGCCAAATATTTCTTTCTGGAGCCAAACTCCACCCTTTTGTAGCGTTTAGCCTAGTCGTTTGCGAACGCAGGGTGAGGTGGAAACTGGATTGTTTTATATAAAAACTTAAAGAAAAGATATGCAAAAATCAATTTTGCATTTTATTAAATAAGTATTTGTTATTTTAATCATTGAATTGTTTTTTGTATGTTAAATAATAAAATATTTAATTTTTCCAAAAACATTAATGAGAAATTATTGTACTAAGCTACACACCCTAGTAAAACCAACTGAACTTTGTACACCCTTACCTGTTTGCTCTTCTCCCCCAAATCTGGTTTCGATCGGTCAATGTATGGCTATTTTTGAGGGTGTGATGAACGGACAGACAGACAAAAGTGACATAATTTCATACATAGATTCCTTAAAAAGTTGGTACTATACAATTGACAGGAAATTATTATCACCTCCGTGTTTGTATCGAACCAATTAAACAGTTTATTTATTTAGTCTTTAGTTCAGTTTCCGAACGATTTTATCGATTTGTCGACGTCTTCACACATCGATTCACATGGATGTCAGTTCTATGAAAACGAGTTGATTGATATATGAATCTATTAATTGATCAATCGACTTCAAAGGTTATTTGCTCAGGATTTGAATAACATCTGTTGGTATTTCCAGTCCGTCAAAGTGAGGCTTTGGACAAAAGGTGAAGGTCGAAGATGTTAAACAATAAAACGAAAGATGAACTCCAAAGATCATCATCTGCACTCTGCATATTTCTAGTTTTATTATTTGTTTCAGATTCGGAAATAGAAAATCCAAATGACCAAACATTTCGCCATGCGTTTTAGACTGTGTTATGGTCCAAGTTCCTTGTAGCACGGTGATGGTCCAAGGTTAGAACCAATGAAAGAATAACACGAACACAGGCATGGAATACAAAGATATATTAGGTTGGTGCAAAAATAATGACGTTTTTTGAACTATTTTTTAACGTCAAAAACGACATAATTACGTCATTATTTTTGCACCAACCTAATATTACAAGAGAAATATAATACAAAGAAGTAGAAGTATTAGTAATGACTATCAGATTTGGTTAGAGCGAACTATGTTGTCTCGACAAGTATCACTATTCCAATGTCCTTACAATATGCTCTCAGTTATCTCTCCTTGTCTTACAATACAGTGATTTTCGAAGCGTAGCTTAGATGTGGTACAAAGCCGAAAGTAGGGGGCACCCAGTAAGGATCGAACTCAATACTCAGTTGTAATAGTTCTAGCGAGACAAACTTGCTAACCATTACACCGCCTCGAGGTGCCCCTCGTCTTACAATCTCCGCCCATAACTCTTGAGAGGCGCAGTATTTATAATGTCAGGAATAGTCCATTATTATTATGGGTAAGTTCCCATAGCATAGAAAACATTCTGATATCACATCACATGAGAGTTTCGTTAATAACGCTGCAGACTTAAATCGTTTTCTTTTTTATCTACACAATGTCACATTTCATGTTGTAAGTCAATTTTTTCAACAAATAATTATTAACACCCCTGACCCCCACCTCCAAAAATTGCGAAATTTTCAAAGTATTTTCATGCGTGCAACATGTTTATCATTTGTATACATTCAAAACTTATTGGTCATTTATCAATATACACATTATTTACACTTAGACGAATATCTTCATCTTTGTTGTTATTCATATTTACATTATTTAAACTTACACAAATATCCTCATATCTGTTATCATTTTTATATTATCCAAACTGAGAGGAATATTGTCAACTCTGTTGTTTTCAATATTTACATTATTCGAACTCAAACGAATATCCTCGTCTCTGTTGTTATCAATAGTTTCATTATTTAAACTCAGACGAATATCCTCATCTTTGTTGTCATCAATATATACATTATTTAAACTCAGACGAATATCCTCATCTTTGTTGTCATCAATATATACATTATTTAAACTCAGACGAATATCCTCATCTTTGTTGTTATCAATATATACATTATTTAAACTCAGACGAATATCCTCATCTTTGTGGTTATCAATATTTTCATTAAACTCAGACGAATATCCTCATCTTTGTTGTCATTCATATTTGCATTATTTAAACTGACACGTATATCCTCATATTTGTTGTTATTAATATTTATATTATTGAAACTAAGACGAATATCACCATCATTGTTGTTATCAATATTTACATTAAACAGAGGAATATCCTTATCTTTGTTATTATTAATATTTGCATTATTTAAACTTACACGAATATCCTCATCTTTGTTGTTATCAATATTTACATTATTCAAACTCAGACGAATATCCTCATCTTTGTGGTTATTCTTATTTGCATTATTTAAACTGACACGTATATCCTCATATTTGTTGTTATTAATATTTATATTATTGAAACTAAGACGATTATCACCATCATTGTTGTTATCAATATTTACATTAAACAGAGGAATATCCTTATCTTTGTTATTATTAATATTTGCATTATTTAAACTTACACGAATATCCTCATCTTTGTTGTTATCAATATTCACATTATTTAAACTCAGACAAATATCCCCATCTTTGTTGTTATCAATATGTGCATTGTTTTAACTCACGCAAATATATTCATCTCTGTTGTTATCAATATATACAATATTTACATCCAGACTAATGTTCTCATAATTGGCGTTGCTATAATTATTTGCATTACTTAGAGTCGGACCAATATCCTCATTTTTGTTGTTGTTATTCTTAGTTACATTATTTACACCATTTACAGTTTGACCAATGTCCTCTTATTTGTTTTTATTACTATTCTTTCTTTTTATGTGCCATGTCCTTTCAGGACGTAGGCGATCATGGCTCTCCACCTCCTTCTATCCCTTGCAGCTCTCAGCAAGTTCCTTCCATCTGCTTTCTCCCCTAAACCACGTTCTATCATCCACCTGCTCAAGCTCGTCAGGTATGTTACGCACTGCTTTCCCTTGTCTCTCTTTTTCTCTGTTCGACCTGCGAGTATCAGATTCTCCAGGCCCTCCTTCCTTAAACTTCAGCTGCCTCTTCATGATGTTAAGTATAAGCCTCCTCCTTGTTTGCATCTTCTCTAAGGCCACATCGTTGCTCATACGCTCGATCCATGATATTCTCAGCATCCTTCTGTAGAACCACATCTCCGCTGCCTCGAGTCTCTTCTTCATCTATGAGGAAATCGTCCAACATTCACAGTCGTAAAGAAGGACAAATGTCACGTAACAGCTCAGTACTCTTTTCTTTGTTACCAAAAATATCCTCCTCTGTCTTGCTTTTGGAATGCTTCCTTGCCCTCACAATACGTTTACGGGTCTCAGTGTCGCACTACCGTCCTCTGTTAACACTATTCCCAGATATTTAAACATCTACGTCTGTTTGATTCTAGTGTTTCCGACCTGCAAATCGCATTTCAGGTTCTTCATCTTACTACGTTATTTATATTCGTACTCTTATTCTCATCTTATTATCTTTATTTACAATTGTTACATTCGAACTAAGTTGCGAATCTACGAAGCCATGAACAATTCTTCTCTATGACCGTGAGACCTGGCCACTGCGCAGAGAGGATCTTCATAAGCTTGAGGTCTTCGATCACTACTGCCTCCACTGTATCCTGCGCGTGCGCCTCTCCGACCGGATCCCCAACTCGTCCATCCGCGCCAGATGCAACATTCTGGGCCTGGAAGAAACTCTGCTTAACATGAGACTCCGCTAGTTTGGCCACGTGCTGCGGCGGCCTGGTGATGAGTTCGTCCGTAAACTGGTGGCGCCAAACGCACCCACTGGTTGGAGGAAGCGCCGAGGTGGTCGACTCAAGACGTAGCACACAATGGTCAAAGCAGATATGGAACTCATGTCCGGTCCTCGTTTTTTCGGGGTCCGACGCTGGAATCGCGAATGGCTCGATCATGCCGTCGATTCTGCTGCCGATCGACGCGGGTGGATGGCCTTGACGTGCGATGCGGTTAACTCAATTGGAGCCGGCTCAACCCACCCCGGGTGAATGCCGTTACAAGACAAGAAGAGAAGACATCTTTGTTTCTATTTTCATTATGCTGTATCTTTACAAGAGTCTTATTAAACCAAAAGAGGAGTGTCGCTTCTTTGAATCTGTTTCATCCTCACTTTGCAGCCTTGACAAGCCGTAAAAAATGTTTACGTAGCATTGTGGGCTATTGGTAATTATTTTCAGTAAGTATATTACTATTGGTAATTATTTTCCGTAAGTATATTACTATTGGTAATTATTTTCAGTAAGTATATTACTATTGGTAATTAATCGTCCACAAAGGGGCGTAAAATATTTTCCAACCCTAGAGCCAATGTTCCCACGCAACAAACACCGCATGCATATCGCTAATTTACCACTACTTCTACGATGGAATTTTCGAGGGGTATTTTTAATTCCACCAGTTCAGAGCTTAACATGTAAAACCCACCAGGATACGTACACAGTGTTGACGCATCCACATTCCTTTCGTAAAAGATTTCCATCCAACTTCTTCATGAGAACAGACTCCAGAGAGAATCCATCCATGTTCACTACGATTTTAACCTCTAAGTCGAGGATCAACAATTATCTATCCTACACATCCTCATATTGCTTCCTTTTTTCACGTTTACACAACAAACCTATTTTTGCCGTCATCTACCTTGAATGGTTCTTGTGCCTTGTGTTGGATGAACATTTAGTGAAATAAATCGACAAACTTTAACATTTTTACACGCAATAAATAAATAAATAAATAAAATAAAAAGGCTGTGTCAAAAGGACGGTTTTTCCCTTGACACCGCTATTACTGTATCCTCTCTCGGTAAATTTTTATTTTTTTTAGAAAGCAATTTTAAAAAAATTAATAAAACCAAAACGTATGAAACTGGATGAATGTATTCTCTTTTATTTATTCTCGTTTTTGAGAATTGAAAACAAAAGTATTGAGCAGTATTCATGTAAATAAACAGTCTAAAAAAATCAATCGCCTATAACATTTTTGTTGTCATTTCTCGAGAAAAAAACCCAGAGGCTAACAACCTATTTTAGTGAATTGATGTGGTAAAAAATAAATGAAACAAAGTCACGGAAAACTCATTTTTTTCAAAATTTATACAGTTTATACGTCATTATGTGTTTATTTAAATTTTTATTTTCACAGATATTTTTTCAAAATTTATAATTACACTTATTCGTCATTATGTGTTTATTTAAATTTTCATGTTCACAGATATTTTTTTCAAAATTTATAATTATAATTACTAGTCATTACAGGGTCAGTTAACACTAGTATAAGGGGATGAGTCACGGGGCGTAATTGGTCCATATTTCTTTACAACTCCAATGGTGACTGCAAATGCTTACTTATAAATGCAGCAAGAGTTCGCCATTGATAACATACCCGTACAAATCAGACGAGCAGGGTATTTCCATCAGGATGATGCACCGCCTCATTTTGCGCGTACTATACGCACTTGTCTCGATGAAAGTTTCCCAAATCGTTGGGTAGGTCGCGGTGGATCGTGTGCATGGCTACCACAGTCCACTGATCAGACACCCGGTGACTTCTGGTTATGGAGCATGTTAAAGGATCGCGTTTATAGCAAAAAAGTTAGAGGCATCGAAGGACTTAAGTACAGAATAAAAGGTGTAATATGAAACCTTCCCCCGTGAAATGTGTGTCAAGGCACTAAATTGTACTGTTGATGGGTGGTTAGTGTGCAGCAATCGTGCTGGTCGACAGATGGAAACTGTTCAAGAAATTCTGAATAAATGATTCCTCTCATACTAGTCTTAACATAATTTTGCCTCACCCTTTATGTGATTATTTAAATTTTGTAGTTATTTATGGCAAAAAATAAATATTGCATTTTATTTGGTCCACATATGTTGAAATAAATGAAAAATCGAGAGCTGAGCGGAGAAAATGAAAGAGATTTTGGATTTAGAATGCAAAGCATCAGCGATAGTAGTCATATAAAGTGCAAATAATCAGCCTCAGTACTCATATAAAGTTCAAATAATCACCACCGATACTCATGTAAAGGGCAAATAATTATCACCAATACTCATATAAAGTGCAAATAATCAGCGCCAGTACTCATATAAAGTTCAAATAATAAGCGCCAATACTCACATGAAGTGTAAATTATAAGCTACAGTACTCATATAACGTACCAATAATCATCGCCAATACTCACGTAAAGTGCAAATAATCAGTGCCAGTAATCGAATAACGTGCAAATAATCACCCTCAGTACTCATAAAGTTCAAATAATCCTCACCAATACTCATAAAAAGAGTAAATAATAAGCGCTAGCACTTTTATAAAGTTCGAATAATCAGCGCCAGTACCAATGAATTCTTGGTTTCACGCTATTTCCCCTTTAACAGAAAGATTCCACTTTCATATCCATGGCCTTGGTGTTTAAATCCGCTATATTCTTCCGATGGCCAGAGAATTGTCACAGACTACTCTTTCTATACGCTTCCGTCTTTCGTTACTCAACTCTCTTAGCTATCTCTTTTCCCTTTATCGTTTCCCCTTTTCCCAGGACTGCAGTATATTAGACGTAAAAGCTGACAGAACAGAAAAACCACTTTCTCTCCATCCATCTGCGAACATCTTTGTCTTCGGTGACATTAATGCTCACCACGACACGTGGATTAAACTTTATAAAGTATGTTATCGGTATTCAGACATTAAATTTTTCCAATGCCCAATCCCTTACTGAAATCGTGGACTTCCCAACTCGTTTCCCTAGCAAAACCGAGCAGCATGTTTGTCTACTATATTTATTTCTTATTTCCTCTCCTCGTTCTTGACAAGCTTCGGAACTCTGCCCTCTTGGTAATTCTGACCACTATGTGGTAGCTAATGATATTTCGTTCTAATCATCTATTAAACAGGAACCGCCTATCCATAAAATCTCTTTCCGTTACCAGCATGCATCCGTTATTTTCTTCATGACGCCTGTGGATTGACATCTTTAACGTACCAATTGAAAATTGTGCATCTGAGGTTTCCTCTTGGGTCAAAGCCGGCATGGACGCTTTCATCCCTTCTCGGCCATACAAGGTGCAACCTCAATAGATGATTCAAACCAGCATGGTCAGTCGCTATAGCACACATAAACAACTATTTTCGGCTATACCAGCATGACAGCTCTCGTCACAACAGGTACATATTCGTTGTTGCTCGTAATAAATGTAAGCAAGTCTTTGAAGAAGCTAAGTCCCTGTTTGCCGAGAGTAAGAGGCACCGCATAACCTCTAACAACTTTGACTTTCGTGATTACTGCAGTCTCTGTAATAGGGTATTAAATAAGTGTAAGGTCTCTATTCCTTCTCTCTTCAATCAATTTGAGGCGCTATCATCCTCTACTGATGAAACTGAATGTTTTGCTCGTAAATTATCCAAATATACTCTGGAGTCGTCTGGAGTATCCTAACTTTCCACTCAAAACCTATATTGAGTGATATGCATATAAACCCTTCCATGATTTCTGCTATCATCTCTACCCTAAAGCATGTAAACCCGATGGTATTTCTTTAATAATTAAGGTGGGTGCTCGCGAACTGCCACCTGTTCTCCCTAAGCTGTATAATAATAGCCTCACTGCCTCTTGCTTCCCTGCCTCCTAGGAGTCATCATCTGTTGTTCCTGTTTTTATGAACTCTGGTGAAGCGTCCGACCCTTCCAACTATCGGCCTATTAGTCTTTTACTTCTCTTTGGGAAACTCATAGAGGCCCTAGTCAATGCTGAATTGCTTCATCATCTCTTATTACAGGGCTTTTTTAGACAACCAATATAGCTTTCGTTTCTCTAAGTCAACTGCTGATGTACTGACGATAAGTGCGGAAAGAGTCTATCATGCTCTAGATAAAAAAAAACCCAGTGAAGCCCGGGGTGCAGCATCAGATATCTCGAAAGCCTTTCACAGGGTCTGGCATACAGGTCTTCTCTTCAACCTGAAAAGATTCAGTTTTTCGTATCAAATCGGGAAATGAATGTTACCCTGAATGACCACTCGTCTAGATCCTTTCGTACTAACGCTGGTGTCCCCCAAGGTTCCATCCTTGGTTCAACTCTGTTTTTAATTTTCATTAATGACCTTCCCGACGACATCAGCTCTCAACATGGAATCTACGCTGATAACACAGCTATTTACTCCGGCCTCGATAGTAAGGCGGATTAGTCCAACAAAGTAAAAATAGTATCTGTGATCGAAAACGACCTCAAGTCCATGGTTGACTGGGGAAAAGATGGCTTGTTAATTTCAACGCCTCCAAAATTAAACTTATCTCCATTAATCAGCTGAGAGAATCCTCGCTGCCTTTTATCAGCATGGCTGATGCTAACCACCAGGAAAGTGACACGTTGCGCTTAATCGGGATAATATTCTCAAGTGACATGAAGTGGAAAGAATATATTTAAATCCATTGCTAGGTCAGCTGATAAGAAAATAGTTCACTATGTCGTGCAAGACATTTTTTCTTTCTAGAATCTATCTTGCATATCTATAAGTCTACCATTCGTCCATACTTAGAATATTGCTGCCAAATATGGTCCGGTGCCTTTACCTTGAGCTCTTTGATAAGACTCCAAAGAAGAATCTGCAATATTATCGGTTTTGATTTGGCGTCTCGGCTTCAGTCACTTTCCCACCGCGCTAAGGTTACCTCTCTGTGTCTTTTCTATAAATACTTTCATAGTAATTGCTCAGGTGAACTCTTCACTGTGGTACATAGGCTAACCCCACCCGGATTAAATTTGTTTAGGGTTGTTTTTGTTTCTTTAGTTTCTTTATTTCAGTTAACTTAGCTAGGAGATGTATGCTCATTGGCCCCTTTTGTCCCTATTTTTCTTTGGCTTAATTCCCCATCCCCTCCATCGTCAGGCGGTCAGTGAGGTCAGTTCTCTTGTGGGTGTAGGGCGCCTTTCGTTTCGGCTGTGTTTTTCGTATTTGTTGCTGTCTCTGAATGTGTGTGTGTGTGTGAGTGCTTAGCATGAATGAATGTTTTATCTTATTAATGTCCCACAATGATTTCGTCCAGTTAACTGATGTTTCTGACACACTTAGGGATTTTAGGTTTTTTTTATTACTTTATTTTTTTTTTATTTTATTTAGTTTCTTGTATATAGTTTCATTGGGGCTTAGATTTTTAAATCTTTATCCCCCACCACCACGCTACACACAATGAATTGTACATAATGGGACTAGTTAGGACTTTCATAGAAACTGTAATATGGCGGATGTTGTAAGAAAGATAAGTAAGAATTCGTTGTTGTGTTGTAAGTAATATTGTGGTATGTCTGGGTCAGTGTTTGTGGCTAGGTAAGTTTAATGTTAAGACAGAAGAAGACCATCCTTTTCACCATTCTCCATTTTGGCCTTGTGCCAGATTTTGTAAATAAATTACGAATAAATATCGCTCTTCCCTATGGCACCTAGACTTTATGAATTTAAGCGCAGTACGAGACTGGCGTCGAGATCACATCAATTTACAATTAATCTGATTGCTCTATTCTCTTTTCGATCATTATTAATGGTTCTGTTCCTAGTTCCTCTACACCTTGTAACCTCTTGTGTCTTAGTTGATTTATTGCCTTGAATGGGGTGATGCCGATTAAAAAACTAAGTGGGACGTGTAGAATTAAACTCGTTCTTCAGAAGAGAACAGAAAGAAAACGTAGTGACTTAATCCAACCGGCCGTACGACCGAATATTTCCCGCGTTTTTCCTTTGTTTTATTTTTTTAGAAAGTTTCTTTCAGTTGACCCCCCCCCCCGCCTCTCTCTCTCTCTCTCTCTAAATAAGCAAAGCAAAAGGATGGGGCTTTGCTCGGTGAATTCTGGGTAACGAGAATCTAGAGACAACATACACAATACACAGCCAAGCTGTGAAAATATAAACATTTATTTATGAAGATACTATAGCTTCGGGTTTACTTAATAAAGATATATATTAGGTTGGTGCAAAAATAATGTCGTTTTCTCACATAGTAACATGTGTGAGAAAACGACATTATTTTTGCACTAACCTAATACTTTGCTATTCACATCGAAAATCTCATGGCCAACACAATGCGGCAACAGTCTGTTTCATGCTTGAACAGAATTTTCAAGATCAACACTGAGAGGCGAGAGTCCATTTCATGCTAGGACGCAATTTTCAAGTCATCTGATGATCTGCAGACTATCGCCGCTCGATGTTGACATAAGTATTGACTTTTATATTTACATACGCAATCTAAATGTAAACAAAACTAACTATCATTGTTGCGATGTCCGCATAACCATTCTAAAACAAAAATCACTATCTTTTGTATTTAATTTATTATTTAATTTATTAAATGTACTTTTAATCACTGATGATGGCTTATATAAGCCGAAAGCTTAGACAGGATTAAGAATTAAAACATGTATCAATATAGTTATTTTCTTTTGTGTTTCAGTGATAATACTAAAATGCTTATTCGACAATATGAAAGGAATTTACTTAAAATAAATAGACAAAACTTATTTATATTATTTAACGAAACATGCATTAATATGTATATATATATATATATATATATATATATATATATATATATACCTATATATATATATATATATATATATATATATATATATATATATATATATATATATACCTAAAGAGATTTTAATAAAAAACATGTTGAAATCGCTGCACAAAAGCGTTCACGTTTCAATATTTTGATTTTACTTCTTCAGGTGATAGTAAGTATCTGGTGATTACATGATTTTTAAGAAAATTTAAAATCAAAGTGTTACCGCTTTTTCGAAAGTTAAATTTGGCGGGGACAAAAGGTCAGAATTTAAAATAGATTTGTGGTTATGACTTGATTAACTAATTAAATGTCAAGTAGAAAAATCAACTCAGAGGGTGGAAGTGTGTTAGTTAATTTTTCATGCCATGATAAAGCGGATTATAGAGATACCATCATCGATATGTTCGTTTATTTATCCTATATAATTTTAATGCCCACCAAGATATCAACATTGATAATATAGGGTAATATAGAGATGATGATCTTATGGTGATGAAAAATTCCGCCAAAATTAAAGCTGACAAAATCAGGAAATTAATACATAGAGAATTTAAAAGCTTCAACCTTAAACCTATGATCAACACTATTTTAAAAAATTAGATTTCCTTGGTATTACATTAGACCTAGTTAATAATGCATTCCAAACCTACGTGAAAACAAACACCAATCTAATATATATCCACCCAAATTCTAACCACCCTCCTACATATTCACACACATATCCTCCTCTATAGAATATAAGATTAGCAACAACTCTTTAAATGAAGATATCTCTTACATGCGTAGTAAAATTTATAACACTACCTTAAAAATAGTGACCAAGATAGAGTACCAAGAATTCCTTTCAAAAAGGTGGTAACAACATATATTATCTTTCACTAATAACGCATACAGAAATAGGATCTCCCTTTCTAAATATTTTTGGAACTTAAAAGAAGTTAATAAAACCCCAACGGTAAAATGAAAAATACTAAAAAAACCTAGAACTTGTAAATCTTTAAATGAACCTTGCTTCTTATGTTTACATGAAAAATTAGACATCATCAAATTAGCTGACAAAATATTCCTATTAGAGCAAATGAGTGAATTAACTGTAAATTGACGACACAGTTTATCTTTACCTTAAAATATGGTAAATTTAAAAAGAAATACGTATTACCATTTCTTATAGCCATAATTTGTTAATATATTATGGTTCACGCTCTACGGGTAATTACCTTATTTTGTTTATTCAGCGTCAATATTGCTACGCATTGTCATCCAGTTTATATTAATAACATCATATTTAGAAGTTCCACATTTTTTATTTTATCTAGAGGCCACTTTAAAAATCTTTTTGAATCTAAAAAAAAAATTCTTTTTCTGTTAACTTTACGTCTGATTAACCTACCCCTCCCTTCAACGCCTTTTCAAAAAACTGAACATGTCATAATTGTCTACAATCATGATACATGTCCCGATGAGATATTTTCCACAATTATCAATGATCGCCTGTCTATGTTCGGTTTAACATGACATGAAAAAATAACTCGCTCACCTCCACCCAGTGAGCTTACTTTTCTATTTAGCGTAGATCAGACATTTCATTGGTTAATCAAGACATACCAACAAGTCTGTTTTTAATTCCGACCTTATATTTCCCACTCTTTAAATTTTGGAAAAAGAGGTAACACTTTGTTTTTAAATTTTCTTAAAAATAATCTAATCACCTGTTACTTACCATCGCCTGAAGAAGTACAATCATAGGATTGAAAAATGCATGCTTTTGTGTAGTGATTTCAACATGTTTTTATTATAATCTCTTATAATAAAAAATAATGAGAATATATTGCTCTGCTTTGTATTGAGCACTTTTTAAAAAGTAAATGCTACGAACAGTATAATTTTACATCGTCTGTTCTTTCTCTCATTTACACACACACACACACACACACACACACACACACACACACATATATATATATATATATATATATATATATATATATATATATATAGTCCGTCTGAAATTATGCAAGTTATTATGCAAGTTAACCTCTCAGACAGTCTCCAGACTTCCCAAGTATCTAGATGTGAATCCCAAGTCGCCTAGGTTGCTCCACCCTTCATAAAGAAACCCGCTCGACACCCGATATTAATGCTACTCTCGTTACTCCCGCTCATGAGCAGGGATGCTCAGTACATAAGTTCCTTGAGCACCTGTCCAACTGCTTTAGGCCAAGCATTTTTTGAAATCATTTCATCCCTGGGATATCCAGTATTTTTTACAAAGAAAAATATGTAAATTTTGACATTTTCAATAACTTACGATTAGATGCTATGACAGCCATACCTGGTGAAACTTTAGGGCATATATTCTTCTTCTACTTATTATTATTATTGTTGTTATTAATTGTTGTTGTAGTGGTAGTAGTAATAATAGGAGTAAACATAGTAGTATGTGTCTTTCATTTATTCTCGCTATTTATTAAAAACTTAAAGAATTTCGAACCTTTCTTTTCTTCCGAGACTTATTTTATTCGTCTGTCTCAGTTATCATTTCTTTGATCATAAAATGAAACGCTAAAGTAGACACAATGGACAGTTAAGCTGCCGCCATTATTTGATGGAACTTTTAAGCATCTCCAAGCAGGAATTAATGGATGTCATTAAGTTACCATTTGTTTTAATGTGGCGTGGGTGAGAGTTTTATTCCACAAGTTGCAAATGTGTTTACTAACTGTCCCCAAAGGCACAGTGAAATCAAACGGACATGAAAGTGTTAACATCACGTATACATTGAATTCAGTTATGTTTGTATATTTGTTTATGCATATACTTTTCATACCTATTTGCCAATATGCATATATATATATATATATATATATATATATATATATATATATATATATATATCTGTGTTTATTGTAAGAAATATTGTGTTTCACGGAAAAAAATGTTGGCAAGTCTATCACAGGAAGATAACGCTTTTAAACCAAGCAGTCTTTGTAAACTACAACAACGCAGAAAAAATGCAAGCAGACTAAATAGGAATGACTCAATGAAAAGTCCACAGGAACAGTCAGAATGAGCAACAAAAATACAACACTTAAAAATTCTAAGCCTCACCAAGATACAAGAGTCATATCCGAACGTTTTTGCTGTGGCAACACACTACCACGTCTTATAAATCTAGAAAAAAACTAATTCAACTTTTGTCTTAATTACTGTGCTGGTGAGGTCCTTACAAAGGTGAGAGTTGTGCGACAAATACAGTGGGTTTCAGAATTCAAGCGGGGCAGCGACAGTACAGAACATGACCTTAGGTCAGGTTATAGAAATAACTCAGTCACTGATGAGCAAGATGATGCCATTTCCCGTACGTGTTTGGATGACAGACGTTTTAGAGTCCAGCAGCAGATAATTAAGTGCTTAGTTCTGATTCAGTTGATGCTGTTTTAAGAGATATCTTTGGGATGAGCATCCTGTCTGCAAGATGGGCCCCAAGAATGCTGACACTAGACCAGAAACTGAAAAGGTTTCACATTTCCAGGACATTTCTGATTCGCTTCCAGGCTGACCCTGATAATTTCCACCGCAGATTATCAACTCAAACTCAAACCTGCGTTAACTCCTTTGAACTTAAATCAAAGATTCAAAGCAAACAGCAGAAACACTTTGGTTCTCCAACAACGAAGAAATCCAAGCAGGCAGCGTCTGTTGGCAAGGTGATGGCTTCTGTTTTGTGGTATTCTGAAGCTGTAATCATTATAAACTACCATCAGAAGGAAACAATTTTAAAGGACATTACTATTAATGCATCAGAATTAAAACAACTAAAGGAAGCCATCGAGTCGAAACGCAGATAGAAGCTGAGGGAAGGTGTATTTCTGTTCAGGTTGCAGTAGATGAATCAGCCAACCTTGGCATGCAATTTCTACCCCATTCCCCTGAATCACCAGATTTAGCCCCTACTGTCTTCTTCCTGCTTCTTAAATTCAAATGCCACCTCCGTGGTTACCAATTTGGAAAGAATGAGGAGTTCATATGTGCTGTGTCGGCGTTTTTGGAAGACCACGATGCCGCCTTCTACCGTGATGGGATTGCAATACTTAAGCATCGTTGCACCAAATGTGTTGATGTCAAAGGGACGATATTGAAAAATAGTGAAAAACTGTCCTGATTCTCTAACTCATTCTGGCTCAGGCTTACAACTTTTTGAACGACCTTTGCATGCATTACAAAAAAAAATTAAGAAGACAAAAAGCGAATCAATAAAAAGGCTTTATAAAAACCAAAGGAAGGATCACTGATAATTGGATAAGAAAAAAACTAAATACTCCAAAGATGGAGCCGATACATTAGAAAATGCTATTCACGATGCAAGAGAGAAACATATATCCCCTTTAAAATACGAATGAGCCAGAAATATTAAAGGAAGAAGTAAGATCCGCACTGGAGAAAATGGACGGGAATAAAACAGCAGGGTCCTATGGGATCGGAAGAGAAATTCTCTCAACCTTAGACGATTTTAGCATCGACAAGATCACAGAAATAATAAATGAGATATACAATAGTAGCCATATACCGGAAGATCTCACTAAACCCATTTTCGTAACATTAGAACAGGTGCAAATGGATGCGAGCTACGTAGGACAATGAGTTTAATGAATCACATAACCAAACTAATGACGCAAATTCAGATGAATAGAACATGAAGCAGAATTAGCTTGCAAATAGGACAAGAACAGTGAGGCTTTGTCAAGGAGACAGGAACAAGAAATGTTAACTTCATCATTAAAATGATATCAGAGAGAGCAATATAAATGCAGAAGGATGTGCATTTATGTTTTATAGATTTATGCAGAAGCATTTGATAAGATACAGCACAAGGATTTATTTGAACTGCTAGGAAAAATAAATCAATTTGGAAAAGATGTTAGAATAATCCAGAATTTATCTTGGGAGCACACTGCCTACATACAGACAATAATGAATTGAGTAGCTATAAAAAATAGAAAGGGCTGTGAGACAAGGATGTCTCTCTACAGATTTATTCATCCTCTACAGCAATGCTATTCTAAGGGAACTGGAGACCCTACAAGGATTATTTATTGAGGGGTATAATTTTAATAATACAATATAAGCAGATGACAATGTGTTGATGGCCAGCTTTGAATGAAACTACAGGACCTCCTAGAAATTATGTTCGGAGCAGACAGCCTGCATCCGGATAAAATAATGTAATTGAGTAGGTACCTCAAAAATAGAAAGATGCGTTAAACAACAATGTGTCTTCTTTCCAAATTTATTCAAACTCTACAGATCGACTATCCGAAGGGAGATGGAGACCCGGCCAGGTTTGAAGAAACGGAGATGACACTGTGCTTATAGCTGACATGGAATAAATCTAAAGGATCTCTTAGACAAAGAAATCAAGAAAAAAAAGAATCAGCCATTATTTGCAAGAATACAGAATGTATGTTCATCAGCAAAAGGGAAAAAGCTCAAGATGCGAACTACAAATTGGAGATGGCAACATCAAGCAAGTACATAATGTTAAATATCTGGGAAGTGTTTTAAAAGAATTCCGGTAAGATATCTTTAATCATTTCTAAGATACAACGGTTCAGAGCTTAATCTAACAATTGGACAATTTTGCGGTTACACGATTTGAACAAATTTGCTGTTACACCCTTATATATATATATATATATATATATATATATATATATATATATATATATATATATATATATATAGTGTATGAGGGCAGCACATCATTGTTCAGACATATACTGTTAAATATAATAAATCACGAATGTCTATCATGACAATTTTTATCATGAGCCGTTAGAAATATCGTATAATGCCTTTAGTTTCTAGAGAATATAAAAACAAAATCTTTCCAGCGTTTGGATATTTCTTTATTATACTGGTTTTCGCTTTAAGCTTTCAGCCCAAATCAGCCATCATCAGAGTGGTTATATGGACATAACAGCAGAGATATGCATCGTCAAATATCATATCCTATGTTGTTCACATAGAAGTTTGCTATGCGACAATAACGGTCGCGGAATAGCAGACGCAGGTCATAATTTCATAAGGCGGTTCTATGACGTCGTACATAATCATGTGAGAGAAAGAAATTTTATCAATAAAACCATATGCATCAATGCATTGTAATATGTTGTGACTGTTTTGAAATGTAATTTTGTTGAGTGTGGATTGCTTTGTTTTAATGTAGATGACCTCCAAAATTTAAGGTTATTTTACTGTGTGTATGTCTGAGTATAGTTGTGTTATCAATTAATATCTATCTAATATTATGTACATGGCTATGTTTTTCTAAGAAATTTAATGGAGCCGAGATCAGAAAAGTGACAGGTAAATCTATGGGAGAGTGTGGTTGTAGTAAAACCAATGTATGCAGTGGGTTTATCATTAGTATCAGAGATACAATCTCTGAATGGGTATGTAGATTGATACACTACATTGTTTTTTTGTTGCCGACTATTAAATTGTGTGGCTATATATATATATATATATATATATATATATATATATATATATATATATATATATATTTAATTGTGTGGCTATATATATATATATATATATATATATATATATGTATAGACACACAATTAAATACTCGGCAACAAAAAACAATGTAGTGTATCAATGTACATACCCGTTCAGAGATTGTATCTCTGATACTAATGATAATGGAACAGAGCTTACTTTAATTCAATTTAATTCAAATAATTATATTGAGCTTTTCGGCACTTGTTTTGAAACATGAGAACTCTTATGTAGCGTGTTGGAGTCATATTTTTAAATAAATAATTATATTTATGCTCTAATTTTGTATCGAGCACTATTTTTTTAAAATAATAACAAAAATACTAAAGAACTTTGGATTATTTACCTAACCAGTTCTTGTCCTATTTTCTATATATTTTCATTCACACACACACACACACACACACACACACACACACACACACATACACATATATATATATATATATATATATATATATATATATATATATATATATATATATACATACTTAAACCTAGAGAGAAAGACAAACATAACAAGGTTTCACCTAAGCGGATCATTAGGGAAGGCCGGATTTCCGAGCGAGTATAGTTTCTTATACTTATAAGATTTCTATTATATATATATATATATATATATATATATATATATATATTTGGGAAACAACCTTTTTTAAAGTGAAATTTAATTAATTTTTATTGAGTTTTTCCAGCGTTCTTGCATTTTCCTGTTTGATGAAATTACGGATAATTTTTGCACTCCCTTCTTCCAGGAAACGGAAAAGTGCGAAAATGCTGGAAAAACTAAATAAAAAATCAATGAAATTTTTCTCGTGTGTCATAGTGAACGAAAAACGCACACACACACACACACACATATATGTATGTATATATATATAGTAATGTGTGTGTGTATGATGGAATGATTGTTCAAAGGAGAGGAGTTAAAATTCTTGTTTTGGCTTTCACCTGTTTGTGTGGAGTGCTGTCTATGCCTGAAATAATGCGTACACTATAATGTCTGTTTTGTGGCGTTTAGAGGTACCGTAAAATTTGGGCATTCTAGGATGATATTCTTTTGTCTCTGCCATGATATGTTTCCATTTTTAATTGGTTTCATCATCGCCTTTTTATATTTTTGTATCATTAATTATTTTCAGTTCATTTATTTTTCCATATTTGTCTGTATCGCTCAGTCGTGAATTAGCTTTTTCATTGTATTTTTTCTTCTTATTCATAGTAACAATTCAACCTCGAGAAGGTAATATGGATTCCATATTTTTGCAAGGTTCGTTAGTGCGTTTAAGAGTTTCTGTGATAAAGTTCTTCCATTGTTGGTTTTTCGAGTGGCATTGATTATTCCTGGAATGAAGTCTATGATGAATTTTGAGACATTTTGTCTATGATTTTTATCTATTGTGTCAACTAGATCTCTTTGGAACAATCAGCTCATCACAAATTAAAAAGTCAGGCACACTAGTTGAAATATATATATATATATATATATATATATATATATATATATATATATATATATATATATACAAGCGTATGATTGGTGTATACGGAATAAATTTTTCTTAATGCCTTTAGGAAATAATTTGTATCTATTCCTTGCAATATATATATATATATATATATATATATATATATATATATATATATATATATATATATATATATATATAACCTTGTGTAAATTAATTGAAACAACCGCTTTAGTTTCTTCGTCTTTCATCATACGGAGTGACCCACTGGAGTGATAGGGTGTAATTTATTTCTATTTTCCCTCAGATTAAGTCATTTGCAGTGGTGCGCAGCAGTGTAAATCTGTTTTTGGGGGTGTTTGATGAAATTTGTTCGGCCTTAAAAAACATTGCGTCATCCGTGATTGCATCTGATTTTCATCACGCCCAGACACTATTGTCTCAACTGTCGAGTAGTTGTCCTACGGCTAGTGTCTGCGATGGATGTTACTCCAAGTATTTTATGAAAATTGTAATGCTGCACGAACGCACTAGCAAGCCTTACCAGTGAGCAATTAAAAGTAGTATAGACTAACCTGGAAACTATACTGATTTAAACCAATCAAAAATCTGTGATCAATCCACAAGGAACGACTTCGTAGAATGGACATACGAAATACTAACATGTGCACTTTCATTAGAAAAATACGAAAAAAAGGTAAATAACGGAATTATTCGTTTTGTTTCAATTAATTTGCAGAAGAGTGTGCGTGTATATATATATATATATATATATATATATATATATATATATATAAGTGCGCAGGTATGCAGAAAATAGAAAAGAACACGTTGGGTGCATAATCCGGAGTTCCTTAGCATTTTTGTTTTTATTTTTAAGAAGACCGTGCTCCATTCCTAAAATTTCGCTTGATGATGAAACAAGACTAAACACCTCAATTCAACTTAATTTTAATAATTATTTGGATGATTTCGGCTCTCGTTTTTGAAACATGAGAACTCTTATGTAGCGAGGGAATCATATTTTTAAACAAAAAAATATTATTATATATATATATATATGTGTGTGTGTGTGTGTATCTGTTTGTGTGTGTACGTTTATTGAATAGAACAGACGAATACGTCTATCAAGACTTTTAGTAAATTGCTAGTGGTGTCGAATTGAACACCATAGATGGAGGCGTATAGAAGGAATTGTCGACATTAATATTAGAAATTCAAGAACGTTGGAGCTTCTCTGTTCATTGTCAATGGAAAATAGATTAAAAGTGGAGCCATAGCCAATATGGCGTCTATGTTATTGTCACACTGAAGTTTAAAATGTTGGTCGTGGTTTATAGTTGTTACGACTTTGTAATATTAGAACATGGCGTCACATGCTAAACACGACACTTCAGTTATTCCTTGATGATAAGCAGTAATGGCCGATAATAGTAAAATTTCTATCTCTAATTTCCGTAAGCCGTACTGTTCTTGGACACCAAAAGGAAATTTGGGAAAATCTGAAACGTTCTTTCTATTCAAAAGGAAATCTTCAAATGAATGAAATGTATGTATATATAAAAAATGGAATGGATGTTCTTCGGCATATTTTTATTATTTCAAACGTTATTTAATTAGATATATATATTTTAATAGATATCGCTATTTGAGAAGACGCTTCATTTATATATATATATATATATATATATATATATATATATATATATATATAATACTAAAAATGCGTAATCCATGCGTGCGTCGTCCGTCAGGCGCATAATGATTTAAGTTTCTTTCCACCTCTTGTTTCCTACCTCTCGCTCTTTCCACCCCTCTCTCTCTCTTCTCTCTCTCTCTTTACACCTCCCTGTGATCGTGTGCTTGATTGTGTGGTGCGTTCGTCCGTCACATAATAATTTAACTAAATCAGATTTAACTAAATAAGTTTTAAACATACGAGTTGTTTATACAGTAAGTATTTTTATCTTAACTTTCTTCAAACAGACATTTTTTTTTAATTAAAATATTTTTAAGTTAAAGACAGACACAAAGAGATCCCGCTTTGCTGTTCGTTCAGTTGTCTGTAGTGTAATTATTTATATTTCAGCTTTTGTAAAACCAAAAATAATTTAAATATTTAAAAAATGTTTTTGCCATATTTAAAAATATTTTCATTTGAATATGTTTTAAAAAATATTTTTTGGCATATTAAAAAATAATTTAAAATTAAATGATTTAAAAAACATTTTAAGGGGATAAGATTTAAAAATAAGAGTTGTTTATACAGAAAGTGTGTTTTATTTCAACTTTTTTCAAACAGAAAATGTTTTTAATGTTGAAATCGACTTCCGTGTTTTATAATTTAAACCGTCAACAGGTAGTCTAGTTTTAAAATAGTAGTTGATTTTGTCAAATGCTCTGTACACTCAAGAAAATACTTGCTTGATTTGGAAGCTCCCCTTATCGTGGTTTCTCTCTGTCTTTTCCATGGTTTGGGATCCTGGGGTTTTCCTTCCCTTAGATTGTTTGCCCGCCTCCAATGCTAAAAAGAAGACTAGTCTACCCTTTTTTTATGCCATAGCTGCAGAAGCAAAATAAATGGATTTATGTCACTTGTGTGAAAGCCAAAGCTATTTGAACTCGATCCCGCTTTCTGTACCAATGACAATTCCCCGCCCTGCCTGCTGGGGCTTCAGAATACGCCGGCTGCACCTCTGAAGTGGGGTAAGTCTCCCCTCTCCAATGAAGCATCCTGGGTATGACGATAAACTACATCCGTCAGTAAGGCCTCTGATCAGGAGATTTTGAGGAGTGTGGAACCACCTTGGTGGTTAGGGTCCCAGCTATGGGTAAATAGTTAACTCCAAAACTGGAGTGAAAACACTATGCATGTGTAAAAATAGGTTTTTATTGTAAATATACTAGCAATATAGTTTTGAGAAAAAATATGACCAACAAAACTCTCTTTGCAAAAATACGCCAATGAAACTTTATTTACAAACTGATTTCTTACAAAGAATACATATTCTATTCACATGAACTTATCCTAAAACGTTGGTCGGCAAAAATTACTCGGTCATAGATTTTCCTAGAAATTGTTCTTGATATATAAAAAAAAAAATCATACACACACAGGATCAGACTGTGGTTTCTAAACGGAACCATCTTCTGACCCTGTGTGTTTTAGATCGCACGTTAAGAGCAATACAATCTAGCAAGGTTTCCTTACCTTTTGAAAGAATGCAAATATTAGCGTTCAATTTTTCCATTATCTGCTCGAAAGTTCAGATCCGTTAATATTTATCTCTTCTCGTATCCATAGAATCATTCTCGTATTTGTAACATAAAATCATTTCCAAATTCATGGTTTTTTTTTTAACCCGACATTATTCCTATTTTCGCAGCTACCCGTGTATCCACAAAAATAACGTTTAGAGCAATAAGATATGATATAAATTTATGGTTGTATCAGTGTTTGCTGGCGGTGTCTTCGTTTCGAGTAAATGTCATAGATTTTTTTTGTTTCATTTCACACCAAGCAAAGCGGGAATGAAAATAAAAAAAAGAAAACTAAGAAAAGGGAGGATTGAGGAAAGGACAAAAGATGAAGGGGATTAAAGAAGATGATGATTGATAATGCATTTAAATCGTTGAAGATTGTAGTCATCAGGGAAGCGAGTAAACGTAAGGGAGTTTCACAGAAGGGAAGTGCGAGAAATGAAACTGCTGGAGTAGAAGTGACGGTTGCAATTAGAACAGTAAAAGTTAAAAGAGTATTGAAATGAATAACAATTGGAATATTAAATAATATCATAAAGTAATTTTATTTGACATCTACCTAGGATAAGGAAAGTAAATACTTATTACGATTTGCTTCAAAATAAGTTTTTCGTTGTCAGATTTTCGAGTCTCAGACATATGGACAATGACTCTTGCTCTCTACACACAAAAACGCTAGTCAACGGATCGATCGAATTACTATATCTATCTATCTATCTATCTATCTATCTATCTATCTGTGTACGTGTCTCTGTTGCATTCTAGCGTTGGATGTGTCGACAGGTTTCTTCCCAGCATCTTACAACTTACCCCATTATGAAAGACTGAGTGGTATATATACATATATATATATATACATATGCGTGTGTGTGTGTGTTTGTGTGTGTGTGTGTGTGTGTGTTTGTGTGTATGAAGCGAAGTAAAATATGACATTGCATTAAGCAAAGAACAAGCATCATTTTACAACACAAAAATCTGGTTGACATCTATCTATCTATCTATCTATCTATCTATCTATCTATCTATCTATCTATCTATCTATCTATCTAAGTGTCTCTGTTGCATTCTAGCGTTGGATGTGTCGACAGGTTTCTTCCCAGCATCTTAAAACTTACCTCATTTTGAAAGACTGAGTGGTATATATATATATATATATATATATATATATATATATATATATATATATATATATATATAGATAGATAGATAGATAGATAGATAGATACACAATCACACACATATATATATGTGTGTGTGTGTGTGTGCGTGTATGTGTACATATAAAGCGAAGTAAAATCTAACATTACATTAAGCAAAGAACAAGCATAATTTTGCAACACAAAAATCTGGTTGACATCTCGAAAAATTCCTAATGGGACTAAAAAAATCGGATAAGCTCTCTGGCGTCGATCGGTCGATGAGGTAGGCATTTTTTTCTTTTACTTTTTACTTTTTTCCTAACAGAGTTTTTAATCCTGTGCGCTAAAAATATGTAGAAAATTCGGACATCAGTGGCTCTTGACTTATGTAAAAGGATTTTGTGCCAACTCGTGGTCCCCGTCAAATTCATAAAAAGTATTTTTCCCCACCCATCCATCCATATATATACATATATATATATATATATATATATATATGTTTGTGTGTGTGTGTGTGTGTGAGTGGTTACTGTCAAGTTTTCCACCTAACCAATTGCCAAAATCTGACCAAATACCATATTTTTGTTTTTCGAAAGTGTTTCTTAGTTGATCCGACAGCGCTGTATTATATTCCCGTACTTGCACAAATATTTATTTTTGAATATAAAATACTTTTTGTTAATGCACATAATTCAGTGACGAATATTAGTCACATTGATCGTACATTGTGTGGTGAATATTTCAGATGATAATTAAAACTTATTGATTCTATTTGTATATACACGCGCAAACACATACATACACGTGCTGGTAAAATGTTCGCGTCCTTGTACTGCTCTCAGAAAGAATCTGACTCCTACTGTTATGCATTCTCTGAAAAAATAAAATGAAAAATTGCTGCTAAATCTGAGCTGCGGTTTTTTCATCCAGACTTTCCAACCTTGATTGAGTGTAAAACTGTCAACGCGACCATGTGGTTTAGGACATGTATTTCATCCTCTTTCCAACAGACTAAATATCACAAGCTTCTTACTACGTTATCGTTATTTCCACAGCAAATGTTAAGGCAATTTATATTACTTTTTAATATTTTTGTTTCATTAATTATTTTCTGTTCATTTATTTTTCCCTATTTGTCTGTATCGCTGAGTCGTGAATTAACTTTTTCATTGTATTTTTTCTTCTTATTCATAATAATAGGTTCCTCCATTAGGTCACATAAAAAAGCAGCATATCACGATGAAAAAAGGTCCATAAATCAACGAAAACAAAGTTTTGTCTCAATATGTTTATGGTGTTATGAAGAGGAAAGACTAAAGTATTTTTTAAGTATTTTTTGAAATTTTTTACTCCTTTCTAGCACGTAGAAAATTTTGGTTAAAATTTTTTTTTTTTACGACAGCACGAAAAGACTAAAAAAAGATTTGTTTTATTTTGCGCTTTTCCCGAGGAAAACACACGTTAATTCAGAAAATTCTTGCAAAAATCAAATAATTGTCGGATTTTACTGAAACTTTCAGGACTTATTCACAGATGAATGAAATTTTTTGAAATTTTTTTTGAGAAAATCTTATTAAATAGAGATTATTTTAAACATGTTTCCACCCACTTATATATTTTCCTGAAATTTCGAGAAATTAAATCTTCAACGCGGGATTTGTTTTATTAGTTATAAACAGGACTCTTTGTAGAAAGTAAATCAACATTTTTTTTTGTAAAACAGTACCCCCATATCATAGAAAATCTGCACTGAATTATAAAAAAAAAAATGTAAAAAACTATGACAATAATTAATTCGAAAAGCTTTCACCTGTTTTTGTAAATACGTTATACTAAGGACATTATTTTGTGAAGAAATAAAAAAATTTCGAAGAATAATGTATTTTTTACAAATTTTTTTCCCATTTTTTAAATTTTTTCATTAAATTCTTAATACTTCAAAAATCGTTTAAAATTCTTTATTGCATTCAAGCACGTAATGCAGTGATAACGTTAAGGAAAAAGTAAGTTTACGAATCGAAATTTGAAAACACATAACAGTCGTTTGACCCCAGATATTTTTAAAATAATTAAAAAAAAAAAATTATTGAAAAAAACGTTCATAATTTCTACGTATGGAAATGTATACATGACATAATCCTTAAAAAATTTTAAACAAGTATCTAATTAATAAAAAACTTTAAACTATTATCTAATTAAGAAAGTATGAAATAAAAAATAGATATTGCATAACTGCTGAATAAAAATGTTAATATTTAAAAAGTACTAGTTAAAAACGAAAAACCGCGTTTGCTTACTTAAAATTGTCAATTTTGATCATCTATAGTAATCTGTCATCACCTCGTCACAATCGATTTCTTTGATAAATTCAGACAGATCGTTAAGAAATATTTGGATACAAATTTTTATGCTATAAGTACTGTTTGTTTCATATAAGATTAATTTAACTTTAAATTTTCTAATTTTATCAAATAACGTGTCAAAAATATATAAATTTATTTTAGGAAGAAATTTAAAATCAAAATTTTGTTTGTTTACAAATTTCTTAAAATTTAAGAAAATGGCTGCTTTTAAGAAAATTGAACAAAAATCGAGCATATATTTGACATTCCAATCTATATAATTTCTGTCTGAAAGACACCAGAATATGTTACTTACTGTAAATAATAAATTTAATGCTTTAGCTTTCAATTAATAACAACATATTGAGACAAAACGTTTTGTTGATTTATGAGCCTTTTTTAATCGTGATATGCTGCTTTTTTTTACGTGACCTAATGGAGGAACCTACATAATAACAATTCCACCTCGCTTGTCTGAGAAGGTAATATGGATTCCATATTTTTGCAAGGTTCGTTAGTGCGTTTAAGAGTTTCTGTGATAAAGTTCTTCCATTGTTGGTTTCTCGAGTTGCATTGATTATTCCTGGAATGAAGTCTTTGATGGATTTTGAGACATTTTGTCTATGATTTTTATCTATTGTGTCAACTAGATCTCTTTGGAACAATCAGCTCATCACAAATTAAAAAGTCAGGCACAGTAGTTGAAAAGATAAGACAACAAAGGTGTTGAAAAAAATGGCTATTTTTGTAGTGATGTTATAACATATTTATGTTATAATTTTCAAATAAATAAATAATTATATATATATATATATATATATATATATATATATATATATATATATATATATTATCATCCACAAACACTGTTTTGCTGTATTACAGCTTTGGCATCAGTCAGAGATCTTACCTCTAAGTTATCGGTGCTCGGTACAGAGCAATTGAAATTTTAAAGTTTTCTACACCAGTAGCCAGGAGAGCTCAATTCATAGTAGAAGAGCTACTGTTTTTAAAATTACCCTCCTCTCCCGAGAGTATATATATTGTCCTCCACTGACAGACTGTTTCGCTGTATCAGCACGGCTAGACATTCACAGCTAGGACCCAACTGTTATAGTGGAATATACATATTCTATAATTAATAGACTCACCCACCTATAATAAGTAGGAGTAGTAAGAGTAACAAGTGAGTCGCTCAGTGGGTCTGTCAGTCAGTCGATGCCGGACGACCGTTAGTCCGATACTAAAGTATCAGCGACCACAACTAGATTTCTCTGCGTCATTACCTATTATATCAAGTTCCTAACGTTTTGTATGTCGAACCTATTTTAAAACCGACTTAGTACAAATACAAGCCTGTGAAACCACTCCATAACACCGACAAGCAACGTTGATTGGGATAGATAATCAGCGTTATCTTCGTGTTCCTTTAGTATGAAGGCACAGATTCTTCGCAATATTTACGGCTTTGTGGAGTACACTATCCCGGGAGAATAGTTCCACAATCAGTAAAATCTTTAATTATAAAAAACGACAAGGTCAGTCTGTTTAATATTTCATTGAATAATTCCAAATTTCGAATAGAGGGTTGTGTATTCGGATTAGAATTTTGGATAAAGTGTTCAAAGTTCATATTTGTGTGCTGTTTTGTTAAAGTACTTCCGAAAGTCTCAGTCATTTTCAAGAACCACGATGGTGTCTGTACGGTACACAGATTCCCATTCTCTCCACCCCGGTATTCTTTGTTTGTTTGGGTTTTATGGCATATCAACCACTGTGGGTTATTTAATGCCAAATCCAGTTTATATGAATATTAAATGGCTATTTTGTATGGAATAAAAAACGTATAGCTGACAACATTACTTCTTTACAAAAAAAAAAAACGTATAGCTGGCACCATTACTTTTTTACAAAAAAAACGTATAGCTGGCATTACTCCTTTACAAAAAAAAACGTATAGCTGGCAACATTACTTTACAAAAAAAAAAAAAAAACGTATAGCTGGCAACATTATTGTTTCAAAAACGTAGAGCTGGCAACATTATTTTTCTGAAAACATTATCTGAGACCTTGCTTTTGGTTGCAGTTTATCGCCGTACCCAGGACGGAGATGTAGTTTACCGTCATACCCAGGACGTGGGTAAGATCTGAAAAAAAAAACTAGGAGTTCACTATTTGCCCATAGCTGGGACCCTAACAGGTGCTACCACCCTGGGTCAAGGTGGACCTGGGAACACCAGCAATTAAGAGGTAGTTCCACGATCGTCAAAACCTCCTGATCAGAGGCCTTGCTGTTGGATGCAGTTTAACGTCATACCCAGGACGCGGTATCCTTTGAAAATCTTAAAGTTTGAAATTGTCTACGATGACGTCATGCATAAGGTTTATTTGGAGCGAGACCGCGCCAAAAGGATGCGTATATATATATATATATATATATATATATATATATATATATATATATATATATATATATATGGACAGTGACCCTTGCACTCTACGCACAAAAACGCTAGTCAACGGATCGATCGAATTACTATATCTATCTATCTATCTATCTATCTATCTATCTGTGTACGTGTGTCTGTTGCATTCTAGCGTTTGACGTGTCGACAGGTTTCTTCCCAGCATCTTACAACTTACCCCATTATGAAAGACTGAGTGGTATATATATATATATATATATATATATATATATATATATATATATATATATAGTTTATTGGGGCAACAGCAAAATTGTACATTTGTTGGATTAACCTCTTAACCGCTGTATCATACAAATGATTAAAGATATCTTACTGGAATTCTCCGAGGATTTTATAACACTATTGGACTTTACACTGAGCTTAACAGACGTATCGTGATGAAATCGATCGTAAGCGAAAATCACATATACATCATTAATTAATCATAGCTATGGATCGGACGCTCATGAAGAACTGAAATTAAGTTTACACACACAGATATATATATATATATATATATATATATATATATATATATATATTCCAGGATATTTTCCAACCTATTCAAGATGATCCTCGCCCTCTCTAACCTCGCTTTCTTTCCTGGAGTAACAAGTTACCTCACAAGTTTCACGTGACTTAATCCAGTTTTCCTTTCTACTGTTCCGTCCTTTTTAAACTTGTTCATCATTAATTGATCATTGCTAAGGATCGGAAGTTCATGAAGTATTGAAATAAAGTTCATATATATATATATATATATATATATATATATATATATATATATATCATTAAATAATTCAACAAGTTGTATGTACTTATTTTTAATAGCATCCTCCCATAATTGCAAACAAGTTTCTTTGTATCTTTATTAAAGGAAGAAAGAAAATTACCATGTTGATGTATATTCATTTTATTCTGAGTACTTTCGACATTAGCACAATGTCGTCATCATGGTTTTGTTTTATCTAAGCCAGAATTTGTTGTGTTCATCTGAATATTAAATTTTTTACGTGTGAAGCGAAAACCGCTAAGGTTATGTGTTGTACAATTTTAAATTTCACCATGTAGGCTCACGTACAAAATGTTAAGGGAAGTAAGAAAGTTATTGTAATGGTCTAAGCATTTTTAAAAAGAAAAAAAAATATTTAAAACTATTAAAACCTAGATATTTAACCTACCAACTATAAGCATTTTAAAAACATTTGTACAGTACATATAATTTTAATATGAATACCAAGAAACTTGTCTATAATTACGAGCGGATCCTATTAAAAATAAGTAGACCAAACTTGTCTAAATCTTTAATGAGGCATATCTTAATAAAATCATGCTACCAATATGGCTGTCTGGCGTTTGTTTCCATTTGCAAAAATAATACGCCCCCCTCCTCTGCCGTGTGCAAATAGCTCAGGAGTAATAATTCCGACTGATACCAAATCGGTCGTGTTTCGGCTTGAAGCAATCGGAGTGTCTGTGAGAGATAAATAGTGAGTAAGAGAGAGTGTGTGTTTGTGAGGGAGAGTTTCTGAGAAAGTGTGTGAGAGAGAGATACAGAGTGTGTGTGTGAGAGAGAGAGAGTGTCTGTGAGAGATAAATATAGAGTGTGAGTGTGTATGTGTGTGTGTGTGAGATAGTTTCTGAGAGAGAACGTGTCTGAGATTGTGTGTGTGAGAGAGAGAGAGTTTGCGTGTATATAAGAGAGAGAGAGACTGTGTGTGAGATAGAGGTTGTGTTAGAGAAATAGGGAGTGTGTATGTGAGATGGAGAATGCGTGGGAGAAAGAGAGAGAGAATCTGAGTGAAAGAAATAGAGATTGTGTGAGAGAGATAGAGAGTGCCTGAGAGAGATACTGCGAGAGAGAGCGTTTGTGTGTGATAGATAGAGAGAGAGAGAGAGAGAAAAAAAATAGAGAGAGGGAGAAGCGTTTACTGTGGTTATGATAGTCTACTTTGAATCCGTCTATTTGTAGAACAGCCGATATAGCTGTGTAGAAAAAATCGAAAAAAAACCTTCGTGGATACCAAAGACGTATAGAAACAAACTCCGGGGAAGCCAAAGAAACAACAAAAAAACAAAAAAAAACATTAAAAACAAAAAAAGAGAAAAAAAAAAAGTGAAAGAAAATGGAGTGTAAGCAAAGAAGAAAAAGAAAACGTTGCTTATTCGCAAAATGAAACGCATTAAAAAAATTTAAATGCTTCAGAAGGGGTAAGCTATAATCACTGTTGGCTTATAGCGAATATTCAACGCAAGCCAATATTCAATGTTAACAGTGTATATATAAACAGATTTATTATATGTACATCACTCTCTCCATCTCTCTATAGGGAGCAACACAGAAGAAACTATATCTGGTATGTACGAAAGCAAATGTGCATGATTCCTATTCAAAAACCCAGGCTTCTTTTTATCATTGGTTAGGTTTCATTATAAATATCTCGTGTTCAAGCTTAGATCAGTGAATCTCTTCTCTTTATGGGGAGCTGTGTATCGTGAGCCTCCATTTGTATCTCTATACGATGTGCCTGTATCCTTTTGGGGCTGGTGTACTTGTGTAACGAGACTTGTGAGCGAGAGTATATCGATGAACACGCGACTTCCTGCACACGCGCCGATGTAATTACCTTTTATAGTTACAACAACGCATTCACATCGGCTCGAAGCAAAACTCGAAACACCAAACTAGTAATTTAATCGAGAGAAATTTATGGCCCTTCTTTCAAACATCAGTTCGACTTCCTTCACCGTTAGTATTGTTGTTGCTTCTTCTCTCTGCCATTTCTCGCCACACGTTCTAATATTTCCAAAGAATTGAATATTAATTTTTTTTATTTCTTATTTCTTATCCTTGCGATTTTGTTTTGGAACTTTGAAAAATCAAAGAAACCAGACGACGCCTTACCTCGAGGCCATTGACCAAAAAAAAAAAAAATTGGACAGAAAGGGGAGATTGCCTTTTTCCTGGTAAATATTGAAGTCCTTTTTGAAGACAAACAAATACAATTTGTTAACATTATACCATCCGCTGCTGCAGAAGAAATATGAGACTGTTCGTTGCTGTCTGACCTGAACTAAAATCTGATAGAAAGAGAGTTTTTAAAATATGGACGCTGAATTAGAGAAAGGCTAGGGACATATAACCTCGTGATTCCTCAGTTGTTCGTTCGTTCGTTCTATCTATCTATCTATCTATCTATCTATCTATCTATCTATCTATCTATCTCAGTATGTCCTTATCTATCTATCTATCTATCTATCTATCTATCTATCTATCTATAGATATATTTAGAAAAAATATGACAAACTGGAAAATTTCTTGTGACGCCTTTATACAGAATTATAAATCGTTATATCATACGTTGAAAAAGTGTGACACGGTGACACACTGACATTCGCATTTATTATACAGATGAAAATGATCTATGAAAAATTAGAGAGTTGTGTCCCTTTAATTGAAAATGTGTGGCACACTGGCATTCGCATATATATATATATATATATATATATATATATATATATATATATATATATATATATATATATATATATATATATACACATATATACATCACTGAATTTCTATCTTAATTTTCATCTTTCTTCATTTTTGCGAGTAAAAATCCAGAAACAATATTATATTTGAAAAAAAAAATACTGTATTTTTCAAAGTAACATTTTGGGTAACAATCGTTATCTATCTATCTATCTATCTATCTATCTATCTATCTATCTATCTATCAGTTTGTTCATATCTATCTAGCTACGGCTTACGGCCAAATCACGTTTAAACACCGGTTCACTTAAGGACACTTTACAATAGCACGACACAAATGCCTGAAAATAGCTAATAGATTAGCGTAGACCGGTCGGAGCAAAAAAAAAAAAAAGAAAAGAAAAAAAGAATTGCAGAATTTCTACACTCAAAAAGTCCCAAAAAGAAATCTCTTGTTCGCATATACGAAAAATACAATAAAAAATTAACAGAAATAAGTCATTTTTAATGAAACACGTATTAAAGAGGCATTGCTACCCAAATGCGCAACTATATATTTTTGCCACGCCTATTGCTTGTTTTGGCTTTATCTACCATTTGCGTCAAGAACGATGTCATATAACCAGCTTGATTGGTTATATCAACATCGCCGGTGCTGTTTCAACATTGATGACACACTGCAAATCCGCGTGATCCTTTATCTTCAGCACGCTGCTAGTTCCCAAGCATATCCATCTGCTTAGGTTCATTCCTATTTCCCCACAGCCAACCTGTAAGCTTACACTACAACCCTGCTTCAAGTATGCGAGCCATGACGTATGCATACGGTTTCGAATTCAGAATCGTCCTTCTCCTACATTGGTTGCCAACCACGACTAGAAAGTCTAGTCAGCCCAACTATTTAACTCATAGCTGAGAGGAAATGGATGGATTTAGATCTTTCCCCAAGGGTACTCGTGCCAAAGTAAATAAAACGATATCGAGCGGAATTCGAGCTCACCTTGTTCGATTTATCATTTGAGCTCACTTTGTTCGATTTATCGTTTGAGCTCACCTTGTTCGATTTATCATTTGAGCTCACTTTGTTCGATTTATCGTTCGAGCTCACCTTGTTCGATTTATCATTTGAGCTCACTTTGTTCGATTTATCGTTTGAGCTCACCTTGTTCGATTTATCATTTGAGCTCACTTTGTTCGATTTATCGTTTGAGCTCACCTTGTTCGATTTATTGTTTCAGCTCACCTTGTCTAATTTATCGTTCCTGCTCACCTTGCTCGATTTAAAATTCGTGCTCACCTTGTTTGATTTGCCGTTCCGATAAATTGATCAGAATTGCTCAATCTGGATCATTATTTTGCATATTAAGCTTTCAAAATCTGACTGTAAGAATTTTTTTCTTCTTTCTAATTTAGTCGTTTGTAAGCTTTACAAATAACCGACTGTTTTGTCGGTAGGTTTTACCCTAAAAAAAATGCTTATTTATTTAAATAAAATTATTTTCTGTGGTGAAAATGGTAATAAGTCTAGCTTTTTAGCTTGTAACTTAAGCTTATATAAGCGGTAGCAAGCAACGGAGAGTGAAAGAGAGAGAATTGATTCTTTTTTTTTACAGCTTGTCAAGCTTTCACATTATTTAAATCAAGTTCAGCGAATATACAAAAATAGAAAGGGCGTAAGGAAAAGATGCGTCTTTTCACCCGAACTGTTCAACGTATGCAGCGAGGCGATTCTGAGAGAATTGGAACGCCTACCGGGGTTTAGCATTAGCGGGCCACAAGATACGCAGATGACACAGTACTGATAGCAGACACTGAAAAGAAATGACAAAATCTCCTACAGAAGGTAGCGACGGGGAGTGAGAAGAAGGGACTAAGCATAAACTACAAGAAGACATCATGGCCATCTGTAAAAGGATAAGCCCGAAATGCGATTTGCAGGTTAGGAACACTACAATCAAACAAACGCGGAAGTTTAAATATCTGGGAAGCGTTTTGACAAAGGCTGATAAATTATAACACTGAAATCCGTAAACGCATTGGGATGGCCAAAAGCTGCGAAGAATACTCCAAGACAGGAGGATTTCTTTGGTAACAAAGAAAAAAATACTGAGCTGTTACGTGACATCTGTCCTTCGGATGAGGAAGAGATTAGAGGCGACAGAGATGTGGTTCTACAGAAGGATGTTGAGGATATCATGAACCGAGCGTGTGAGCAACGATGAGGTCGTAGAGAGGTTGCAAACAAGGAGGATGCTTATAGTTAACATCAAGAAGCGGCAGCTGAAGTTTCAGGGACACATAATGAGGAAGAAGGGCCTGGAGAATCTGATACTCACGGGTTGAATAGATGGAAAGAGAGACAAGGGAAGAAATCGCTTAGCATACTTAGCAAGTAGATGACAGAACGCGGTCTGGTGGATGAAGCAGAGGGAAGGAACTTGTTGAGAGCTGCAAGGGGAGTGAAGTGAGGGTGAAGTGGAGAGCCATGATCGCCTACACTCTGAAAAGACATGGGACATAAAAAGAAAAAAAATATTTGTTGGATTGTAAGAATATTCTAGAGATTCACTAATACACGCTGGGGTTGGAGAAGAAGTGTGAAGGGAAGAGAAAGAGAGAAAGAAGAAAAAGAGGAAAGGAAGAAAAGAGAGAGAATGAAAGAGGAAGAAAGTAAGTGTAAGAAGTGGGGGGAAGCAAAAGAAAGAAAGAGAAAGATGGAGATGAAGAAAGAGAGATTACTGTTCGAATGATTTTTCAGGAAAATGACATGTGCACGCTTACTCTTAGCTTGCAAACCTCTTCGAAGATCCCCATTATTCGCAGTGAGTACAACGCCCAAAGAAGGCGACAATAATTCCTGCTCCAATCATTTCAGGCTTGCCGTTTAAATTTCCCGAACTGTTTACTAAGCGCATTTGTGTATATACAAGGCAGTGCCTGGTGGCCGAGATAGATTTTGCGGTTGGCTGAAGTGCTCATCAGTGTTTGAGAACTGATGAAATTCAGGATTTCGAGAGCTATCTTTCAAGACAGATTAATACTCTTTAATAGTAGAAAGATTGGTACAAATTACGATTAAGACAATAAAAAAGACGAAATTATACAAATAATAAGAATAAAATCTAAATGCTTAAAATGAACTGGGGATCTATGCCAAATTTAGCAGAGCTTAAATAGAGCATATTATAATAATATTGATACAATATTATTATATTATATTATAATAATATTGATACAATATTATTATAATGCTTATATATATATATATATATATATATATATATATATATATATATATATATATATATATATTATAATATTATTATATTATACGAGTTTTTGGTATAATTCTTGACTTTAGGTTGTTTTACAAGACATTGAACACTCATTAATTTTAATATTGTTTGACGACTTTTATAAGGATTAAATCCCTTTACAGCTGTTGGTATAACTGAACTTGGGCACGTGCACGTACGATCACACACACACACACACACATATATATATATATATATATATATATATATATATATATATATATATATATATACATACTAAGGTCATTCAGTAAATAAGGTGAATTTTTCGGTATAAGAACTTCTAATACAGATAGACGCTTACTTTTTTTTTTTCAACGTAGTCTCCCAGCAATGTCACACACTTTTCTCATCTGGTTCCGTATTTCCTCAGCGTAAAAAATCTTTGGACTGATGTCTCAGCCAGTCGCTCACAACACTTTTGACTTCATCATCACTTTTAAACTCCGTGCCTCTCGTGAACGCTTTCAAGGGACCAAACAGGTGAAAGTCTGAAGGGGCAAAGGCTGGGCTGTAAGGGGGATGAGGGAGCAGTTCCCAGCCCAGTTCGTTGATTGTCTGCACCGTTTGGGCTGCTGTGTGAGGCCTTGCGTTGTCATGATGCAAGATGACTCCTTCTGACTGATGATCCCTGCGTTTGTTCTTTGTGTCTTTCTTGACCTGCCTCAGCAGTTCACAGTAGTTCTTCTGTCCGACTGAATGAGGTCATTGACTGATTCGATCACCTCAGGAGACCTCACTTCTGTAGGCCTCCCAGGCCTGTCTTCATCCTCAACACTGCTCCGTCCTTCTTTAAACAATTTAGCCCACTTGTAGACATTTTGTTTGGCTGAAACATGTGGCACCATACGCAGTTGACATTCTCCTATGAATTTCAACTGGTTTGCACCCTTCAGCAACCAAAAATTTGATAACTGACCGCTGTTCGATCCTGGAGCATGCTTCTTGGTCGACCATCTTTGTTAATCGCTAAAACTCTTAAAGTTTTTTTTTTAATCTGCAAAAGAAATTAAATCCATGTGAAAAAGAAGTAAAACAATAAATAAATAAATAAATAAAAAGTAAGCTTCTATCTGTATTAGAAGTCCTTATACAGAAAAATTCACCTTATTTATTGAATGACCCTCGTATATATAACTGGGCACTGAGATCAACACCGAGTGGCGACAGTCGGTTTCATGCTTGAATGCCGTTTTAAGGCCTGAAGATTGCATCCAAGAATTAAATAGAACACTGCCACTCGGTGTCTGGCGTTATATTTACACACGCTCTATTCTTTATATTTATCACTTTTAAACGTACAAATAACATAACTTAAAACTATATTTTTATTATATATATATATATATATATATATATATATATATATATATATATATATAAAGAAATATAGTCTTAAGGTGTGCTACATTTATGGAATAAAGTGCTCAATATCAGAGATAGAGCGTGTGTAAATATAAAAGTGAACATAGAAGTCAACACTTAGAAGCGACAGTCTGTTTCATGCTATATGCAATCGTCAGTCCTGGCGATTGCATATAGCATGAAACAGACTGTCGCCTCTAAGTGTTGACTTCTATGTTCACTTTTATATATATATATATATATATATATATATATATATATGTGTGTATTATATAAACTACTATCTTTATTTTACCAGTTTAAATTGATGGTCCCCCACCCCATCTATTCAAAGTATAATGATAAACTATAATTTTTCAAAAATGAAAAAAAAAAAAAAAATCCCAATAATACGTTGAGAAATTTCTAGTTTTTAATATTGTTTACATTGCTATTCCCCCTGTGCAAATAAAAAATTACAAATTTTAAATCTAACCTGCATTATGTTTAAAATGTTATATCATTATGCTTATTAGCGCTAACTCAAAATTTGGGTTTCCGATTGAATCCAGAAATAAAAAATAAAATGTATGTATATTTTCCTCCGTTTCTTCATCGAATAATTTTTATAATATTTTAAATTTAATTTTTTCTAAATTTAAACTTTTATTTTTCAACTTTATAGTAAATTTAAAAATTAATCAACTAGAATGATTTCTAATTTAGTCCAACAGTAATAATTATGGCGCTAATAAATTGTATCCAATTTGCGTTGTCAAGTTTTTTGTATTATAATATACTTGCATGTAGATTGATCATTGCTGCTTACGTAATATTGTTTCCCCTAATGAGGTGTGTTTGGTTAATTTTCAACTTTTTGAAACTCTTTATTCTACAATCAACGCCATCACTTGTCAAGACACCAAAAGTGTTGAAACAAAATGGATATTTTTGTAGTGATGCTATAATATGTTTATGTTATCATTTTTAAATAAATAATATTTGCTTTACTCTGTGTTGAGCACTCTTTTAAGAATAGTGTTCTGGGTTAATGTAATTTTATTCCGTTTACACCAATCCTATACTTGGATATATATATATATATATATATATATATATATATATATATATATATATATATATATATATATATGTATGTATGTATGTATCGTCAAGTAATGGTGTTAACATTTTTTCTTTCTATGTTGTGAGATTCGATTTTTTATCGAAATGACTTACCTCACGTTATTCAGCTATTTGTCATTGAAAGGAAATTAGATTGGAAGGGAGGCGTGGGAAGAAGAGGAGCGGTTTTAAATTGATTTTGCAATTTTACAATTACTCGCTTTGTGGTGGGGGTCAATGTAAAAAAAAAAAGCCACTTTATGGAGAAAGGACAAAAACAAATAATAAAGAATAACAATGCGAATTCTTTTTCATTACAAGACGCTTTTAAAACAAATTAAATCATCAATATAAATCAGGACTTTTTGTCTTCGTTTCTCTCTCTCACCACCCCATATACATACATACATACATACATATATATATATATATATATATATATATATATATATATATTAGGGAAAAAACTATGGTAAGGTGAAAAAGGTTTCGCGTGACGCATTTCGTTTTCTTCTAAAACAGGAAAAGACGATAAGAAACAAAACAATAAGCTAAAACTTCAAGCAGGAATTTACTCATGAACTGTAATAATTGTCACAAGAAATAAATATGAAAAACTTCAAGGAATTCAAATAAAAGATTGTAGAGAGCGTTCCATTATCTTGGATTTATTTACAATGTGAATTAAGTTTAAGCGTCTAAGTTTTTTTCTTTTTCGTTCAGATTTAACAACTTAAGTCTTTGGCAATTTTAATCATAGAAAGATTAACAATCAAACAACGTGTTAAATTTATCGAAGACTATTACGAAAATGGACGTTCAAGCAGATATGCATGTCGCGCACTTCGCGATTTTTTTTGGACACTATAATCGACCAACCAAGAGTGCAATTGGAAACGATGTAACGTTGCTGTGGAGAGGTTCAATTCCTGCGCGCGATGACGAATAGCGGTGTCTGGATTTTCAGCCACATTCTCGTGCACTGCAGCAATGTTTTCAACGGAACGAGCACGCAATGGCATCTACGACCGACACAGTTTGCATTAATTTACGAAGAATTTTTACTATTGCACTCTTGACACTTTAACCCACTGTTTGATTGTTAATCTTTCCATGGTTGAAATTGTCAAAGACCTAAGTTGTTAAATCTGAAAATAAAAGAAAAATAATCATTAGACGCTTAAAATTAATTCACATTTAAAATCGATCCAAGTTATTAGAACACCCTTTAAAATACTTAAAAATTACATTTACATCTGTCAATTTCTTTTCTTTAGCATTGATAAAGTAATTTAAGACGGATTTATATATAAGGGTGTTTCATTAAGACAGATCAAAGTTAGTAGTAAATAAATCATTGTTATTGGTGAACATTTATTTATTTCTCTATTGGATCATGTTATTTAAGACATGGCAATTACGTTTGAAAAATAATATCGCCCAAATGTCCGCCAAATCTGAAAGAAAAAGAAAAAAAATCATTAGACGCTTAAGTTAATTCACATATAAAATCGGTCCAAGTTATTGGAACACTCTTTATTAACCCAAAAATCTTTTACAAACCAACACATTAAATACATTCGTTGCTCATCGTAATGAGACTGGCCGTAACTTTGATTAAAAAATGATATTTTTATTAAAAGAAAAAGCAATTTACTAAGACGAAATTGTATAGAAAGTGCTTTAAGCGCTAGAACCTCCACAGTAAATTTACGTCCAACTTCTTACAACATTTCGCCTTTATTTGCAGATCTTCTTTTATACCAATATTCGATATTTAATAACACAAATAATGGAACCATGAGCGAAAAGAAACTAAATTAAATCGGCGAGACTAAAACATATTAAAAAGAAAATGAATTCTCAGTGTCCCCTCTTCTTCATGCACATGTGTTGTACCAACGCAAACATAAACTTAATGCGATGAAGTCTTAGAGACAAAATGTATCACAAGAAAAGTCAGTTTTTGGCCCTAATATTTTTCGTGATATGCAAAAACGTTTGCCGTATATACTCGCACGATCTTGCGTATAGTACAACCCCCAAATTTACACTTATAAAAATGATTTTATCATAAATCTCTGTATCATGCCAGTTACTTTTTTGAGAAACCAAATTACAATCGACTAATCTCTTTTTCTCTATCAATTTATCCCATCTTCTAGTCAAATAAATTAAAAAAGTCAAAGAGAATGATAAAAGTATCGTTAGTAACGCTATACTTGTTGCGTAAACGCGTACAGCCATAAACAACCAAAAAAAAAAAAAAAAAAACAGCTAAATATCTTATAGACAATAGAAAAGATGTATATTCGCTGTTTGTATTTTATAATATCATAATAATATGTAAATATTACAAGCATTATTAATGGATACACTTAAGTAAAACATCAGTTTTGTCAAATCAGGTTTATTTTAAATACAGCTGTACTTGTTGATTCCAGTAAATGGATATATAGTTTGGTCAACGGAGTAACCAGGGCCAGCAGTACATATGCTAATTTTTAATCTCGTGTATGATGTGACCCCCTTAAAATTAGCTTCAAAATTAGGTCTTTATAAGTCGCCTTCTACGCGAGTATACACGGCATATAGTTTTCCCATACGCATCTCTCTCTCTCTCTCTCTCTCTCTCTCTCTCTCTCTCTATATATATATATATATATATATATATATATAACATTAGTGGCAAATATACACATACATATACAAAATATATAAATATATATATATATACAAGCATATATATATATATATATATATATATAATCCCAAAAGGATAAAATCCAGGTAGAGCGCATTGTATAAGACAGAGCAAGAATATAATATAAAAGGCTCACACACTAATATGCTATGGTTATAATCTGTAGGTCTGATGAATTGGATCGTGATTACGATTCCAATGTAATAAATAATAACCATGGAATATTAGTGTTTGAGTCTTATATATATATATATATATATATATATATATATATATATATATATATATATATATATATATATATATATTAGTCATCCACAGACAGACTGTTTGGCTCTATCACAGCTCTTCAGTGTGGCTAAACATCCAATTACTTCAAGCCGGGATCGAAACTCGACCGATTTGGCATAAACACAATACACACACAATGATCCTCTAATGTAAAAATGAAATATTAAATTTATATATATTTATATATATATATATATATATATATATAAATAAAGAGAGACAGAGAGAGAAATAGTTGACGAAGTGGGAAAAATTTTCATGTGTGGCGTTTTGTTGTTTAGGTCTTGTTCGGACTAAATTTGTTACTTTAGCGCAACTACACATGCACAGGAACAAGTGATGCTGAGAATTTTATATTTATCTTTATATATATATATATATATATATATATATATATATATATATATATATATATATATATATATATATATATATATATATATATAATCAAGCTGATTTAATTTAGATTCTTTTTGTTTCCATTACTTTTAACAGTAGATATCCCACACTAGGATAATAGAAGTTCTACCGAAAATGGTGAAATGTTGTAAGAGGTAGGGCGCAAATTTACCGTCGGTGACTTTGCGATCAAGGCACTCGATAAACATTTTCGTCTTAGTCAATTATTTTTCTCCTTTGATCAGAGTAGCAGTTTTATGTAAAATTGAGGTCGTTACTGTGAGCAGCCCTTAATGAATTGGTTTTAAAATATCCTTTTTGTATTCATATGATTTTTTTATTTAGATTCGGTGAGATTTTTCCTATATGTTTATGTCATAATTATTTCAAGCGATAGAATAAATTCCTCCTTTAAGTTTTAGCTTATTATTTTTTTAGTACTGAGTAAGTCTTTTATTGTTTTAAATGTAGTTGCAACAAATGCTATGTATATAACCCCAAAAGGGATTACATTCGGTTTAAAATTTGTTAAGTAAATCTAACAGACAATAATAATAAAAAATCATGAAGAAAATCACACCGAATTTAGCAAAGGTTTCATTGAAGGCATTATCACTACAACTATAGAAACCAACGTCGAAGAAGCAATATCACAGAGGCACCTAAATGCATTAATTAATAATATAAAATAAGGGTACCTATCTTAGTCAATCTTACAGGTCGCCAAAAGAAAATAAATCAACTGTTTAAAAATTTTCCCATTGCCGTGTTGTTTCGCCTTTGTCTTTTCTCTAAATATTTTCATGCTGATTGTTTTAATGAGTTCTCCTCGTTGGTACTCCGATCGCGTGAATTTAGGCGTACTACTGGATTAGCAGTTAGGTCTCATCGTTTTATAGTTGAAATGTAGTCGTCAGTTCTATTCTCGCCTGTGAAAGTTTCTTCCGCTTTCTTGCTTCCCTGCCATCGACAAATCTTAACAAGAAATTAAAATGCAGCGTCAGTTGCAATCTCCTCCTTTGAACCTGTTCTTTTATTGTCCTTTCTCTTCAACGAAGTTTTCTCCTTTATTTCCATTTCCAGTAACCGCTGTCGTATTAGTGGCATTACCGTCTTGCATGGTGAAATTACTAATAAATAAGAAAGCTAAACGTTGTCTAGGCTTGTACACTTTTCTATGTGTTAATATGAAACAGAGTCCCCGAATGGTCACCAAATTTAAGCAACGTCGAGTCTGGTCAGTTCCTAGATGAGTGACCGATTTTTGATACCAGATGCTGTATGCTTGGATATGCAGGTAGTGTAATGGAAAATGGTTCTGAATTGCTATTCGGACAGTCGGGTTTCAATTCCAGTTATGTTCATTATATTCACTTGGGAAAGGTCTAAATCCACCTCTTCCCACCAGCTTATATCACTAGATAATTATTATAAAAAAATCTTGCAATCTAAAATATTCTCTGACTTTAAATAACCTGTAAAGGGTTTATAAGCCATAAAAAACAAATCAATCAATCAAGATCTTTAAATCTCCCACTCGGTGACCAAGAGTAATGATTGAGGGAGTGGAGTAAATAAATAAATAAATTACGCTGAAATACCCTTGGGAAAGGTATAAATTCACCTCTTCCCCCAGCTATGGGTTAATTATTAAAACTTATTTCACTAAAACTATTATTAAGTTCAGTAAATCAATAAATTCGATAAATAAATCAAATTGCGTGACAAATATTTAGATTTCGGTATTAAATGACACATGGAAGTGTTGATATGCCGTTAAACAAAAACAAAGATCAAACAGAGAAATGTTTAGTTCCCTTTTTGACAGCCATGTTTTCTACTTTAGTCAATAGTTCTAAATGTGCGCAGCCTTGTTCTCATTAGCAAATTTCTCACTGACTTGCCCCTAATCTTCCTTTGGTCATTTCGTCTAAATGGCCTTGGCAACCCGTTGTCAAATCTTAGCTGACATATTTGCTATTGCGCTAACCCTTTCGGGGATAATGACGGTGATGTGGAGACAGTAAATCGGACAGGGATGATAAATGATAATTATAATGATAGTGATGATATCAAAACAAAAGCGGGGATAAATATGTGATGCCTAGTGGATTAAGTCAAATATAGAAGAACAGATCGTCAGATATATATATATATATATATATATATATATATATATATATATATATGGAGAGAGAGAGAGAGAGAGAGAGAGAGAGAGAGAGAGAGAGAGAGAGAGACGAACAAACTTCATAAAATACAAAGCGTTACCTGGCTTTCCCACTTGACAGCGTTTCGCTTAATTAGCATTCGTCCGTTAGAGTCAGCCGTCAACAAGACAGTATGGCGCGAAGAGATCAACTCCATTGCAGAAGTCGGAGGAATAAGAAAAAGTTCAAAAGTGAAGCAATAATCTCCAGCAGCAAAATGGATAGAAATGAGCGGGAGTCAGAATGAACACTCGGTGACAAGATAACATTTTAACTAATTAGCGTTTCATAACAAAGTTTGCACGCACAATGCCGGAGGGACGGAGGAAAACAGCGAGTAACCTACCTAACGATGTCGTGGCAATGGATGGCTGCGGTGACAAAGAATATTAATTTCCTAGCCTTTGTAGAACCTCAGCCAGTGGTTATCAAACTTTTTTATTTCTCTGGGCTGCATTTCCGGAATGAACACTTGCTCGCGCCTCACCAAATTTTTTGTAATATTAGGTTGGTGCAAAAATAATGACGTAATAATGTCGTTTTTTGACGTTAAAAACACGTCAAAAAACGACATCATTACGTCATTATTTTTGCACCAACCTAATAAAAGTACTTTTAAAAATAAAATTAAAAAAAGAAAAAAAAAACATAGAGAGGACTAAAGGGAGATAACCGAATTCAGAACATTATCATTGATAACTCTCTCCTCTAATTTGCAGACCCCAGTTACTTTTAGGTTGGTGCAAAAGTATGTCGTTTTCTCACATTGTAACATATGTGAGAAAACGACATTATTTTTGCACCAACCTAATATATTCTTAATACTTGATATAATGCAAAAATATCACAATGATAAAATCGCTTAGTAATTATTTATAACTATTTATACGGGGACGCATGCATGCGATTGAAAGTAATCCATAATAATATTTTAAATTTTGGAAACATTTTTTTTTAGCGTATGTTTTTTTTCAAACTGTTTCTAAATCTTTGATAGTCTTTCAATCATTCCGCCTCACCTGCTATCCTCTTCCGACCCACCTATGAGGCGCGCCTCACTGTTTGGGAATCACTGGTCTAAGTAATGTTTTTTCCACTTATATAAATCCCTGTATATACTCTGCCATCCATTTACACAATACCGCTAGGTAGGTTATTCGTTTTATTTCTCTCTCTTGCATTCAATATGTCTGTGAATTGTTAATCAATCCAAGCCCTATTTCTCCATTATATTATAGATATAATTATATGTAGATGTATATTTATATGTATATTATATATTTATATGAATATTCGTATGTATATTTATATTATATACTAGCAGTAGACCCCGACGTTGCCCGGGGATGTAACAGTAAGAGATAGATCAAGTATCGACCATCATAAAGACTGAAAAATAAAATTGACAAAGATTATTGTTTAAGGTTGACGGACACGCATATCTTAATTAGTTTTTTTTTTTTACGAATTGGTCAAACCCATACTCAAACAAAAACATTGTTTTCAATCGTTATGAGTCTACCGATTGAATAGAATTTTATTATAAACAATTGTCTTGTAAATGGAATTTTTAAAGCATTCTGAATGTAAAAATAAAGAAAAAAGTGTGCAAGACAATAAGAAACACTACCTGCCAAAAAAAGTGAAGTTTTGTTGAAATCGGTTGAAAAATGTAGGAAATTCGATCCCATATTTAAACGAACACACACACACACACACACACACACACACACACACACAAACAACATGGGTTTTATAATAAGTATAACTCGATATGACTTGTCCCCCTTTCATTCTTGCGATGCCTCTTAATCGTGTTTTCAAATTGATTTCATGCAAAAACAATTGTGTTTTTCCAATTTTTGGCGCTGTCAGAACCACCGCAAGGTAATTTTACATAGTCCTGTGAAGTTTTGTTGAAATCGGTTGAAAAATGTAGGAAATCCGTTCCCATATATAAACGTACACACACACACACACACACACACACACAAAATCTGCGGTTTATAATAAGTAAGATACTTTAAAAATTTCAGCTACATCTCTTTCAGGCAGTACAAGCTTACTTTCTAAGTACAAGTACCTATTTCTGTATGCGATCACTGAGTTAAGGAACGTCGAGCCTAGTCAGTATCTATATGGGTGGTCGCTTGGGAATACCAGATGGTATAAGTTTGGAAGTATGGTTGGTATAGTGGATAATGCCTCGGTATTGCTAATCGGAGAGACGAATTCTAATTACAGTCAAGATCGTTATAATGTCTTACACGCAAATACTGTTGTGAAAGGTATGAATCCAACTCTCCTCCCCAAGGTATGGGTTAATTAGTAAGACTAAATCGTTATTACCACAAAAACATAATCTTGCAATCTAAAAATATTGCCTTCATATAACCCGCAATGATTTGATAATCCGTAAAAAACGAATCAATCAATAAAGATTTTCAAATCTTTCATCGGTTATCCAAAGTAAGGATTAAGGAAGTGAAGCAAATAAATAAATTACGCATAAATACCCTTGGAAAAGGCATGCATTCACCTCTTCCCCCAAGCTATGGGTTAATTAGTAATACTTCTTTGAGTAAGAAGTGTAAAAAAGTTAGGATAAATGATAAATAAATAAATAAGTAAATGAAAAATTTCCGGACCGATTGCAATTCTACTGGAAGGCAGCGAGATCAGATCGGATGCTTATATAGTTAAGTCGTATAAATCAGTCATCTGGCCGTTTCGAAGTGACGAGCCACCTCGAGATGTAGAGAGGAAGATATAGAAAGTCGTTAGTCGTGATGCAGACATGGACAGAATGATAGCAAAAGATATGCAGAGTGTGAGGCCGATGGAATTCTTGCTGGCCGAAGATAAGATCTACTCCGCTAGTTTGTCGTGAGAAAAGACAAAAGTAGCAGCGAAGTTGTCCCAAGTACAGCTTACCTAACACACCGACCCTGATTGGTGAATCGGTGAATAAATAAGCAAATATATAAATAACGGATAGAGTTGAGATGAACTACAGTCATCTGTTGCGCCATTTCTAACCTTCACGGCTAGGACTCGCCATGCCTGTTACATTGTGGCAAAACACCCACAATCCCTACGTATCGGTGAGAAGTAAGTTCTACCCGAAAAGATTCTTTCTGTGGAACCGATTCGCAAGAACATGTTTCCCTGATCACTACAATCTTAACTTAAGTCCAGGGTTAACCGTTATCTTCCCCCACTTTCCGTATAAACTCTTTCTTAACGTAAGCATCTACCTCGAATGGCGCTCAGGCCTTGTACAGCGCTAACTTTACTGTAAAAAAAACCAAAACCAAATATATTAATAAATTACGAACAGAAACGTGAGCGGAAAGAGAAAACAGTAATCAAGAGGACAGTAGATAGCGATTGACATTTCATTTAAATTTTTGCAGATTAAAATTGGTTAGAAAATAATGAAACCGGAAGGACATTCTACAAGCGAGAAGTGTGAGAAAAGAAACTGTTAGCATAGAACTTAACGGCTAAATCTAGTCAGCTCAATTGTAAATTGATGAGATCTTGACGCCAGTCTAGTACTGCACTTAAATTAAAAAAAGAAGTACCTCTACCCCGGGTGCCAGGCATTGTGAAATATTGTTTACGACAAATACGTTGGTTGCCCACCGTAACGAGACTGACCACAATTATGAGATAAAAATGCTATTCTAATCAAAGGATAAAATAATTCGATGTGGCGTAAATGACTAGAGGGTGCCTTGATCTTAAGGTCATCCACAGTAAATCTACGCCTTGGCTCTTACAATATTTTACCATTCCTAGCAGATCTAATTTCATAAAATGGGATACTTATTAACAAAAGGGATGGAAAGAAAAAGAAAAAAAAAACTCTAAATTCTCGATGTGATCGTAGACTTGAATAATGATTATTACAAACCATATACCAAAGATGTATATAATCTTAGATACGTCAGTAAAGAATCAAACTACCATAAAAACATTCTAGCTAATTTATATAAATCACTCCAAGTTAGATTACCAACCAACTCCAGCAATAAGGTAATATTTTATAATAATTAAGCAATCATAACTCAAATTTAGAAAGGAACAAAACTGTAAAAATAAGCAGAAACACAGTAAGCATAGCATTATATGGTTTAATTAACCTTTTAATTTTAATTTTCAAACGGCAGAATTTTCCTAAATAAATACTTTAGGAACACTAAAACATTTTAAACAAAAATAATGTTAAAATCAGCCTTTAACTGTGTTAATAACTTCGACAAATCCATTTCCCAACATAACAACATTATATCAAACAAATATATTTTGAACAAAGAAAACGTGAATTTTCTAAAAATGTCGAAATAATAGGATCTGTCCTTTAAAGGGTCAATGTATGACTGATAATATTGTATACCATTCCAGTAATGATGTTAAATTTCGTTTCTCCCATCGAATGAATATAGGTAATATAAAATACTAAAACAGCACTGATCTCTCTAAATATGTCTGGCAATTAAAGAATGATGGTAATTCACCTTTTATCAACTGGGATATTATAGCAAGAGCCAAATCTTATGACGGGAAAGGAAATAGATGCATCTTATGTCGTGTTGAAAAATTTGTTATCTCAAAATATTTAAATAATATTAGCTTATTAAACAAGAGATATGAATTGATTGTTACATGTAGGCATACAAATAAATATCTGTTTAGATACGTTGATCCAGATTCATTTTTAATGAAATTTACAGTTTATTTTTAATGCAAATTACAGTTTTTTTTTAAAGAATAAGTAACCTCCATTTAATATTTTCCAAAAATTGTTTTGACAGATAATGAAGTATCGTCTGTTTCTGAACTGACCAATAATCACAATGGCTGTCTTCTGCAGACAACTCTAGTCTGTCATTTGGACAAACTGGGTGAGAAATGCCGGCCAATGTTCCATACCTTTCTAAGTTTAAATAGAATGAGTTGGGAATTGTATGATAAGACTTCTGATCTGCAATTGGCTTTCAATTCCAGGGTATCATACCCTGGAATTGAAAGCCAACTGCAGATCAGAAGACTTACCGCACACCTTCAAAACTATTCAGACACGGCTACTTCACCTGCAGAATATGAAAAAGGAATTTGACATGTCAACTGACTCAGCTTACCTTCTTCGAAGATTGACTGTTCCAGTAACCTTCTGCGCATGTCAACTGACTCAGCTTACCTTCTTCGAAGATTGACTGTTCCAGTAACCTTCTGCGCATGTCAACTGACTCAGCTTATCTTCTTCGAAGATTGACTGTTCCAGTAACCTTCTGCGCATGTCAACTGACTCAGCTTACCTTCTTCGAAGATTGACTGTTCCAGTAACCTTCTGCGCATGTCAACTGACTCAGCTTATCTTCTTCGAAGATTGACTGTTCCAGTAACCTTCTGCGCATGTCAACTGACTCAGCTTACCTTCTTCGAAGATTGACTGTTCCAGTAACCTTCTGCGCATGTCAACTGACTCAGCTTACCTTCTTCGAAGATTGACTGTTCTAGTAACCTTCTGCGCATGTCAACTGACTCAGCTTACCTTCTTCGAAGATTGACTGTTCCGGTAACCTTCTGCGCATGTCAACTGACTCAGCTTACCTTCTTCGAAGATTGACTGTTCCAGTAACCTTCTGCGCATGTCAACTGACTCAGCTTATCTTCTTCGAAGATTGACTGTTCCAGTAACCTTCTGCGCATGTCAACTGACTCAGCTTATCTTCTTCAAACATCGACTGTTCTAGTTAACTTCTGCGCATGTCAAGGGATTCGGCATATTGTTTTGTCCATCAACAGTTCTGCTTATTTAGTGTGTCGGTACCAACTCTTCCGATCAGTATCGTACACATATCCTATCGGTGTATCTCCTGAGTATACAATACTGATTTTGTGTAATATGCCTATCGTTACGGTTTCCTCGTCAGCTGCGCTACAGAAACTATTTTCTCTAATCTATGTTTGCGAATGACAAATGAACATTTCTCAATAACAAATTTCGAGTTTCAAAACCACAGCTTTTCATCTGATTTATCCGGAACTCTTTTCAACATTTACGTCTTACATTTTATTTCCTGGAATTGTATCTTGTATTTTACAAGAATAAATGTTGGCGTTTTATTTGAAATCCACGTTTTGTTGTTCCTTTTTGACATATCAGATCAGTGTTTTTATTTTTAACTGTTAGCGGACACCGTCTGATTAAACCAATCCAGGCTCGTGTGTACCATTACAATATAAAAATAAAAAAATATTCTAAGAAAAATAATATTCAGAACTCTAAAAAATATTTATTTATTTATTTTTACATCTATATACAAATCCCGTTTATTTTAAATGCAAAATATAAGTTTTAAAATTTTCTACGGCAAAAATTCCTGAGGCAACTTTTCCTACGGCCAAAATGGTTACGGTGAATGTTTTTAGAGCCTGTTGGTGCAACTATGCATGCAAACGAATGAGGGATGCTGGGAATTTGAAATTATTATTTTTTTATACAAAAATCTAGGCGATTTCATTTAGATTCTTTTTATTTTTGCTTCCACAACTTTTGTTATTATATATCCCACACTGTGATAATAGAAGACATGCAAGGAATCGTGACATGTTGTAAGAGCCCAGGCGCAAATTATTTAGTGAATTGTTTCTCCTTTGATCAGAGCAGCATTTTTTATGTCAAAATTGTGGTTTGTCTCATTACGGTTATGTTATGTAGTGGCTTCCCATTGGAGGCTTGTATTTGTACTGTCGGGGTCCTAAAAAAAGGTTCGACGTACAAAACGTTAGAAACTTGATATAATAGGTAATCTAGTTGTGGTCGCTGATACTTTAGTATCCGACTAACGGTCGTCAGGCATCGACTGATTGACCGACCCACTGAGCGACCGACTTGTTACTCTTACTACTCCTACTTCTTATAGGTGGAAGAGTCTATTAATTATAGAATAGGTGTGTGCCACTATAACAGTTTATCAGCTAATGCATTTCATGTATTGTTTCCCATTATTCCTTTTTCTGTTTATATGTTCATTTATTTAGATTCCTTGACGTTTCTACTACATAAGTTTGGTACAGGTGATAAAGTATATTTCTCCTTCAAGTTTTAGCTTATTGTTTTGTTTAGGGTTGACTAAGTCTTTTATTGTTTGAAATATAATAGTAATAAATTTTATAATCAGTTTAGATACGTTATTTGCAATTGTGGTTATGATAGAGTTACTTGGTAGGACAATATTTTTTTGCTTGATTGGGTTTGTCAGGAAAGGCCGTTTTTCTATTTTCGAATATTTGATAAGACATTTGTTTCGTACTGAATATACAATAATTAGGGTATTGAAGAAGCTTGAAAGTGTCTTTAATGTATTTCTCCCCATTCCTGCAAATTCTGAATGTTTTTAAGTAGAATCCGATAATTATACCGGATTTTATTTTATTGTCATGATGAAATTTATTAGGTCCTTTTTTGTTGGTTGATTTCCGATTGATACCAAGTTTTAAGCTATTCTTAACACGGTGTAGCATGATATCTAAGTAAGGTAAAGAATTGCATTCTTGCATTTCGCATGTAAATTCTATTTAAAATGCATGTTTGTCATTGTTTATTTTCTCTACGAATATGACGTCATATGTAATAGTTATTTGGGAACGAAGCCGAACGAAAAGAATGGGATTTATTTATTACTTTTATTGTATTTTATTTTAATATTAATACTAGTTTATTCACAATTTCGATCACAATACTCAACACCTTACCAGAAAATTGGAAAAATATAATTTAAAATTAAACACAGAGACCTTGCCGATATTTTTTTTTTTAATAAAACTGGTTTGGATATATATATATATATATATATATATATATATATATATATATATATATATATATATATATATATATATTAAGCATTTCACCCCAAGCAAGGTGGGAAGCCACTAGGACGCAAGGAATACAGAAAATTTAGAGCAAGATCAGATAGGAGTGATAGAAGAAAGTATGAGGGTAGTGGATAGATCAAGGCAACTGGAGATGTCGATTGATATTACACTTGAATAGCTGGAGATTATAGCTCACAGGGAAACAGGAAAAGGGAAGGGAGTTCCACTGGCGAGAGGTGCAAATGAAGCTTTTAGAGTAGAAGAGACGGTTACATTTAGGAGTTTCGACAGTGAAGAGGTGAGAGCGGGATGCCAGCTCGTAAGGCGCTTGAACTCATGACGTCTGGGAACCAGCGAATGCAGCTCCTCGGAGCAATTTCCATGAAAGTATTTGTAGAACAGACAGGGGGAGGCGACAGCGCGTCTGTGAGAAAGTGACTGTAGACGAGACGCCAGGGCAGGGCCAACTACATTGCATATATATATTATTTAAAATATTTTATATAAAAGTAACGTATGAAGAGAATATATATATATATATATATATATATATATATATATACTACCATCCAAAGACAGACTGTTCCGCAGCTAATCAGTGTGGCTAGACATCCGATTGCCTCAAGCCGAGATCGAAAACCGACTGAGTTGGTATCAGTCGAGGAATCTACCTCTGAGCCATGAAGGTGAATTTAGACGTATTTATTTTTAAATAAACAGGCCAGTGACTACAGAACTCGATTCTTCTTAACAAAGAGTCACACACACACACACACACACACACACACATATATATATATATATATATATACGGGTAGGTGTTGAAATGTTTTCGACCTGGCAAACAAGCTAAGATACACTGAAAAAAAAAACTTGTTTATTTCGCAGCTTTTTGTAAATAGGTCGTTGCCAGACATTTTCAGCGGTCTCTTTCGGACACCTGTATGTGTATGTGTGTGCGTGTGCGTGTGTGTGCGTCTGTGTATGCGTGCACACACACATGCACACACACACATGCACACACACACACATGTATCGAATGTAACAGAAAAATTGTCCATATCATGTAACCGCATAATTATACCTCCCACAAAATGTTTAATATCTAAAAAACACTAAACTAATTGATTTTGTTTTTTTCAAGGTTTTCAGATTCGACATCTTAACACCATTTATCAGAAGAATCACTGAAAAATCCTTCAAGTGATTCAACTAAAAAGTAAGCAGGTTATGATCCCTTCCTGTCAGCCGCACTGAGCAATGAGGAGAGGAAAATATCATTCAGACCTTCAGTAATGGTACCAACATTCATACTCTGGCTTCCATCTTCAAATTCCATTCAAGAACCATCAAGAGAACGGTGAATAAGTTTTAAAAGGACGGAAGTGTATAAGGATCGCTTTCTCATCTTGCCACCGGATCTGTGTGCCGCTGACGAGTGACATGGCATAAATGTATCAAGAATGATTCAAAACGATTTTTTCATATTCCCGAACTCTTTATTATTTAGTCTAATAAAAATTCTGCGATGTCACAATTATTTTCTCTTTCATAAGTCATTATTAAAGGTTTTTTTTTTATAATATCGTCTTTCACGTGTCACCATTTTTTTTCTTTTTATCTATGAAATATATATATATATAGAATCTGTGGCGAATGTGATGAGATACGATAGTTTATTTCAAATATAATGAAAATCCTGTGGCGAATATTGCATGTCATCAAACTTGACCAATCAGACAATGTTTCCACCAATAACCTCTTTACATCTCTTCTGGCCACATCACGTATGTGCTACTGCTAAGTCCGTCCCCTTGCTGCTGTGTGCGTTTCAACACATAGTGACCGCGGAACGCGTTGAGGGGGCGACAGGATGAAACAGGTTGGAGAGAAAACCAGACCACCCCCTGCAGCTATGTATAGCTACATTTGTTGCCGTTAACGTCCAGGGTCGATAAGGTTAACTGATGAATAATTGACAAAAGGAATGATAACCAGTCGTGCTCTACATATCTACTTCCTCAGAGAAATAGGGTTTCAAGAAGCGAATATTAACCAGTAAATTAAAAACCACTTCAGAAATCCAACGAAGAATCTTCAATGATATCCATTCAGCCATTTTTCCAACCGTCGTAACATCTGCTCTGAGCATTTTGAAATAAATATTTTCATAGTAATTGTTTTCATGGATTTTGCACTTTGATACCACGATTTCACAAATTTAAGCGCAGTACTAGATTGGCAGTTAGGTCTCATGGTTTTACTGTAGAAATTACTAGGTATAACCATGCTAATAGTTTCTTTTCGCGCATTCTATGGAATTATCTTTCGGCTTCTTACTTTCCTGTAAGTTATGAACTTCAAAAAATTGAATTGCAACACCAGTCGATGTCATATGTCCCGTTTAATCCTATTATTTTATTATACTTTTTCATCAATAACATTTTCTCAGTTTCTTTCACTGGCAGTAAACTCTTGCGTCTTAGTGGCTTTATCACCTTTCTTGGTCTGAAATGATAAAAAGGGTGTATGAATTAATGTATTAATAAAATGTGTCTACATCGCCTATCTTTTTGTTGTAAAATCATTGACTTGCTAATCTGATGGACTGGTTTTACCAAGGTTACATATGTAAATGGACTTATCTATCTATCTATCTATCTATCTATCTATCTATCTATCTATCTATCTTTGTCAGACTATACACCTCTCTCTGTCTCTCACGCTATTTTCTCTCACACTTTCTCTATCTCTCTAACTATCTGACATAATGGACTTGTGAGGTCTAATTTATTGAAAAATGAATCAATCTATCTTTGTCAGTCTATACATCTCTCTCTGTCTCTCACGCTATTTTCTCTCACACACTCTCTATCTCTCTATCTGACACAATGCACTTGTGAAGTCTAATTTATTGAAAAAAGAATCTATCTATCTATCTATCTATCTATCTATGTCTATACACCCCTCTCTGTCTCTCACGCTATTTTCTCTCGCACTCTCTCTATCTGACACAATGGACTTGTGAAGTTTAATTTATTGAAAAAGGAATCTATCTATCTTTGTCGGTCTATACACCTCCCTCTGTCTCTCGTGCTATTTTCTCTCACACTATTTTCTCTCACACTCTCTCTATCTCTCTATCTGACACAATGGACTTGTGAAGTCTAATTTATTGAAAAAAGAATCTATCTATCTATAATTTTCACTCAAATATTTTAATGATAAAAAACTTTCTACTGTACTCTTAACCAAACAATATCCGTCATCTTCTGAGACGGTTGGATATTTTAGATTTGAAACTTATAATTAAAATTTGATTTTCTTTTTGTGAATCTATAATTAATAACGGAATTTTTAGAAACTTGTAATTAGTAGCTGATTTTAATTTTAATTATTATAATTAACAGCGGATTTTATGCTGGACATTAATGTTTTATGGTGCAATGACTCATGTGTTGCCGTATTCGTACATTGTAAAGATTGGTTTCATAGTTGCATATTGTAAAGCCACGATATCTGCAACAAAATTTAAAATATCCTTAAAATGCTTCCTGACTAAATTCTAAATGAGAGTAATATTAGCCAATTTTGTCTGCCAGGAGAATATCTCTTAACGGCCGCTGTATGGCTTTGTATCAAGTGGTTTAAAAGGAGAGGGTATAAACAGTTGCATCCGGAACAGCTTGGCATATCTAGATACGGGGCTCTCCACAACTGGTCAAGATCCGGGTCTTTGTAAGATGCCCCATGCCAATAAAAGCAGCGAGAAAACCAGAAGTCAGGTGTTTGGAAAAACTGGTGCCTTGTGAATTCTGTCCCGTGGGCTTTTTTGTTCCTGTCGTTGCCGTTGTTTCCAAGGCAGTGTTATTTTTGTTACCGCCCGTATCGTTCTCCTCTCTGTCTATTAACCCCGTAGCTGATGGGGGAGTAATCGGTTATGTGTTTTTCCCAATCTAAACATACTCCTGCCATACTTTACAACACTATCTATCTATCTATCTATCTATCTATCTATCTATCTATCTATCTATCTATCTATCTTCATTTTCATATACTAATGTGTGTCTTTGTCGGTTGACTGACGCCAATTCAACCGGCTTTCGATCCTAGCTAGAGGCAACCGGACGTATAGCCAGACTGATGAGCTGTGATGACAATATATATATATATATATATATGTAATGGTCTATTGGTTATAACTTATTTCCCCAGAGAATTTCTTTTTCCCTGGCTCATCAGACCACACTTCCAAGGGTGAAAAATGAATTTAAATTTACGTATATTTTTTATACACTTTTGAGGGGTAGAATTAAGTTGATGTAAAGTGATATAGAGACCGGTGAGAAAGATTGTGACAGACATGGTGAAAATTAAAGAGGGAAGGAAGAGATAGGAATGATTTTGTGTATGTATTTGTTTATGTGTACGGATATATGTATGTATATTTACGTAGATATGTATGTGGTGTGCATGTATACATATATTATGAGATATGTATGTATGCATATTTATATATGTGTGTATGTATGTGTGTATGTATATATATATATATATATATATATATATATATATATATATATATATATAGATTAAGTGTAAAGATAATATTTTTATTATTACCTTCAAATCTTGTTTCATCTCGAAACAGTTTCAAATTAGATTCGAAGACTTAGATTTTAATTAAGAAATATTACTCCTTAACTGTTATTCACAATATTAAAAATATTAATATTTTTTATTTTTTGTTTATTGATATTATATTCAGATCATATTTATTTCCTAGTTTAATTTGTTGAGAAATTAAAACGCTTAAATTACTATCAAACGTTAACGGAAAATATATATATATATATAAACAATATATAAATAAACCGCTATAGGCCCACGTACATTAATTCTCTTATTTTCCCTATCCAAATCTCTATTCCTCTTATTTCTTACCTATTTACGTCTCTTTTTTCTCTCTCTATCGTTTCCTGTGAGATGACCTATTAAATAGGTCAATGTCTGGTCTTTAGCCCCCTTTCTCACTATTCAGTATTGTAATAACAAATTTAAAATCATTCCTATCTCTCCCTTCCCTCTCTAATTTTGACCATGTCTATCACACACTCTCTCTCTCACCACTCTCTATATCACCTTACATCAACTTAATATTACTCCGCAAAAGCGTATGAAAATATACGTAATTTTAAATTAATTTTTCACACTTGGAAGTGTGGTGTGATCAGCCAGGGAAAAAGAAATTCCCTTGGGAAATAAATTATAAACAATGAACCCTTAAATGTTCTGTTTTAATTAAAATAATCACTCTTATTTAACACTGAGCTGTCCGGATTTCATCCTCTTTGGGATTACCAATTAAGAATTACCATCATCACTGATATATATATATATATATATATATATATATATATATATATATATATGCAAACTTGTTTGAATATATGTATGCATTTGTAATAGAAATGGCGCGTATGTGCTAGTGTTATATAGTGTAATGATAGAAAAATAAATAAAATTAAACAAATATTGAAAACATACCAAAATTTCACAAAAAGAAAGACGTTTATTCAGAACGCCATAGTCTAGCAAGCGAATCAGAAACAGGAGCTGTTCGCAACCAGAATATAAGGTCACTCAGCATGGACCAGTCGAAAATCAAGCGGCAATTTCGAAGCGGGTCACTAGATGTGTATATAAAGAGATGCAAATTCAACCTAAATTCGAATCCGCTTAATTTTATCCATTCTCTGAAGCTGACCTCATCGTAAGAGACAAAATGCGACACACGAACGACCCATATCGAATATATATATATATATATATATATATATATATATATATATATATATATATATATATCCCTCTGTGGGATGAGGTTGAAATAACAGACATCACTCGAAAATACAAAAAAACTTAAGGAATCGGCGCATAAGCGAGGCCACAAAATCACCTAAGCCGGTCAAGCATAGTCATGAATATAATATGGAAACCATTAATACAGAAAGCTTGAGAAAAAACTGTAATTAGAAAAATTGCAATATGAGCTCTGGTAAAAATATTTACTGAGATATTAGGTTGATAAGTTCAAAACATTCATTCACTGATATCCCCAATCGTTGGTTGAAGCAATCCAAAAAAGTGACTTGACTCAAAAAGATGAAAGTTCAATAACTGGCCAAGGCAGAGGTGAACAAAAACTTGAAGAGTTACTAAAGGGAGATAACTGAAACTGAGATATTCGTTTTCTTTTCATTTTAGAACATATTTGTGATAGTGTACATTGGTTTGAGAAAGTAGTAATTCTTTCAGGATAGGTGAGATTGGGAAACCACAGGGCTTAGATTTACATTTTAATAAGATTCAATAGCGACACTCTCGAGAATTTTCCTTCTGAGTAAATTACTTTTTCGCTTGATGAGTGTGGCAAAAACAATTTTTT
>OZ010597.1:38397671-38417671 GCA_963932145.1 Acanthosepion lycidas
GTAAAAACATGTAATGTTAACAGCAAAAATTGCAATATGAGCACTGGTAAAAATGGTTGCTGAAAACATTAGGTTTATAAATACCCAGAAATTCATACCCGGATGTCCTCAAAGACACATGGCACAGTGGATAAAGGCGTTGGTTACATCCAGTGACAGACGCAAAGAGTGTGAGTTCAATACCCGGTTAAGGCAGTGGAGAACTTTCAGAGGGAAAAATTAGCAGGAGATAACTGATAACTGACATCCATCAGACATGGCACGTGGAACTAGAATATCTACCCCAGGGATCGAAATTAAGGGTTCAGTTCGAAATTCCAACCACCGGCAGAAGGCCGGAGTGTACAACGGCAGAAACGTTGTGACAAATATCGCGACAAAGATGAGGACAATAGTCCGCATAATGTAAATACTGTATAAGGTTTTTTCGCAAGTATTTTCAAATGTACATTCAGGCATGGAAATTATTTTGTTTTTTGGTAAAATCCAGGCAGTATTTGAGACGAAAAAATTAAATGCGAATCGAAATATGTGTTTTTTTTTTAAATGTGTTATTATTAACGGATACAAACTTTTGGAGAATACAGTTGCAACGCTATGGTTGAATTTTTTTGATAATTTAAGAGAGTGCATTTTTTTTTAATAATATGGCAATTTGAGAATAATTTTGTTTGCGAAAGGATTTCGCCATTTTATATCATTATCTTTACTAATCTACTTTTTGTATGAATGATTCATTGTAATATATATGTGTGTGTGAGTGTATATATATATATATATATATATATATATATATATATATATATATGTATATATATGTATATATATTTATATAAATGTATGTATATATATATATATGTATATATATATAATAATCTAATATATAAACAACATATCCAAATTTATCTTCAACTATATCAATGTGAAAGACATATAAAAGGGCATTTCATCCATTGCACCTAGATACAACTATACAGCATATGTACATATACGTATATCCGAATCCACCCATACATAATAAACACATACATGTTTACATATACAAAATATATTATCCCAGTTATACCAATAACAAATAGAGACTTATGCAAGTACTTATATAAAACAATATATATATATATATATATATATATATATATATATATATATATATAACATAGATAAAAATAATTTGTAAATTGAGGTTAAAGACGATAGAACGAGGGAAATTCCATAAAAGATCATACATGATAAAACATACATGAAAACAGTGACCACATGTATTAGTACATGTTATTCTCATATCAGATATCCGAGTTTTCAAGGGCGAGGCACTTCAAGGTAGATATTGTTTAAAACGATTTTTATGTCTACATTTTAAGATAAGCTCACTACCATGGTTTAGTAAATGGTCTGGGTTATTATATTTAATTATAATTTTTTTTCTTTATTGCAAAGATTATATCTGTCTCTGAAGTTGTTAGGAGTTCACCTTGATTATAGGTGAATTTAGAGATAATTTTTCATTCCGTCTGCTGGGTGAAGCCTTTATCAATGAGATCTCAATAATGTTAACATAGGGTTGTTTGTTGTTTTAACGCTTTGTTGTTGAAGAAATGCCATTGTTTATAAAGACGTTGTTTCCAACATCTCGCTGAGATCCTAATATGAACCTTTTTCTGATTTATATTTTCCTTTGGGAAGATAGTGGCTTCATATACCATATTTTCCGATATGCATATCCCGCCAACATGACATTCAGCTTTAACCCTACAATTACAAGTAGGGTTATTCACTTGTGGTTCACTACAATAACCTTTTTTTTAGAATTATATTATTGTGGGAAGTGGTAATATTTTCTACATTGTCAACGTACGAATAATTTTTAAGATTTTTCTATTGAAGATGTTCTTCAATGGATTGTTATTATTAAAATGTTTATCTATTAAATTCAGGAAAAAAATGCCGATATTATTATTGAAAGCGGGAATTGAACAATATGATCTTCCTTTTCCGGTTTTTAGATTTATTAGATGTATTAACTTTCAAATTTTTTGGATAATTTAATTCTAGTGTAAAACATACTTTACTTGAAAGCTTGATTATAGGTGAATTTATTTTCATTAAAGATTGAGTTACTTGAAGATAAGCCGTTGATCCTAGTGTTGACAGTGTTGGGAATTTTATTTATTATTGATTTCAGGTGGTTTATATATATATATATATATATATATATATATATATATATATATATATATATATATATATATATAAAACATCAACAAGCCGCTATAATCCACGCAAATTATAGAAATCATTTTTTATTTGTTTCCCATATTTGCTTAGGTGTTTATTTTTATGATAGAAAACAATATATATATATATATATATATATATATATATATATATATATATATATATATATATATATATATATATATATATACTCTCCCTTTCCTTTTCAACTGTCAATTATGTTCTTATTTCATGCAAAGGCGTTAAATCCTAATCCAGCGTTTCTCATCCGATGCACCCGGACCTACTAATGCACCTTGATAGGTAGCCAGATTCGCCCAAAGTTAACATCAGTGTAATTTAATAATTATTTTTATATTTAAATAGATCTTTATTTTTAAAAAACTAGAGACGTCAGACACATGGCCTCCACATCTAAGTCGTATTTGCCATTTGACATTTTAAACTGGATGATATATTCATTAATCTTTAAGAAGGATTGGATAATACTTTCCTTTTTGCCTGCCTCAAGGTATTTAATGCAGTCATCAGATTCTCTCTAAAAAAAAAGATAGCAGATTCTTCATAAACCCCTTTATATAAGAGTTACTCGACCTTTTTAAGCAACGGCACACCTAGGAGGGGGTGAAAGGAAAGTCTGATAGATGAATTAACACCTTAAAATGTATTACCGTCTTGTTCCAACCATAGCCCGAAAATTGGAAAATAAGTATCTGCTGCATTTTTATTGTATTTACCTCTTTACATTAATCGTCTATCGTATTTTCTTGTGCATAATATGAAAGATGTTGGACGAAAATTAAAGGCTAAAAAGGGGGGCCGCATTACACACAAGTAAAATTTTTATCCAGCTGAAAAAATACCTTACTTTAAGTAGAAAGTGTAATGACAAAAGTACGCAAGTGTAGGCTTTAAGAAAGCTTTATTCAACTGAGAATACAAAGTTTACGCATATTGCCCTTTTATAGTCCCAGTAAACAGAAATAGCTCTCTTAAAGAGGAGAGTAACGAAACAAGGGGAGACCACTCTTGATTATTCATAACATATATTATGAAGAAAAATCGTCTCTCTGGGATAAAAAAAAATCTCTACATGAACACATTTCGTATCAATTTATTTATTATGTCGCTTTACAAATCAACTCCGGTCTTTCTTCCAATTCATCACTAACCCTTCACTCACCCAAATAGAAATTAACAAGTCTTACCTGCCAATATCTTTCTAGTATGTATACCACTTTCGTCAGTCTATAAACGCATTGACTCACTGGCAGAACTTAACATTCTACTCACGGATCTATTATTGATTCTTTTTTTGGCATCGTGTAATTGCCTCGATGTTATTCAATGAAAGCAAATTTCCAGTTTTATTGACTTTGATTGACGTTAGAATAGATTTACCATAATATATGCTGACACACACAAATAACATTTTTCCCCAGAATTCGGGCGTTTCGCCTAAATTCAGTTAAAAGACTCGGACAAAGAACGACGACCCAAAAGACGACATCCTTTCTAATAAGGAACATTGTCTACTAATCTCTTGAGAATTAAGGTAAAATGGAATTTTAGAAATAAGCATTCATATATTCGTAACTGAATAAGAGGCAATTTAGATACGTAACAAAATAGCTTTACCTTATTATCAACATTTGTGATTCACTTTCTGTTACATTCGTAAATTGTAAAAAGAAAATGACTGCTTGTTAAAGTGGCCAGTTTTAAAGATTTGCTTCCGTTGCACTTGTAAGTTGTAAAAAAAAAATAGTTCCTGCTGCAGTGACCATTTTTAAAGATTTGTTTCCGGTACATACAGAAATTGCAATATTGTACTTACTGCTAAAAAAGCCATTTTCAAATATTTACTTCTCTTATTGTTGTAAATTGTAAACATGTACTTTCTGAAAAGTAGCTAATTTTTACACATTTATTTCTGTGACAGTCGTAAATTGTAATGACTTATTTCATATCGTAGTAAGAAATTGCAACTATTGACTTTCTGCTATAAACTTAAATTGTTATAAAAATTATTTGTCTTTGAAAATTTAAATGGTAAATTATCCGTTTTTACTTTGTTATTAACTAACCGAATTACCCGCGCCTTGGTGGGCCTCACACTTTTTTTTGTAAGAAAATGATGACTGATTTTAAATCATTGTTATAATTTGTGGAGAAAAATGATACATGTCAATAGTGAATGTCGATGTGACGTCCATCTTCTGGCTCTCTCCTTCTATATTTTAGAGAGGAGTCATTCCCTTGTTCAAAATATAAATTTAAATTAAATCAAAGGGAAAACCATTTCAGTGGCGGTTTGTAAACCCCCCTCCTCGGACCCCCTTTGATCAAAATGAAATATACTTATCCAAGTAACCTGAATAATGTAGTATCAGAATATATATGCTTATGGGGGTCTATCTCCCAAACTCTAGGAGTATAACAAACAAACAGACAGAGGCTACAACTTTATATATTTATAAAGGGAAAAGACAATAGGAAAACTTTAATATTAGCCGAAGCATTTCGTCCAAGGTAGACTTTTTTTAAGGTAAAAATGAATTTATTAAAACAAAATAGCTATTAACAACATAGCAAAATGTCCTTAGCAACTGGAAGAATTAGAAAACGCTATTGTATTCATATTATCAACTGAAAGTTACGTCAAGTACTGTCACGTGTGGAAATATTGTATATATATATATATATATATATATATATATATATATATATATATATATATATATATATAGAGAGAGAGAGAGAGAGAGAGATTAATTAATATCAGTTATCCCATTTTCAGGACGGCTAAGAATTTTAAGTTAGCGGTAGAAACCTATAATTAATTCGAGATGTTTTTAATAAACCTATAATTAATTGGAGATTTTTTTATAAACCTATAACTAATTCGAGATCTTTTTATAAACCTATAATTAATATTAGAAATGCTGAAAGAAACATGTCTAGGCGACTTGAAACGAATCATCTCCATCAACAGCACGGAGTGTCAGTGAACTTTTGTTAACGATAAAAGTCTTTTTCAACCATATTTTTGTTTTCTATGGACCAACTATTTAAAAGTCTTTTCTAAACTAAGATTTTTCTGTGTACCAAATTCCCAAAGACTTTAACTCAGCTAAAGACTATTTTACTCCTTTTAATTAATAGAGCAAGCGTTGTTGGGGAAAGAAAAAGCTATGTAGCCACGCCAGCTTGGAGACTGTTACATATCTGATTTTGAATGTCGAAATTTGTATTTTTTTTTTTATGGTCATTTTTCTCGAAAGTAGGCTTGAGAAAAATAGGGTTTTAGTTTTCTCTAGTTGGTCAAATATTTCACACGGTGATGTTAATTTGTAACCAACAGACGTTTATGTATTGTATTGTGGAAATCTTTTTGGTATGTTTTTAAATATTGTCTATTATTGGTTTAGAAAATAAAATTTGGGTGCATTTTAATATGCCATGCCTGTGGGTATGTAATTTGTGGTGGCAATAGAGTTTATTTCCTATAATATCACTAATATTATTAAAAATCCTCCATCACTGTAAGCAAGTTGACTTCAAATAATATTCAAAGCTATAACACATTTACCGTATATATCGTATATTAGCCTACCTCATGTATAGTGCAACCCTTGAATTTTTTGGTGAAAAACCTGATTTTTTTTATATAGGTCGTATATAATGTGACTCCAGCTTCTCAGCAATACTAGTAAGCCTATTGGAGTCAAATATTTAAGTCTTTGGTATCATCATGGATATATTTTATAGCAAATAAACGGTCTTCATTCTTTTTTGTACAAGGCTATCCATAAATAGTGAGAAAAACCACTTATCATAAAATATCTGATACAAAGATTTAGATACTGCACTTTTGTTTATTTTCATGCCTGACTACGGTAGATCCTTTACTCTGGGCTTGTCTCCTACGTAGCCTAGGGTCCTTCCTTCTCATCGCTACATGAAGAGCAAAAACATGTCCACTATGTATACCACTTAAAATTAAAAAAAATACCTTCTATAAATTAATAAGTTTTTCCTATCTCAAAATTGCATTCATCTTGAATTTCGAAAGTATTTAAATCGCTGTGGTACTGCCTTTCCAATGATAACCATTCTTGTGAGGATTAAAGATTATATAAATGCAGTGTGTCTACCGAGCTGAGGAACATACTTCGAGTTCTGATAAGAACTATTTCCCTTTTTCTATCGTAAATAATTTATTTCTGTATAATTAGCAACAGAAAGAAAGAATTGAGGTTACGGTAGGCACTTTCCTGTACAATTAAGGTTACTCAAAATTGCTCTGAGAATATAGAACTGCCAGGTATGTTACGGTCACTGAAAATGCATGAATTTTACACCCTTCCAGAAATGAATTCATCTTCGTTTCGAAAGTGTTTACAATTGTTAAATAATAGTTTAGCAGACTATTATTTTTAGGGGAAGTGTATGTATGAGCTCCGACTTTCGTGGGGTTAACATTGGGGGTCAGATGTGAGCCATAATAAGAAAGTCGATTTTGATTGCCTGGGTTAGCGTGGGAAAGTTAGATAAGAGAACGATTTCAGCGAGTTGGTTCTTACTCTTCAAGCGATGTAGCCGTGTCCTCTTTCGTGTCCGAAACGGCCTACCAGTGAGTGTGTGGGGTGTCGACCCCCACTGGATAGTTATATATCATGTCGATATCTACATGTCGACATGAGTAATAATAGTTAATGTAAAATTCTCTAGTGTTTGAAGTCATTCATTTCCGTAGCAAAGCAATTAGCGATCGCCGGTCGAGAGAAGACGAGATGAGACCTCCTTCGCCCCCGCACCAGGGGGCTATGCAACACATTGTTGACTTATTGTCGTTTCGACGACAACTTTTTTGTCAGGATTATTGTTACATAATACAAGGTGTCCCACGATTTGATATATATATATCGGGTTATGATAATTCAATTCTTACAATCGAAGACGAAAGTTTCATCGAAAATGTCTGGTTTTTAACCTCTTTCAAAAACATTACCTATATATAATGTGACCTCTACTGTTTTGTGTAAAAAAAAACCCTAAAAAACTGGTCACAAAAGCTCGTACTTTTTTCGAGTATATACGGTAAAACATTTTGATTAGAAGCTATTTTATTAAGTTGCAGATTCTAGCGACTTTATCTTATTTCTTTGCATTAATACAGGAGAAAATTCAGGTGAAAGTATTGTTATACTGAAAAAGATGGCGACGTTTTAAATTTTTACTAAATTTGAATTGGCCAATGCTAAATAATAAGCATGTCACATTGCCACGATTAACAATACAGGCGAAATTATCCCTCGATTTTTGATTGAAATGTCGATCATGTTGTTTATAATTCCATCTTTGATTTTTTTTCTCTTGTAAAAAAAAGGAAGGCACGGATGGTTTAATGAATATCGTCACAGAAAGTGAATTAGGCGTAACGAGTTCAATTCCCGTTCGATTCTGTTTCGTTTACTTTGCGCTAATGCTCCTAGAAAAGGTATGAACCTATCGTTCTCCTGCTATGGGTTAAATAAAAGGTCAGACTGGACTCTCTTGCCGTGAAATAGCAACCAGTCATTGAGAAGTAAAACAGAATTCAAACTAGCCTGAAGAGGGTTGAGCTCCGTCAGGCTATCTCGTTGTGACACTTCACGGCTGCAATAAATGGCGTGCCTCTTAGGCCCTAATGTGTTACGGGTCACACTCATTTTTTTCTAGGTTATTATGAGGGAAACAATCAAATATTCAATTTTTAAAAATTGATTTTTCAGATAAAATAATTTTATTTTTATTTTTCAAACACGTTTTTTTTATATAAATTCTGAAGATCTTGTTAATAAAAAATAAAATAAAAAATCTTTTGTGAAATTTTTATTTTAAGTTTTCACATATTTTTTAAAAAGCCACGCGCGCTTCGCCGTGGTGGAATGGTTAGCACGCTTGTCTCGCTAGATCGATGACAACTGATTTGTGAGTTCGATCTTTAGTAGTTCTTCCACTCATTTGTACTTGTCCCGTATCTAAGCCAGGTTTAGAAAATTGATGTGTTGGTTTGATTGCCTCGTTTGTTCAATAACGACTGAGAAGTGAATGTCATCTTCACTTGATTTTTTCATATTTTAGGCCCTGCCCCCTAACTGAGCTACACTTTGTCAATTGCTTATGGCACTTGGATGTGGTGTAATACTGTAATTCCGCATGTATAATACGTTTTCATCCATAATACGCACCCCTAAAATTGTGCTGAATGTCTGGGAAAATGCTTCTACTCACGCCTAATAGACACCCCTTTTTTGGTAATCAAACCCTATAAATTGTACCTCTCCATTTTCATTACGGTGAGCGTTTCCTACTCTTATTAAAAAATGATTTAAACATAGAATAATATTATTCTAATTTAGTTTTGTGGTAATTCTTATGTATCTGTCTATACTTCTGAGATGAAGTATTATGTACGCTATTTACATTATTCGAACTCATCTTTGTCGCCATATTTATTACAACGTTTCGGCCGTTGTACGCTCCGGCCCTCTTCAGGTGGTTGGAATGTCGAACTGATCCCTTTATTCGCTCACTGGGGTAGACTGTTCTAGTTCCACGTGCCATGTCTAATGGATGTCAGTTATCTCCTACCATCTCCCTCCCCTCTCCAAGTTCTCCACCGCCTTAACCGGGTATTGAACTCACACTCTTTGAGTCCTGTCACTGGATCTAATTAATGCCTTTATCCACTGTGCCATGTGTCCTTGTGTATGAATTTCTGGGTATTATAAACCTAATGTCTTCAGTAATCATTTTTTTAAGTTCTCATATTGCAATTTTTCCTGTTATCAATACATGTTTTTACCAGAGCTCACATTGTGATTTTTTTTTGTTATTATTGCTTTTCTCTGGCACTCCTTATTACTGGTTCCCATATTGTATTCATTTCTCCGTTTGGTCGGCACAGGAGATTTTTTAGAGATATTTTTTTAGATGTGCATAATACGCACCCCTAATTTTGGTTATTATTTAAAAAAATATGCGAATTATAAATGGCGAATTATGGTAGTTCGAAAGCTTTTCTTGCTAGAGCAATTACGACTGAATAGTGAGTTCGATCCTCACTGGGTGTTCCATACTTTCTGCTTTGTTCCAAACCTAAGCTACGCTTAAAAATCAACATAATTTAAAAAAATAAATTCGCAGGCTTTATAACTTGTGCAATTGTAAGAAATAATCATTACTTCTATAAAAAAAATGCATTCATTCATCACAAAAATTGGCGCAATATTTTTATGCGAGTTACCGTAAAAAGTTGATCCCATTGAAGAGACTTCTATTGAATTCTAATACGCGGTAAAAATCGACATAGAATTATCCACATTGAATAAACAGCAGTCAAGGCAGTATCATATTTGTTTCAAAGCCGTTTGAACGCCGTCACCAAGTCCAAGTGTTAAATACGTATGTTTGAAAAGATAATATCAATTGCCCATATGTTAACTCCAAACAGCATTTGCCCAAGTCCTTTCCGTAATTGAAATATTGTCGATACAATCAATTCATTTTGGATTAGCTACGGCCTCTGTCAGTACTCAAACTACAATATACGATAGATTAAGGGAGATAACTCTGCCTGACACAGAAATACATCCTGTGGAGTATTCGCAATCGATATTATTAGCAAAGAATTAGATACGGGTAGAGAACATTAAGATATTGCATTATCAAATGTATTTCCTATTCTAACATCCTTTGCCTGTATCTTCGCATTTCCTCCTTTATTCTTTCAAATCCTTGTAGATTGTCTATATTAGTTGCTCAAGGAGAGTTGCGACAGCTGTTGACAATTAAAATGATCAAGTATTTGTTACCTCTCCTCTTGTCATACCCTTTGGCTGTATCTTCTCGTTCTCTCCCTTATCCCTTCAAATCTTTGTTGGTTTTATGTGTAAAATAAAAAGAATAAGAAAAGCATAAACGTTTTCTTACTGCATATTCCGTTTTTTTTGTTTTGTTTTTGCTCAGTCTTTTCAAAAATGATTTTAACTGCAATTTCTGTGCCTTGACATCTCCCCCCATCACTATCAATTCTTCAATTGTTTGTCATCGTCTCTCGATATCCATTCAGAAAGCTCCTTCTTCTCTAAATGTCTTTCTTTTGTCTCCATCCATTTTTCTCCCTCCATGTTCTTTCGGCAATCATCGACCTTCGTGACCGCACAAGGATTGTCAAATTGACGGTTTTTTCATTAAAACCGCTATTATTTTAACTACCTTCACTCCCTCGGCAATGTTTATTTACAATGCAATATTTATTATTTACCGTTATAACTATGAAAACACGTTTTTTTATTCATAATTTTATATCAATAAATTATTAATCAAAATTTGAATAAACGTAATTTTCTGAATATAATATATTTTATTCTCAGATTATTTTGTATTTCATATTACTTGTTTTAATTTGAATTTCATATGTTTGGGCTTTATTAAAATTCTGATAATCGCTTTTTAAAACAAAAACGTTGTCGAAGGAGTGAAGATAGGTAAAATTGGCAATTAGTAAATGTTTTAAAACTTATTGCATTGTAGATGGTTTACATATTTTGATAATTGTGTAATATTTTTAACATTTTTGAATAAAGAAGATTTATTATTTACATTATTCGGACTACTGTCCTCATCTTTGCCGCCATATCTATCATAACGTTTCGGACTTGAGGACACATGGCACAGTGGATAAAGGCGTTGGATCCAGTAACAGGGCCCAAAGGGTGTGGGTTCAATAACCGGTTAAGGCAGTGGAGAACTTGGAGAGGGGAATTAACAGGAGATAACTGATAACTGACATCCATTAAATATGGCATGTGGAACTAGAACTGAACCCTTTATTTCGCTCACTGGGGTAGACACCTCAGTGAGCGAAATAAAGGGTTCAGTTCGACATTCCAACCACCTGAAGAAGGCCTGGGCGTACAACGGACGAAACGTTGTAACAAATATGGCTACAAAGATGAGGACAGTAGTCCGAATAATGTAAATAATGTACGTAATACCTCATCTCAGAAATATAGACAGATAAAAAAAGATTTATTTTCAAATTTATTTCTTTATAAAATGTTAAATAGCAAAACCTTTATAAAAGGTAAATCATTTTTTTATAATCTTGTAAATAAGCATTGCCGAGTTAAAATAATAACGTCGTCCATGGAAAACCGTCATTTTGAAACAAGGTTGTGTTTTTGTTGAGACGAAGGTCTATGTTTGCCTGTCATTAATTTTTTTCCTTTTTAATTATCAGACGTTTTTTTATGGTAGCTTTCTTTGTTTATGTCTCTCGTTGATTCTTAGAAACGTCCGTTTTTTTCTACTTCCAGCATTATTTATATTCCTTGGCTAATTTTGGTAATTCATTCCTCCTCTTAATATTAGTTTGTATGTTTTCCAGTCGGAAAACGTATTTGATTCAAGTTCCGAAGGACTGACAATCGAATAGACACAACGCCTCTGATCCGAGGTTGAAAATCGTGGCTGTTACAAATACAAACCAAATAGAATAATATTAAGTTGGCCAGAAAGTGGAAAGAAAACAACAAATTTTGAACTCTGTCTGGTGGAATTTCCAAGGAGTATTGCATTTCGAGCTTGTTCCACGCGGTCGCGCCACTGACGTTAAACTCTATTGCCGGCAGCTAGACCGCGTGTACGACATTCTAAAGGAGTATCCAGCTTGGTCAATCGAGGTCAGACAATGCGAGGCCACATACTGCCAGGGAGACGAAGGAGAAGTTCAAACAGATGGACGGTCACGTTATCCGCGGAGACAGCAACCATGGTCGCAATTACCCGCGGGTGGCCTAATCACAAAAGATTAAAAGAAAATGGAATACACACACACACACACATATATATATATACACACACACACACACATATATATATATATATATTTAATATAAAAGGCAAATAAAAAATGTCAGTGACTAGCTTGGCCAAAAACTCCTGACTTACAAAGGAAGCGGAAAGAAAACAAATCTTGAACTCTGTCTGGTGGAATTTCCAAAGAGTTGTGCATTTCGAGATTGCTACACACGGTCGCGCCATCGATGTTAAACTCTATTGCCAGCAGCTAGACTGCGTGTACGACAAACTAAAGGAGTATCCTGCTTTGGCCAATCGAGTTCGAGCTTTATTTCAGCAAGACAATTGGAGGGCCACATACTGCCATGTTGACTAAGGAGAAATTCAAACAGATTGACGGTATTGAGATTCTTCAATATCTACCATTCAGTTCATGGTACTGTGAGTAACTGTAATCTATTCGACGATGGAACACTTCCTCCGCGGCCAACGATTCAACACTTTCTATGAAGTGAAGAAAGCTTACTTAAAGAAGAACGTCGAGAATGATGGACTTTATTTTGAAGAATAAATTTTGGCGTTGATCCATAACATTTTCTTGTTTTCTTTCCGCTTCCTAAATGAGTCAGGACTTTCTGGTAAACCTAAGAGTATAGGTTACCTGAGAGGCTTGAATAACAAACTCTGGTTCTGAGTAAACAGGTGCAGACAAATGAAATTTTGTCTTGTCAACAATTGGATTATCAAAATGTACTTTATGACAGTCGATGAGATAATATCAAGCGTATGAAAATTTATTTTTTTCATCATTGATTCGGTGTTTGTATGAATGACTAAATAAAAATCAGTGACACGAAGATAATACCGTTGATGGTAGATTCAGAATTAAAACTGAAAAACAAATTATTAAACAATATAGTCAGTGTAAAGAAGAAAAAACTGATTATTAATAGTAAAAAGACGGTATGTATGGTTGTCAGCAAAAGGGGCAGGTCAATGTGTGAGTGACGTCAAAATTAGGGGACGTTAAAAAATTTTAAAGAACAGAAATTGAACTAGTATACTAAAAAAGACGAAATTCAAAGGCGTATAGGAAGAACGAAATATTTTTTTTAAGCGTTTCACCCCAAGCAAGGCGGGAAGCCATTAGCACGCAACGGGTTACAGAGAGTTAGAGCGAGAGCAAATAGGAGTGATAGAGGAAAGGAGGAAGAGAAGAATAGGGGATAGATCAAGGCGTCAGTAGACGTCGATTGACATTACATTTTAATATTTGGAGATTATAGCTATCAGGGAAACAGGAAAATGGGAGAGAGTTCCACATGCGAGAGGTGCGAGACATGAAGCTATTGGAGTATAAGAGACAGCTCCATTTAACAGTTTCGACAGTAAAAGGGTGAGAGCGAGATACCAGCCTAGTTGAGCGCTTAAATTCCTGAAGTCTGGGAACCAGCGAAAGCAGCTCATCGGAGCAGTTACCATGTAAGTATTTGTAAAAAAAATACAGAGGGAGGTGATGGCACGTCTGTGAGAGAGCGACTGCAGACGAGATGCTAGATCAGGGCCAATTACATTGCATATCTGTCTCTGGATCTTATCAAGAACCTTGAGACAAATAGAAGGGGCACCGGACCATATTTGGCAGCAATACTCCATGCAAGTGCGAATGGTTGATTTGTAGATTTGAAGGATCGACTCCGGCGAGAAATATTTCAGAAAGTGTATGTTGTAATCTAGAAAGGGTTACTGAATGAGAAATGACGAAAACGGAGTTTGGAAATGAAATGTTAATCTTTATAACATCAACAAAATACAATACTCGCCAGCGGCGTGAAGTAGGTAAACCACTGTTAGTGGTGTACTACATAGACAGCATATTACTATATTTACCTGCTTCCCCACAAGGAGTCAAATATTGGTCGAGTAAACTCTATGTGTGTGTGTCTGCGTGTGTGTCTGCGTGTGTGTCTGCGTGTGTCCACATTATGCACAGCCATAAAGCGAAAAAAAATATTTCATTTCTTTATATATTCAGAGTCAATTCGAATTGATCGGCATTTTTTTTCTGTTTAGTTTCTGATATTTTTTCCAACGCTAATAAGAATCATTTACACTATCTTCATTGTTCGGAGTGTTGCACTTAGTTTTATTGTCGTATTCACGACGTTTCGGCCGTTGTACGCTCCGGCCTTCTTCAGGTGTTATAATTTCGAACGAACTCTTTATTAGTCCACCGGAGTAGATTGTTCTAGTTTGCCTTTTCTGGATATTACAGTTATTTCCCTTTTAGTAACTCAACCTAATATTTATCGATGGAAAAGACAAGAGGAAAACTGTAATGGTAGCCGGCGCGTTTCGTCCAATGTGGACTTTTTCAAGGCAAAAACGAAATGAATTTATTAAACAAAGTAACTAATAATAACAAAACAAAATGCCTTTACCAACTGGAACAATTTAGAGAACGCTATTTCCATACTGTTAAATGAAAATTACGTCAATTACTGTCACGTGTGGAGATATTGTTTTTATTGCTCTGTTGACGGATTCAACCATTTTCTTTTGATTTCATGATACTGTTCTGTACGTTTGTTCGGGAGAGTAGTAATTCTGTTAAGAAAGGTGAAATAGGGAAAAAGCCTGGGCGTAGATTAATATTTGGATAATATTCAATGGCGGCACTCTCGAGGATTTTCCTTCTGAGTGAGTTATTTTCTTTTTTTATGAGTGTAGCATTTTTAAAATCAAAATTGTGATTGAATTTATTTCTATGTATGACTAGTGTATTAGCTAAGTTGTTTTTTGTGAGGTCTCTTTTCCACATCGGACGAAACGCCTCAGCAACTATCACAGTTTTCCTGTTGTCTTTTACATTTATAAATATTGTCTTTCTCTACAGGTTAACTCTGCGAAATTTTTCATTTATATTTATTTATGTTGTAACCTAGAAAAGTTTACTGAATGAAGAATAACCAAAACAGAGGTTGGGAATGAAATGGTAATGTTTATAACATCAACAAAATAAAATACTCGCCAGCGGCAGGGAAATAGGTAAACCACTGCTAGTGGTGGACTACTTAGACAGAATATTACTCCCATGTACAATAGTTTCCGGCGTATTTATGATGATTGGGACATACACATTACTGTTAATAAGTAGGGTGGGTATATAACAGTGCATAAGGTACTAATGGATCCATTACGTTAGAATTGAAGTGCTGAATGCGAGACACCTATGTAATTTTTATCTTATACGGCAGCTCATAATGGTGGGGAGGTAAAGCAACAAATGAGGACGTTTTAAGGAGACTCAAGGCAACAAAGAAAGCGTTGATAACAATCAGTAAAAGAAAACTGAAATATTTTTTTTGCCTTTTTTACGGCTTCTCAACCTTTTGCAGGGTATTTAAAGCGATAAAGTATTTTTAGATTAAGGATTTTTTGAAGATAATAATGATTTTCCGATACAAGTCCTGCTCTTTAACCCATAGCTGGGGGAGAGAAGATGCAGAATCTTACTCTTCCCAAGGATATTTGCGCATAGGTGAATATAACGAGCATGTCTCGAATTGGAACTCGGCTCTCCGTTTTCTAATTTCGCAGCCGTTATCCATAACACCATCTGCACATCCAAACTTAGAGCACTTGGAAATTCGCGAGCGGTCACCCATCCAGGTACTGACCAGTATCGACGTTGCTTAACTTCGGTGATCGCACGAGAACCGGTGTATCAACGTGATACGGGTGTAATCCAGAAATCTCAGGGACATATAATAAGGGAAGGGGTTGGGAGAATTTAACACGCACATGACACATCAAGAAGTAGAAAGAAACAGCGAGTAATTGACAGGAGGGAGGCGAAGTGGCATTAACAAAAGAGAGTAAGAAAGTACAAGAAATTTTATAGGACGGTGTTCGCTCTAATCATACAGGAATACGACAGAGACAGAAAGAGAGACAGAGACAGAGGCAGAGAGAAAGGGGGATGGAGAGAGAGAGAAGACCGTAATCGTTAACATCCTACAGGAATACAACAGAGAGAGAGAGAGAGAGAGAGGGAAGGAGAGAGAGAAGGAGAGAGAGAGTGTGAGGGAAGAGAGTGAGTGAGAGAAGTCCTTAATCGCTCACATCCTATAGGAATACGACAGAGGGAAAGAGAGAGAGGGGCATGGGGAAGATCGTAATCGGTGACATCCTACAGGAATACGACAGAGAGAGAGAGAGAGAGAGTAGGGAGAGAGAGTGAGAGAAGACCGTAATCGCTTACATACTATAGGAATACGACAGAGAGAGAGAAAGAGAGAGAGAGAAAGAGAGTGAGAAAGAGAGGGAGAGAGAGAGAGTCTGAGGGAAGAGAGTGAGTGAGAGAAGTCCTTAATCGCTCACATCCTATAGGAATACGACAGAGAGAAAGAGAGAGAGAGAGGGGGATGGGGAAGATCGTAATCGCTGACATCCTACAGGAATACGACAGAGTGAGAGAGAGAGCGAGAGTAGGGAGAGAGAGTGAGAGAAGACCGTAATCGCTTACATACTATAGGAATACGACAGAGAGAAAGAGAGAGAGAAAGAGAGTGAGAAAGAGAGGGAGAGAGAGAGTGTGTGAGGGAAGAGAGTGAGTGAGAGAAGTCCTTAATCGCTTACATACTACAGGAATACGACAGAGAGAGAGAGATAAAAAGAGAGAGAGAGGGGGAGTGAGAGTGAGAGAAGACCGCAATACCTCACATCCTACAGGTATACGACAGAGTGAGAGAGAGACAGAGTGAGAGAGAGACAGAGACAGAGAGAGTGAGAGAGAGGACCGAAATAGCTCACATCCTACAGGAATACGACAGACAGAGACAGAGTAAGAGACACAGAGAGAAAGATAATGAGAGAGGTTCTTGATAGCTTACATCCTCTAGGAAGACGACAGAGAGAGGGAGAGGGGGGTGTTGACAGAGAGAGTGAGAGAGGACCATGATAGCCCCCAATCTATAGGAATACGACATAGAGTGAGTGAAAGAGAGCGAGAGAAGGAGAGAGGGAGAGGAAGAGAGAGAGAGAGAGGAAGAGAGAGCAAAGAAGATAGTAAAAGAGATTTTCAGGAATGAATAAAGGCTGTTATTGAATAGAGACACTTAGAATATTTTCCTAAGCCAACCATGATAACATCTTCCTAAATTTCAGTTTTTTTTTTCTTGGATCTGGGTTTTGTTTTAATGCCTATGGACGGGTTGTGTCTAAACGAAAGTCGGTACCGAAGGCAAATACTTCACTTCACCTGTGAGAGTCCGCAGTAAACATACGTTAATGAGATTATGGAGACACCTAGAAATGGTCGAACGGCGAAATATGATTCCGGCAGAAAACTAAAAAAGATATTTTGAACAAGGAGCAAAAAGTTCGAGAGAAACGAGAAGATTGAAATAAAAACAAAACAAAAAAAAAACCTATCAAATCGGGAATAAAAAGAAAAAAAATATTTCATCAACATTTTGAAAAAAATCTCTCACCTTTACAAACATTTGTTTTTTTTTCCTTTAGAGTCCGATCTTAAATCCACCTTATTTCTTTCTTTCTTTCTTTTTACTTCTTTCTTTCTCTCTTTCTTTCTTTCTTTTTTTCTCGTTTTATAAAAAGAAAAAGAAAGAAACTATTAATACTTTTTTCATTCTTTCTTCTTTATCATTTTTCTTGTTCTTGCTTACTCGTTCTTTCTTTCTTCCTTTTTACTATTTTTCTGTCTTTCTTCTTTCACGCTTTTCTTGTTCTTACTTTCCGATTCTTTCTTTCTTTTTCTACCTTTCTTTTTTTCTTTCTTTCTTTCTGTCTTTCTTTTTTTTCTTTCTTGTTCTTGTTTTCTCATTCTTTCTTTCTTCATTTTTCTACATTTCTTTTTGCCTTCTTTCTCACCTTTTTTTGTTCTTACTTTTCTTTTTTTTCTTTCTTTCTTTCTTTCTTTCTCTCTCATTTTTCTTGTTCTTACTTTCTGATTCTTTTTTCTTTTTCTACCTTTCTTTCTTTCTTTTTCCATTCTGACTTTCTTTCTTTCTTTCTTGTTCTTGCTTTCTCATTCTTTCTTTCTTCCTTTTTCTACATTTCTTTTTGCCTTCTTTCTCATCTTTTCTTGTTCTTACTTTTTCTTTCTTTCTTTCTTTCTTTCTTTCTTTCTTTCTTTCTTTCTCATTTTTCTTGTTCTTACTTCCTGATTCTTTTTTCTTTTTCTACCTTTCTTTCTTTCTTTTTCCTTTCTGTCTTTCTTTCTTTCTTGTTCTTGCTTTCTCATTCTTTCTTTCTTCCTTTTTCTACATTTCTTTTTGCCTTCTTTCTCACCTTTTTTTGTTCTTACTTTTCTTTTTTCTTTCTTTCTTTCTTTCTTTCTTTCTTTCTCTCTCATTTTTCTTGTTCTTACTTTTATGATTCTTTTTTCTTTTTCTACCTTTCTTTCTTTCTTTCTTTTTCCATTCTGACTTTCTTTCTTTCTTTCTTGTTCTTGCTTTCTCATTCTTTCTTTCTTCCTTTTTCTACATTTCTTTTTGCCTTCTTTCTCATCTTTTCTTGTTCTTACTTTTTCTTTCTTTCTTTCTTTCTTTCTTTCTTTCTTTCTTTCTTTCTTTCTTTCTCATTTTTCTTGTTCTTACTTCCTGATTCTTTTTTCTTTTTCTACCTTTCTTTCTTTCTTTTTCCTTTCTGTCTTTCTTTCTTTCTTGTTCTTGCTTTCTCATCTTTCTTTCTTCCTTTTTCTACATTTCTTTTTGCCCTCTTTCTCATCTTTTCTTGTTCTTTCTTTCTTTCTTTCTTTCTTTCTCATCTTTTCTTGTTCTTACTTTCTGATTCCTTTTTTCTTTTTCTACCTTTCTTTTTTCTATCTTTCCTGTTTTTTATTCTTCTTGATATCTCGTTCTTTCTTTCATCTTTCTTTTTCTATTTTTCTTTCCGTATTTTTTCTTATTCTTTCTTTTTTCCCCCTCGTCTTTTCTTGTTCTTTCTTTCTGCCTTTCTCGTTCTTTCTTTCTGTCTTTCTCGTTCTTTCTTTCTTTCTTTCTTTCTTTCTTTCTTTCTTTCTTTTCCCAGTCTTTTCTTTCTTTTTCGTATTAATTTGTCTTTTCTCACATTTTCTTTTCTTTTCTTTTCTCTCATTTCTTTTGCCCCCCTTTTTTTCTTCTTATTCTTTTCCCTCAATATCCTTTTTTCTCTTAGTCTCATCTCACGCTGTTTTAGACGTTTTCGTTATATCCTGTTTTTAATCATTAATCATTCGCATTTCTGCTTTGTATTTGATCTTGTATTCAGGCTCGGCGTATTTGTATAAGTCGGAATTTCAGGCTTCATGCTTTTGAAACACTCTCTTCAAGTTTCATTTGAACGTTTCTTCGTTGTCCCCCTGGAAAATAAATTTAGAAATTAAACGAAAAGAAGCTAAAATGGGAATAAACATAGAACCAGGAAGTTCGGAAATGCAGACGTGCTGGCAGAAGTCCCTCTTGAATCTACGATGGAATATGGCTGACCGTCAGCGAGGACGGTGTTTGCTGTTATTTCGAATGAACAACGTGACTATAAATTCCAGTTCAAACACGTTCCTTTATTCACAAGTATGGGAATCCAGATCTGCAATAATAATAGCGTCACCCAAATGATTACTAGGTTCTGATATTCATTACAGAGAATGAATACAAAAGTCTTCCTCCTGAATTTTATTGTCAGCAGATATTGACAAACCTGAATGCTTTGTTAAGGTATTCTGTGTTTTATAAACTTTTTAAAGACACATATTCCTGCATAGGAATATCTGTGTCTTGAAGTAATGGATAGCGGCTTGGATTGAGGAATCAGACAGCCGAGTTCGAATTCCAGTCGAATCCATTACATTCACTTACGTGCTAAATGGGAAAGGTATGAATCCTCTTCTTCTCCCACCAGCAAATAAT
>OZ010597.1:38422671-38435171 GCA_963932145.1 Acanthosepion lycidas
TCTACATACATTAAGATATGTTAATTTTAAGTAAAATACATTTTATGTATTTATCTAGATGTGTATATTCAGGGTACTTTGAACTAAACCTTTTATTATTATTACTGGGTTTTTTTTGCAACGCACGTTTCGTTCAGTTTCGCAAACTAATCGATGAAAATTGAATTTGGGTGGAAAATACTTTGACAAAAACCCTACTTCGTGGTTTAATAATTTCTTTAATTTAATCTAATTTTATAGGAATTCCTGCCAAACAATATCGTTTCAGAAAATTTATGTTTCCCTTCTTAACAGTGAAGAATAAATTTTTAGGATTTCTTGCTCTTGAGCATGCAGCATAAAATTAGCCATGCGTAAATATTTCTTCTCTGGAGCCAAATTCCAATATTTGAAGCGTTTGGTCTTGTGATTTGTTTATAGTTATGCTAACGCAGTGCGAGCTGGAAAATGGATTATTGTACATATAAAAACATGAAGAAAAGATACGCAAAATATTGCATATTTATTAAATAAGTATTTGTTATTTTAATCAATAAATTGGTTTTAAAATAGTGCAAATATTTTGTATGTTAAATAATCATAAAAAAAAAAATTCCCCCAAAAAATGAATAAATATTTATTGTATTGAGTTATGCCCCCTAGTAAAACCAACTGCACTTTGTACTCATGTAATTGTTTGCACTTCTCACCAAAATTTGATTTCGATCAGTCAACGTATAGCTATTTTAGATGGTGAGACTGACGGACTAACGGAAGTCACAGAATTATGTATATATATATATACATACATACACACCCATATATATATATATATATATATATATATATATATATATATATATATATATATATTCATACATGTTTCATTAACTAATATAGACAAGTGTTGTCTATTTATTTTATGTAAATTCTTTTCATATCGTCTGATAAGCTTAATAACATTATCTTTAAACGAAGAAAGAAAATCACATTAAAATTGTTTAATGATAATGTTATTAAGCTTATCAGACGATATGAAAAGAGTTTACATAAAATAAATAGACAACACTTGTCTATATTAGTTAATGAAACGTGTATGAATGAAAAAATGTTGCCTAAATACACACAATTTAAACTATATGATCCAGCAGCCCACATTACTATCAATACTCATCACTTTCTTGTCTGTGTATTGCATAATATATTGTACTGTAATTGTCATGTTTGATAATGGCTTATGTAAGCCGGAAGCTTAGATTGAATTAAAAAATATGGATCAATATTGTGATTTTCTTTCTTCATTTAATGATAATGTTATTAAGAATATCAGATGTTATGAAAAGAATTTACATAAAATAAATAGATAAAACTTGTTTATATTATTTAATGAAACATGTATGAATGAAAAAATGCTTCCTAAATATACACAATTTACATATATATATATATATATATATATATATATGTGTGTGTGTGTGTGTGTGTGTGTGTGTGTGTGTGTTTGTGTGAAAAGTGTGTGTATATAAATATAAATAAATATATATATATATATATATATACATATATGTATAATTATTTATATATTATATGCGCGGTACTTATTAGAAAGCGCTCAATATCAGAGATAGAGCTAACATATTTGGTTGGATAGATGTGAGTTTGTGATCCTGGGTTTCACGCTTTAGCGATCGTCAGACAAACTGATTAATCTTAAAAAAAAATTTGGTTTATGTAGATTGCGTGTATTGGTGTTATTGTGGAAGTAGTGGGGGGAAACTTCGTCGTTTTTTCATCGTACTGACGCAAACATCGATGTATGCAGACACATATACATACTTGGTCGTCTGTCGGGACTCATACATATATAAACATATGTGGGCAGTTTCGGATATGACATATGTATGTATACGGGTGGTGTTGTGTATATACATACGCATTTGTATGTTGAAATTTAAAGATTGGAAGTGTGGCGGAAATGTCTCGTGAATGTATACATGTCATATATTTTATTTTTCCGCTGAATAATATTTCCTCGCATGTATGTATATACGTGTGGTGGGGTTTGTGTGAAATTATGATAGGTAAAAATTATTATTATTTATATTTATTTTTAAATTTTGAAAAGAAATGGCGGTTTATTTGTTATATTTAAAGCTGGTTATTTGTTTGTTTTTGACTGTGCATATGTAACAGGTAGAAATTTGTAATCCTTATTGGTTATTTATATGGTGATGTTTAATATTTAATATGCTGGGTGAGAGGGTAGTTTGATTTAATAACAGGTCTATATGATATGATGTGATAGTAATGTTGCAAGGGATTGGAGGCAATGATAATATAATTAGCTAATAGTTATTGTAAATTGGTAGAAATTGTAAATTGGTAGAAATGATTAGTAACGGTGGTGGGAGAATGATGGAACCATGAATGTAGTTATAGTGGTGGTAGCTAAAGAGCGGTTGTTGGTGTTTTATTTTATTTTATTTTATTTTGTTACATGTATTAATTTATTTTGGTATAAATCCTGATAATAGGTATTCTGTGTAAAATTATGGTAGTTGAAGATTGCTATAATATTTTAATTTTTAATTTACAAAAATATTGTTGTTATTATATTAAAGCTCGCTATTTCCTTGATTATTTGTGACTGTGTATATGTGGCTGGTAGAAATTTCAGTTTGTAATCCTTATTGGTTATTTTTATGGTGCTATTAGATATGCTGGGAGAGGAGGTAGTTTACGTTAATAATTATGGCAGGATTATATGGTAATGGTAGATATGGTGTGATAGTAATATGTAATATATATATATATATATATATATATATATATATATATATATATATATATATATATATATATATATATACATACATACACGCAAGTCACGAACAATTGTGTGTTCTAATGTAACAGTTCATTATATAAAAATACTTAGGGCACAAACAATTAACTTGCATGTTCTTATGCAACATTTTATTATATATATATATATATATATATATATATATATATATATATATATATATATGGGTGTGCGAGTCTCCTTCCAAAATTAGTTTGATCAGAGGATTAAATTGAATGATTATAAGACTGAAAAGAGATCGGAGTAAAACATTAATTTTAAGAACATATTCTTGTAAAATCCCCCTAGATGTAATGGAAATTCAATCATTGATAAACAAAAGCGCGGATGAATGAACTCAATTAAAAAAAAAATCGAATAAGAAAATGAAACGATATTGTCTTTAATGAATCTGAACTCACACCGCCCAAATAAACATAGTGCGTTACCACCTCCGCACCCGTACAGTGTGCCCAATGAGGATATCGTGCTTTTGTTGGCTGCAGTTCCTGTGACTCAACCAAAAATCAAGTGCATGGGAGTCGATCGTGAAGACCCGTCAATATCTTCGACGAGTCACGCCATTCTCTTCCGCTCCTAATGAAGTGAGATTGAATTCACGAGGGCAAAGAAAACGGAGTAAGAAGGGCATTATATATATATATATATATATATATATATATATATATATATATATATATATATATATATATATATATATATATATGTAAGCATTTGCATGTATATACACATAAACGCTGTTGCATATATCCGCATGTGTTCTATTAGGCTCACACACGCATATCATTGTATAATTTTATAACAGACACGCACATGCCCAATTGTATTTATTCACTCCTTCCACTTCAGTTACCTTTTCTCTACTTTCCATAAATCCTCATGCAAAAACAGCTACACTTGTGTGCGCGTGTGTTTGCGTAGGTGTCTGGACACGTTTAAGTTACGTAGGTATCTCAAAATAATTCATCCGTCCACACACAGTTATCACCATTCATCAGGAAATGTTGAGCTATGGGAACATGGGTAAAATTAATGAAAACCGAATAACGTTACATATGAAAGTTGCGCCTGATTGTGCATATATCCATTGACATATGCAAGCATCCATATCTTTCTATCTCAATCTGATCTATGTATGTATGTATGTATGTATGTATGTATCTATCTATCTATCTATCTATCTATCTCAATTTGAACATATCTATCTATCTATCTATCTATCTATCTATATTTGATCATATCTAGCTACCATAATTTGATCATATCTATGTATCTATCTCAATAAATTCATTTTCTATCTATCTATCTATCTATCTATCTATCTATCTATCTATCTATCTATCTATCTATCTAAATTTATTTATATCTAGCTATATATCTATCTCTCTTTCACTCTCTCTATTCTATTTATCTCAGTTTTTTTCATATCTATCTGCTATTTTTCTGCTTGTGTTTCTGTCTCTCTTGGTTTTTATATATCTAACTGTATATCTCTCACCTTTTCTCTCGATCTCTCTCTATCTATTTATCTCATTCACTTCGCATCAATCTTTCTTTCTTTCTTTCTTTCTTTCTTTCTATCTATCTATCTATCTATCTCAATTTGAACATATCTATCTATCTATCTATCTATCTATCTATCTATCTATCTATCTATCTATCTATCTATTTATCTATCTATCTATCTATATTTGATCATATCTAGCTACCATAATTTGATCATATCTATGTATCTATCTCAATAAATTCATTTTCTATCTATCTATCTATCTATCTATCTATCTATCTATCTATCTAAATTTATTTATATCTAGCTATATATCTATCTCTCTTTCACTCTCTCTATTCTATTTATCTCAGTTTTTTTCATATCTATCTGCTATTTTTCTGCTTGTGTTTCTGTCTATCTCTCTTGGCTTTTATATATCTAACTGTATATTCTCACCTTTTCTCTCGATCTCTCTCTATCTATTTATCTCATTCACTTCGCATCTATCTATCTATCTATCTATCTATCTATCTCAATAAATTCATTTTCTTTCTTTCTTTTTTTCTTTCTATCTATCTATCTATCTATCTATCTATCTATCTATCTCAATAAATTCTTTTTTTTGTATCTATCTATCTATCTATCTATCTATCTATCTATCTATCTATCTCAATAAATTCGTTTTTTTGTATCTATCTATCTATCTATCTATCTATCTCAATAAATTCATTTTCTTTATCTCTATCTATCTATCTATTATTTTACTGTCTTATAATACATTTTTGAGATAAAAAATTCAATACAGGCCCGGCATTTATCGCCATATTTATCTACCAAATCATGAAATATTAATTTTACTGGACCCCAGTGTCTCATAATAATTTTTTTATTTCTAATCATTTCAACCTAAGCAAGGCAATAAAGCCACTAAGATGCAAGAGGTTACCAAGTGTAAGCGGATATAAGAAAAAAAAAACACATTCTTATGGAGAGAGAACAATAAAAGAACTGGAATTAAAAGGACAGAAGCTAACGAATGGCGTTCTATTTAAATTTTTGACACTCAAACTTGGCTGGAAAGCATGAAGCCGGATGAGACAGAAGTGTGATAGAAGTTACAACTAGCCAAATGGAATCTGAACTCGGCTGACCGATTTACAATTCCGAAGAAATATCCATTACACCACACGCATATCTAAGCTTACAGGTATTCCCAAGCGGTCACCCATTTAGGTTGTGAGCAGTCTTGCCGTAGGTTTCAATTGGCATTTTGTCTTTCCCCCTTCGCTCATATTAGAAACAACTCACGGCTTTCGTAACACCGTGTGAAAAATTCAAATAAATCAAAATGACAAAGAACTTGCTCAATCCAGAATCCATTAAGGCACTAATATTTACTCTGCACTGAGACTTATAAATCTTGTGAAGAAATTAGGTCTAGAGTTTGCAAAATTGCACATGTTAGCTAAGTATCATCATCAGTCCGGTTGTAGTCGTAGGGTCCCTGTGCAGCTGAGCATCTGCCCAGTTCGCTCCATTATCTGGGTTGAAAGCCGGAGATGTATTTATTCACGCCGAGCCTGTCATGGGTAAGTAGAACTAGCCGTTCCCATTTTTCACCAGCCGATATCATCCATTTCGTTTTCTTCATGGAAACATGTCTGTTGATTTTCAACCTGAGAATCCTCCGTGCAGGTTGTTGATTTCAGTCTAGGAAACACAGTGTCCATCAATGATAGGTCATCACCACACTGGCTGTGTGAAATTGTCACGGCATCGTGTGTGGATCTAACTGCTGTCTGGCGATTATGGTCATTGTTCATTAGTGGACAGTCTTGGTTTTGTCGTTGTGTTAGTCTCCACAGACTTTAACCTTTTTAGGTCTGTTCTTAGCCCAGCTACTACAACGCCTCGTTCTCAACAGTTGTTATAGTAGTAGTAGTAGTAGTAGTAGCAGGAGTAGCGGTATTTAGATGTTAGCAGCTGTATTTCGATTCCTCGCCCTCAGGTCAGCAACACACAGCGGACGCTTTCTTTTCAATCTCTGACGTCACTCCACTCAGTTCGACTGCATTCGAAGACAAATGAACCCGAAACTCTCCTACCTTCCGGTCGGTTCGCCTTATTATATGGCGAACTGGTGACGTATCTGTTTTTCTAGTGCGAACGTACTGACATACTTTCAAAATACAATTTCGCTCCTCCGAGAGTAAATAATTTACGTTTTCATCCATTGATTTTCAAGGTATACAACAAGACTCTATTGTTTATTAACTGGCTATCGGCCACTCTGCCGCTTTTTATAAACTACAGAGACTCTTGTTTAAAAAAAATTCTAAATCAAAACATCCTTTATTTTAATTTCGATTCTTATTGTATCAAAATCCATTTCTTTTCCTAAAATTTCCAAATTATCATTGTTCCAGTAATTTTCTATTAGTAATCTGATATTCTTTGTACACTCACAAAAAGATTGGACTTCGTATTTTATTTTCACACTCAAGGAGATCATCAAGGGGAACTGTTTTGAAACCGCAGAGACCACCAAGAAGGCCGTGACAACGGAGCTGAATTGCATACAAGAAGAATACTTCCAGCAGTGCATAGAAGCGTGAGAGAGAAGGATGGAAAAGTGCATTAGACACGAGAGGAATTACTTTGAAAGGAGTAATCATGTAGTGTGTTGTTTGGAATTAAAATAAATTGTGATACCAGTCCCGTTACTTTTCATGCAAACCTTGTATATATATATATATATATATATATATATATATATATATATATATATATATATGTTACAACGAAAGAAAAGTGTATATTTTAAAAAGAAGAGAGAAGCACAAACGTTTTTGGTTATAATGTGGATTCTTTTAAAATATCTTTGAAATTTTGCAACACGGGTTTCGGGTCTCGAGATCTTCTTCAGGCAAAGAGTGGCTATTTCCACATATTATTAAAATGAATCAATTTTCCTTATGTTTTTCGATGTTAAACGTTCTCTTTTTTGTGTGGTAGTGACACAAATTGTATCAGTACCAAGGCTGGAAACGTAGGAATCAGCAGCTCCAAGCCATGTTTCTTGCTGTACAGTACTTGTAAATACGAGACGAACAATGCCTGCATCTTCGAACGTATATCTGTATATTCATAGGTAGGTCACACTGTACGTAGTTATCGCTGTGTGTACGAGATGTGGCAGCCTGAGTTAAATGTGTTTTCCTCTGTCCACAAGATAATGGAATTGGCCAAAAGGGGAATTCAGTTTACGCTATCACACGATAAAAATTCTTTCAGGAGTTTCCTGTACCATGAAGAAACATTTTCTCGGGTCTACAAAACAAGATGCTGGTAGTTAATTTAATCTCTTTATATCTTTCATCCTGTCTTCAATCTTATTTTAATCTGCGATTTTTATTTTGTTTATGACGACCTTAAGAGTCATATTAATCGATATAAGTTGTTCACTGAATATAAATTATGATTTCTATGTCTTTATAATATTGTAGCATGTCTTTAAAATACTGTATTCATACATGAACGCAAACTTCAGGTCTGAAGATTGCGTTCAAGCATAAAACAGGTTGTCGTCTTCCGCTGTTGACTTTAGTGTCTACTCTTATATTTTGACCCGTTTTATACCGGAGAGTGAGTATTTTTACTCATAAATATCTTCTTTTTTTTATTTGCCGTGATTCTATGCGGCTCATTAGGCTGATTGTTCGATGGAGTTCGCATTCATTTGCAACTGGCTCCATAGGCAGTACTATGAAAATCTATTTTGTTATGCCTTCCGGTGTATCACCACTGTCGTATATTTTATTTATTAGGTCTTTTATTTATTTTCTTTGTAATTTCTCAATGCCAAAATTATCTTAAGCTATCTGGTCCTTCTGCTTTGTTAATGTTCATTTTGGCGTTTCAGACTTTCATATTTCTGATCCCTCTATATTTTTGTTTAATTTCAGATTTCCCTTTTTCCTCGTGGAATTTGTTTCAGATGTACCCGTTTCATCTTTCAATTATGTTTCTTTTTTCTATTTTATGTATCCTGATGATGACTAGTTTTTTGTCCTGTTAACAGCATACGTTTTCACTATATTCTATCATATATATATATATATATATATATATATATATATATATATATATATATATAACTATTATATATATATATATATATATATATATATATATATATATATATATATATATATGTGTGCACTATGTTAAAAAAACAACTTCATAGAGACCGTTTGAGCAACACTAGGACTGGCCAAAATTAATGATGAAAACAAATGAAAACTACAGACAAAGTTCACTTTCTTCAGAAACAGCAATTCACTCCTGTAGTTCACTGCTACTAACAAGCAGGGTTTTTTTTCTTCTAATGATGGCCATGCTGGCCGAAACTAGTGGAGGAACCTAATTGAAATAATGAAACAGAAAATATTAATATACAACCTAATGTGTCTAAAAATTTGAATTTTTGAAATATTTTTATTGTTCAAAGCACACACACACACACACACACACACACATATATATATATATATATATATATATATATATATATATATATATATATATATGTATATATAAAACTTGACCACACAATTAATAGGATGTTTATTGAGAGATCACAACCACCAAATCTACATACATTCCTTACATCAACTAGAATATCAAAATCACAGTCTTATGTAAATAATGTCACGTTCAAAAATCCCGATGCAAGTTTGTAAACATATTAACACATCTAGTATTTTTACGCCACCTAGAACACACATAGTAACCAGACCTCCTTTGACAGTTCAAATATAATATAAATAGAAAATTATGTCGGTGAAACAGGTACGAAATTCCGTCTTTTGTTTAATAAGTTTGAAAGATTTTTTTTAGTCGCTTTCGAAATGTGCGATCACCTTCTCATCCGAAGATGATTGCGGATGTTGAAGAACCTCCCATCTTAATGATCTTGTTTTTATTCTTTGGTTTGTTTGTCAGCGTTGTATCCCTTCGCTATTTATGCTGGAGAATAACACTTTCTCTGTTTACCAAAGCGAGACACTTTCAACGTTTAGAAGATTAATATTTCCGAGAGTCTCTATTTAGAGTTTTGCATCTAAACTTAAATTTCCGAACTTGTAAGATTTGGAGAAAAGCTTAACATTTTTGAAAACTAATGGTTTTGAATTCAGTTGTTGTCTAAGGTCATGTTTAACATGATCTAAAATCAATGTTGAAACTTCTGAAGGCAAAGACAAAAGGTGAACCTAAAAGGAGGCAAGGTGGACTAATGGATAGCGGCACGGACTGAGGAATCGTAGAGCCGAGTTCGAATTCCAGTCAAATCCATTACATTCACTTACCTGCTAATACCTTAGGGCATGATATCAATCTTATTCTCCCCTAGCTAGGTAAATAGCAAGACCGGGCAACTGGTCTACCGCTGAAAGGGAACAAATCTGCCTCGTCAGTCATGTATGGAAAGATACATGATCGCTTAAGCGTGTATCACGCATGGCACATAAGAATGTTAGGAAGTATACTTCTCCCCAGCTACGGGTAAATAGCATGGCTGACCGAGTTCTATAGACTTGGATAGCAACTGGTCTACTGCAGAAAGAAATGACAACCTACTGCGGGTAAAAATCTGCCTCGTCAGTGATGTATCACCCATGGCACATGTATCACTCATGGCACATAACTGACTATCCTAGCTTAGGCGAATAAGACTATTATGTAGAGAAGCACCCCTCATTCGTTCCTCTCGTGCAGTTTTAGAAATACTGTTATACACGGCAAAATATGCCCAAGTACCGACTAAATATTTCCGCTGATATGTAAACTTGGGGTGAAAACTAGGGAAAAAGGCCAAGGCAGCATCGAGTACAACGAACTTCATAATGACTGTAGTAATTGATAGTGTTAAACAGATACAATTGACAAAAGGAGAAGGGGATGTCGAAACCGAATACATTAAGAGAAGCTTTAGACCATCGACCAAAATAACTAGACAAAGAATTATGTAGTTTCTGTTAATTGGTACAGTTCTTTGTTTGTGATTCTGTTGCGCAAATTCCAAATGTTTTGAAGAAGGATGGTCTTCGATGATTACCTGCAAGCTTAATTGATCAAAACCATTTTTGTTTAGTTGGTTGGTTAATTTTGTCTCGCGGCATATCAACCTCTCATACCAAAATCTAAATATGTTGTACGTCATTTGATGCTTTTATCTACTGATATTTTGTAATAATTTTATACTTTCAGAGTAAAGGTACGTTATTTTAGATATATATTTTGTAGATCATAACATGTAATTTTCGGTGATTTTACTATAAAAATGTATTTTTATATATATATATATATATATTTTTAGTGTTGCATTGATTGTCATTTTGCTATAAAAATGTATTGGTCATTTTATTATTGTAATGTTTATTTTTGTTTGGAGTTCAATATTTGCCCATACCTGGGACCCTAACAGGTTCTACGATCCCGGGTCAGAGTCAACCAGGAAACAACTGCAATTAAAATGTTTACCAACAACATGAAAAAGATGTCAGCTGATCCCTGATGTCTGCATTTCTCAAATTTACATTTGTATCAAAGCCGTCTACAGATCGATTTTGGCATACGGCCATATCACGTAGAAACACCGGTTCTATGATCACTACAGTTGAGCAAACGTTGAGTTAGGTCAGTACCTAGATGGGTGACAAGGCGATATAAACCTGGTTGTGCAGGTGGTGTAATGGATAACGGCACGGAATTGAAATCAGAGAGCTAAATTCCAAGTCTCACGCTCCTCAAAAAATTCAATCAGAGGCCTTGCTACTGGATATAGTTTATAGTCATACCCAAGACGGCAAAACCATTTTTAACCATTGATCTGATAAAACGATTGTAAACAATTGAAAATTTAGTTATTTCTGAACGAGTTTGGTATCAGCATGACATTCATATAAAAGTTTCGATCTGATGACGCTATTTAAAAACGTGACTCAAGGTTTCAGAATAATGTTTTCACTTTGAAGCAATTGGAGGTATTGAGCGAAACTACCCTAGCACAACCTATTTTATATTCGGTTTCATTATCTTCTGTGCTAAACTTGTTATAACCGATCCATACACTGTGGTATTTGTAGTTTTTGGTATTTACTAAATGAATCTGAATTTTTATGATTGATACAGGGTTGGTGTCATCACTGGTTTCATTCTAGTTCCAGATCACAGTTTCTATTTTGGAAAGATTTATCTTGTGTCTAATTTCTTAAAAAAACTAGCGGAGCAATAGTCAAAGTGTATCTGCATAATCTATAGCTGGATCTGAAAATCATCGTCTCTATTCGTACATATATTAATCGATTTCTGCCAATCTTACTTATCATATATATTTTTATGAACATATATACGTCTCGCGATGTATATATGTATCAACATAGATAGGTCGCTATATATATCGCTATTTAATACTGATCGTATATACGAACTGTGATAGCCTTAATTAAATCCGTTTTTACGGTTTATTTACAGGACCATGAAATTTGTTGACCAAAGAGAAATTAAACTTGACAAGATGAGTTCACAAACTGAAATTCCAATTCTAGCCAGAAGAGGAAATCAAAAACTTGGTAGCTTGACTGTCACTCGATGAAACCTGATCTGAAATTTCCACTGTATAATATTCGCTCAATGTGATTAAAAAGAAATGTCTTGATGTTTTTAAAGAACGACATTATGCTGGAAAATAAATATTATTGTGCCAAATAATATTTAACTCATGTAATTAGAAAGAGAAATCTTGGGTTAAAGGCATTTTTAAAGAACGACATTATGCTGGAAAATAAATATTTTTGTGCAAAAAAAATGCTTCCCCTAAACATTAATTTAAGGACTTGCTGGTGTAACTACGAACACGTAAAACATGCATGTTGCGTCCCTACGTGATTGATATTAGGGTGGTGCAAAAATAATGTCGTTTTCTCACATAGTAATATATGTGAGAAAACGACATTATTTTTGCACCAGCTTAATATCAATCACGTAGGGACGCAACACGTAAAACATACACGTTGCGTCCCTACGTGATTGATATTAGGCTGGTGCAAAAACATGTGAGAAAACGACATTATTTTTGCACCAACCTAATATCAGCTGATATTT
>OZ010597.1:38440171-38525171 GCA_963932145.1 Acanthosepion lycidas
CCAATTAATCAGTACTAAGTTAGGCCAGAAGTTCCTCCATTTAATTGATAAAAATTTCCCTAAAAGTAACAATTTAAGAAAAATATTTAACAGAAGCACACTAAAACTAAATTGTAGCTGCACCGATAATCCTGAGAAGATTATAAAGAAGCATAATAATATAATTTTAAAAACCAATTTGAAAATTAGGATTATAATGCACATCCCAAAATACTGTTAATAATATTAACCACTATAAAGGCACAGATTCTACCGCATGCCAATTACGAATCCAATGTTTAACCACCACTCTTATTTATCTAAGTACTATTTTTACAATAGAGAATCCAACTGTTGACAAATTTTATATTGTTATACTAAGAATTCTTTTAAGACTAGCTGGTATCAACATATCTTATTCGTCACCAATAGTACTTATAAAAATAGTACATCTCTTTCTATTTTTTTTTTAATTTAAAAGCTAATAAAACTGCTAAGTTAAAAAGGAAAATTTAAAAATAACTAGAACATGTAGTTCTTTAAATTAATCCTGTTTTCTATACTTACATGAAAAATTAGAAATTATCATATTTTCTCATAAAAACTCCTTATTAAACCAAAGAATTGAATTGACAGTAAATTGTAGACATAGCCTACCTTTTACCTTACAATACGTTTAAACTTTGAATTTGATAATATTTTTTCTTATGGTAATACTCAGTAGATGAACTGTTGTGCACTTTATATGGCTGACAATTCTATTTGTATGATTCATTTTGATTTAATATTGCGTTATATTGATGTCTAGTTAGTATTATGAACATCTTACATTGATTAGTTGGTATATGGATGCTCTTTATTTAACGGTTGCATATTAATTTGCCAAAATAGTCCTTTATGTTTGATCCGATTTTTTTTTCGAAAGGTGAATGAGCATATAACTAGTTAGCATTATGTTAAATTACCTCCCCACCTCTTTCACTTTTACTTCTTAAGAAAGTTGAACGTCAGACATCGATACATCTTACGAAATAATGAAGCAACCTGTATTTGACCATAAGGAAATGTCTAGGATTTATATACAGAAAACTTCGTGTTATGGCCTATATTAAACAAACATTTCCGGTGAATTTGAATTTAGCGTAGGTCACATTTGATTAATTAATCACGTCAAAGCCGACAACCCTATTTTTTTTTTAATTATCTGATTTTGAAATTAAATTAATCTTTCAGTCGCCAGTAGACGCATTTGTAGTTTGAAACATAATTGCCATTATGTAGCGATTTTTCCGACACAAACTAAGTCCACACAGGAGTTAATAAGACAGACGACGGATATCTCCGTCTGCCGAAATAGGCTATTCGCAATATGAGGTGATTTTGGATTTTATTGTTTATTTATTATTTGCTCTGTAATAATAAATACATTGAGCTCTTTTTGTGGATCACTTTTAATATTTCATACTACTAGGTTCCACTTGGATTTTTTATCTTTACTGTATATTTCAGCACTCCTGGAAGGTCTTCTAATATCACATCGCAAAATACCTGCTTACAAAAGTGATGTAAAGAAAAAGACTCTAAATGAATTCGGTGAGAAAAAAAAATCTAAAATTCTCAGCACCCCCGAGTCGGACGCAGGGGTAGTACTAACAACACAACAAATTTAGTCCGATGAAGTCCTGAAGGACAAAACGTTTCACAAGTAACCTTTTTCTATTTTCTCATATATATATATATATATATATATATATATATATATATATATATATATATATATATGATAATAGAGAAATCCCAAATTACCTCATGAGTATAGGATATTACAACTAATGTCAATGCGCTTAAAATTAAATATATGATTTTAAGTTTCGAACACTGTATAAGTCCACCATTTTAGTCGAAAAATGGTAGCGCATTGACATTAGTTGAAATAGTCTATACTTATGAGGAGATTTGGGATTTCGTTATTATGGAATTTATATGCTCTGTTATAATAAATACATTGAGCTCTCTTTGTGGATCAGTTTTAATGTTTTATATTATTAGGATCAACGGATTTATTACCAGTACTCTCTCTTTCTCTCTCTCTGTATATATATATATATATATATATATATATATATATATATATATATATATACGCATATCAGAACAAGTTTGATTAAATGATTTTTATTAGAAGTTTTATTTTGTTTCTATTTTCCTTAAAACTCTCTAGTTGCTCTCTAGTTGCTCTCGTGTTCAGTTCATGGTATTCTCAACTTGCTTCTGTAGAACCAAATCGTTGCTACCAAATTTCAGCCTAAATGTCAATTGATTCTTTATTATTTGATTTTTTTTTTCATAGTTTTCTTGACTTCCTCATCAATATCTTCATTAATCTTTATGTTTAGGGAAAGTATCGGGCAGCTGAGGTTTAGTGCGGTAAGGGTTGAAATGCAACTTGAACATTTTATTGAGATCAGGACATTTCTTCTGCTTTTCAATGTTGACTGTATGAGGCTATCGGGATTATTTGCTTTGATTCACATTTCAATACATCATCTATGCTGTTTGGCTTCATTTAGTTTTCAATTTTCTAAAGATATTGGTTTCTTATTGTTTGAATATTTTTGTTATCATTTTTAGTATTCTCCTCTTCATCTTTCTCTTCGGAATCCCGAATATATTTAAAGTCACCTTACTATCATTGGCGTAATAAGAAATAGAATAAATTAAATAGACTTCTTCATAGAAATTTGTATGAAATTATAATATACAATCGAACTTACAGTTAAATTATTGATGCTTCAGTTTTGCAGCATCAAGTTTTCTAAAAAATCTTTTGTTAAAGATTACAAAAAAATATTTCTTTAAGTTTTATAATAAAGAATATAGGAAATGTTATATTGAATAATCATAAATATATGTATGTATGTGTGTTCAATTATAATTGATTAATGTATAACTTACACAGATAACTTATATAAAAGAATCTAAAATGACATAATTAACTAATATAAACCGAATCTAAAAAGTATGAAAAAAATAAGAATTGTTAACATGCAGACAACTTGAAATGCCTTATCTATATTCACAACACAATTGAAAGATTTAAGCATAATCTGGAATCTCATATCGAAGATATTTTGTTGTCATGGGAAAATAAAAAACTAAGGTTTGTAGAATCAATTTGTAACTTTGCAAAAACAGATACAAATCTTAGTTATATGACAAAAAAATTTATTATTATTCGTGAAAAAAGAAATCTGTATTTCAGTAGATAGATAATGACAATTACATTATAGATGATTTAGTAAAATATGTATTATCACTAGAAATTTATTTTTAAAGAAGTTTTCAGTGTTTCGATTGGTAAATAAGATTAATTGATTTAACTGTCATCACTACCAATTATTTCAATCGACTTCAAAATATATACATTGCAAAATTATTATCATTGCCATTTCCATTCAATAGCAATGGTCAGGCTGACGATCTTGAGTCCCTTAAACACGTTTCTGTTTATTTTGTTTTATTTATCGGAGAAATGCCCTTGAAAGAATAAAGAGTGAAGATATTACTGTATAAATCTCTTGAAATATAATCCGGCTCTTAATGGATTAACAGCTGAATTGAGATTATCCCCAGTGACTTGAAACAGTCAAAGATTATGAGGATCTACGCATTTGACAGGTTTTGTTGACTTTGTCAAAAGAAGCGCTGTGTTACTTTTGTTAGTGTTAAAGAAAATGAAGCTGAAGCATGTTGGAGTTTGGCATATTTTGAAAACGGAAAGCAGACAAAGAATATTTGACAGAAAGGATGAAATGTATTGTTCTTTGACTCGGCACCATTTGGCATCGAGGCAAGTTTGAATTAAAATTTCTTTCATTTTCTATACGATTGCGTCACAACATTTCCGAAAGATCATTTTGATCATTTGAACATCCTTATCTATTGGAAGGAAGAGTATGGTAATCCGTATGTTACTCAGCAAGGGAATGATTTTTCTTCTTACTTAACATCTTATGCGTTTTGTTTGCTCGTTGGAAGGAAGGGAATTGCCACAACTTTGGCTTAAATAAATAAAGTGAAGATCCGTAAACGTAGAATATAATAAGAAAGAAAGAAAGAAAGAAAGAAAGAAAGAAAGAAAGAAAGAAATACAAGTAAAAGGATGAAGAGAAAATAATAGAAAGCGTAATCTGGCTTTTAAAAAGTGAAAAACGAAAGAAAGAAAAAAGAAGTGAAGAAATATAAAGAAAATATTTTTTAAAAATAAGCGAATGTATAAAACAGAAACTGGCAATTAGAAAGGAAGGAAGGAAGGAAGGAAGGAAGGACGGTAAACATAATATGGGATCTGCTAATCAAAAGCAATCAAGCAAACAAGTAAGAAAGGAAGAAAAGAAAGAAAGAAAGAAAGAAAGAAAGAAATAAAGAAGAGAAGGAATGAAGATATGACACGGGATGGATCTGCCAATTCAAGGCAAACAAGCAAATAAGAAAGAAAGAAAGAAAGAAAGAAAGAAAGAAAGAAAGAAAGAAAGAAAGAAAGAAACAGAGAAAGGAAGGAAGGAAGGAATTTATAACACGGGATCTGCCAATTAAAAGCAAGCAAGCAAGCGAATAAGAAAGGAAGGAAGGAAGGAAGGAAGGAAGGAAGGAAGGAAGGAAGGAAGGAAGGACGGTAAACATAATATGGGATCTGCTAATCAAAAGCAATCAAGCAAACAAGTAAGAAAGGAAGAAAAGAAAGAAAGAAAGAAAGAATGAAATAAAGAAACACACAAAAAAACAAAAGAAAATATAGACGGATACCTGCCAATTAAATGCGAGCACGGAAACAAGAAAGAAAGAAAGAAAGAAAGAAAGAAAGAAAGAAAGAAAGAAAGAAATAAAGAAGAGAAGGAATGAAGATATGACACGGGATGGATCTGCCAATTCAAGGCAAACAAGCAAATAAGAAAGAAAGAAAGAAAGAAAGAAAGAAAGAAAGAAAGAAAGAAAGAAACAGAGAAAAGAAGGAAGGATGTAGAAATAAAGAGGGAGATTCGTCTCCGCTTCTTGATGGAGAGAGAAAGAGAGAGAGAGAGAGGAGAAGGGAGCGTCATCTTCGCTCCTTGATATATATATATATATATATATATATATATATATATACAGAGAGAGAGAGAGAGAGAGAGAGAGAGAGAGAGATGGGAGAAGTCAGCTCAGCTTCTTGATGTAGAGAGAGAGAGAGAGAGGGAGAGAAAGAGAGAGGAAGGGAGCGTCATCTTCGCTCCTTGATATATATATGTATATATATATATATAGAGAGAGAGAGAGAGAGAAAGAGAGAAAGAGAGAGAGAGAGAGAGGTGGGGAAGTCATCTCAGCTTCTTGATGTAGAGAGAGAGAAAGAGTGGGAGTGGAAGTGACGGAGAGGGAGAGGAAGACAGAGAGAGAGGGAGGAGAAAGTCGTTTCCGCTTCTTGATGGAGAGAAAGAGAGAGAGAGAGAGAGAGAGAGAGAGAAAGGAGGGGGGCTGAAGGGAGCGTCATCTTCGCTCCTTGATATATATATATATATATATATATATATATATATATATATATAGGGAGAGAGAGAGAGAGAGAGAGAGAGGAGAGAGTCGTTTCCGCTTCTTGATATGTTTTAAGAACAAAGGAATTAGTTTGAATCAGATAGAGTAAGATTTGGAGAATAAGAAGAGCGTGGAATTATTTTTTAGTCGAAGTTTTCATTCTTTTCCGATGCCATCTTTGTTGTATGGAGCCGTGCATTATCCTGATGGGACACTGCATCTTCGCATCTAACCAAATACCACTTCAAATCTCTATTTAAACGCTCACACTGTCAACCATTTACGTCTGTTGTAAATTAAGTAACGGTTAATTTAACAAAAATCGAGTCTTTTGTGTTATTTAATACCTAATATTAGTTTATTGGGATAGAATTCATAAAGAAATATTAAACAATGTATACATAGGATTGGTACGCACTTGAATCAAAAGGTAGACATGGGACCGATGCGTACTTGAATCAAAATTTAGATATAATACCGGTGCGTACATGCATCAAAAGGTAGACATAATACCGATATGTCCGGCGTTGCCCGTGCTTGATTCAAAAATCGTACGACTCATACAGCAATCGCTATCACTTGACATAAAATAGTTTTGCCCTTCCTTACCTTTAAAGGAGTGCCCTTTGCAGTGCTGATGTTGCTACATGCCTTACTTCTTGTCTATCTCACACTGCGAATTTTTCTAAGCTCTATACTAAACATTAAATCTGTTACGAAAAGAGAACTAAACAAAATGAACACAAAACGATCAGCTTTAAAAAAAGGACTCGTAACTGGAAAAACCGAATGAAAAAAGAATGTTAACAACAAATCCTTTTTCACACATAACCCAGTTCTGCGGAATCAGAATCAACGTTGAGATTAAGCAAGCGAATGAGCCAATTGGAGTAAAGTGCCATGCAGATTAAAAATTTTCCCACTTGTGGCGAATGCAGCTATCGATTTTTTTGCATGCTAGCATGCTAGTTAACATTCGTGTCAGTCAGCTGTTGGCTCTCACGCTGGCCAATAGAATCTTCCTGCCTATTCGTTGCAGCCAGCTATAGGCTCTCACTCTTGCCAGTACAAAATGGCCTAAAACTACATGAAAACTGCCGTAGAAGCATGAAAACATTGATTATTTCCACTATCGATGGGAGTTGGGAAATGCAAAGTCGGTCTTGGCCTTCCCGCTAACTTGGAGCATGTGCATGTATACTTTGGTGCAAATCCGTCGAAAATTGTGGCCGTGCATTCGTTACACACACACACATCCTGCCTTAGAGATACCGGTACGCACTTGAATGAAAAGGTAGACATAATACCGGTGCGTACTTGATTAAAAAAGTATACATTGGGCCAGTTTGTACATGAATAAAAAATAGTAGGCATACGTTCGATTAAAGGTCGACAAAGGTTTTTTTTTTTCTTGAAACAATAGCTCGAAAGTAATAGTGTTTATTCTCATGTCTGAATGCACACACCTGATAAACGGTCCCTTTTGGGGTGGGTATCTTACTTGTCTTTATGTGAAGCAGTAGCCTATTATTTGTACTGCACGCAGGGCTTTTCTCCTATAATCGTCAAAAACAGACTGGCAGCAGCTGAAAGTGAACTAAGCTATTCTAATTCGACACATTTTTTATAATCATATAAAATCCATGTTTCATTACCCTTAACTAAAATGTTAAAAAATTATGGTATGCATTCGTAAGCTATGGCGGAGACCAAATTTAGCGCAAGCATGTTGCATTCACTTTTACATTAAAGCACTTGAAAGAAAGATGATTCCGTCTGTTCTCACTCAGCAAGCAAGCTGACATTGGCAGCTAGTCTTCATCAGTTTCCGGCTGAAATATTTCGATGTAACCGTAAGTTCTGTGCTAACTGTTTCTTCTATCGCACTTCTCGCTTGCGGAACTCTCTTCCGGCCGCTTACTTTCCAGTCAATTTTGATTTTCAAAAATGTAAATGCAATGTCTATTGTTTTCTTCTTAATTCCTTTTCTTTTATTGTTTTCTTTCCTTAATAGCGTTGTTTTTCTTTTTCTCATAATCTTTCACACTCATTAAACCTTTGCGTCTTAGAGATTTTATTGCCTTGCTCGAGGTGAAATGCTTAAAATGATTAAAAACATAAAAAGAAAGAGCTAAGTGTTAAATATCTGGGAAGGCTGGGGTGTTAATCAATGCGTGATGAGCAGTCTGGATGTGCGAATAGCTAGACGTATATCCTCGAAGATCGTGTAATCGGCGACCCGGGTTCAAATTCCGCTAATTTTGTTACATTTATTCCACGTTAATGCCATTAAAAAAAGGTTTACATCCGTCCTCCTGCTATGGGTTAAATATTAAGAATGGTTTGGCACCCTTGTCTTACGAGGCAACCAGTCTCGGAGAAAGAGGATTCTAATTTCATACCACCAACGTTATGGCTGCAGTATATATAGTGTTTCCAGGGTTCTAATTGGTTACACAACTCGTGATGTGACAAAAATCTTTCTATAAATACGACATCTCCGAATCCCAAATCTTGGAGATAGCAACGATGAACCACTTAACTATCCTTCCTAAGAGGTCATAGCAATTTATAATTTCAAAACTAATATAGAACGAAAGAGAGAGAGGCATCATCGTCTGCATCCTCAGTCTTAAAAGCTATTTGCAGAAGCGCCAAGTGAGATAACCTTGCTAGTTATAAATAAATAATAAAATATCAATACAACTTGTGGAATATTTGGCACACGTGCCAAAAATAAGCCCAATGGGCTGCTAGTCTGTTCATATATGACCAAATATGGCCAATTGCTAAAATTTCAACCTGAAAGCCACCATCTTGAACAGTGGAGAGGTTCTATCGGCCTAAATTGCAGCTTTGGTGAAACAGAAGAAAATTTGTAGTTCGGGGTGAAAACGAGTATAAGAATTTTTCGAACGTCCCGATATTGGACGTTCTAGCGGCTGCTCTTTGCTCTGATCAAGCTCCAAGGGATCAATGAGGGAAAAATGGCTTATAAAGTTCAATACTTCCAAAACTAAGCTAGTAAGTTTTCATGATGACAGACCTGGCATCTCAGCTTCAGTCACTTTCCCACTGCTGTAATATAGTTTCCATGTACCTTTTCTATAAATACTTTCATGCGAATTGTTCGGATTAGCTCTCCGCGATAATAACTTGAATTTATGAATTTAAGCGCAGTACTAGATTGGAAACAAAGTTTCATCATTTTGCAAATGGGTGGGCTAGACATAACCGTAAGTTCTTTGCTAATAGTTTCTTTTATCATATTTCTCGTTTGTAGAACACTCTTCGAAATTCTTACTTTCCAGACTTTGATCTGCAAAAATTTAAATGCAATGCTTCTTATTTTTCTTATTCCTTCACACTCGGTAACCCCTTCTGTCTTAGTGGCTCTATTGCCTGGCATGGGGTGAAATGATAAAAAAAAAGTTCTTCTGAACATTTGCTATAGAAATAGCGATTGAGTAACAAGCATCGCATTTATTTGAAAGCGGTTGTAGGGTTTATTATAATTCGTCACCCACATGGCCGCGTAAACGCGTTTGAACTCTATCAAGTGTGGAAAGTGGGGACTGGACAGTTCTAATCAATTTTTCACCTGATCTGGCTCTTGTAAATATTCAGCATGGCAGGAGGTAGGAAATTTCTGAAGCCATACAAAGAATCGACCATTTATTCAGCATCTTTAAAAAATGGGTTTGGAGTGAGCTTGAGTTTCAATAGACTTTCCAGACAAGGAGCTTCATTGAGAGGACAACTGTTCGTCATGACTACAGATAATTCGGTACCTGTATCTATAATTATGGGACGTTACTAGCTTGGTTTTTGAGGTAATGAGTGTTACAAACCACTTCCTGCTGTCACTGAGCTGTGCGGCCAAGGATATATTGGGGCATATAACACATTCCAGAGTTCCTAATTACGATCATCCGTAGCTGTTAAGAATATATTTGAAGTACAGTAACCTACTTTAGTTTTGCCATGAGTGTGGCAGCGTACATAGTAGATTAAAAGAAAAAAAAAAACTGTTATTCTTCTTCATGACAACGCAAAACCGTATACAGAAAGAATAACACAGGAAAGATTTGTGTGGCTCTATTGGTCTATTCCACAACTACCTACCCTGTCAGCCTAACCATGCACAAAAATAGTATTACCTTTTCCGACGAAAGCCAGGTACAAGAGATTCCGGGGAGTTTTTGGACATCAAAACCTACGGAATTTTACTCAAAAGTTATCGAAGAATTGCCTGGTAAGCGACATCAAGTCAATTCAAATAAGGTAATGTATTTTATTTTTGAAAAATGAAATTTAACTTTTAATGAATAAAGTTGATAAACAAAAGCGGATATATATATATATATATATATATATATATATATATATATATATATATATATATATATATATATATGAAAAATATTGTTTTAAGGTGTGCTATATTTATGGGAAAAAGTACTCAATATCAGAGATATAGCGTATGTAAATATAAAAGTGAACATTGAAGTAAAAAATCAGAGGTGACAGGCTGTTTCATCCAGTCACCTTTGAGTGGTGACTTCAATGTTCATTATATATATATATATATATATATATATATATATATATATATATATATATATATATATATATATATATATACGTGTGTGTGTGTCAGGTGGACTCTCCTATCGTGAACATTAAATTAGGGTCAGCATTGGATGGTGTCTTTCGTTTTACACTTATGCATTGTAGCAGGGGCTATTGTGGAAAAAAACCAGGAAAGGGAAAGACATATTTCTTTTGTGCTTTAAGTGCGATACTAGCCCAGCCTTGCTGCGGGCGACAAAGACACACTGACAGATGAAATTTGTTAAAGCAGGATTTTGAGGGCGTCTCTGTTTCAGAACTTGACGAAACTGATCACGGTGCTTCAGTCTACTTTCTTCAAAATCCTTTAACTTAATGAAGCATATCTTACGCCGCTTCTTTCAGTCCAATGCCTGGGCTTACCAGGTTTTCAGATCAAAGTTGAGACGTCTCAAGTTGCCTTTCAATTTGTCTTTGTAGCGTAAGAGTGAACGTCCAACTGAAGGCTCGGAGTTTGGTTATTGTCCCTACAACACTTTTTTTTTGGAAGCCTACGCTCATCCATCTCACAAAATAACCAGCCCACCTAAATTTTATTTTTGCTAGAATGGTTTCAATGCCTGTGATGTTTTACATTTCTTCAGTATTACCCTATTATTGACCCTGGCATCCCATTATATATATATATATATATATATATATATATATATATATATATATATATACACTCCCAAAATAACGAATGTTATAACGGACCGTGCCTAAAAACACACGTAAACCAAGAGATAGTTTTTTTCCTAAAATTTCGCTTGAAGATGAAACGGGACTAAACACCTAAATTCAACTTAATTTTAATAATTATTTGGATGATTTCGGCTCTCGTTTTGAAACATGAGAACTCTTATGTAGCGAAGGAATCATAATTTATAAACAAAAAAAATATTATAATAAAGCTCTACTTATGTATGGAGCACTGTCTTCTTAAAAATAAAAACAAAAATACTAAGGAACTCTAGATTATGCACCCAACGTGTTCTTTTCTATTTTCTGCGCACTTTTATATATATATATATACGCGCGTGCGCACACACACACACACACACACACACATATATATATATATATATATATATATATAATGAAATGGACAATGTCCGACAATTATTTTGATATATTTTCTGTTTATACGTTATTTTTATAGATACAAATATTTAAGTAAATGCTCTGCTTATAATAAGTGAAGGTTCCATGTAGGATACAGGTTCGAGTCCTGTCGAGAGTTATATATTTTCAATGTAATTTCTCAGACATTCAGAACGATAAATGTAGTTAAACCTAGGCATGTTGTAGCATATACAATATAATTATCTATGATTTGGGTTTGATTCCTTAAGGGACATGTGAATTCTTAAATAATGTGGTTCTTTGTAATTTGGATCTTGCTTGTGAGTTATTGTTGTTGATGAGGAGGAGGAGGTTGGCACTTCTAAAGTTTTTATAGTAGATGATTAATTGAAAACAAAAAACAAAGAAAATTAAATTTATATTCCATAAAAGAAGAAAATTATAAGAACACATTAAAAATGAAATAAAAAAACAACTTGACCGCAGTACCTTGTTACTCGTTTTTAAAATTCTATATGAGAGGGCTTGCTATCCAAATACACAACTATCTATCTATCTATCTATCTATCTATCTATCTACCTATATATATATATGTATTATAATTATTTTTTTTTAAATATGATTCCATCGCTACATAAGAGATCTCATGTTTCAAAATAATTATAATTAAACTGAAGTTTAAGCTTCTGTTTTTGAAACATGAAAACTCTTATGTGGGGATGGAATCATATTTTTTAAAAATAAATGTAATTTAGGTTCTACTTATACATATTGAGCACTGCTTTTTTTTTAAAAATAAAAACAAAAATAATAAATGACTTCGGATTATTAACCTAACGCTTCTTTCGTATATTTCTATATATTTGCACACACACGCGCGTGCGCGCACACACACACATACATATATATATATGTGTGATTGTATGTTTGTGTGCGCGCGCGTGTCTGTATATATATATATATATATATATGTGTGTGTGTGTGTGTGTCAGTATGCGTGTATGTGCGTGTCTGTATGTGTGTGAGTATATATATATATATATAAACTCAGATAGATAGATAGATAGATAGATATACATATTAACAAAAATGATGAAAGCTAAAAGATAAAGAATATTAATTAAATCGGCTAGATTTAAAAAAAAAAATTCAATTAATTTCCCAGGATTCCTCGTTACTGCGCTTGTGCAAGCGCGCCAACATAACAAATTCAATCCCCTAATGTCCTAAAGGACGAAACGTATTACACGAAAACTTTTTACAATTTGTCATACATTTTTCAATATATATATATATATATATATATATATGTATATGTGTATATATATATATATATATATATATATATATATATATATATATATATATATATATATATATATATATATATATATATATATATAACATAACGAAAATCCGTTGAGAAATCTTCGCGTTTAGCGAGCTTCATTCACGCGGCGGAGAAATATTATTTAAAAAGTGCAAACGTTATTTAATCCTTTTAAAAAAACCTTCATGTTTCTCTCTCTCTCTCTGCAGCTCATTCCCTTCATTAAGAAAATATAATTATTTTCTAGCATCAATCTCCAATTATTGGAAAATGAATCCACGATATTTTCGTAATTGTTTGATAACACATTTTTTGTAATTATGTTTCGGTGGAAATGTTTAAATAACGCTTTTTCTTCCTAATGGAAACAATCTTCGCGAGTTGTTAGCCTTTGTTTATCTAAATTCGGCATTTCTTTTTTAAGCAGCCGCAATTATCTTAAAAGCAATATTCCCAATTTATAGAAATAGAAGATGGAATTTAAAAAGACGGAAAAGCGAAAAGAATTACAGAAAGAACCGATTGATATATGGGGTGTAATTTATGATTCAATGAATGAAAGTTAGGCACGTGGCCGAGTTGGCAACACATTCGTTCTTCCCAATTACAAACACTGGTTCGAATCTGCTTTTGGTCGATTTGTTGATGATATTCGATTTAGGTAGAATAATGTAGAATGTATTATTGTTGGGAATTGCCTGAAAATAATACCACGGGTTTGCAAAAAACAAAAAAAACAAAAATCAATCTCGGCATCTTCGTGAGAATCTTTTCCAGCAGTAGGGTAATAGATTTCAGATACATCACGAATGGTCTTCAGTGATGAACTGTCTTCATTGGCGATCACGGGTTTGCATCATATCGGCTCAAACAAGCAACCCCGACCTGATTCTAAAAGGGTCAGGCCGCGTCCTTGATAGCGTCGTGATACGCACCTAGATTGCAAAGAAAATTCAGATATAGCTAGGATTCCGACCGATCTAATTAACATATGTCAGTGAACATCAGCCAATGAAATAAAGGCTTTTCCCTCCTATATAGTCTTGTCTTTTGCTTCATCCGGTTTTGATTCGTGCTATTTCCCCGGAATACATAACGAGGTAAGCTGGACGTCAGTGAACATCAGCCAATGAAATAAAGGCTTTTCCCCCTTCCCTCCTATATAGTATTGTCTTTTGCTTCCCCGGAATTCATAACGAGGTAAGCTGGACGTCAGTGAACATCAGCCAATGAAATAAAGGCATTTCCCCACTTGCCTCCTATATAGTCTTGTCATTTCCCTCATCCGGTTTTGATTCAAGCTATTTCCCCGGAAGTTATAACGAGGTAAGCTGGACGTCAGTGAACCTAAGCGAATGAAATAAAGGCTTTTCCCCCATCACTCCAATATAGTCTTGCATTTTGCTTCAACCGGTTTTGATTCGGGCAAATCCCCGGAATTCATAACGAGGTAAGCTGGACGTCAGTGAACATTAGCCAATGAAATAAAGGCCTTTCTCGCCTTCCGTCATATATAGTCTTGTCTTTTGCTTCATCCGGTTTTGATTCGAGCTATTTCTCCGGAATTCATAACGAGGTAACCTGGACGTCAGTGAACATCAGCCAATGAAATAAAGGCCTTTCCTCCTCTCCCTCCTATATAGTCCTGCCTTTTGCTTCATCCGATTTTGATTCGCGCTATTTCCACGGAATTCATAACGAGGTAAGCTGGACGTCAGTGAACATCAGCCAATGAAATAAAGGCTTTTCCCCATTCCCTCCTATATAGTCTTATCTTTTGCTTCATCCGGTTTTGAATCGCGCTATTTCCCCGGAATTCATAACGAGGTAAGTTGGACGTCAGTGAACATCAGCCAATGAAATAAAGGCCTTTTCCTCCTTCCCTCCTATATAGTCTTGTCTTTTGCTTCAACCGGTTTTGATTCGCGCAATTCCCCGGAATTCATAACGAGGTAAGCTGGACGTCAGTGAACATAAGACAATGAAATAAAGGCCTTTCCCCGCTTCCCTCATATATAGTCTTGTCTTTTGCTTCGTCCGGTTTTGATTCACGCTATTTCCCCAGATATTATAACGAGGTAAGTTGGACGTCAGTGAACATCAGCCAATGAAATAAAGCATTTTCCCCCTTCCCTCCTTTATAGTCTTGTCTTTTGCTTCATCCGGTTTTCATTCCCGCTATTTCCCCGGAATTCATAACGAGGTAAGCTAGACGTCAGTGACCATCAGCCAATGAAATAAAGGCTTTTCCCACTTCCCTCCTATATAGACTTGTCTTTTGCTTCATCCGGTTTTGATTCGCGCTATTTGCCCGGAATTCGTAACGAGGTAAGCTGAACATCAGTGACCATCAGCCAATGAAATAAAGGCTTTTCCTCCTTCCCTCCTATATAGTCTTGTCTTTTGCTTCATCCGGTTTTGATTCAAGCTATTTCTCCGGAATTCATAACGAGATAAGCTGGACGTCAGTGACCATCAGCCAATGAAATAAAGGCTTTTTCCCCTTCCCTCCTATATAGTCTTGTCTTTTGCTTCATCCGGTTTTGATTCGCGCTATTTCCTCGGAATTCATAACGAGGTAAGCTGAACGTCAGTGACCATCAGCCAATGAAATAAAGGCTTTTTCCCCTTCCCTCCTATATAGTCTTGTCTTTTGCTTCATCCGGTTTTGATTCGCGCTATTTCCTCGGAATTCATAACGAGATAAGCTGGACGTCAGTGAACATCAGCCAATGAAATAAAGGCTTTTCCTCCTTCCCTCCTATATAGTCTTGTCTTTTGCTTTATCCGGTTTTCATTTGCGCTATTTCCCCGGAATTCATAACGAGGTAAGTTGGACGTCAGTGAACATCAGCCAATGAAATAAAGGCCTTTCCCCCCTTCCCTCCTATATAGTCTTGTCTTTTGCTTCGTCCGGTTTTGATTCACGCTATTTCCCCGGAATTCATAACGATGTAAGCTGGACTTGTTCTTTCAAATTTTAATCCAATGTTTTACATTTTAAATACTAATTCGTTAACTAAACATTGCCACTTACATTACTTTTCATAAATATATATATATATATATATATATATATATATATATATTCATTATTCTTACTAGTATATAAAAATCTTTAAGTCCAACCCTATACACTTAATTAAACGAAATTAGAAAAATGTAAAGCACGTTCAGGCATCTACACACAAATGTACTCTCACATACACTCACACACGCACCGACACGCACACGTAAATCCATTTTTACCCTTTTTACTTGAGGAAGTCTTGGGCGAATCTGGTTGAAAGAAGGTAAGAAGGATCGGAATTACAACAAAATTAAATAGTATCAAAATATTTTAGTCAAGATAAGACTTAAACTCAGATTTATCCATACAGTCATTCTTCAGCTGACGTGTGAGGTTTGTGTGTTTTATTCTATTCCATCCTACTAACTAAAACTATGTTACGTCATGAGCAAAATTTCTGGCAATTCCATACAGTAATTCATTTTATAATAATTAAAAATAAAAATTGTTTAAAAGAGAAAAAAAAAATAAAGAATGAAATAAAAAAGAAGATAAAGTAAAGAATGAATTAAAGAAGAGAGAGAAATAAAAAACGAATGAAATATACACAGAAAAATTTAAACATAAATAATGAATTGAAGAAGAAAGAAAATAAAGAAAAAAAGAATCAATTTGTATATGAATAATCAAGAGTGGTCTCCCCTTGTTTTTTTACTCTCCTTTTTGAGAGAGAGCTATTTCTGTTTACTGGGACGATAAAAGGACACTATACGCGAATCTTGTATTCTCAGTTGAATAAAGCTTTCTTAAAGCCTACACCTGCGTACTTTTGTCATTACACTTTCTACTTAAAGTAAGGTATTTTTTCCAGCTGGATAAAAATTTTACTTGTGTGTAATGCGGCCCGCCTTTTCTGCCTTTAATTTTCGTCCAACATCTCTCATATTAGGCACAAGAAAATACGATAGACGATTAATGTAAAGAGGTAAATACAATAAAAATGAAGCATATATTTAGCTATTCTGTGTTTTCTCCTAATTTACAAGTCAAAACATATTTTCCAATTTTCGGGCTATGGTTGGAACAAGACGGTAATACATTTTAAGGTGTTAATTCATCTATCAGACTTTCCTGCTTGATATAACTTTATTATACTTGTATATATTATAAACTATGAATATAAAAATAAAACACTGTCTTTAATTAAGAATAAAGAAAGAAAACTTCATAAAAAAAGGAAAAGAATCAAAATATGAAAAAACTTTATCTTGTGTGAATAATCAAGAGTGGCTTCCCCTTGTTTTGTTACTTTCCTTTTTGAGAGAGCTATTTCTGTTTACTGGGACTATTAAAGGACACTATACACGAACCTTGGATTCTCAGCTGAATAAAGCTTTTTTTAAGCCTACACTTACGTACTTTTGTCATTACATAATTAAAAGAGAAAGAATGAAGAAGGAATCATGACAAATTTAAAAAGAGAGAAAAGAAAATAAAGAAGAAAATATGAATAAAGAATAAATTGAAGAAAGAAAAAAAAATAATGAATGAATTAAAGGGGAAAGAAAAACAAAGAATGGGTTGAAGGAAAATAGAAAAATAAACAAATAAAGAATGAATTAAACGAGAAAGAAAATAAGAGAATGTGTTGAACGAAAAAAGAAAAATAAAGAAAAGAAAATGAACGAGAGGAGAATGAAACGTTGGAATGAAGTAAAAGAAAATAAAAAAAATAAAAAAAATGGAGAATGAATTAAAGGAGAAAGAAAAACAGAGAATGAGTTAAAAGAAAATAGAAAATAATAAAGAAATGGTGAATAATTTTAAGAAGAAAGAAAATAACGAAATTAATGATGATTTAAAAAGGAAAATGCTGACAGGAAAGAAATGTCTGTAGAATTTAAATCAAAATATCTTTAAAAACTAAAGTAAGGCAAAAATAATAAAAACTTTAGTAAATGATTGTAGGAGCGAAGATTCTCGGTTGGACCATAAAGTCTCTTTTAATTAAACCAAACACAGATATGGACGCTTGAACTATTTCAAACCTTTAATTAAATTCTGTAATTTATGGAACGAACTTCTTGAACAGGCAAATTTTAAACACTATTCACTAATTATACAATGATGGCTTAGTGGTCAAAAGTTTTAACTGAACCCCTAAATGTCACCATTTCTGTCCCTTTTGGCAGTTTATGGCAATTTTGAAACTATTAAATATAGCAGCCGAGAAACTGATGATTTGTGACAGGAAATACATATTTGTCATATTTTCTAGAAATACAACTTTAGAAAAATTTAAATTATTTAGAATTATTTAAAAATAGTTTTAATGCTGGTTTATCAACTTTCTCGAAAGCGAATATCTTGCAGGTATTTACAAAATTTGGATTTGTCTGGCACAAGATCACTAAAAAAGTTATAAATATTTATAATGACATGTTCTTTCAGGGCGTAGGCGATCATGGCTTTTCATGGGGTCCTTTTTTTAATATCTGTAGATTGCAAGGCATGGAGTGGTCTCCTGTTGCCTCCTCCACGGTTGGCTTCACCTAGAGTGGCTACCATACAAAGTTAGGGAGTATATTCTATTTTTTTTCATCCCAAAACAAACGAGATAATGCCACTAAGACGCAAGGGCCTACTGGGGGAGAAAGAAAAGGAAAAGACTTTAGAAGAAACTGGAAACCCAATCCTAAACAGGAAGCAAAGGATAAACTCCTGTACAAAAGAGTGGGTAGGAGTGTGAACCGGACGATAGGCGAACCTATCCACAATTATTAAACTATTTAAGTATTTATGAAGTGAGCCGAAGAGATGGATATGTATCCTTTCTGAGCTAATTATAGCGAAAATGGATGCAACATTCTTCCCTGGAATTAAAGATATCCTAGGTGATGCCGTCATCAACATCGTTTACACTACGTCAACTTATACACACTCACACACACAGCGCCATAGATAGATAGATAAGAAAGACACCGATATATATATATATATATATATATATATATATATATATATATATAGATAGATAGATAGATAGATAATGAAGAGACCGAAATAGAAAGATTGATAGATAGATATGAAGAGATCTAGATAGATAGATAGATAGATAGATAGATAGATAGATAGATAGATAGATAGATAGATTGCGAGAGAGAGAGAGAGAGAGAAGGGAGGAAATAAGAGATACTTTTTGTTGTGGATTCCGCGTGAAAAATCGGTCTCCAATAAATGACAAAGGCAAGTATTTAAGCTAAGAAATTAAATGTATTTACACAAAATACAAAAGGTAATGCTGTTAGTAAAATCCAGGAACGCCGGTTAGTATTAATCAAAGATCGCTATATACAGTCTCGAAGTAAACTTCCTTAAAGTCGGGCGTCCTTGTAACTGACTTCTAACGTCAACTCAATCACAGTGTCTATGTACTTTCCACTCTGTTCCTCTTCTCTGTTCCTCTCCTCTCATCTCTGACTGACTGTGGCTATTTTATGGCAGCAGGACGAGTCCATTTATATCAGAAAAGGGTGGGCCCCATAACACTTTTCTTCTTCATTACCTGTGAAATGAGAAAAATAATGAAGAGGTTTTCTTCACCATTCTGAAATTCTGTGTTTCCTTATCTTTCACCGGTTGATGTCCAAGCCTCGAGAGTCCATACTATCTCGCTATTTGACCCATAACTTAGAGATGGACAAGAGACTGGTCCACAACTTACCTAAGAGTATTTGTTTGAAAGTGAATGCCAAAGACTAGATAGGCATTAGATTTTTCTTCTTTCTGTGCAGATTCACTACCTGCTCTCATGTAATTACAGAAAAATCCTTTTCATTATTACCTGTGAATTGGGAAAGATAGTGGCGTGGTTTCCTGTTGCCTTCTCTACAGGTTTTGAATTCAAAGTTTAATTAAATAAAAACCGATGGGGAGTGGGTCGATGAAAGAACTAGACTGTGGGTAAGGTCTCATCGTTTTACAGTTGAAATGGTGAGATGTAACACTAAGTGTAATACTAAAAGTTTCTTCCATCTAACGTCTCGCTCGTGGAAATCTCTTTTTGTCTTTCAACTCACCTTTAATCTTATAACTTATAAATGCAGTGCCATTCGTCATCTCCTGTCTTTTTAATTCCTATGATTTTATTGTTCTTTCTCCTTAGTATTTTTTTTTCTTTTTCTTATGTTCTAACATAGGAGGGGAAGTGTGACACTGAGATCCGAAGATGTATTGGGATGGCCAAAGATGCACTCCAAAAGCTAAGCAGAGTATTAAGAGACAGGAAAATTTCGTTAGAAACAACGCAAAAGACTACTGAACTGATACGTGATATCTGTCCTTCTATATATCAGCGAATGCTGGACAATCTCCTTAAAGATGAAGAAGTGACTTGAAGCAACAGAAATGTGGTACTTTTTTTTTCTTTTCCTTTAAATACTTCCGCGGTAATTATTGTGCTGAATATTTCTCTATGGCAACTGGACTTCATGGATTTAAGATTGGCAGCAAGGTCACATCTTTTAACAGTTGAAATGGCTAGATTTAACCGTAAGTTCTATGCTAATAGTTTCTTCACTATTGACATTATTTGTACATTATTAATATGGCGACAAAGATGAGGACAATAGTCCGAATAATGTAAATAGTGTACATAATACCTCATCTCAGAAATATAGAAAGATAGTAACAGTTTCTTCTCTTGCATTTCTCGCTAGTGAAACTCTTTTCCGGCTTCTTGCTTCCCACTCATCTTCAAAAATATAAATGTAATGCCAATCGTTATTGCTTGTCTTTTAATTTCCTCTTCCTTTATTGCTCTCGCATCTTAAATTTTTTTTCTCTCTCACTGAGTAAGAATCTTAGTTGCTTTATTGCTTTGCTTGGCGTGAAATGATTTAAAGGAAATAAAACAAACCTTATAATAAAGATACTTCCAAAGATACTTTTACTTCAATTCCAAACTATTGGTATATTTAATACCGTTAATATTTAAAGGTCTAACAATCTGAAGAGTGTTATAAAAGATGACTGTAGGAAGATGACATCATTAATTTTATGTGTCAGTGAATGCTGGAAAATGTCCTCACTGATGCAGAAGAGGCTTCGGGCAACAGGAATATCATTATACAGAATGATACTGAGAATTGCAGGAAGAGAACATGTGAGCAACGGCGGTGGAGGGTGTAAGGAAATTTGAAAAAGAAAAATGACACTTTTACTTAAAATCGGGTAGTTGATATTTTTTGGAATGTAAATCCAAAAGAGGGCTTGGTGAATTTGAAACTAATATGGTATGTTGAATGCAAGCAGAACAAAGTAAGAATATGAAGTAACATATCAAAAATGGTCCCACCCCAGAGGAAGGAGTAGAAGGGATAGCAAGGAGACAAACACTCCTTAGAGCCACAAACGATGGAACGTTGTGGAGCGTCATGAATCCCAGGCATCTTGAAGAGATACGGTTCAAACGTACACAGTATCTATCTATCTATCTATCTATCTATCTATCTATCTATCTATCATTTCACATCTATCTAACGGTTCACATCTATCTATCTATCTATCTATCTATCTTTTTACATCTATCTGACGGTTCACATCTATCTATCTATCTATCTATCTATCTATCTATCTATCTATCTAACCGTTCACATCTCTCTCTGTCTTTCTTTCTGTCTGGCTGTCTCCCTCTCTCTCTCTATCTATCTATAACGTTTCACATCTCTCTCTCTCACTCTCTCTCTCTTTTTCTATCTAGCTACCGGTTTACATCTCTCTCTCTCTCTCTCTATCTATCTATCTAGTTCATCAAAAAACTATCATTGACTGGTTATGAGAAGTGTGCTGAATTACAACTTAATATCAGTCATCCTATATGGAAGTGACTACTGGACAATTTCGTCAGAGATGGTGAGGAGACTTGAGTCAACAAAATGTGGTTCTACAGAAGGATGTTAAGAATTCCACAGACGGAATATTTGAGCAACGAGAAAGTTTTAAGCAAGATGGAAACCAAAATCACAATTTACTTAAAATTAGATACAGGATCAGAAATTGTAGAGTGCCATGATCGGTCACGTCTGTTCACATGTATCTATCTACTGGCTGTTTGTCTGTCTGTCCGTGTTTCTGTCTATCTTTTTCTCGATCTGTTTATATCTAGCTATGTATCCGTCAATCTTAATCTCTCTATCTATTTATCCCATTAATTTAATCTATCTATCTATCTGTGTATCTACCTACCTATCTTAATTTGATCATATCTATGTATGTATTTATATATGTATGTATGTATGTATCTCTTTGAGAGGTCAACAACCATTTAGCAAACACTTTGCGCCGGGACGTAGAAATGCTCAGATTGATGTCTGAGGGCGCCTTAAAAACATTGGGAGAGTTGTTCAAGTCAGACATCTAGGAGAAGTAAAAGTGAGGTGTCTGTTGCCTCCAATGATGTAGACTTGTTCTTCTTTTTGGGTCAACATAGCAGTCAATCAGAGAGTGGGATTGGTTTCATGCAAAGCCTTTCTTCACTTAAAAGAAACTTTACGCACAGGCATTGCTTGAAGACTTTAGGATTTTACTCTTTCTTGACACAGAGGCTGACCGTAGTGAAAAAACGCAAACCCATTCAATGAATGTTTCAAATGATATTTACATCTATGGCAATAAGGGCTCTGGGTCTAGTTTTGGAAGGGTCTGGCCAGGGAGGTGTCCCAGGGCGCCGCAGCCTCGGACCGGTTGTCATGTCTTTACTGCGGAAAAATGTAAGCCAGCGAACATCGGCAGTTTGGATGTTCGGGTGTTGTTGGACCATCTGCCTCACGTCCTGAGTGGGGAAAAGTGTTCAAAAGTGCAGCAGGATTAAAAAGACATGTTAACATGTCAATGACGATGCAGGAACTGTTGTCAGAGATGTTCATGCCTTCTACTCCTGTGCCAATACAATAAAATGGAAGACTTTAGCTGGTCTTCAAAGCCACATAAGAGCAGCTCATCGGTGAAATCTCAGTCTGTTAATATCTATCTTAGCCTGTTAATATCTATCTATCTATCTATCTATCTATCTATCTATCTATCTATCTATCTCAGTCTGTTAATATCTATCTTGGCTTGTTCATATCTATCTATCTATCTATCTATCTATCTATCTATCTATCTATTTCAGTCTTTTTGTATATATATATTAGCCTATTCGTATCTATCTATCTATCTATCTATTTTAGTCTTTTTGAATATATATTAGCCTATTTGTATCTATCTATCTATCTATCCATCTATCTATCTATCTATCTGTCTATCTATCTTAATTTGATATCTACATATGTATATATGTATGTATGTGTCTATGTATCTCTCTACCTATCTCAATTTGATCATATCTATCTATCTACTTTAGTCTTTTTGTATCTATATTAGCCTATTCGTATCTATCTATCTATCTATCTATCTATTTCAGTCTTTTTGCATATATATTAGCCTATTTGTATCTATCTATCTATCTATCTATCTATCTTAATTTGATATCTACATATGTATATATGTATGTATGTGTCTATGTATCTCTCAATTTGATCATATCTATCTATCTATCTATCTATCTATCTATTTTAGTCCTTTTGTATCTATATTACCCTATTCATATCTATCTATCTATCTATCTATCTATCTATCTATTTCAGTCTTTTTGTATATATATTAGCCTATTTGTATCTATCTATCTATCTATCTTAATTTGATATCTACATATGTATGTATGTGTCTATGTATCTCTCTACCTATCTCAATTTGATCTATCTATCTATCTATCTTAATTTGATATCTATATATGTATATATGTATGTATCTATCTCAATTTGATCATATCTATCTGTCTCAATGTAATATCTATGTAAATTTGACCATATATATCTTAATTTGTTCATATCTATGTATGTACGTATGTATCTATGTATGTATGTGTCTATCTATGTATCTCTCTACCTATCTCAATTTGATCATATCCATCTATCTCAATGTAATCATATCTATCTATCTATCTATCTATCTATCTATCTATCTATCTATCTATCTATCTATCCCAGTCTATTCATATCTATCTATCTATCTATCTATCTATCTATCTATCTATCTATCTCAGTCTGTTAATATCTATCTTAGCCTGTTCATATTTATCTATCTATCTATCTATCTATCTATCTATCTATCTATCTATCTATCTATCTATCTATCTATCTATCTCTCTCTCTCTATCTATCTATCTATTTCAGTCTTTTTGCATATATATTAGCCTATTTGTATCTATCTATCTATCTATCTATCTATTTTAGTCCTTTTGTATCTATATTAGCCTATTCATATCTATCTATCTATCTATCTATCTATTTCAGTCTTTTTGTATATATATTTGCCTATTCATATCTATCTATCTATCTATCTATCTATCTATCTTAATTTGATATCTACATATGTATATATGTATGTATGTGTCTATGTATCTCTACCTATCTCAATTTGATCTATCTATCTATCTATCTTAATTTGATATCTATATATGTATATATGTATGTATCTATCTCAATTTGATCATATCTATCTGTCTCAATGTAATATCTATGTAAATTTGACCATATATATCTTAATTTGTTCATATCTATGTATGTACGTATGTATCTATGTATGTATGTGTCTATCTATGTATCTCTCTACCTATCTCAATTTGATCATATCCATCTATCTCAATGTAATCATACCTATCTATCTATCTATCTATCTATCTATCTATCTATCTATCTATCTATCTATCTCAGTCTGTTAATATCTATCTTAGCCTGTTCATATCTATCTATCTATCTATCTATCTATCTATCTCAGTCTGTTAATATCTATCTTAGCCTGTTCATATCTATCTATCTATCTATCTATCTATCTATCTATCTATCTATCTATCTATCTATCTATCTATCTATCCCAGTCTATTCCTATCTATCTATCTATCTATCTATCTATCTATCTATCTATCTATCTATCTATTACATCAAAAATCTGTCCAGTGTTAGATAGGAAAAAAGAATCCACGTCACATACAGACTGAAATAATAAAGTATATTATGTTGTCTTATTAATAAATAATTAATTGCAATATGTACAACATTATTGATATGGCTGATCATGGCTGTCCACAATTTCCTATCCTTAGTTTTTCCAATAATTCTTTCTCTTTTATAACTTCAAAATTGTCAAGTAGGTTACACTCTGTTTTCCACTGCACTTTTTGATTTTCATTGTACCTCGAGCTTGTTGTCTTCTCCGGGCCTTCTTTCTTCATTGTAGCTCCCAATTTTCAGCTCTCTCTTTTTTATTGTTTGCAATATTTTCTTTATAGTCCCTGTTTTCCTTAGGAATTCCTCATTTGCCACATGCTTTCTTCATGGTATTCTCAATAATTAGATGTGATATCGAATCCAATTTTCGTTGCTTTACATTTTTCTTTTTATATGGGAGGAAATTGGTTAGCATTCACTAACATACAGATGCATAAATATTATACCGTAATACAGCTTTCTTTGTTTCTTTTCTACGGATATTTTCAGATCACTTCTTATTGTGCTTATTTTCTCAAAGGCATATTCCCATGCATCTTCAGATTTCGGTATTGAACTATATTATATAGGTAGTTAAATTTTATAAATAAATTTCAAATTCATAATAGCTTTTAAATGGATTATTAGAATTCAGGATGGAGTGTTACATTTAAGTCGATTGATTTGGCTTTTTAAAGCTTATACCTTGCACTTTAAAGCTCAATAAATATTTTTAAGTTGTAAGAATGTTTTTAAAGATAATGACCTATTAATACATGTCAAACCAATTAACCAATATCTGGGGGGAGTGGTGTATTAATATCTTTTCCAAGGTTATTTGCACGTAAAAGAAACGATGAATTTTTGAGAGAATGGGAACGAAAAAAGAATATTAAAACCAAAAAGAGAGAGTTGAGGTTTCTGGGGCATATAATGTGGAAAAAGGATTCAGAAAATCTGGTCCTCACGGGATAGATAGAGGGCAAGAGGAACCGAGGAAAACAAGGCATATCGTAATTAGTGAGATTGTGTAAATGTATGGCGGAATAAGATTTAAGAGAAATAATAAAAAGATTTATTGAGATCTGAAAGAAACAGGTAGTTGTGGAGAGCCATAATTGCCTATGTCCTGAGAGGACATGGTACATGAAGAAGAAGAAAAAGAAGGAGGAGGAGGAGAAGGAGGAGGATAGGAAAAAGACGAAGAAAAATAGGAAGAAGGAGGAGGCGGAGGAGGAGGATAGGAAAAAGACGAAGAGCAATAGGAAGAAGAAGGAAGAGGATAAGAAAAAGACGAAGAAAAATAGGAAAAAGAAGAAGGAGGAGGAGGATAGGAAAACGACGAAGAGCAATAGCAAGAAGAGGGAGGAGGCGGAGGATAGGAAAAAGACGGAGAAAAATAGGAAGAAGAAGAAGGAGGACGAGGATAGGAAAAAGAAGGAGAAAAATAGGAAGAAGAAGAAGAAGGAAGAGAAGGATAGGAAAAAGACGGAGAAAAATAGGAAGAAGAAGAAGAAGAAGAAGAAGGAGGACGAAAAGGAAAAAGACGGAGAAAAATAGGAAGAAGGAGGAGGAGGAGCATAGGAAAAAGAGGGAGTAAAATAGGAAGAAGAAGAAGGAGGAGGAGGATAGGAAAAAGACGAAGAGCAATAAGAAGAAGAAGAAAAAAGAAGAAGAGCAATAATAATAAGAAGAACAGATGGAGGAGGAGGAGAACGATAGGAAAAAGACGAAGAGCAATAGCAAGAAGAGGGAGGAGGCGGATGATAGGGAAAAGACGGATAAAAATAGGGAGAAGAAGGAGGAGGAGGATAGGAAAAAGACGAAGAGCAATAGGAAGAAGAAGAAGGCGAAGTGCAATAGGAAGAAGAAGAGGAAAAAGACGGTGAGAAATAAGAAGAAGAAGAAGAAGAAGAAGAAGAAGAAGAAGAAGAAGAAGAAGAAGAAGGATAGGAAATAGAACAATAGGAAGAAGAAAAAGAAGTGAATATATCTAACACGACTGGAACTGGTACTCGGTTCTCCGATTTCCAATTCCGAGCCGTTATCCATTACACCACTCGCAAATCTAAATTTACCCATCTAGGTAATGACCAAATTCGACGTTGCTTAACTTCGTTGATCTTCCAATAACCTGTGTTTCAATGTAATATGTCCGGAAGCCCTTTTATACCGCCCATACATCCAGTTTTACAGCACGTGGTATTTAGAAGCGGTCACCCATCTAGTTACTGACCATGCTCAAAGTTGCTTAACTTCTGTACGAGAACCGGTGTTTCAAGGTAATATGGCCAACATTTGTTTTACATCACCCATGCGTCCAGTTTTACAGCACGTGGTATTTAGAAGCGGTCACCCATCTAGTTACTGACCATGCTCAAAGTTGCTTAACTTCTGTACGAGAACTGGTGTTTCAAGGTAATATGGCCAACATTTGTTTTACATCACCCATGCGTCCAGTTTTACAGCACGTGGTATTTAGAAGCGGTCACCCATCTAGTTACTGACCATGCTCAAAGTTGCTTAACTTCTGTACGAGAACTGGTGTTTCAAGGTAATATGGCCAACATTTGTTTTACATCACCCATGCGTCCAGTTTTACAGCACGTGGTATTTAGAAGCGGTCACCCATCTAGTTACTGACCATGCTCAAAGTTGCTTAACTTCTGTACGAGAACTGGTGTTTCAAGGTAATATGGCCAACATTTGTTTTACATCACCCATGCGTCCAGTTTTACAGCACGTGGTATTTAGAAGCGGTCACCCATCTAGTTACTGACCATGCTCAAAGTTGCTTAACTTCTGTACGAGAACTGGTGTTTCAAGGTAATATGGCCAACATTTGTTTTACATCACCCATGCGTCCAGTTTTACAGCACGTGGTATTTAGAAGCGGTCACCCATCTAGTTACTGACCATGCTCAAAGTTGCTTAACTTCTGTACAAGAACTGGTGTTTCAAGGTAATATGGCCAACATTTGTTTTACATCACCCATGCGTCCAGTTTTACAGCACGTGGTATTTAGAAGCGGTCACCCATCTAGTTACTGATTAATCTCGACGTTTCTTTACTTCCGTGGTCGTATGAGAACTGATGTTTCAAGGTGATACGGCCGGATTCCCTTTTATATCATCCATACATCTAAGTTTACAGCACCTGTCATTATCAAGCAGTCACCCGTTTAGGTACTAATCAGTCTTGACTTGACTTCAGGGAGGAGGCACGGTGGAGTAATGGATAGCGGCTTGGATTGAGTAAACGAAGAGCTGAGTTCGAATTCCAGTCGAATCCTTACATTCACTTATGTGCTAATACCTAGGAAAGGTGTGAATCCTCTTCTCCCTCCAGATATGGGTAAATAGCAGGACAGACTGGGCTCTATAGCCTTGGGTGGCAACTGGTCTGGGAGAAGGAAAATACTGAATTCAAAACCTGCGGAGGGTCGTTTGGGGACCTTGTGGCACGTAGTGCACCAGATCTCTGTAATCGGCCCTTCAAAAAGTGTGGATGGTCCTGCACGAAACCTTCGCTACTATAATCAAATCTCTTCTCATGTGCTGTACATGCGTGTTGGGGACCGCTTGTGAATTCCAAATTCCCATGAATCTCCAATATTGGAGCCGGCTCAGCCCACCTCGGGTGAATGCCGTTACAAGAGAAGACGAACTTGACTTCAGCGATCGCACGTGAACCGATGTTCCTTTACTGTTAGAAACCAAAAAATCGCATTTATTTATTATAAAAAAACAAACAAACAAAAATCCCCTTCATAGCCACTATAATAATAAAAAAAATCTTCTTCTAGCTGACATGACCCATTAGGATTTGAGCGATCATAACTCTCCATATCTTCTTATGACAGCTCTTGGTGAGACAATGGTCAAATAACTAAAGTTGCGTTGCAATAAAATTGTTATATAATAGACTAGAAGACTATTATCCTTTAGAGAATTGTATTTTTCCACGGACTTCCTCATTTTGACCTTTGAGGCCAGATACAGGAAAGCAAAGGAAGTCATTTTTGATTGGTTAAAACTAGCGTGGCAATGTTAGAGAGATAGAAAAGAATTTCAGTGAGTTAAGTTTTACACATCCTACACAGTAGACGTGGTTATTTCGTGTCACGGGAAACTGGCTCCTCGGTGCAGGTGATAGAGTGCCCCCACGGGTTAGTTACGCATCGACGTGTTTAATAAAATAGATAAGTTTAAAATCCATTCTGTTGAAGTCCCCTTTTATCTCCGAACAAAACAAGTGGCGATCAACGGCCGAGAAAGAAGACGGCAACGTCATAAGTGAATCATTACCGTCGCCCCAAGATCAGACCCCACCAAAGGGTTATCTAACATAATCACCGTGGAGAAAGCAACAAAAATTACGCCACTATAAGAAAAATCATTACAATATACAATTTAAAATAAGTACCAAAGTAAAAATTATCAGCACTGAAGGCAAAACATATTCCATTTTTATTTATACTATATTTAGTTTTAATGAACACTGCGTGGATTTTCAAGATATGCGAAGGAAATATACAATTCAAGTATTTGCAGTGGGAGTTTAGCTTTCCGTATAGTAATATTTGGAATACATCACGTGTATTTGGAAGAAACGAATAATACATGCCTTCATCTTATTCAGGGTCTTTGCTTTCATATACTATCCGCCATTGAGTACTAGAGATTGTTTCCATTTGAGGGTAGCGCATTAAAGATGTCACTTCAGTGATTCGACCGTCCAAAGGTTTGATATAGAGAATGCGAAGACACCGAGGCAAACCACAATGAAGATAACGAGTTTAAGTTCTCCATAGAAAATCAAATCACTTGATTCGTGTCCTGTCCAGCGTGAAGGGCCTCGGAGTTTATATTCAAATTATTGAATCTAAGCGGACTGCACAATTGGTCGTTTGGCGGAAAGGATTACAAGAAGAGAAAACCTACAAAGATACGTATGACGTTTTGTTTCTAGTGACGGACACTTGAAGTGAATTCGCCCTGGAGAGCCAGAAATATAAATACACAGGCAGCTGCATATATATATATATATATATATATATATATATATATATATATATATATATATATATATATATATATATATTATTTATATTAGGTTGGTGCAAAATAATATCGTTTTCTGACATATGTTACTATGGGAGAAAACGACATTATTTTTGTACCAACCTAATATATATATATATATATATATATATAAATGTAATGAAAAACAAATCACTTTAATGTACCATTACGATAATTTATTTCACCTAAATCCTTTTTTAAGGATTCAGGATCATCAGGTAAATCTTCCAACAACGAAATGAGAATAATATATATATATATATATATATATATATATATATATATATATATATATATATATATAATTGTATGAGAAATTAAAAAAAAAAAAGAGTTTTTAAGACGCGTTTATCCGTTGGGATTTCATCGAACTGGGCTTTATTGATGTTGTCACATCTACCCATACACACAAAACGAGACACGCTGGTAGTTTCAAAATTTTTGAAGGAATATTTTTTCAATCTAAACAAATTCATCTGCTTCTTTTTTTCTTTTTCTCTCCGTCACCATTGTTACTGACAACACAAAATCTACCAAAAATAGTTATATATTCTTGATAGATTTTCCGTTGTCACAACGGTGGGATGGTCAGGGACAAAAGTGATGGAAAGAAGAGAATACGGATGAATTTGACTAGATTGAAAAACAATATTCTTTCCAAAAATACTATTTCAAATATTTTAAACTATATATATATATATATATATATATATATATATATATATATATATATATACAGAGAGAGAGAGAGAGAGAGAGAGAGAGAGAGGGGAGAGAGGGGGAGAGAGGGGGAGAGAGGCGTTCATATCTATCTATCTATCTATCTATCTATCTATCTATCTATCTATATATATATATATATATATATATAGGCGCAGAAGATCGCAAGAGCGTGAAACATGTGTAAAGAGCTATGCTTTGGGAAGTGTTAACTTTGTGAAGCGTTTTTGCCCTGTTTCGCTAGTGGTGGCGCTGAACACTTACATGTTTACCTTTTGGTCTTTCTTTTTTCTGTTAATTTTTGCATAGTGTATATATATATATATATATATATATATATATATATATATATATATATATATATATATATATGTAAAGATTTGTACCCACAGAACCTCAGAATAGATTTAAATAACAGAGACGCCATTTTATTGATCAAACCTTTTTTTTTTAATTTTTAAAAATTTTTTTTTTTTATAGACATACAACACCTCAGATATCTTTCGGCCAACATTTGTGTGGCGGGAGGATAAAGAGCAGGTCGGGGAACAAGATCAAGGTATCAGAAGATGTCGATTGATATTACACTTGAATATTTGAAGATTATAGTTATCCGGGAAGAAAGTAAGTGGAAGGGAGTTCCTCAGACGGGAAGTGCGAGAGAAGAAGCTGTTGGAGTAGAACAGACGGTTACATGTAACCGTTTCGCCAGTGCAAAATAGAAATGATAATTTTTTAATATCATTTCTGTCTAGATATCAGACGAAGTTTTAATAAAGTGAAACATGTTAGATTAAGATATGTTTTCTACTGTTCTTTATCCTATCATTTTGCCAGATTCCTATCCATACTCGATCTATATATATATATATATATATATATATATATATATATATATTATTCATTTCACCTCAAACAAGGTGGGAGTGCACGCAAGGGGTTTACAAAGAGTGAATGTAAGAGTAATTGTGGGTGTTTGAGAAAAGGATAAAGAGAAGGACGAGGATCAATATCAAGGCATCAGAAGATGCCGATTGGCATTACATTTAAATTTTTAAAGTTTATAGTTATCAGGGAAGCAAGTAAGAGGAAGGGAGTTCCACTGTTGGGAAGTGTGAGAGAAGAAGCTGTTGGAGTAGAAGAGGTGGTTACATTTAACCGTTTCGATAGTGAAAGTGTGAGACTGAGTCCAACTTGAAGCACGCTTAGATTCATGCAGATGGGGCACCAGTGAAAATTCCTCACCAGAATAGTTGCCATGAAAATCCTTTTAGAAAACACAGAGTGTGGCTACATTATTCGTCTGTGTGAAAAGTCGGACCGATGAGAGTCAGGCTAATCCGACCCGTCCCATCTGAAGTCTACGTCACTGAGAGGTAGCACGTTACGAATCAATCGCCAGGTAAGCAAAAACACAGGTTTGTTGAAGTAGTTCGCCGCTAGCGCCCAAGACTAGAAAGAGCCCAACTCTGATGCCGACAAGCCAAGCCAGCCACAAAGGCGGTCCGTCGCGATACCCTCCACTAACTCACGATACAATAGCCTACGAGGCCTTGAAAGTTCACTGGTTCGAAGAAGTGCCCTTAATTGTGTGAAAGTGACTGGAGTCGAGATGCCAGGTCAGGATCTATCACATTGCATATCCGCCTTTGGATTTTGTCGAGAAACTCGAGATGAACACAAGGGCACTAGACCATTTATAGCAACAGTATTCACTGCATGGACGAATGGTAGATTTGAAGAATGGACTTAGACGAAAAGAAAAAAAACTACTGGCGCGACACAGAAAACCAACTTTCCTTGCGAAAAGCAAACTAAATTTCCAACTGATTATAAATATGATTATCAATGAAAACGTTTAGAATAAATAAATATTTTGAAGTTTCTCGGATCAATGTAGATATAACCTGAGCTTATGAAGGGTGTTTCGTTAAGACGGATTTATATATGAGGGTGTTTCATTAAGACGAATTAGAATTAGAATTAGAAATTAGTCTGACATTCCGTTTTTTGGGGGTTTTTTTTGTGAGAACGAAAGTCCATATTTATCCAAATGTTTTAACAGAGAACAATAATTTATGCATGATAAATTATACTTTTGTAATAAAAATGAATTAATAAAACCATTTTCAAATTATTTTAAAAGAAATATAATTAGTTGCGTTTTTTAATATAGTTTTAGTAAAATTTAACTATTTTTTTTTTTATTTCTAAAACTTTAATAAAGGGTGCGGCAGAAATATTTCCTATATATTAAAAAACAAAACAAAAAAAAAAAAACAGAAGACGGACGGTTTTTCCTTTCACACCGCTATTATTTTAACTACCGTCACTCCTCGGCAATGTTTGTTGTTTTATAAAGCAATGATTATAATTGTAATAAAACATAAAAATGATGAAAGTAAATTTATATATATATATATATATATATATATATATATATATATATATGAGATGAGGTATTATGTACATTATTTACATTATTCGGACTATTGTCCTCATCATTTCGGCCGTTCTACGCTCCGGCCTTCTTCAGGTGGTTGGAATGTCGAACTGAACCCTTTATTTCGCTCACTGGAATAGACGGTTCTAGTTTCACGTGCCCTGTTTTAATGGATGACAGTTATCAGTTATCTCCTGCTAATTTCCCGCTCCGGATTCTCCACTGCCTTAACCGGGTATTGAACTCACACACTTTGGGTTCTGTCACTGGATCTAACCAACGCCCTTATCCACTGTGTCATATGTCCTTGAGAACCCAAAGAGTGTGAGTTACAGCTACTGTTACTCAGAAGCAGTTACCTATCTATATACTGACTAGATTTGACGGTGCTTAATTTCGGTAATCTGTGTTTCAACGTGATATACCCAAACTTACCCATCTGGGTACTAAGCAGGTTTAACGTTACTTAACTTTAGTAATCGTAAGACAACCAGCGTTTTAACCTGATATGGACGGAAGCCCTTTTCTACCATCCGTATATCCAGGCTTACAGCACCTGGTATTCAGAAACGGTCACCCATCTAGGTACTGACCAGGATTGGCATTGCTTATCTTCTGTGTTTCAGCGTGATATAGCCAGAAGCGCTTTTATACCACCGTAAATGTAAATTTACAGCTCCTGTTATTCAGAAGCAGTTACCCATCTAGAGACTGACCAGACTTGACGTTGTTCAACTTCTGTGTTTCAACGTGATATGACCGGAAGCTATTTTTACCACCTGTATATCCAAGTTTACAGCACGGGGTACCCAGAAGCGGTCACCCGTCTCGGTAATGACCAGGCATGACCTCGGTTAACTTTGCTCTTCTGCGTGATATGGACAGAAGCTATTTTATACCACCCGTATACACAAGTATACAGCTCTTGGTATTCAGAAGCAGTCACCCATCTAGGTACTGACCGGGCGAAACCTTGCTTAACTTCGGTAATCGTACGAGACCCGGTGTTTCAGCATTATTTGTTCATAAGCTCTTGTATACCACCCGTATACCCGAGCTTACAGCACTTGGTACTCAGAAGCGTCACCCATCTGGTTACTGAGCAGGTTTAACGTTACTCAACTTCAGTAATCGTAAGACAACCAGTGTTTTAACCTGATATGGCCGGAAACCCTTTTCTACCTCCCGTATATCCAGGCTTACAGTACCTGGTATCAGAATCAGCCACCCATTTAGGAACTGACCAGGCTTGGCATTGCTTATCTTCGGTGTTTCAGTGTGATGTAGCCAGAAGCTCTTTTATACCATCCATATATCCAGGCTTACAGCTTCTGTTATCCGGAAGCAGTTACCCATCTAGATACTGACCTGACGACGTTGCTTTACTTTGGTATCGTACAAGAACCGGGGTTTCAACGTCATATGGCCGGGAACTCTTTTCTACCACCCGTATATCCAAGTTTACAGCACATGTTATTTAGAAGCGGTCACCCATCTAGATACTGACCATGCTCGACGTTGCTTAATTTCGGTAATCGTATGAGAACCAGTGTTTCAACGTGATGCCATTGTTAGCCAATAAGTAATTAAAAGAAAAAGAAAGGAAATATTATGGACACAAATAACTTTGAGTAAAGAGGAAATGACCGCCTGGAAAATTGGTATAATTTTGTGATTAGGTTTTAGAATGAACGATATACGACTTTTAACAGTGCAAACCATTTCACAGAATTTCTTTTGGTCATTAGAAATCCATTTTCTGCAGACAATTTTTGGCTTCGGTATCGCTGATCGTGTATTCTTTGTTTTTTTCCCGTCAAATGATTCCAATATATTATGATGGGCTTCATTTGGTCTGATTCCGTTTCAGATCAAGATAATAATTATTCAGGATTGATTTACCAATAAAAAGAACAACTTTTATCTTTTTTTTTTATTCTAATCATAAAAAAAGTCTTCAACATATTTTCAACACTTCTATCCGCAAGTAAATTTTGTGAGCATCAGTTTAGATTAGCTTCTCGGAAGAATCAAATGAAACGGTACTCTAATAATTGGATATGATTTCTTCAGTTTTTTTATTGATTGGTCATTTGTAAATTTCGTTCAAAGCAGCAGAAAAAAATATTTGAGTGATTTCGAAGAATCTTCCGCTTAAGTAAATCAAAGAAATCATGGACTGTACAGTAGAATATATCGAGGAAGTTAGTCTAGTGTGATGAAAAACCGAAGAAAGGTTAAATGCACACACACACACACACACACACGCACACACACACACACACACACACACACACACACATTAATTCATGTGTCCGGACATATTCACACACAGCTATAAACGCACACAGACACTAACAATTTTAAGTGTTAGCGAGAGAGAATACCAGTTTCGCCACGAAATCAAAACTTGTGGGCTGAAAAGTTTTAAAACTTGACACATGTTTGCAGAATTATTGCTATAAATTAAAGGAAATCAACCTTTGAAATCATTCTCCTTTTTTATTGTCTGATATAAATAAGTATATGTATCTATGTGAAAGGCTATTCAACTACGTCTTTCGTTCCTTATAGTAGGCGTCTTAAGGTTGGGATCAGAACCAAACAGGCAAATCTGTGTATGTTTAAATGTGTCGAAATATGAGGAAGAGATAATAAAAATCCTTATCAGATGCTGCAGTCAGAGAGTAAGTTTTGTAATGAAACGGTTTACGTCTTCTGCATTTGAAATTTAAACAACTGATTTTTCTTTATTGGTTTGTATGCTGTATTGTCCTGCTAATATTTTTGCGATGCTCGGTGATATTGTATATGAGTTTGATTTAAAGTTGACCGTCGAGAATTGTGGGATCAGTACATTTTCAATAGATCCTCTTAGTAAATCATTTCTCTTTTAATCAGATTGAAATTGTGGTCAAATGTGTTATGGCGAACGTCTTGTACGTTTGAAGATTTCGTTATGCAAAAATCCCTTCGATACTCATATAGTAATTTTTTTTAATCTGGATGTTTCGCCGATGTATATCATTGGGGGTTTTATGAAATTTCCTTTGTATATTGCTGGTTCTGTATGTGTTTCTACAGAAGGATGCTAAGGATAACATGGATTGAGAATTTGAGCAATAATGAAATCTTAGGTTGAAAACAAGGAGGTGACTTATACTTAATATCAGGAAGAGGCAGATGAATTTTCTGAAACACATAATGAAGAAGGAGGGCCAGGACAATCTGATACTGATGGGTTGAAAAGATGGAAAGAGAGACAAGGGAAAACAATAAGTGACATACCTGGCGGGCTTAAGCATGTGGATGACAGAACATGGTCTGAGGTAGGAAGCAGAAGGAAGGAACTTTTCAGAGCTGCAAGGAATAGAGGGAGGTGGAGAGCCATGATCACCTACGTCCTGAAAGGACATGGCACATAAAAAGAAAGAAAGAATGACTAAATATTTTATTGTTTTAAAGGTGGTGATGATAAACTTTAGCTCAAGGTTGAATGAGTTGTTTTCGATGGTAGCACTTATGGAAATAGTATGTAAGAGTATACGCTATATATTGTATGACTTGTTGGAATACAGGATTCCTTCATTTTTGTCTGAGAATACCTATTATAAGCGACAAAACTCGTTCTTGAATAGATTTTCCATTTTGTCTTAATGTCTTCACCATTTTTCAGATATTATTCTAGATACAGGTATATATTAGGTCGGTGCAAAAATAATGACGTAATAATGTCGTTTTTTAATGTTAAAAAATACGTCAAAAAACGACATTATTACGTCATTATTTTTGCACCAACCTAATATAAACACACATACTCTCACACACGCACAAATATATATACATAAAAAATATAAATTATATATATATATATATATATATATATATATATATATATATATATATATATAGTTAAACCCAGAGAGCCAAACAAACCTACCAAAGTTTCATCTAAGCGAATCGTCAGGGAAGGCTGCTCTACTTACCGTATTGAGCACTTTATTCAGTTATTTTGCTTACTTGTATCGTTTTTTTTTTCTTTGGGCTTTGGACTTGGATGCTAGACGATTATTTTCGGCTAAGGTACGTGTTCTTTGTTCTTTCTTTTTTATACCGTTTTTTCCCCTTTCCTATTGGTTTGATTATTTGCAAATCAAGACACTAAAGGTTTTCCGGACAAGTATAATTTCTTATATATATATATATATATATATATATATATATATATATATATATATATATATATATATTATTTTCTTGGGGGTAAAAATTTTTATTATAGAAATAAAAATGGCAAGACGCGCTTTACCGTTCATGATTAAAAGGAAAATAGGAAGAAAAAAAAAAAACCAAGCGACCGGTTTCAGCCTCACTCAACACGCAAATTGTCAGAAAAATAGCAATTTTTAATCGTTTGCCAAACAAAGATTAAAAATTGCTTTTTTCCGACAATTTTCGTGTTGTTTTTTCCCACCATGTCTCCTTGTGTGTCTATTCGTAAGGACGTTCTGCCTTCTCTCCATATTAATTATGTAATATACCGTTTTGGATATAGTTGCGGAGCCGACTACATAGGCAGAACTACCTTACGGTTAGACGCACGGATTAACCACCACGTACCCGGAAGAATTAGGAATGGCACGTTCCAATCTGGTGGCAATATCAGGAACACATACAGCTCCGCTATTGCTGAGCACTTTATGAGCAATCCAAATTGTGCCCCAATTTTCAGCATTGACTCATTTTCCATTCTTAGTCATGCTCATTCTTTGTTAAACTTAAAGGTATTTGAAACTATGTATGTCATGTCCAGGCAGCCCATCCTCTGTAAACAGAGGGAATGCCTGTTAGGGCTTGACATGATTTCCATCTGATCTTTCCACCTTTATTTTATCACACACTTCTCATAGTTTTATATTTTATTTTGCAATATTTATTCTTCCCTCGATTTCAGCTCTATTGAGTGAGGGCGTAACCGGTTGGCTGGCTAATTTTTTTGATCCTATTTTCCTTTTAATCATGAATGGTAAAGCAGGTCTGGCCATTTTTATTTCCATAATATACATTTACATACATACATACATACATACATACATACATACATATATATATATATATATATATATATATATATATATATATATATATATGGTTAAATAAAATATCCTACAAAAGGGGCGTCCTGGGTATGACGTTAAACTTGATCCAACAGCAAGGCCTCTAATCAGGAGGTTTCGAGGAGCGTGGAACCACCTCTTAGTTGCTGGTGTTCCCAGGTCCACACTGACCCGTGGTGGTAGCACCTGTTAGGGTCCCAGCTATGGACAAATAGTGAACTCCTAGTTTTTTTTCAGATCTTACCCACGTCCTGGGTATGACAATTAACTCCATCCGCGTCCTGGGTATGGCGATAAAGTATATCCGCGTCCTGGGTATGACGAAAAACAGCAAGGCCTGAGATAATGTTTTCGGAAAATTAATGTTGCCAGCTATGCGTTTTTGAAAAAGTAATGTTGCCAGCTATAAGTTTTTGAAAAAATAAAGCTGCCAGCTGTACGTTTCTGGAAAAATAATGTTGCTAGCTGTACGTTTCTGGGGAAATAATGTTGCTAGCTGTACGTTTCTGGAGAAATAATGTTGCCAGCTGTACGTTTCTGGAAAAATAATGTTGCTACCTGTACGTTTCTGGAGAAATAATGTTGCCAGCTGTACGTTTCTGGGGAAATAATGTTGCCAGCTGTACGTTTCTGGAGAAATAATGTTGCCAGCTATACGTTTAATAGTACTATATATATATATATATATATATATATATATATATATATATATATATATATATATATATATATATACTATAACTTAATTTGGCATTAGATGACCTACAGCGGTTGATATGCCATAAAACCCAACCAACCAACCAACCAACCAACCAACCAACCAATCAACTTACAGAAGGTAGCGACGGAGAGTGAGAAGAAGGGGCTAAGCAAAAACTACAAGAAAACTGAGTGCATGATCGTCAGTAAGAGGAAGAGCCCGAAATGGGATCTGAAGTTCGGGAACTCTAGAATCAAACAGACGTGAAAGTTTAAATACCTGGCAAGCATCTTGACAGAGGACATTAAGTGCGACACTGAGATCTGTAGGTGTATCGGGGTGACCAAGGACACATTACAAAATTTGGGCAGAGTACTGCGTGACAGGAGGATATCTTTGCAAACAAAGAAAAGAATACTGAACGGTTACGTGACATCTGTCCGTCTTTACGGAAGCGAATGTTGGACGATTTCCTCAAAGATGAAAAAGAGACTCGAGGCGACAGTGACGTGGTTCTACAGAAGGAGGCTAAGGATATCATGGACCGAGCGTGTGAGCAACGACGAGATCTTAAAGAGGTTGCAAGCAAGGAGGAGGCTTATACTTAATATCAGGAAGAGGCAGCTGGAGTTTCTGGGACACGTAATGCGGAAGGAGGGTCTGGAATAGAGGGAAAGTGAGACAAGGGAAAACAATGCGTGACATACCTGGCTGACTTAAGCAAATGGATGACAGAACTGGCGGACGGAGCAGAGGTAAGGAACTTGTTAAGAGCTGCAAGGGATAGAAGGAGGTGGAGAGCCATGATCGTCTACGTCCTGAAAGAACATAGCACATAAAAAGAAAGGATGTCTATTTTAGTTTTCATCCTTTCAAGTCCCCAAATTAATTTCTTTGTGGGTGTAAAAATTTCTTAAATATTTGTAGCAGAAACGTGTTATATAATATATACTGAATTAAAATATTAAAATTAAAAGAAATCTTTTAAAACATCTACAAGTTACCTCCCTTGCATTGAGATTATAGCATACCTATGGACGATAATGGGTATGTCCTCATTGCCATAAATATAGTAGTGAATACTGTATGTTGGTCAACCATTGGAGATTCATTGTGGAATTCACTTGACTCATTTCTAGCAGTTGACTACTTCTTCGCGCCGCTGGCGAATCTTATACTTGTTGTTCTTGTCGCAAGTATTATCGTTCATTATTAACCTTCGTGCGATTATTCTATTCAGTACCTTTTCCTAGGTTACAACAGAGGTAAAAAATATGTTGAATTGTCAGTGTTAACGTATAACACATCCATAGATATGCAACTACTGAAGATGGTCCAAGATGTGGTTGAAAGTACTTGGGAAAATAAAAATGATTTGAAAGAAAATTTTGGAATTTTTCTTAATTAATTTTCCACAGCCACCAAGAAATTAATTCGTGGACTTGAAAGTATATATATATATATATATATATATATATATATATATATATATATATATATATATATATATATATATATATATATATATATATATATATATATATGTCTGTGTGTTATTCTATGTACCTTTCGTTACTGTACTAAGAACATCAATTATTATTAAAGTAGTCGTAATGTAGCATATTTGTTCAATTCGATATCAAAATTATAGCAGAACATTCGTAATACTTATCAAAGACCTACTTATATTTTATGGTGTTTCGCTCGTTAGGATCAAGAAAAGAAATAATAAATACTTTGCTCAATATTTCTTCTGCACTCGTATTGACAAAATTCTCCTGCTCTTGACATACGACGGATGAAGTGATAATACTAATTGTTATCATTATTATTATTATTATTATTATTATTATTATAGAACGTGACTGCTTTTTAAATTGTCTATCGTTTAATCATTCAGCTGACACTTGTGCTGTAAGAGATTAGTTTGTCAATGAATTTGAATGCAAATCGAATAGAAAGCTTGTTGTGAAGATTGCTGAGGTCATATGGCACCAGTGATGTTCGAAAAACGTCAGCATTAGTTTCAAATCAAATTAAAGTAATCTATATTCTTTTCTTCTGAAAGGTAATTACATATAAACGTATGTACATATATATATATATATATATATATATATATATATATATATATATATACATATATATATATATATATATATATATATATATATATATATATATATATATATATATATATATATATAGTAAAAGACACCGCTTATGGACTCTGATCCAAATCGTAATTGAGTTTTATGACATGTCGATGATATGTCGTCTCCTGATCGCCATGGTGTTAAACTTAGTGTTACTATTTGAATCAGATTCCATGAGCGACGTCTTTTAGTGTTAATCTCTCAACTTTTCATAGGTAGAGAGCAATGATTTTATTGTGTATGTAGCCATATGCCCTTTTCTCTTTCGTCTTTCGTGGTCTTTCTTTAGTCTACTTCTTTGGCAGGGTAAATATTGGTACAGTTATTCGCTGATAGTTTGATTTATTTTATGTTCCACACACACACACACACACACACACACACACACACATATATATATATATATATATATATATATATATATATATATATATATATATACTGCCAAAGAAAACGATGCCTAAGGATTAAATTAATTTTTAAAAGTTTAAAAAATCTTTCTTTTATTTTAGTTTTAATTTCAAGCAATTACATTAAATTTCCAGTTACTGTATTTCAAAACGAATTGAAATCGATTGGGATGAGCTTGTGTTTTGAAATGGCTAAAAATGGCTGATTTTAGCCATATTTACAATTCTCTCAATACAGCGAAAAAATGATTAAAAAATAAATATATATATACACACTGCGTGCCAAATTATTATTGAGATAACTATTTTTCTAATATTTCAAAAACCGTCCAATCAATTCACACAATTCGCGCTGATAACAAATATGGCGCCAGTTGGTTTACATTGCGCAGATCAGTACAAAAATTTTAATGATTGCGCAGGTCAGTGTTGTTAACATTGTGTGAAAATTTTGTGTGAATTGATTCGACGGTTTTTGAAATATTAGAAAAATAGTTATCTCAATAATAATTTGGCACGCAGTGTAGATTCTAAAATCATATTTGTATGTATATTCGAATTTCTGTCACATATTCTCTGTTTTTCAATTTTTACATTTCTAATAAATAATTGCTATTTTACTTTGTCCTTTTTCTTTACCCCCATGCCTTTCATCTTCTCAGAATTAATAGTTTGTCCTTTCTTCTGGCTTTTCTTATTATCCGTGTGTAATTTTTTTTTAAATTAATGTGCCATCAAAATGATAACACTTGCTCAATTTTTGAAGGCAAAGTTAACTGTTGCTACTGGAACTTTGGGAATGATGTAAAAAAAAGTTTCAAATTTCTAAGGATTAATAAATACCAAATCAGAAAGAAGTAATAAAAAATGTTGGATTCAAAATAAATCCATTAATTCTTTAGAAATTGCTTTGTTTACGTTTCGGATACGAAACTGGGCAGATATAAATCTTTCTAGAAAATAATTTGAATGAAGAGGATGCGCTTTCCTTCAAAGAAGAAAATACAACCTTGCTTGCTGCATTGTTCTTCGTGTTCGATCAGTAAAGCACACGAGATCATATAGTGGTTTCACCTACGAAGTGCGACGCGGGTTCGTTCCCTGACGGGGAACGCATTTTCTTTGCTAAAGTTTCTCGAAAAGACGTAATTCACACTGTTTAATAAATTAAAAATGGGGCGTCTATTTCAAACTGTGCGCACTATAACATTGCAAGTAATAAAAATATGGGAGTGAAAATAAATACATTATATATATATACCTAACGTGTTCTATGCTATTTTTCTATATATTTGCGCGCACACACACGCACACACACACACACACACACACATATTTTTGAAAATGTCAGTAAAGAATAACTATTTCAATTCTTTGATTCAGTAAATTTTTAATTTTTATAAACTTAGTAATATATAGTTTCTCATGTATGCACAAAGGACATGTGTCGTTTAATGACCTACATATTCTAGCTTTTCTTATTAATTTCCATTTTACTCTAGGTGTTTTATTGGTTTCTTTTAAGTGTCAGAAATATTTAGATAGGGACTGGCACTTAAAAGAAATAAAAAAAACATGCATTTGATATGTAATAATAACTTTTAAATAATTTAAGTAATTCTATAACATTTATTTGATTTAAAAGGAAATATAATCTACTAGTAATTAAGAGTAAAAATAATATTTTATAATTATAGTTCAATATAACGTATTCTTACCCTAACCCCCCTTTTAGAAAGAATCTTTAAGTATACAAGTACGAATTTAACGGGAAAAAATGCCGGAAAAATTTTTGTCTTTGATAAAAAAAAAACTAAGACAGACAACATGCGTTTAACGGATGTCAAAATTCGCTGAAAAATGCACCCCTACCATCCCTAGATTTAACCTCTTTTTAGAACGTAACTCAAAATTGATACAACAATAATTAATAAAAATGAACACGCTACCGCCCCTGTCTAAATGATTGGATTTCTCAGTATCCTTGGAAACAAGAAATTATGAATTGTATGTGCATTTAAAACTCAGTAAACTTAAAAATAACTTTTTCAAAAATTCGCTTGAAGATGAAACAGAAGTAATACTTTTAATTTAATTATATAATTAAATTTGAAGTTTTTAGCTTCGGGTTTTTGAAATATGGTAATTCCTGTGTAGCGAAAAAATCATATTTTAAATCAGTTAATTTATAATATATATATATATATATATATATATATATATATATATATATATATATATATATATATGTTGATGCATGTTTCATTAAATAATATAGACAAGTTTTGTCTATTTATTTTAAATAAGTTACTTTCCTATTGTCTGATAAGCTTAATAACATTATCATTGGAGGACGAAAGGAAATCGCCATATTGATACATGTTTAAATCCAATCTAAGCCTTCGGTTTACATAAGCCATTATCAAAGATGACAGTTACTTTTCAATATATTAACCAATACACGGACGAATCAATAATGATAGTTTGTTTTTGTTGCATGAAAAATTTCAAAGCAACGACTAACTCGTGTATACGAGACGCGGAAGCGAAAATTGCGTCGCAGCTTGTGACATCACACATGACCACGCGAGAGGGAAAACGAGAAATATTAAGTATAGCAAGCCGTTGGGATAAACCAATGGCTTCGGTTACCAATTATAGGAATTTAAGAATATTTGTGGAGATTTCGTAGTTTATTTTGTTCAGGTTAGGTTTCAACTGTTTTATGTATATAGCTTCAAGAATTTTTAGTTTTTGTTTATTGTTTTCATGTTTAAGTATAGTTGTCTTTTCAACAAGGATTTTCCGGAATTGTGTACGCGGCCAGGCATGTTATTTTGAAATGCCTAAAAATGTTAGAGTTATCATTCAAATGTAGAGTCAAGCGTCGTGAAAGCGAGGTTGTGTTGTGACCAACATAAATATTATTTAATCCATTAGAGATACAATCTCCCAAAGGACACTTGAATTTGTAAACTATGTTGTTTTTTTTTTGCAAATCGCTAACGGGGAGCGGGGAAGAATCATTGCGAATAGTTAAGTTGGATATACTAGTTTTAGTGTAGTATATGATTAACCTAATTTTTTTTGCTGGGATCTAATGTAGATATATTAGTATTTACTAATTTTTATAGGATATTTTCATCTTCTTTATAATTAGTATGCATTTAACTACGATATAAGAGATTAATATGTTTGGGATTAGTTGAAGCAGTATTATATTCTATTTACTTAGTATTAAAACTTCTAAGAAATCATTTGATTTGTTCATCGACTATATAGTTTGGAAAGCTATTATTGATAAGTGTTTGTTTTATATTCTTTAGTTCACTGTAAAAAATCTGTTTTTTTAGAAAAAATAGTTTTTGCACGATGTATTAGATCCTTTATAATTGCTATTTTGTAATAATATGGATATTTGCTTTTGTAGTTAAGTGTACATGAATTTATGCTGTAGGTTTTTTGTATGGCGAAATAGTAAATGTGTTATTATTTGTGTTTATCAATATGTCAAGGAAGGGAATTTTATTAGTAGTATTGAGTTCATACGTGAACTTAAGGACAGAATAATTTTGGAAACTTTTTGAAGGTGAATTATTTCATCCGTATTTTTAACTAACATAAGGATATCATCAACATATCTTAGATAGATACACAATATATATATATATATATATACTCCGTGTAAAATTAGTATAACTATTTTTCTAATATTTTCAAAAACTGTCCAATCAATTCACACAAAATTTTCACACAATGTTGTCAACACTGACCTGCGCAATTACTGAAGTTTTCGTACTGATCTGAGCAATGTAAACAAACTGGCGCGATATTTGTCATCAGCGTGGTGATTTGAGCGTGCCAAATTATTAGAAAGGTTTAGTACAATTCCCAGAATTGAGCAAACAAAACGTTTATTAAAGTTGAACGTGAATGTTTATGATCAAAAGAAGCTAATAAATAAGATAATCAAACAAATGATAACAGATACAAACAAAGGCACAGTTTTAAACAAATTAATAGGGAATGTACTTTCCCTGTTTTGAAATTACTTGAAGAAGTCGATGATCCATAGAATTTGTTAATTGTAGGATGTCATCTGCTGTAATTCCGCGAGATATGTCAAGAATTGCTTCCCACAACTCAGCGTTGATTCTGAATTGTCGTCCGTTGGCGTGCAGTCTTCGCTTCATGATGCTCTAAAGGTTTTCGATTGGGTTCACATCCGAACAATTTGCTGGCCAATTTTTTGAGGTCCATTGAAGCCTAACTGTTTCAAATATTCAGTAGTCTTGTGAGCATCATGTGAGGGAGCATTATCTTGCATAAAATCAATGGCCCTTCTGAAGGCAAATCTTTGCCTTTTCAACCACGGTTCAAGATGCTCCTTCATAAACGCTATGTATGCATCAGCAGTCATTTTGATGCCATCTGGTACTCTCCATGGGCCCACTAATGTTTTTCCAATAATACCACCCCAGATAATTATGCCTCCACCGCCTTGTTGGCGTCTCAAACACTGATGGCGATTCTGTCCGTTCATTACCCAGCCTTTGCACCATCTATCTGGCCCATCAAGTGTTGCTCGAGTTTCGTCTGTGAACAAATCTTCATATTGTTCTCGGCCCATTTCAATCGATTTTTAATGTGATTTCTCGTCAACGGAGGCTTCGATACAGATTTGACTGTTGTTGCTATTTCCCTCAGATACCGACACCGAGTACTTTTAGACACAGTAGGATCCCCAATGCGACTGAAAAGCTCTTGACTGGTAAGTCCAGGGTTCATCGTGGCCTCGTGACATGAGACGACGTGAAATAACCTTCGGCTTGCCTTTATCTGCTATTTGCGTACTTGTGTAGGGTCGGCGGTGAACTTTTTCACTCTTTGATGACACCTCCATATCATTTAAGAAATTTCTAGGGTAGATTTACCTTTTGAGAGTTCTGAGGTGATAGTTTTCTTTTCAGTATCACTTAAAGTGCTTTTACGGCCCATCTTTTCACTAAATTCTTACACTTTTATAATAATTTGGCAGGGTCAAATCACCGCACCGATAACAAATATGGCGCCAGTTTGTTTATATTGGGCAGACCAGTACGAACATTTTAGTGATTGCGCAGGTCAGTGTTACCAACATTGTGTGAAAATTTTGTGTGAATTGATTCGACGGTCTTTGAAATATTAGATATTTGAAATGGCTAAAAATGGCTGATTTTAGCCATATTTACAATTCTCTCAGTACAGCGAAAAAATGATTCAAAAATAAATATATATATATATATACACACTGCGTGCCAAATTATTATCGAGATAATTTTTTTCTAATATTTCAAAGACCGTCGAATCAATTCACACAAAATTTTCACACAATGTTAACAACACTGACCTGCGCAATCATTAAATTTTTGTACTGATCTGCGCAATGTAAACCAACTGGCGCCATATTTGTTATCAGCGCGAATTGTGTGAATTGATTGGACGGTTTTTGAAATATTAGAAAAATAGTTATCTCGATAATAATTTGGCACAAAGTGTAAACAACGTATTAAAGGACATCAAAATGTCCCTTAAAAACGAGGTAAAGTGTAACAGACTGTTGAATAATGTCACTCTGTACATCTATTACACTTACTTTAAGCATTTAACACCTGCGTTGCTGAACAATTTTAACCCTTCTACCTGAGCTCCTGAGTCAAAATTCGCAAATAATTGCTATACAATGTTTCAGGGCAGATATAAAAAGAATTATAAGTGTTTACCTACCGTTTAACCGGTGGATGGTCATTAAGTCATTTTTCTCTACCCCAGGTAAATCTGTGGTCAGGGTTCAAAGGGTTAAAATAAAACTGAGGTGAAATCAGACTGGTGAATAAAATCAAATTATTTTTAAAGCTTCATTAAAAATGCAGAACTTGCTTTAAAAGCAAAAAAAAAAAAAAGAACTATAAATTTTTTTCGAAATATATATATATTTTCAGCCACTGTACGAAGGACTTGATGTAAGAATAGTATTTAATTTTTTTTTTTTTTTTAATTTATTCGAGTGTTATTTTCTTATTGTGCGTCTTCTCCCTGCTTGGACCCGCCCAATACGAAGATACCATACGAAGATTCTTGGCCGCCTTATGATCAAACCAAAACAGAACATGGGAAAAGGCAAGACTGGGATCGAAGCGATCACTTCAAAGGATCACTTCTTCGATCAGCGACAGCGACGGTATTGAACGTATTAGACAACCGGGGAGGGCGATATAATATATCTATCTATCTATCTATCTATCTATCTATCTATCTATCTATATATATATATATATATATAAATATATAAAGAAAAGTTTGGTCATTTTCACCCTTGGAAGTGTCGTCTGATGAACCAGGTAAAAACCATATACCTGGGGAAATAAGTTATAACCAATGGACCCTTAAGGTTGTCTGTTTACTACATAAATTGAATTAATATATTCGGTTAATGCAAAAATAATGACGTAATAATGTCGTTTTTTGACGTTAAAAATACGTCAAAAAAACGACATTATTACGTCATTATTTTTGCACCCACCTAATATATATATATATATATATTATAATAATATTTTTTGTTTATTATTATAATATAAGCTCTACTTCTGTATGGAGCACTGTTTTTTAAAAATAAAAACAAAAATACTAAGGAACCCCGGATTATGCACCCAACGTGTTCTTTTCTATTTTCTGCATACCTGCACAAGGATATATATATATATATATATATATATATATATATATATATATATATATATATATATATATATACATACATACATTAAGAAATGGACAAATTCCGACAATTTTTATTTATTAAAGACATTTTTATGTTTAATGTTCTTTTTATAGATACAAGTATTTAAGTAAATGCTCTGTTTATAATAAACAGTATTAAATAACATTTACCGGCATGAATGTCAGCGTAAATGACGGTTCCGTATAGGATGCAGATTCCAATCCTGTCGAAGGACGAATATTTTCTATGAAAATTTCTCGGACATTCAGGCCGGTAAATGTTATTTAATACTGTTTATTATAGACAGAGCATTTACTTAAATACTTGTATTTATAAAAAGAACGTTAAACATAAAAAATGTCTTTAATAAATAAATATATATATATATATATATATATATATATATATATATATATATATATATATATATATATATGTGTGTGTGTGTGTGTGTGTGTGTGTGTGTGTAATATTACTGAAACGTCATTTTTATTGGATACCCATATTTTAGTAGACGCTGTGTATACTTATTAAAGAGTGTTTTTATTTATTTATTTTCGTCTACCTGACTGAATGTTCGAGAAATCTTATTAAAGAAAATGCCTGTAGGATCCGATCCTGCGTCCAGGAGAAACCTCGTTAGATTCGACGTTCTTTAGGCCGTCTCGGCTACGAAGTGCGCCGATTATCAAGTAAAGTTGACCCGTGCCTTATCAGCGCAAATGCACAGGATCTTGAAACATTCATAACATTTCTGGAATCAGCTAATTTTACCGTTACTATGATCGATCATGCTGGGAAGAGACACAGGAAATAGGGATGGTGAGAGAGAAAGAGAGGGAGAGGGAGATATAGAGAGGGAGATATAGAGAGGGGAGAGAGTAAATTATAAATATATGTGAAATAGCTACTAGCCACTGTTTATTATTTACTATATAAAAAATGTGGCACAAGGCCAAAAGGGGTAGGAGGAGGCTGGTCTTCAACCTGTCTTATTTTAAACTTAGCTAGCCACAATTATTGACCCAAGCATACTACATTACTACTTACATCAAACTGTTGTGGTGTCGTCCCTCTTAAGAGCCTATGTTACTCTTCCGCCTACTATAAATTTAGTAGGAGAGAAGTTTCGGAGAAAGGTGTTTAGAAATGATGACATGAATAAAAATTCTGATGACAGGATTTTTATTCATAAATTTATAACAACATCTGTGAAAAACAAGAACACGTATTTAAATAAAAACATAAAAATGAAAAACTATAATTATTAATTTTGAAGAGAAAATGCATTTTCCTGGCTTTTCTTTCATTTTCTCTCGTCACAAAAATTCACTTAAATACGGTGCTGCATTTACATGTTTTCTTTTAGAGAACTGACAGCAAAAATGTTAAAAAATGTTTATATATTAAACGTTTTATTCACAAAAATAGTGTTGAATATTTTTGTCATCAATCCTCGAGAGAAAACCAAAGAGGATGCATAAATCTAGTTTAGATTTTATTAAAATTCTAAAAATCGCATTTTGAAACAATAAAAATTGCCAATGGGGTATATAGTAATATTTGTGTGATGAGAAAATTCCTTCTTTTGACATACCATTTTTTTGCGGGTCCGTATGTACAATTTTGCTCTTTTTTCCTTTCACTATCGGGTAGCTTTCTCAAATTTTCTTTTAGAATGCTACATACTGTTATTACAACTACTACTACAAAAGCACTATCATCATCGTCATCATCATCGTCATCATCATCGTCATCATCATCATCATCCTTTCTTTGTGTTTCAACTATGAAAAGAACCTTTCCTGTTATATGTTGACCAAGTAAGACTTTTTTTAAAAAAATCATTTCACCCCCCCCCACCCCCAAACATAGCAACAAAGCCAACCGGGATGCAAAGGGGTACTGAGCATAAAAAGAACGGAGAGGGGAATAAAAGAACAGAATTAAAAGACACGAAAGCTGGCCTTGCATTTATATACTTCAAAGTCTTAGCTGAGAGAAAATCAAGACGCCAGAAGAGTATTCTACAAGCAAGAAGTGCGGGGGAAGAAACTATCAGCAAAGAAATTACGGTTACATCTAATAATGTCAATATTAACATGATGAGACCTATCTGTCAATCTAGTACTACGCTCAAATTCGAGGTACGAAAAATGGAAGCAATATTTATTTTGATAATAAAAAAATATGTGGCACAAAGCCAAAAAGCGGACAGGGAAAGGCTGGTCTTCAACCTGTCTTATCTTAAACTTAGCCACAAAAACTGACCCAAGCATACTACAGTATTCTTACACCAAACTGTTGTGGTTTCCCCCTCTTAAGAGTCTATTTTAGACTCTTCCGCCTACTACAAATTTAGTAGGAGAGAAGCTTCGGGGAACAGTGAATAGATTCAGCGCTAGTTCATTCGATACACTCTCACTAGTCGTGTAATACTTTTTTGTGTACTTAGTGTTTAATATAGGATATATCTGCAAACCTGGTTTTTGTTATTACTTAACCATTTACTTGGTCACAACACAAACCAACAAATTCTTACGAACCATACTTACTACAATCACCATAATACCTCGGTGTCTCTATGAAGTCTTAACTATTTCCTGTATGTACAATTTGTCTGTTGAGGGCAGTGTGATAAAAAACAACCTTTAAAAATGAAATCCTAATAAGGGAAACTCATCAGAAGAATTACTGTGAAAACATTTATAGACAAGTTAAAGGTAAGCTACGTTAAGTGACTGAAGCCGAGTTACCAGGTCAGGACAGATAACATTGCCGGTTCTTCTTTTGATTTTGTCAATACACGAACGAATGATAACAAATAAATGATAATATCTATTCTTGCGAGAATAAATTGGGTCATACTACAGAAATGAGCTGACTTTCCTAAAGGCAGGCCTGACATTTGATTCAAGATAATCCAACTAAAATATGACTGTCACTGTTATTATTACTCCGCTGAATAAAGTAAGGGAATATAAATATCTAAAGAGGGGATGACTAAAAAGGTGTATAAATATATGAGGGGGGGAGAAGAAAAAGGTCAAGTAAATACAGAGTCAGATTGGAGAATAATGATAGTTAAACATATAGAGAGAAGGTTTGAATAAAAAAGAAAATTAACAACCTCAAGATAAAGAAAAGAAAAACGAAAAGCGAAAGAGAGGGCATGAAAGAAAAGGAAACGTAAGTATAAATAGAGAGGGTGATAAAGAAAATGTAAGTTAAGAATTTAAAGAGAGGGTGCGAAAGAAAATAACACGTAAGTATATAGAGAGAGGGTGAGAAAGCAAAGAGAAGTTAAGAATTTAAAGAAAGAGAGGGAAGAAAAGGACACGCAAGTATATATACAGAGGGTGAGAAAGAAAAGGGAAGTTAAGAAGCTAAAGAGAGAGCACAGAAGAAAAGGAAACGTAAGTATATATATAGAGAGAGACAGAGTCAGAAAGGAAAGGAAAGGAAAGGAAAGGAAAGGAAAGGAAAGGAAAGTTAAGTTAAGTTAAGTTAAGTTAAGTTAAGTTAAGTATCTAGAGAGAGGGTGTGAAAGAAACGGAAAGGTAAATGTATATATATATATATATATATATATATATATATATATATATATATATATATATATATATATAGAGAGAGAGAGAGAGAGAGAGAGAGAGAGTGAGAAAGAAAAGGGAAGTTAAGAAGCGAAAGAGAGGGTGTGAAAGAAAAGGAAAGTTAAGTATACCTAGAGAGGTTGTGACGGGAAGACGAATAGATAAATCTCTCAACTGAATCAGACCGTTATTTAAAGAAATAACCGGATACAAAAATGCTCAAAATTGACATGGTTTTATATTTCACAGAAGCAGACATCAAACGTTACCGCCCTTCTCTTTCCTTCTTACTTTTTATATTTCTTTTTCTTTTCTAGCTGAAACCAAAAAGCGTTTCTGATATATCATTTCTTCAGTCTTTTATTGGAATCCAAACGGAACAGTCTGCGGGGAAACCATGACATATTTGGGAAGGACAGAATAACCCAGAACCTATACTGGCAGCAAACAACGTGTACACGGATAGAAAATGAATTCACTAAATATACAAAAATAGAAAGGGGTGTAAGACAAGGATGTGTCTTCTCACCGGACTTATTCATCCTATACAATGCGGCAATTCTTAGAAAATTAGAAGTCCTATCAGGATTTATTATTGGCGTCCACAATCTTAACAACATAGAAAATGGTGATGAAACAGTGTTGATAACAGAACGGAAAGAAACCACAAGAATTCTTACAGAAAATAAGCGAGAAGAGGAGACAAAAGAATGCGAGAGAACGGATTCTTGTTAGCAAAATGGAACATGCCAATTACAAATTGGAGATGCCATAATCAAACAAGTACAAGAATTTAGATATTTGAAAAGTGTTCAGCAGTGGACAGAAAGTGCAATGATGAAATCTGAAAGAGCGCTGGGATAGCCAAAGATGCCTTTGAAAAGCTGAGCAAAGTATTAAGAAATAGAAAAATTTCGTTGAAAAAAGATTACTGAACTGTTACGTGATAACTCTTCTCCTAGATGGCAGTGAATGATGAACAATCTTCTCAAAGATGAGGAAGAGAGTTGAAGGAATAGAAATATCGCTCTACAGAATGATGCTAAGAATACCGTCGACTGAACATGTGACCAGTGACAAAGTTTCAAAGAAAATGGAAACATATTTGACACTTAGCATCGCGAAGAGGAAGTTAAAATTTCTGGGGTAGCTAAGGAAGAGAGAGGGCTTGGAAAATGTGATACTCACAGGGCAAGTTGAAGGCAAGCGGTAAACAACGGATAATTACCATCCTAGTTGGCTTAAGTAAATGGATAAGTGAACAAGGTCTAGGAAAATATAACAAAGAAAAAAAATTATTAAGAGCTATGAAGGAAAGGAAGTTATGGAGAGCCATGATCGCCAACGAAGGAACACGTCAAAAAAGAAAAAGAAGAAAAGGAAAAAGAAAAGGTAAAACAAAATAAAGAAGAAAAAGAAGAAAAAAGAAGGAAGACAGAGAGTAACGAGTGTGCTAATGAGTCTTCAACTAGCGAAGGAACTCAGTGAATTATGTGCCATGCGCTTAGGCGATCATGTATCTTTCGATACATGACTGATGGGGCAGATTTTTTTTTCCCACAGTAGGTTGCTATTTTTTCTGCAGTAGACCAGTTGCCATCCAAGGCGACAGAACCCGGTCTGTCCTGATATTTACTTATAGCTGGGTGGGGGAGAAGAAGAGGATTCATACCTTTCCCAAGGGTATTAGCACTTAAGTGAATATCTGTCAGTTATGTGATATGCGTGATACACGCTTAGGCGATCATACATCTTTCGATACATGAGTGACGGGGCAGATTTTTTCCCGCAGTAGGTTGCCATTTTTTTCTGCGGTAGACCAGTTGCCATTCAAGACTATAGAGCCCGATCTGTCCTGCTATTTACGCATAACTGGGGTGGGGGGAGATTCATACCTTTCCCAAGGGTAATGTAAGTGAATGTAATGGATCCGACTGGAATTCGAACTCATCTCTCTTATTCCTCAATCCGAGCTGCTATCCATGACAGACTGACTGAGACAAGTTACTTGTGTAAAATGGTGTTTGCATGTGATGAAGATTTACCAGTGCCACTTGAAAAATGTAGAAAATATGTAAAAAAAAAATGTGAATAACGATGTGTCTTGTGGAATTACAGCTACACAGAAGCGTTTGAAATTAGAAGCATGGTAGACCAGCTATTTACCCATAGCTTGGGAGAGAAGAAGAGGATTCATACGTTTTTCAATGGTGTTAGCACGTAAGTGAATGTAATGGCTTCGACGGGAATTTGAACTCGTTTTCAATCGAGTCCATTACATTCACTTACGTGCTAATAACCTTGGGAAAGGTAGAAATCAAACCCCGTAATCTTTCTTTGGCATAAATGTCGGTCGTGAATTAAGCGACATTACAATAGCAGAGATAAACTGGAAATAATCATAATAAAATTGGCTGGAATGTGCTTTGAGAATGAGTGATAAGATGTAAGGGTGATAAAAAGGCCAATGAGAATATATAAGAAATAAAAATGGCGACAGAGATGTGTCTTGAAATCAATAGAAATTTAAGGAGAACGCAATGATGATGATATCTCAATAACTATTTGAAAAAAGAATCAGTTAACAAAGGAAAATAAATAAAAAATACTGATATCGAATTTATTTGTTGTATCTCTATTTTCTGAGCCATTTTACGCTGAAAAATATATTTTATTTATTTCTCTTTTCCCTGGCATTTCCCTTTCAAAAATATATTTTTAATCTTTCTGTGGAATCCTCGATTTAAAATCCATTTTTTTTCTTCAAATCTTTTCCGTGGCATTCGCCGATCTCATCCGTATTTTACTTTTCCATTGCAATCCCCGCTCAAAAATAAATTTTCTGTATCTTTCTTTCCTTATGTGGTATTTCCCGCTTAAAAATACACTTTATTTATCTTTCCTTATGTGGTATTCCCCACTCAAAAATAGATTTACTGCATCTTTCTTTGCAGTGATATATCCCAATCAAAAATGCATTTTCTCTATCATTTTTTCCGTTTAATTCTCTGGTCAAAAATACATTTATTATGTTTTACATTTACGTGGCCTTATCCGTTCAGATGTACATTTTATCTATATTCCTTTTCCGTGGCATTCCCGCTTAAAAATATATTTTTGTATCTTTCTCTTCGGTTCATTCCTGATCAAAAATAAATTTTATCTTTCCTTTACTTTGCATACCCCGTTCAAAAATACATTTTCTTTTTCTTTCTTTTGCGTGGAAAAATACATTTTATGTTTATTTTCTCTCTCAGTCCCGCTCATAAACGCATTATGTGTACCTTTCTTTTGCGTGGCACTCCACGACATTATCAGTATCTTTTTAATTACATTCCCTGATCAAGAATACATTTTCTTTATCTTTCTTTCCGATGTATTACCCGCTCAAATATATATTTTCTTTATCTTTCTCTTCAGTGTCATTACCCGCAAAAAACTTCATATTCTCTGTTATTTTTTTCCGTGGCATTATTCGTTCAAAAATACCTTTTCTCTGACTATCTTCTCCATGACCTTCCGCTCTCAAAAATACCTTTTCTCTGTCTATCTTCTCTGTGACCTTCCCCTCTCAAAAATACCTTTTCTCTGTCTATCTTCTCCGTGACCTTCCCCTCTCAAAAATACCTTTACTCTCCTATCTTTCTAGTGGTATTACTCTCTCAAAAATAGATTTATTGTGTCTTTCTTTGAAGTGATATATCCCAACGAAAAATGCATTTCCTGTATCAATTTTTCCGTTGAATTCCCCGGTCAAAAATACATTTACTATGTCTTTTGTTTTCATGGCATTAACCGCTCAAAAGTAATATTTTCTCTAACTTCCTTTTCTGTGACATTCCCGCTTAAAAATACATTTTTGTATTTTTGTCTTCGGTTCATTCTCAGTTCAAAAATACAATTTTTTTTTTTATTTTCGTTTGTTGTATTTTTTAATTTTTTTTATCTAGTTTAAATTACAATTACGAATGTGCAGGTAGTTTAACGGACATCGGTGCATTAGCCGGTATCAATGACCCGAGTTCAAATCCCCGCCTGACCTGCTCGAACACTGAACGTTCTTGCGAAGTTGAACATAGGCGGTATTTGTGTACGTGGATGTGTGCCTGGATGCCGTTACTGTAACGGTGCAATCAACGATTTATCCAGATTCTCCAATCTGGCCCGCTCATGTCCCAACGTTATTACAGAGTTACGAAGTGCTGTAGCTAAAAAAATCTCCACAGCAATTACAAAATTTCCCTCACTTGACGATATGTATAGATGCGATAACATTTCTTTAAGCATTTTTCAACAGACTTGGCAATTTAGATGATAAATTCCTGTTCTAATATATTCTTGAAATTTATTATTCCTTTTCTGTTAATGGAACCATACGAGGCAAGATATTTGCAACGTATAATTTAGCTCTTCAAAAAAGTGTAAAACGCCGGGTTTTTTTTTTTTGCATTCAAACAAAAAAAAAAAAAATAAAAATAAATAAAAAAATAGGAGAAAATGAAGATACAGAAAGTGTATTTTTGAGTGGGTAATGCTACGGGAAAGAAAGGTAGAGAAAATGCATTTTTGAGAGAGGAATGTCACGATAAAGAAAGGAAATTGAAGGTCATTTTGAGAGAGGAATGGCACGAGAAAGAAAGAGAGAGAAAAGGTATTTTTGAGAGGGGAAGGTCACGGAGAAGATAGACAGAGAAAAGTTATTTTTGAGAGGGGAAGGTCATGGAGAAGATAAACAGAGAAAAGGTATTTTTGAGAGAGGAAGGTCGCGGAGAAGATAGACAGAGAAAAGGTATTTTTGAGAGGGGAATGTCACGGACAAGATAGACAGAGAAAAGGTATTTTTGAGAGGGGAAGGTCACGGAGAAGATAGACAGAGAAAAGGTATTTTTGAGAGAGGAAGGTCGCGGAGAAGATAGACAGAGAAAAGGTATTTTTGAGAGGGGAAGGTCACGGACAAGATAGACAGAGAAAAGGTATTTTTGAGAGGGGAAGGTCACGGACAAGATAGACAGAGAAAAGGTATTTTTGAGAGGGGAAGGTCACGGAGAAGATAGTCAGAGAAAAGATATTTTTGAACGAATAATGCCACGGAAAAAAATAACAGAGAATATGAAGTTTTTTGCGGGTAATGACACTGAAGAGAAAGATAAAGAAAATATATATTTGAGCGGGTAATACATCGGAAAGAAAGATAAAGAAAATGTATTCTTGATCAGGGAATGTAATTAAAAAGATACTGATAATGTCGTGGAGTGCCACGCAAAAGAAAGGTACACATAATGCGTTTATGAGCGGGACTGAGAGAGAAAATAAACATAAAATGTATTTTTCCACGCAAAAGAAAGAAAAAGAAAATGTATTTTTGAACGGGGTATGCAAAGTAAAGGAAAGATAAAATTTATTTTTGATCAGGAATGAACCGAAGAGAAAGATACAAAAATATATTTTTAAGCGGGAATGCCACGGAAAAGGAATATAGATAAAATGTACATCTGAGCGGATAAGGCCACGTAAATGTAAAACATAATAAATGTATTTTTGACCAGAGAATTAAACGGAAAAAATGATAGAGAAAATGCATTTTTGATTGGGATATATCACTGCAAAGAAAGATGCAGTAAATCTATTTTTGAGTGGGGAATACCACATAAGGAAAGATAAATAAAGTGTATTTTTAAGCGGGAAATACCACATAAGGAAAGATAAATAAAGTGTATTGTTGAGCGTGGAATGCAATGGAAAAGTAAAAACAGATGAGTTCGGCGAATGACACGGAAAAGATTGGAAGAGAAAATGTATTTTAGAGCAGGGATACCACATAAAGATAAAAAAAATGTATTTTTGAGAAAGAAAGATAAATAAAATATATTTTCAGCGTGAAATCTCTCAAAAAATAGAGATACAAGAAGATATAAATTTTTGAGCGTGTAATGTCACGGAAAAAGATATTTAAAATGTATTTTTAGCGGGGAATTCCACGGGAAAACAAGATAAATATAATGTATTTTTGATCGCAGAATCCCATGAAAAGAGAGATAAATAACATGTATTTTGAGCGGGATATTCCAAAGAAATAAAGATAAATTAAATTTATTTTTGAGCGGAAAATTTCACAGAAAAGAAATATAAATAAAATGTATTTTGAGCGGGAAATTCCACAGAAAACGTAGATAAATAAAATGTATTTTGAGCGGGATATTCCACGAAAAAAAAAAGGATAAATTAGATGTATTTTTAATTGGGAAATTCTACAGAAATGAAAAATAATTAAAATGTATTTTGAGCGGGAAATTCCAAAGAAAAGAAGGATAAATAAAATGTTTTTTGAGCGGGGAATTCCACAGAAAAAAAAGATAAATAAAATATATTTTTGAACGGGAAATGCCACGGAAAAGAATGTTACAGAAAATGTACTTTGGCGGAGGTAGTGCTATGAAAAAGAAAAGTACAGAAAATGTATTTTTGAACGTGTAATATCACGGAATAAAAGAGACTGTGAAAAATAATGGGCCTATCTTTTCCCAACAATGAAATGATAGGTTGATACCCGTATATTTTACCGATTAAAGAAGGAAAAAACAAAAAAAAAAAACAAAAAAAAACTAGATAGAAATCTGGTGACCGTATAATTTTGCCCTCCAAATGAAGAAGAAACAGGAAATTGATGACAGTTTTATTTTTTGTCATTAAAAAACTAAAAAAGTAAAAACATACCAACAGTGTATTCCTGCAAGGATGCAGGAATATGGCGGAAATATATTTTTGACCTACGAAAGATGACGAAAAATAATTGAAAATGCAAGTGGATTAACATGTTTAAAATACGATGAAAAAAATAAAAGAAACTTTTGATTTTTTCCCTTCACAAGCAGTAGAAAAAGAAAATGGTAGATAGTTGCCGCGCATTGTTTGCCTTTAAGATTAATGATATGCAGTGCGCCCATGAAAATGCAAGCAATAATTGCAAGCATCTATTTTTGATCTATGAACTAAGAAGTGGAAGAACAGAAAAATAAATAAAATGAAAAAATGAAAGAGAATGAATTGTACGGTGCCTGTATATTTGTCGTTCAAAATTGGAAAAGCAAGCAAACAGGACAAACTCCAACGTTTATTTTTATCTTTCAAAATAAATTAATAGAAGAAAACGGGAGATAGTATCTGTAATGAACATAATGCTAGGGTAGTGCTTGCTGAAGCTTTATTCAGCTAAAACATGGCGCCGTGTAGACGCCTTCTGTAATTACAAGTGTAGAAGTGTTACATCAGAGAAGGAAGGTAACTCGAACAGATTTTCTCACCACAGTGACCATATATTTTTGCCCATCCAAAGAAAAAAAAAATGAAAAAGTCTTTTTTTCCCCTAAAAAGAAGGAAAAAAAGAAAAGAGTATTTTTTTCAATAAATAAATAAATAAAAAGGCAGCATCTCTCTATGCGCCCCCCCCCAAGCACACATGGCTCAGTGGATAAAAGCGTTGGTTAGATCCAGTGACAGGACTCAAAGAGTGTGAGTTCAATACCTGGTTAAGGCGGTTGGAATTAACTGGAGATCACTGATAACTGACATCCATTAAACATTGCACATGAAAATATCTCTCTCTCTATCTGTCTATCTCGGTCTATTCATTATCTATCTATCTATCTATCTATCTATCTATTTCGCTCTCTTCATTATCTATCTATCTATTAGACGTGCAACTAGAACAGTCTCCCACACCGAGCGAAATAAAGGGTTCATTTCGACATTCCAACCACCTGAAGAAAGCCGGAGCGTACATCGGCCGAAACGTTGTAATAAATATGGCGATAAAGATGTGGGCAATATACCAAATAATATAAATAGTGTAAAACGCCAGCTCAAATTTGTCTTTTAAATTAAAAAAAATATGATTGATTTGTTTTTATTACAGCTTAACAACCTTTTCCAGGTTATTTAAAGACAGAAGATATTTTTAGGCTGTCAGACACTTTGAAAGATAATAAGGATTTAATGATAAAAGTTCTGCTAATTAACCCATAGCTGGGGGAGAAGAGGTAGATTCATAGCATTCTCAAGTGTATTTACACGTAATTTGAATATAACGAATTCAACTGGGATTGGAACTCGTTTCTCTGATTCCCAATTCCGAGCCTTTATCCATTACACGACACGCCCATTCAAACTTACAGCACCAGATATATCCAAACTGTTACTGATATATAGGTAGTGACCAGGCTCAATGTTGCTTAAGTTCGGTGATGATTGACTTACTGATTCATTTTCTACGGTTTATCAACCCTTCGCAGGTTATTTAAAGCCAAAAGATATGCTTAGATTGTAAGAATTCTTTTTAAGATAATAATAATAATAGTTTATTGATACATGCCTTGTTAATTATCTTGATGAGAAGAGGTGACTTTATTCCTATCCCAAGGGTATTTGCGCGGAAGTGAATATAACAAACCCAATGTGAATCGTCTCTCCAGTGAATAACTCCAAGCCATTATCCATTACAGCACCCCGACATCCAAACTTGCAGTACCTGGTATTTCCAAGCGGTCATCCATTTAAGTACTGATCAGGCGTATGGGAATTGGTGTGTGAACGTGATACGACCGTAAGCTGGTTGCGATTGGCGAAGACCGTCATCATCATTTCTCGAAATATGATCATGATTGTAACATTTTTATCGTAAAATATATCTATTGGATGCTTTGGTACGCATCAGTGATGTTTCTAGCCGAGGTTCATTGGAGTTTCCGGGTCTTTCAACATCATACCTCACGGGTGGCCCAGCCGATACTGATCGGGTATCGACTTGTGTACCATCCAATCTGTTATGATTTTCCCCATTTTCTCAATCACTGCGACTCGTCTTGGCAATTTATAGTCCAATCACGGATAACTTCATGTTCACCAGCAATCTACGCTCTTCCATAAAAAAGGAAGCAAATGGAGTAACGGTTTCTATCTGGTATGGATCATGGTGACACGCGCAGTTTGTGGTGGCAAGTAACAATTTGTTTCACTCACAGAGGTATCTACATGCACACACTTCATGTTAATCATCCAATCGAAAAAAAAAGAAACAAAAACAAAAAAAAACTCCTTCTGTGTCCATATACATATAAACACCAAACACGACGTTGTTTAACTTCGGTGATCGTACTGGAACCGATATGTCAACGTGATACGGCCGTAAGCTGGTTGTGATTGGCGAAAACCCTCATCATCATTGCTTGCAATATGATCATGATTTTAACGTTTTCAAGATAAGTTAAAGAATCTCGTATATATCATCTAAAAGAATTTGGGGCACAAACAAATTGATTTAGTCGGTTAACGATTTAACCTTGTATGGGGTTTCGTCAGTTTCCTCGATGCAGGCTCCCACTTAAAGGGGATATTGGTTTGCAAGAATACAGACTAATAATGTCCACCTATTTACATGAAAAATATATATATATATATCGACGTCATTGTTGAACGGACATAGTTGTTCTCCTGGGAGAAAATTAATGAAAATGACATCAAAGAATTTAACCATATGAGAATATAGAAGATTGAATATGAGAAGAAAAAAGAAACAAATAGATTGACACTGGACTTATTCAACCTGTAGAGAGAATTAGAAATTCTATTAGGATTCACTATTGGTAGCAACAATCTTAACAACATAAGATATGCAGATGACACAATGTTGATAGCAGACATAGAAAGAAAACTACGAGAACTCCTACAGAAGGTCATGAAGAAAACCGAGAAAAAATGATTAAACATCAAATGCAAGAAGACATAATGCATGATTGTTAGCAAAAGGGATGATCTGCATTGGCCAAATTGAACAGAAACAGAGTGGCAGGGCCAGACGGAATTTAATAGAGATGCTGGAGTCCTTGGACGATTTTGGCATAGACAAGATTACAGAAATAATAAATGAAATCTACAACAGTGGTGATATACCGGAAGACCTAAGTAAATCTATTTTCATAGAAGTGACTGAGAAGCAACGTGCAAATGAATGCAAGCTCCATCGGACAATCAGCTTAATGAGTCATATAGCTAACCTGATCATCCAAATTTTGATGAATAGACTATGACAAAGATGTGTCTTCTTATCAGACTTATTCAATCTATACAGCGTGGCGATTCTGAGAGAACTAGAAATCCTATCAGGATTTATTATTGACGACCCCAATCTTAACAACATAAGATATGCAGATAACACGGTGTTGGTAGCAGACACGCAAAGAAAACCATATAAAAACTCTTACAGAAATTGCGTCCTGGGTATGACAACAGGCATCATTTAACAGCAAGGCCTCCGATCGGCTGGTTTTGAGGAGTGTGGAATCATCTCTTAATTGCTGTTGTTCCTATGTCCATCCTGACCCGGAGTCGTAGCAGCACCTGTTAGGGTCCCAGCTATGGACAAATACTTAACTGCCCAACTCGGGTCACAACAATATAAAAGTACAGAAATACATTTTCATAGTAAAAAAAAAAATAATTTTTTGTAAAGAAACAAATTTACCCGCAATATATTTGACAAATGAATAAAAAAAATTACCAGAGAAACATATTGGAATAAAAATTACCAGCAATACATTTTTGTAAAAGAAATTATTAATTCTCGAGAGAAAATTAAATTTCAGCATTAAATGGCCCATAAGAAGTTGATATGTCACTAAACAATCTACCTTACAGAAGGTAGTAAATGAAAGCATGAAGAAAGGACTAAGCATCAATTGCAAGAAGACAGAATGAATGGTTATCAGCAAAAGGAACCGCCCAACGTGAAAATTACAAATCGGAGATACCAAAATCAAACGCGTACAAAAATTTAATTATTTAGGAAATATTTTAACAGAGGACAGAAAGTGCGACACTGAAATCCGAAGTCGTATTGGGATAACGAAAGATGCCTTCTAGAAATTAAGCAGAGTATTAAGAAACAGAAAAAGTTTTATTAGAAACAAAGAAAAGAGTACTGAACTGTTACCTGATATCTGTTTCCTATATGGCAGTGAATGCTAGGCAACCTCCTCAAAGCTGAAGAAGAGACTTGAAGAAACAGAAATGTCGCTCTACGGAAAGATGCTGAGGATACCATAGACAGAACATATGAGCAACGACGTGGTTTGAGAGAAAATGGAAACAAAATGGACACTTATGCTTAACACCAGGAAGAGAAAGTTGAAATTTGTACGGTACATAATGACGGAGGTGGGCTTGGAAAACCTGATACTCACAGGACAGATTGCGGGAAAGAGGGATAGAGAAAAGCAATATGTAACACACTTGATGGGCTTGAGTAAATGGATGACAGACCAGAGTTTGGGAAAAATAATAAAAAGACAAAATTTATTAAGAGCTACAAACGACAAGAAGTTGTGGAGAGCCATGATCGCCTACGACCAGGGTGGACATGTCACATAAAGAAGAAAAAGAATGTAGAGGATTAAAGCGTCGATTAATAAATTTCGAGTTCAATCCCTGGGGCTGGTAGTAAAAGTTGCGGCCTTGTGTGTATGGATCAGAGTAAAATAAATAACAAATAAGAAAAGGGAAAACTCTCCTTAATGATAATCAGCCATGTACATTGTTCCCTATTAAAGAAATACGATTTAATTTCAAAAACATGTATGGCTTTTTAGTACCTATATTTGATACTGTCAGTAGACACACAAAAATCAATCAGTTTGTCAACGGCCATCAAAACAAGGAAAAAGAATAATATGACTAGTTTCGGTGCCTTTTCATTGGCCCATAAATTAATGAATCAACAAATAGCAAGCAGACGAGATGTCCTTCTGAAAAAAGCAGTTCACCTCCCACGATTTTATCAGTGAAGAAATGATTACTACATCGCAACTTTCATAAAAATATAAAATTAAAGCCAGCGTACATACGATAGATACCTAAAGTAAGGTACAAAAACTTACTATTCCAACTGGTTTATTACCATACAAATTAAACATTTTGCATATATTTCAAAGAACTACATAAAGAGACAGTTGACATTTCTAGGGACATTATGAGAAAAGACGGTTTTCACAGGACATAGTGATAGCAAAAGGAGCAGATGAAAGCAGTGAGTAATGAAGCTAACGTGATTGTGTACATTTTTGGTAGGTATTAGGGAGTTGTAAAGAGCCATAATCGCCTACGTACAGGAGGGAAACAGCATATAGAAGAAGAAAAAGAAGAAGAATTTAGAGGATTAAAGCGACAATAGTTACGGAAGTTTAAATATCTAGAAAGCGTCTTGACAGAGGATGGTAAATGCGACACTGAGATCCGTAGACGTATTGGGATGGCCAAGGACACATTCCAAAAGCTGGGTAGAGTATTGCGAGACAGAAGGATTTCTTTGATAACAAAGAAATAATATTGAATAGTTACGTGACATCTCTCCTTCTTTAGCGAATGTTGGACGATTTCCTCAAAGATGAAGAAGAGACTCGAGACGGCAGAGATGTGGTTCTACAGAAGGATGTTGAGGATATCATGAACCGAGCGTGTGAGCAACGATGAGGTCTTAGAGAGGTTGCAAACAAGGAGGAGGCTTATACTTAACATCAGGAAGAGACAGCTAAAGTTTCTGAGACACACAATGAGGAAGGATGGCCTGGAGAATCTGATACTCACGGGTCAAATAGAGGAAAAGAGAGACAAGTGAAAACAACGAGTGTCATACTTGGCGGGATTAAGCAAGTGGATGACAGAACGTCGTTTGGAGGAGGAAGCAGAGGGAAGGAAGAGCTGCAAGGGATAGAGAGAGGTGGAGAGCCTTGATCGGCTACAATGATTGCAATTTTATATACAAGGAACTAAACAAAAGAATAGGGGAAAAAGGATGGTCTTCCTCTGGCTTGACATTAAACTTAACTAGCCACAATCACTGATCCAAACATATAACAATATTCCTTACACCAAAGCAACGTATTCTTACCTTTTTTACTACATTCACCATAATACCACATAGTCTCTATGGAAGTCCCAACTAGGCCACATATATATCTGGTGAGGGTAGAGGTGATAAAAACAACTTTGAAAAATGAAACACCAGTGAATATTTACAATGATTACAATTTTATATACAAGACACTAAACAAAATGGAGGAATGTTCATCCAAACAATTACCATGAAATTACAGAAAAGACGCGCGTGAGCTACGTTATGGGGCAGGAAAACCAAGACGTGATATGGGAAGACATGGAAAACTGAATGAGAACAGTCTACCTAGGTAAATGAAGTAAAGAGTTCTGTTCGAAATTTCTTAAAAGGACACCTGAAGAATCTGGAAGGCCCAACTTTCGAAACGTTGTGATAGTAACTATTGTTGATGATATTAGGACGACTATAAATAATGTTTAGTTCCACTTTTTATACGATTACTAATGATAATGATAATGTGAGATTTTCCGTTTCCTTATAAGGAAACGTTCGAGATTAGCTATTTCCTTATGGAGAAACGTTCGACATTTTTAGACAGAAAGGTTAGCTTTACTGTCGTTTGAAATTTGCACAATCTTCTTAAAACGGATTTCCAGGAAAATACATTTTTGAATCTCACTAGCTGTTATCGCACTTACCAGTATTGACAGGATTTTCCTTCCTAACGTTTTGCTGGAAATAGTGTGGAATATCAACATCTTGATTCTGTCATTATTTTCTCTTCGCGTTACATGTACTATCCATTTTAATTGTTGCTACTGTTGAATATCTTCAAGTCATGTGGTTTCTCTGATTTGCTACAGTTTTCCTTAGTGATTCTGCAGCTCCAGTCCATAAGGTTGGAAGAAGGACTATCCTCTCCAACAGCAACGTCAGTTAATTCATTTGAAGCTATTTTCTCGCTGCTGTAATGTCTGACAGTTTAGACATTTCTAAACAAATCGGACGCTGAGTTAAAAAATTCGAGAAATACTGATCAGTAAAAGCAAAACCGTTCTTTTAAAAATCCAATTTTAAAGTGCTAGATAGAGAAACTTGTTGAATTTATATCTTCTGCATATGGACATTTGTGTAATTTGTATTTTGATTGTAGACTTAGAATTTTTGGAAAGAAAGTTTTATGTTCTACTAAATTTTGTGTAAATTCGATTGACTGGTTAGCGTCTTCTGTTCGCGGAGCTTAGATATTAGGTTGGTGCAAAAATAATGACGTAATAATGTCGTTTTTTGACGTATTTTTTAACGTCAAAAAACGACATTATTACGTCATTATTTTTGCACCAACCTAATATCTATCTATCTATCTATCTATCTATCTATCTAGTTTCGTATCTATCTATCTAGTAGATAGATAGATATGAAGAGACTGAAATAGATTTGAAGAGAGTTAGATAGATAATCATTATTATTATTATTTGTAGTAGTAATAGTAGTAGTTGTAGCAGTAGCAATAGTAAAAAGTCTCATATGCTAACTTTCATTTTATTTTATACATTTAATTAACATTAACCTGTATTATCAATTAACATTGATAATACCTTTTTAATGTCATAGATTGAATGAACACGACATGCTTCGAAGTGTTGTCCTCATTTTTATTGTCATATACATACTTACGCTCCGGCCTTCTTGATATACGTTGGAAATTCGAACTGAAACCTTTATTTAGTCCACGAATGGTTAGATTATTCTAGTGCCATATCGTTTATCAGATTATAAGTAGTTCAATTCACCAAGTTTTTTTTTGTTCACCTCTGCTGTGCCTTAGCATTGAACTCACAACTCTTTGTGTCAAGTCACTTTTGAATTACTTCAACCAACGCTTTTACGCACTGGTTTTGAAATTCCAAGGTATATCAGCTGAAAAAGCCGGAACGTTCAACGGCCGAAACGTCGTGTATATGACTATAAAGACGGGGGTGACAGTCCGAATAGTGTAAATAGTGTAAATAGTTACAAGACCTAATCCTTGAAGATTGAATGAAGTTGAGAAAACAGGCCCCTGAAGCTAAATCGGCCTGTTCAAATTTGAGTCTCGAGAGAAGCCCAAAACGTCTCCGGGTTCTTGTGGGGGACAAAATATCCTCTAAGCTACGCCCTCTTTCTTGCCGACGAAATTTTGTGATCCTCTCATTGCTCTATGACTGTTCCCATGGAAAGTGCTCAGATGAAGTACGGTCGTTAGTTTCACCATTTCTAACCTGCATGGCTAAGACAAGTCGTGCGACGCAAATTGTAATGAACCAACCTTCGTATTCCATCGCTGAGATGTAAGTTCACTCGAACAGCTTCTTCCGACGAACCGCTGATTTGTGTGACCGATTACCAAGAGGATGCTTCCCCGATCGCTACAATGTTAACCTGTGCAAATGTAGGGTTGTTGTAACTTAGGGAAGGTTACTGGATAGAATAATCACTCGAAGGTTGGTACTGAACCATAATACAACACATAAAAGATTTGCCAGTGGCGCGTAGAAGAAGTAGTCAACTGCTAGAAATGAGTCAAGTGAATTCCACAATGAATCTCCAACGGCAGGATATCTACCAACCGACCCACGCGGTCAGATGTAGCACAATGCCGAATTTAATGTTGGGTATCGGAGCCCGTAGGCTCGACCAAAAATTCCCCGTAGACCTCGTATAAAAGGGGCTTGGGTAGCTGTTTACCGAGACGAGACTTTGACATTTGACATAGCCTTGTCTGGGGATCTTCTCTGCTCGGAGAATCTCCAACAACAGACCACCATACAGTATTTACTACTGCATTTATGTGAATGGGGATTTGTCTGTAAGTATGCTACAACAAGGGTTAACTGTTATCTTCCCACATATCCGTGTAAATTGTGCTTCTTACTCCATAGCTCTTTACCGCGAGAAGCTCCCGGGCTTTTACAAGGTGAACGTCATACTAAAAAATAGAGAAAAAAAGCCGGAATGTAGTAGTGTTATTATTTCGTATAGGAAAAAAATCTGTAATCATTATTATTATTATTTTGTAAAATCTGTGCACGATCCTTTCTTGGTTTTCAATTCTTGTTTTTGACCCATTTGTCATTATTCTTAACAAATACAAATCAAAGAAAAATGTTGGATATTTACCAGTTACTTTCTTACCAAGCCTTTCACAGCACGAAGATCTAACTTCAAAGAATATCGGGAGGAAACCGGTGCAGGTGTCCAGGAGGAATAATGTTCCCGACAGTGGTTCTTTTCTGGTGGCCACTGGCATCAAGCCTTCATTCTGTTTTATTGTCACGATAAAAAGCAAAAAATCAAAAACAAACAAAAAACAAAAAACAAAAAAACTGTCGACTTTATAGCATTCTTCTTTTAACTGATCTCAGAATGAATAAATATCGATGCCAAGGCGAAACATTGAGAATCCCTGGTATTGTCTGGGTCAGAATTTCCAACGACCTTTGTATGCTGAATTATATGAAATGAGATTTATTGTTGAGAGTGGGTAGGATGACAGCTTTTGCTCTTGTTTTACTTATCGTACAGGTGTTGCGAGAAAAAAACAAAAAATCAAATTCTCTTAAAAAAAAAAAAAACTCACATGGAAACAAATATCCAAGCGACAGACCTAGCAATGAAGCCAGCACAATCCACTTCATGTCAGCAGAAAACGTCCAAGAAGACGCCATGAATCACTCTCTTGTAGTTTAGCATCAGCCAAGTTGCTGGAATATATATATATATATATATATATATATATATATATATATATATATATATATATATATATATATATATTATATATATATATATATATATATATATATATATATATATATATATATATATATATATATATATATATTATATATATTTATAAGCTTTGAGGTACAAACACAAGAAAACGTAGTAATAAGAACCAAAGATATAATAATCAATAATAAATAAGAGTTAACTAACAACACTATTAATAGCCAAAAACTGCATACGGATCCAACATTATTCCCACACCTTAGCCCCTAGAATAAATTGAAACACAATCTTCACCCACCAAAATAAACGTTAGAATAATACAACAGTCTACCGACAAAGCAATACGATGTCCACTAAATTGTACACTTCAATATACACTTTTATATTTATATTTACATACGCTCTGTCCCTGATATAGAGCACTTTGATCTATATATATAGCATACCTTAAAATCATATGTATATATATATATATATATATATATATATATATATATATATATATATGTATGTGTGTGTGTGTGTGTGTGTATGATTTTTACTTAAATAGATTGTATCTTTAAAATAAGGTGTTTTTGTATATATATATATATATATATATATATATATATATATATATATATCGAGAGAGAGAGAATGTTTGTGGTCAATATATATATATATATATATATATATATATATATATATAAAAGGCTCAAACACTAATATTCCATGGTTATAATTTATTAGATTGGATTCGTAATCGCGATGAATTTGATCGTGATTATGATTCCAATGTAATAAATTATACCCATGGAATATTAGTGTTTGAGCCTTTTATATTATATTCTTACTCTGTCCTAGACAGTAAGTGCTACCTGGATTCTATCCTTTTGGAAATATATATATATATATATATTAGGTACCTCCACGAAAATGTAAACAAACAGAGATAGCATGATGAAAAAGACGCCGAACTTGACGAAAACAATTTTTTATCGTCTAATGTTCATATTATTATTAAAGAGGAAAGATCAAAGTATTTTTGGGGTATTTTTTTACATTTTTTAATCGTTCCTAGCACGTCCGAAATTTTCGTTACAAATTTTGTTTTTTTTTGTCACCAAAAAAGGACAGATAATCAATCATTTTCAATCATTTGTTAAAAAGATGAAAATCTGACTTTGATATTCTTTTAAAAATCAATTATCATTTTTTTCAAAACTGATTTTAATAAAATCAGAAATTATAATGTTTATTTAAAACATTTTGAACCAAGCTTAACTTAGCTTCTGCGCCGAAAAAATGTAATTTGAAAATAAAACAAAGCAGGTCATAACCTTTCGCCTCGTTGACAGCTGTTGACAGCTGTTGACAGCTGTGATTTATGACGTTTAGATAACTTACGGGAGGATAATTCTTTCTACGGATGGAAGGAAGTGAAATTATTTAGATTTAAATGAACAAATTATTTACCTCGTTACTTTTAAGAAAAACTTTCAGCGCTCTAATTTTTCATTTTTTTTTTTTTTTGTACTTAGCTTTCATCTTTACGTTTACGATGCTTTATGGAAAATATAAAGAAATTAAAAAATAAGACTGTTAAGAGTGAGATTAAATTTCATAAGAAAGAGGTATCTATTATTTATACGTACCTTATGAATTTTTATCAGAAGTGTACATAAAATACTATAATTTTATATATAATTATATTTTTCCATACGTGTTTCGCAAAAGTAAAGGCCTTAAGAGCGGAGAACAATGCTGAACTCAAATAATGCAACTAGATTGTATCCTGGTTGATCTTCCGTACTTTATAATTAACGCTCTATTATAAGCATAAAAGTTACATTTTTAATGACGTTGGCTAATCGGATTGGTCCAAACGATACAATTTTCAAAGCGCTAGACAATGGCGGTCTCATCTGGACACAATTGAAAGCTAGGCACTGCTTTTAACTAATTTTATAATATTTTTAAATACTTAATGTAAAAATCTATTATAATTAAAAGAAATAACAAATAATTGTATTAAAAATTCAATTTTCATTGGAAAGAGTTTTTGCTTTCAGAAAATATTGTCCATATTCATAAAAACAAATAGAAGCAAATAAAAGCATTTGAAATTAAATAATATATTTGTTTTATTGAGTTTTGTATGTTACAATTCAGAGCTGATTTTCAGGTACGTTGGCCACAATTAAAAAAAGAAAAATACATGATTTGCATTCTTCAAAGCCTTGTGCTTTTAACTATTGCAATTTGTAGGGGGCGGCAAGATCTAATTTCTAGAGTTTTTCATAAAATTAGTTATGGGGTGTTAATAAAAATGAAAAAAAAATATTTCTGCCATGACTTTTATAAAAAACAACATATTTATAATAATTTCGATCATCTGTGAATAGTTTCTGACACTTTCATTAACATCTGACAATTATTTTTATTTTTACAAGATTTTCAAAATTAATGTGTGTAAATACAAAAAAAACGCGCTAAAATTATCTATGTTATTTACTACCCCTTTTTGCAACAAAGATAAACAAAGTTTTTAAGACAAAATTTAGAATATTCTAAAAAGATGGAAAAAATTTTGAAAAATAATTAAAAAAAAATTTGGTCTATCCTCTTCATAAAAACATAAGCATTTAGACGATAAAATTTTGTTTTAATAAAGTTTGGCGTCTTTTTCATCAGACTATGCTCTTTTTTTAGCGATTTCGTAGAGGTACCTAATATATATATATATATATATATATATATAGATAGATAGATAGATAGATAGATATACTGACCACTAATATTCTCCCTCTCTCTCTCTCTCTCTCTCTCTCTCTCTCTATATATATATATATATATATATATATATATATATATATATATATATATATGTAATGAAGCGCATTAAGTTCGACAATTATTTGAAATATTTTGTTTATACGTTTTTTTTACGTTATTTTTATATATTTATGATAGTTTTGCATTTCGATAGCAACCGGGATTTAAAATATGATTAATTAAAATGACGGAAAGGTTTTTCTGTTAATTTGTTTTATATTTTGCTTGTATGTAGACAAAATATCTATGTATATGTTGCGCAATATACATCATCAAAAATGATAATTTTCTTGCATTAATGTTTTCAGCAATAGTTTATATTAATGCAGCATATCAGGGTGCAGGAAAAATCACAAAATGCAAATTCACCTTCATAATGCCATTTTAAGCCCGTCCTGGGTAAGACGATAAACTACATCCGCGTCCCGAGTAAGACGATAAACTACATCCACGTCCTGGGTATGACGATAAACTTCATCCGACAGAAAGGCCTTTTTATCAGAATGTTTTGAGGGGCGTTGAACCACCGTTTAATTGCTGGTGTTCCCAGATCCACCTTGACTCGGAGTGGTAGCACCTGTCAGGGTCCCAGCTATGGGCAAATAGCTAACCCCTACAAAAGTGGTTAAAACCCTATAACAGTATAAAAATAGGTTTTAATACCAGCAATAAATTTTTTGAAAAATTTCTACCAGCAATATATTTTTGAAAAACAAAAAACAAAAACATTACCAGCAATAAAAAACTCGTCGGCATTAAATAACCCATTGATGTTGATATGCCGTAAAACAAACCAAAACAAAACAAGGGCCTATGTTAATAACTCCTTACTTATATATATATATATATATATATATATATATATATATATATATATATATATATATATATATATATATAACATTTGAGAGACTCTCATTAAATTACCGCTCGGTTTGATTTCAATCGTATTTGTTTTCGTGCTGTTGTCTTTAAAATGGTACGCAGTTAGTACACGACTCGGTTCGTGCTTGTGAACTGGTAAAGCTAATCTTTTCGCCAGAGACTTTTCAGCGAGAAAATTCCTAAAATATGCTCGGTAATATTCCTTATCTTACCACAAAACCAAGCGCGACTAGAGAACGTTCATTTCGAAAAAAAATCAATAATTTCTTATCGTCATCAGGATTTCATTTTATCTGATTAATATGTTCATTATAAATGGTTATTCGATATACGCGCAGCCTAGCGCTTATCGGCGAGGAGTGTGTATCTGGTATGTCGAGTTCAAATCCCAGCGTACAAATAACCTTTGAAGTGTATGAATCCATCTCTTCCCGTCTCGTCCTAGCCAGAGTTTAATAGAAGGGAAGATTTGGATTTCTATCTTTGGTTCACAACCTGACTAGGACGGGGACAATCATGCACTTAAAACCGGTTTGGCAGGGTTCTAGCGACTCCAGCCTATGAAAGCTTATTGCTGTGGAAAGCAGAGCAGCAACACATGATCCATGAATTTAAAAGTACTACTAGGTCGGCATCTCAGTCCCACACTTTCACTGTCGAAACGTTTAAATCTAGCCGTCTCTTCTACTCCAGTAGCTTCATGTCTTGCACTTCCTGCCTGTGGAACACCCTTCCTCTTACTTCCTTCCCTGATAGCTATAGTCTTCAGTTATTCAAATGCAATGTCAATCGATATCTTCAGATGCCTTGATCTAATTCCCCTGTCCTTCTCTTCATCCTTTCCTCTATTACACCGCTTTACTCTTGCTCCCACTCTCTGTAACCCTTCGTGTGCTAGTGACACTCCCGTCTTGCTGGGGGCGAAATGCTTTAAAAAATCCTCTCAGTCCGGACTTCTCGATTACATGTCCTACGTAGAAAACAATAGTTTTAATAAGTTATTAAACCGAAAATGTACGTTCGCTAAATAGAGATATTTTTTATTTTAGCTGAGATCAAAAATGAAATTGATAATCTCAAAACTACATTCGAAATCTTAGTCGAAACGTTTAAATCTAGCCGTCTCTTCTACACCAATAGCTTCATGTCTCGCACTTCCCGTCTGTGAAACTCCCTTCCTCTTACTTGCTTCCCTGATAGCTATAATCTCCAAATATTCAAATGTAATATCAATCGTTGCCTTGATCTAATTCCCCATCCTTCTCTTCGTCCTTTCCTCTTTCACGCCTCTTTACTCTTGCTCCCACTCTCTGTAACCCCTTGCGTGCTAGTGGCACTCCTGCCTTGCTTGGGGTGAAAAGCTTTAAAAAAATTGCGTTTCTTCTATGGTCACGTGGTCTACTTAATTCAATAATGGGATCGCCCGTGTTTGCTCACTGGCGATCTATGTTCAAACTCAACTGTTGGCAGCGACATTTTATTTCTATATAACAGATTGTTATTGAAATATTTTGATAAAGTTATTAAGCTCAAATATTTAACAAGGTGATAGAGGTATATTTATGGCGATTTTATAGTCGTGGAATTATCGAGTAGTTTAAGAATTAGGATTCATAAGAAAATTCATATTTACAAAAATATGTCTTGCTTGCTTTAATATTTCAGCAGGTCTTCTTCTGGAGAACTCTTTTCTAACTTTTCCTTTTTTGTTTTTATATATATGGTCTCTTTCTTGTCTAATTCATATCAATTAAAAATCGTCCTTCTAGTGTCGGACTATCCGAGGTAGGAAGAGTCCAACCGTCAACATATAGAGGATCTGCAACGTGCCGTCAGGCGAGCCTGACTCGCTCAACCGCATACATTGCAAAAACGCCTCTGTGACTCCTGCTCAGGACTTTTAGGTGTAGGCTGGGTCTTCACACTCACCAGAGGGGAGAAAGGGAAAAGAGAGAGGATAACGACCCCCATTGCTCGAATGCGAGCGAGTGCTGTTTAGATATGATTCAGAATGGTATTGTTTTTCAAAACCTCTATTTGTACCGAGTTCCTTGAGGACATGGGCGATTATGGCTCTCCACACTTTCTTGTCCTTGTTGCTTGTCCTTGTTCTGCTAACAGTTTACAGCTCGTTAGGTAGGTTATGTTCTGCTTTGATATGTCCCTTTTGCCGTCATGCCCTATGAGTGTTAAATTTTCTAAGCCTCTTTCCTCATTAATATGCTCTAGAAATGTCAATTGTCCTTTTTATAATGCTAAGTATTATTTCACTTTTTTCCCTTAAACATTGTCGTTACTCACATTTTCGGTTCATGGTTTTCTCAGCAACTTTCTGTAGAACCATATTTCTGTTGCTTCAAGTCTCTTCTTCATCTGTAATTGGATTATTCAGCATTCACTGTCATATAGAAGGACTGGCATTACGTAACTGTTTAGTACTTTTTTTCCTTGTTTCTAGCAAAGTTTTTCTGCTTCTTAATACTCTGATTAGAATTCTGGAATTCATCTTTGACTATCTCAATACGCCTTCGGGTCTCAATGTCACATTTTGCGTCCTCTGTTAAAACAATTCCCAGAAATTTAAATTTCAACACTTGATTGATTCTAGTATCTCCGATTTGCAATTCGTAATTTGGGCTCATCATTTTGCTAACAAACATACAGTCTGTCTTCTTGCGGGTAATATTTAATGCTTTATTCTCGATTTCATTCTATAGAAGATTTTGTATTTTTCTTTCTGTGTCTTTTACAACACTGTGTCATCTGCATCACTTTTCTGGAGAACTGTTTCAAAAGAAAGATTGGGATAATTTGCAGTATAAGCACCAAAATCCTCCGTTATTGAAAATGTACCATTCTGGTGTGAAATTGCCTGGTTATTTTGAAAATGATGCGAAAACACTGCGCTCGATTACCGTTTAGAAGTTATAGACAATGTAATTTTGACTTTTTTCTCCCCGCGTACACAGAACGTCCGCCATTACTGGCTTTATTTTCATCCGTCTCCCTCGACACGGAAGCTTCACTTGTCTTGATTACCGCGCAATGCGCGAAGTTTGAAATGAACACGCGAAATATTGCACGAAAAATCGTAAAATCTAACAATTAAAATAAAATAAAATAAATAATTACGTGCCTGAAAAGTAAAGATTTTTTCCTCCTTTTCAACGATCTTTATTTCGTGTGTCGTGAAAGTTTTTTTGAATTTAAAGCTTCAAAAATTACGTGTTAGGGTAAGATTCTGTTTCATTAGCTATAAACAGATTTATTAAGGACAATAAAGAAAAAATACTATTCATTTAAAAGTTTATTTAAAAAAAATAAGCGCATTTTAAAATAACATCCGCGAAAATCGCGCAGTAATCAAGACCAGTAAGATACGAAAAGCTGTAAAAAGGTCTTTAGCTAAGTAAATTTCCCGGCATTATTAATAAAGGAAAACGTATGTAAACAACGCCAGTAATGGCGGCCGGACAATTCGAAATAGATCGAATTTACATTATCAATCGAGCGCAATGTTTTAATGTCATTTTCGAAATAACCAGACAATTTCACATCAGAATGGTACATTCTCAATACCAGGTGCTTTCGGTGCTTATATCGCAAATTTACCATTATTTGTCGCCATGTATATGCCATTCCATTCCATAAGAAAGGAATGGAGTTTGTGTGAACATTTGCCATGGAAATAGCAATAGAGTAGTGAGACACTTGCAATGATCTGTTTATACCCATTACCTGTTCTGCCATTCATTTACACAAGTGCATGTTTCTCTCTGGCTTTCTTGTCTTCGATATGTCTTGTAAGTGTTAGATTCTCCAAGCTCTCTTTCTTTATTAATCATTTTTTAAAATTTTCAGGCATGTATTTTTTATTTTATTTTAATTGTTGGATTTTACATTTTTACGCACATTATTTCGCGAATTCATTTCAAACTTCATGCATTGCAAGGTAATCACGACAAATGAAGCTCCTGCACTATATGACAACTCAAGGTAAACATATGTAAACAAAGCGAGTAATGGCGGACGTTCTGGGTATGCCATGAGATAGAAGTTGAACTTACATTGTTTATAACTTCTAAAGGATAATCGCGCGCAATGTTTTAATGTTATTTTCAAAATAACCAGGCAATTTCACACCAGAATGGTGCATTCTCAATACCGGGGGCTTCTGGTGCTTATACGGCAAATTAACCAAAGATTTTATAAATTTCAACCGACAGTAACGGTAAGTGTTTGGTCAATAAATACCGAAAGTTGTCTTCTAAGGAAACAGCTAATACCTGCATTACCATTACTACTGGTAGTGTGTTCCCATTAGGGCTAGAACGTTCGCGTTCTGACCATAAGATCCGGGTTCGAATCTTATGATGGTCTATTTGTCATTTGATGTTATCGAACTGGAGTGGTCGATCCTAGCGGGCGGCAACTTGGAAAATTGCCTAAAAGCCATACAACGGCTTTACCCAAGCCTTCTGTGTGAAACTGGGTAGACGGAACCCTAGATTGGCTAGAACGTAGTCACAAGTCATCGTGGCCGAGGTGTTGAGCATGCTGGCCTTGTTCAAATTGTTGATCACTCTAGATAACACGCTCTTTTCCAGAAACTGCTCAGCATGAATTTAGGTAAAAATGGCAACGGTAAAAATGGCAAAAGTGGATAAATAAGAAAAAATGGCAAAAGGAAAAAAAAAATAGATGAATATCTCACAATGAATTTATTAAAATCTTGGATACAACATATAATGGAAAAACATGAGAAGTTTGTCAAATTAAAAACAATATTCAGCTAAAGCTCCCCCCATTCCATGAGATTTTACTTTTTAGGCGATTATATTTGAACACACTGAAAAATTTGGGAAAAAACAATTATGGGTCCACTTGATGACGGCTTCCGGTATTGAAATCAGAAACCACCATTAAGCGGTGTTTATCGGAAAATAGTTCCTCGTCAGTTTTGTACATTTAGAGTTGTTTTTTTTTAATTTCACTAGTTTGAACACGTGGGAATCAGTAAGGCAGTCGAATAAAAAACAATATATTAGATACATTATTACTATGAAGTTTAATATATTTAAATTTTGTTATATTTCTATTTATAAAAAAAAACAAAACAATTAGACTATTTAAAAAATAGAATAAAGTATTTAAAAATGTTTTCAATATAAACTATTTAAAAAGCATTTTCACACAAAAAGAAAACATTCCAATTATAAAAAATAATAAATAAACTATTTAAAAAATATTTTCAAAGAAAACATTCCTATTATAAAAAAGTTTTATTTGATTATTTGTAAGAAAAAACATTCCAATTAAAAAAAAAAAACAACGTTTTATTTGAATGGGATTCCTAACTTTCGGCTTTGCGATTTTTCCGATTACCCGATTCCGATTAATCGTACCAACCCATATATATATATATATATATATATATATATATATATATATATATATATATATATATATATATATATATACACACACTTATTTTATATATATATAAATATATATATATATATACACTAATACACTTATATATATATATATACACTAATACACATATTTTATATACATTAATACACTTATTTTATATATATATATATATAAATACTAATACACTTATTTATATATATATATATATATATATATATATATATATATATATATATATATATATATATACACACACATCTAATCCTAATGTCAGCTATCAATTATAAAATTAATTATAGTCATCGAATTCACTTAAACACGCTACGATTTGTGCTTTTATTGCAATTAGGAGTAGGAACCTAGCACCCCACCCCAATAAAACTTGTAAAAATCGACATCGAAAATTAAAAAAAAAAATATTTTTAATACTAGGAGCGGGAACTTAGCCGCTATTTAAAACAAGAGGAGAAGGAACATAGCTCCTCCCCACTAGAGTAAATATCCATTTAAAAATATTTATTTTAAAATATTGAGGGGGGGGGACTTAGCCCTATTTTAAAATAGAGGGATAGACCCATCCTTCTCGAACAGTCATAATTTTCTGTTGTCGAATTGCCATTTTTTCCCATTTATCAACTTTTGCCATTTTTACCCTGCCATTTTTTCCGCTGCCATTTTTACCGCTGCCATTTTTACCGCTGCCGTTTTTGCCGAGCACCGCTCAGCATAGTTGCAGTATAAACCAGTGGGCTTTGTGGGTGTTGAATAAACACAAATGCGCCTAAGAAAGCGTCGGCAATAGGGATAAGCTAGCCGCCCTAGTAGACGGATATCCCTGATAGGAGTGGCCTGCTTATATACTTGTGCGTTTCCATCAGTAGCAACTAGTGACTTTCTCTGGCGTTTAAGTCTTCTAGATATTCCAAAATATTTGTGTTCTTCTTTTTGTCGTAGCACTTTTATATTCCTATGAAAAGTACATGTGCAATGTTCAGGACCTTGTCTGTTAAGTGATGTAAATACGGTCGAAGTCACGATCGGTTCTGTGCCCTATGCATGCGAAGGCACGCTTTGTGTATTTCCTTGTCTAGACAGCGAAATTGAACGTTGTCCTTTATTAAAGGAAATTAAGGAGAAGAAAACGGAATCTCGTCAAACGAGAGGTGAGTAAAACGGAGAGAACAGAAAGATTCATGAACTCAAAAGAGCGGGTAAAGATAAAGAAGAAATCTGATGACATGGAAAATGAAGCAAATTGAAAGCGTTGTCGGGAACACAAAGGAAACAACTGAGATTAAACAAAAGAGGTGATAAATGAAGTTAAAAGACAATAAAGAGAAGAAAAAATACAATGGCGGCAATTAAATAGAAGGGATGAATAAAGAAAGAAAAAAAATGATCATTTAGGGCGACTAAGAAAAAAAAAATAACAAAGAGTAAATAAACAAAACCTGCTGATGCATGAAGAAAAAAATAAAAATAAATAAAAAAGAACCAAAAAGAAAAAAATACGAAGCAAAATAAATAAAAAAAAAATGAATAAAATCTTATGAGAAAGAAATAAAAAACCGAAGACAAACTGATTGAAAAAGGATATAAAACAAAACAAAAAATTGTTAACGAAGGAAAAAGACAAAAGTAAAAAATGAATTGTGAGGTGGCATAGAATATTATCTCAAATCAATTTGGAATCAGATGAATAAAAAATGGCACAATTATACTTAGACAAAGTGAAATAACAATTATTATTTTTCAAACACACACACATATATATATATGTATACATATATCAGTCAGTTATGCGTGATACACGTTTAGGTGACCATTTATCTTTCGATACATGACTGACAAGGCAGATTTTTTCCCGCCGTAGGTTACCATTTCTTTCTGCAGTAGTCCAGTTGCTATCCAAGGTCTGTTCTGCTATTTATCCATTGGCGGGGAGAAGTATTAGCACGTAAGTGAATGTAATGGATTCGACTGGAATTTGAACTCGGCTCTCCGATTATATATATATATATATATATATATATATATATATATATATATATATATATATATATATATATATATATATATATATATATATATATATATATATATATATATATATATATATATATAAAGGAGGCACGGTGTAGTAATGGATAGCGGCTTGGATTGAAGAATATATATATATATATATATATATATAATAGATTTTTCCCCAAATAGAAAGTGCCAGGAATAAATTGTATAATTTACGCAAAACTGAAAATAACAGTGATATTTCATTTTAATAGATATATTTACCAAAACTGCACAAAAATATATTGAAATGTCAACGTGTAAATTTATTCAATAAAATCGCTATTGGCTTCAACCACGGCCTCAGGATGACTACGGGATCTCCTGCAACTCTTCTGGACGGTCTTCTTGATTAAGTTTGTGAATGCTGTCAGATTCCTTGCCTTTAGTTCATCTCTGGTGTTAACAGGAGTTTTTTTTGTCTCTCGCTCAACTGCGCTTCACACGTAATAATCAAGGGGGTTGAAGTTCTGATGAGTTAGGTGCGTACATATATGGGGTGATGTGGTCGCAGAAATTGCCCGACACCCCATGACTGAGTTCTCCTGTTTGTGTGGTATGGTGTAGAGTCTTGATGCCAGATATATGGCATTCTTGCAGCCACCTCCTCAAGGTACTTGGTGTCGGCGTTCGTGTTGAGTCTGATGCCCAGTGTGTTGATGAATGGAGGCATAACGTCGCAATCACTAGTGATCACTCCAATCACATTTGTAATTAACATGAGACTACTCCAAATCTTTCCGAATCCTCTGTCATGTCTTTAGATTCAACCCCAAACACTCTGAAATGTGCGTATTTGAACTTCCGGCGCCAACGTCAAGCAGTAAAGCATGCAGTTTCTAAATTTCTGTCGAAGTGAATTGCATCATGGTCGTATTTTTTTTTTTAGCACAGATGATGTCTATCTGACCCTACTATACTGTGCAGTCGAAAAAAAAAACCGGCATGCGCAAAATTAAAAATATAAAATGACAACAATTTACCCATCGCATCCTCTGTATATATATATATATATATATATATATATATATATATATATATATATATATATTAATTCAATAACCAGGTGGGCAATGACTGGCTACTACTTTTATGTGTTTGCAATTTTCAGGTGGAGAGTAACTTGACTACCTTACATAACACCGAACGAGTACAATTTGACAAGCAAACCAAACTTGCCCAGGAGGGAGAGTTGATCATTCAGCCAAGGTCTAAAATGGCTGCAAAAAAAATCAAGTTGGAAAGTCTTGCAAGCATAGAAAAAAGCGTTCAATAACAAGAGAAACTGGTGTCGTGGTACAGGAGCTGAAGCATTAAGCCAAAAAAAAAAAAAAATGCTCAACAGGACCAGACAACCAAATTCATGCTAGAGCATATATAATTCCAAGGTTTAAATATACAGCTCTAAAGAGAGTCTGCCCAAATGTAACCATTTTAGATTTTGTTGGCTAATATCGTCAAAGTCGTGCCGGTTCAATTTTTATTGATATTTTCAAATTTCCGATTTAGTTGTCTTATATAAATGATAAAAATTACCAAAAGATCATTTTTTATTTTATTTTTTGTCTTTTTCTTTCGTCTGTTATATATATATGTATATATATATATATATATAATTGTGTGTGTGCGTGCGTGTGTGTGTGTGCAATGGGATAGCGGTCAGCATCCAGCGGCGACTGTCTGTTTCATGCTTAAACGCCATCTTCAGGTTTGAAGATTGCATTTGAGCATGAAACAGTCATTCACCGCTGGGTGTTAACCCCAGTATCCACTTTTATGTTTAAATAAGCTCTGTTTCTGATATTGAGTACTTTAATCCATAAATACAGCATACTATACTACATTTTTATCTCATATATATATATATATATATATATATATATTTAAGTATATGATATATATATATATATATATATATATTTGTATTTTGATTGATCATTTCAGCTCATGTTACAGCCTTTCCCCTTACGAGGGATGGTTAATTAATTTGAACCTTTTAAAACCTTTATTCTACATTCAACATCATCACTTGACAAGACACCAGAGGTGTTGAAACAAAATGGCTATTTTTGTAGTGATTTTAAAACATATTTATGTTATAATTTTTAAATAAATAATTATATATATATATATATATATATATATATATATATATATATATATATGTGTGTGTGTGTGTCATCTCTGTCCGTCTCTGTATCTTCATTTTTTTCTATCTATCTATCTATCTATCTATCTATCTATCTATCTATCTATCTATCTATGTAGTTGTGTTCATATATATCCATGTAATTATGATTATGTCTATCTATCTATCTATCTATCTATCTATCTATCAAATAAATATTGTTGAGAGTAAGGCGCGCGCGTGTATACACACACACACGCACACGCCCGCGTGCGTGCATATAGAAAAGTGTAAATAGAAAATTGCTGCCATGTCGCGATGATGGCTATCCACATCTTCCTATCCTCTGTAGCTATTAGTGAGGCTTGCTTTTTCGCCATCCCTCCCAGTCCTTGTTCTACATATCAACTTACACAAAGTCGTTAGTTAGATTACTAACTCCTTTCCCCTGTCCCCGTTTTTATTTATTATTTTTCTATTTCTAGTAAGACTTCTTTTATGGCTTCTTCAGGTCGAGGGCGATCATGGCTCTTTAAAACATCTTGTTCGTCGTAGTTCATATCAGTGTCTCTTTTTTACTATTTTTCTAATTCCTGTCCTGCCATCCATTTACACAAACTCGTTACTCGCTGTTTCACTCTATTCCTCTTGCCTCCAGTATGCTCTGCGTGCGTCAAATTCTCCCAGCCTTCTTTCCGCATTAGGAGTCTTAGAAATTTCTACCATCTCTTTGAGTTTCTAAATGCGAGCGCCATTTTCAATTCATTTGTCCGTAACTCTTCCTCGTTATTCACATGTTCGGTTCATGGTATTCTCAATATGCTACTGTAGAACAGCATTTCTCCCAAAATCTCCAAGAATAAAGCAGACACTTATTGCTTACATTTAACCACGGCCATTCACTCTACAGACAGCATGAAAACAGTTCCAAATTACCTAAATATGTATGGGTAAGGAAGGACAAAACCTTTAAGTAATCTGTGACTGAGTGGACAATTATAAAAGCAACATACGCCTTCTGAACACAAGATCGGGGCTTCTTAGGCATATGAAAAGTACGAAACCATTTAAACTCATGAAAGAATAAAATATATATTTGTGGGAATTTTATTTTATTCATTGAATATGTACCCGTGAGTTTGTCTACCTGTGTGTCAGCTGCCTCGGTCCACTCTTCTTGCGAAGGATCGTAGCCGCAGCCCGCGTATATAAATAGGCGCGAACTATGTAACTGACCTATTCTAAGTGCTGGCTGATCGGTCTGTTACCGAATACGTGCTTGGCATCTATTTAGTAGGATATAAATTCGACTAGTAATAAGCTATATATATATATATATATATATATATATATATATATATATATATATATATATATATATATATATATATATAATATTAGTGGTAAATATACACATACATATGCAAAATATATAAATATATATACATAGATGCATGCACGTACATATATATTTTTTGAATAAAAAAATTCCAAGTGAATAGAATCCAGGTAGAACACAATGTCCAGGACAGAGTAAGGATATAATAAAAAGGCTTAAACACTAATATTCCACGGTCATAATTTATTCCATTGGAATCGTAAATACGATCCAAGTCATCAGACCTACAAATCTGTAGGTCTGATGAATTGGATCCTCAAGGACACATGGCACAGTGGATAAAGGCGTTGGTTAGATCCAGTGACAAACCCAAAGAGTGTGAGTTCAATACCCGGTTAAGGGAGTGGATAACTTTCAGAGGGAAAATTAGCAGGAGATAACTGATAACTGACAGTCTACCCCAGGGATCGAAATAAATGGTTCAGTTCGAAATTCCAACCATCTGAAGAAGGCCGGAGCGTACAACGGCCGAAACGTTGTGACAAATATGGCGACAAAGATGAGGACAATGGTCCGCATAATGTAAATACTGTACATAATACCTCATCTCAGAAATATAGACAGATCAATTTTTTTATATGAAAATCAAAACAATCCTTGAATAAAAGTACACTAATGAAGGACAGTTAATGAAATCTACTTTTTTAAAATAAATGTGCAAATTAGATAAACCTGAAGAGGGATATCACCTAGAAGTAGATAATATATAATACAAATATTGAGCTTTTAGCGTTTAAATTGCTATAAAGTAGAATTGGGTCCCTTTTAACTCCAGAATTCGTTGGATAATTGTCCTCCAATTTTGTGCTAATTCATATAGATTCCATAATATAGGTTTTAATCAGTTAAATATTATGTTTCTCTAACTTTTCAAATGTTGAATGTATAACTAATTCTAATTTCTATTTTCTCATATTTAAACTATATTAATTTTATCTTATAAACTGTCCCCTATTCTGTCACCCATGAAATAAAAATAATTGTTTGTACGGAAAATAAGGATCGACGTACATCCACTCATCTTTAAATTAAGTAGCAGCAGAAGAATCATTGTTGAATTTTTAAAAGGTAAGCTTAAAAATTAATTCAATACTTAAATGCAGCGATCAATTTTGAGTTCTTTTGTAGTCTATTGATGCCTATCACATCTACTCCTTCCTAGTTATTGTGATGATGGCCAAATCAAGAGACCTCTACAAGAGTTAGCTTAAATGCCTCCCGATAGGGCGGCTTTTAAGACAATAATTTATAAGAAAACGTGCGCTGCAATTTTGGATACAAAAAGAAATAAGAGTTACTCCACTTGAACCATAAAAGTAACGATAATGGCCAGTATAATATATTAATACAGTATATATTTTTAAGCTCGCATAATTTGGCAACCCTTAAACTGAGCTCAACGAAAATCGTTCCATGCACTTAAATTTGCTAGGGCTTTTGAATGAGTTATGAATGATTGAAATCGGACTAGTGGAAGCGGAGGAATTGCTTGGACACACACAAACACACACTGTATTTTATATATAAGATGAAATGGATTAAGTCCGACAATAATATATTTTCTGTTTATACGTTATTTTTAATAGATACATTTTATTTAAGTAAATGCTCTTTTTTTTTTAAGTATAGGACACAGGTTCGATTCCCGTCGGAGAACGCATAATTTCTACGAAATTTCTCGAACATTCAGACCGGTAAATGTAATCAAGGATGTTTATTTAAATTGTATCTATTCAAAGGAACAGTGGAGTAATGATCAGCGGCTGGGATTCGAATTCAAGTCGGATCCATAACATTCCCTTACGTGCTGATACCAATGAATCCTCTTCTTCTCCCCCAGCCCAACTATGAGTAAATAGCAGGACAGACTTGGGTGGCAACAGTACTAGGAGAAGGAAAAACTCTGAATTCAAAACCGTCTCCGTCAGGCTATCTTGCACAAGAAACACCACTTCTAAT
>OZ010597.1:38527671-38617671 GCA_963932145.1 Acanthosepion lycidas
TTCCGCCATTTTACATGGTCTTGCTATCTAATCTTGATCATCATCTTTAAGCTGACGTTGGGAAACAGGTCAATAAGCTTGTCATCTCCCTGACATTTTCAAAGTCTCGCATCCATATAATGAGACAAGGATAATCGAGGTTTAATAAAGCCAGATCTCTTGTCTTGGTCGCATTCCAAGGCACATGCATATCCTATTTAAAATATATAAAGACCAAAACTGTTAAACATACGAGGCCTGATGAAAAGATTACCTGGACTATTGCTATTGTAATGGATCTCAAATACGCTAAGTTATAATGTTCTCGTTCACTTCCTTCGTTTACAGTAATACTTAGAAGGAAATTTATAGGATGTGATCGTCTCACGATACGACAAAGGCTCTATCATTGACCCTAGATTGCGCAGCAGTTTTGGGTCGTGAACTACATTCCTCGGGTCCGATAATCACCATATTCCCCAGGTCCTGACCCTGGCAACTTTCCCCTCTTTAAAAATCAAATCTCACTTGAAAGGAAAGAGATTTTAAAACGTCGTCGAAATCCAAGAAAATGTGACAAGTCAGCTGCTCGATATCCCCAAAATGAAGTTCCAGAAATGCTTCCATCAATGGAAACGACTCTGGATAAAGCGTGTGATTTCAGAAGAGGCTTTTTTTTTTATTTAAATACCCCTTCTCGTATCGTTAAATATTTGAGCTTAACAAATTTAACAAAATATTACAATAACAATAATAAATATGAATGCTGGTCGTCATTTTAAGAAGTGGGTACAAATGAAAAGATTTGAACTTGACAACTTTTCCCGTTTCATTGAAACAGCCGTTAAGCACTTCTTTCTTTCTTTTTTCTTTCTTTCTTTTTTTTCTTTCTTTCTTTTTCTCACTGAAACCAATTAGTGTTTGTCCCCTCTTTCCACGTAGCCAAACGGAATAGTACATCATTTATGACGCATTGACACGGCGTAACGTCCGGGCGAACTAACGTAAATAGAGAGAAGCAAAGTTATAATAGGATTGTTCCAAGTTCTATATTCTTTGCTTAGCGTTATTTAAAAGTCCTCTGCTCTAATGACGATAGTTTCCCTGACACTATTTAACGATATTTTCAAATCTGTCAATGAGAGTTCGATACCGGCTTGATTGTTAAAAGAATTCGCACAGAGAATGTAGACTCGGTCCGTCCAACACCGCGTATCGGCGCTGGTGAACGATATCAGATACTTCTACATCTAGGATAGATATATCTCATTGAAATATGAGATCTAGTTTCTGAACAGACATTTTGAATTCAAGCAATGTCTGTTTTTTTTATATATTCTTTTAAGCACTTATAAACTACATCAACCGATATTAACGATGATATTCAATTTTGCATCAAATATCAGTGAATTTTTTCCGTGAATAAATTTACCTTTTACTTGTAAATAGTTTTTTTTTTCCAAAAGTGAAACTTTTATTTGAACTACTCTTTCAAAAAGTCAGTTCGAATTAGATTGATAATTTTGTTATGACATTAATAACATTAATAATTTATAACATTAATAAGTTTTTTACAACATTAATTTTCATTATCAGTTTTAATTATGAGTAGACATTTATGAAAGATATGATACAGATGAATTTATATTGACTGATACGATTTTGAATCTACACAGATCCCAAGAATTATTCTGACTTCAGATTTACATTGAGAAAGTGCGCATTTAATTCAGTTCGGCGAAACTCTTTCTGAAAACCAGCCAATAAAAGTAAAATCCATGCACGACCAGCATACCTAAATAGATATATAATTCAATAAATAAGTCTGTAAGATCGAAGTATTTATGTAATGATCGACTGATTTTGTACGGCTTATCGACATTTTACAGATTTGTTATATAGGAATGAAATATCGCTGCCGACACTTGAGTTTGACCATAGTTCGCAAGTGATCAAACACAGGCGATCCCATTATTGAAGTAGACCATGTGACCATAGAGGACGCGCATAAGTAGGAAGTTGCGTGATGTCTAATTGATCGTTATTTCTATACTATCCTCTATTATTATTCGGATCGCTATTTCTCGTCTATTCTCTACACTATACAGGCCTCTATTCTAAAAACTATTCACTATACTATTAATATTTCTCTATTCAGATCACTATACGGATTGATTAATATTCGCGCGAGTATTATCCAGCAAGTACTATTAGTGCGAGTGGTATTCGAAGGCGTCTGGCACCAGTATCGTTCAACGGCGTACTATAGTGTATCTGCGATTACAAAGTCTCTACTACAACGATCATTACGAAAGTGTCAAACGAGTTTTCGTTGACATCACAAAAGTGGCAACGAGTATTTGTTGACATTAGGAAAATGGCGATGAGTGTTCGTTGAGTTACAAAAGATTATTTAGACAGAGAATATTTTTTTACATTGTGAGAAGTTTGTTCTGTCTTACACTATCAGCGAGTAACGGAATAGCCCATTTGGGAACACGTTTGTATTTATAAAATAATCATTTCAGCAATGATCTTCCTGACGTCATCGGTTTCCGACTTGGTATATATGATGATACAACTATTTAGTCCTGTCTTTATGGTATGTCTGATAGATTGGATAAAATCAAATTTCCAGTTTCTGTCTATATTTCTGAGATGAAGTATTATGTACACTATTTACATTGTTCGGACTATCGTTCTCATCTTTTGAATACAATCTGGGAACCAGTAATAATGAGTACCAGAGAAAAGCAATAATAACAACGAACATTTCAATATGAGCTCTGGTAAAAAAAAATGCAATGATAACAGCAAAAATTGCAATATGAGCACTGGGCGTAAGCGATCATGGCTCTCCACTTCCCCCTATTCTTTGCAGCTCTTAATACGTTTAGTGCCTTTGCTACTTCCCCCCCCAGGCCATGTTCTGTCATCCACTTGCTTAATCCTGCCAGTTATGTCATGTCTTGCTTTCCCTTGTCTCTCTCTTCCTCTATTCGACCTGTGAGTATCAGATTCTCCAAGCCCTCCTTTCTCATTACGTGTCCCAGAAACTTCAGCTGCCTCTTCCTGATGTTAAGTATAAGTTTCCTCTTTGTTTTCCTCCTCTCCAAAACCTCATTGTTGCTCTCAGGTTCAGTCCATGATATCCTTAGCATCCTTCTGTATAACAATACCTCCGTTGCCTCGAGTCTCTTTTTCATCTTTGAGGAGACCTTTCAAAAATCCCTGTTGTAAAGGAGGACAGATGTTGCGTAGCAGATAAATACTCTTTTCTTTGTTAGCATAGAAATCATCGTGTCTCGTAATATTCTATCTAGCTTTTGAAATGTATTAATGCTAAGTACAAGCCCCAAGAGCCATTCAAGGTAGAAGATTACTGTCTGGTGTTGTATGAGGATAAGAAAAAGCAAGTTCATATTTTAAAAGTATTTTCAGTGTATTGCACACCCTTAGGCAAATATTGAGTGATACAGATAAGGTGCTCTTAAGTAAAAAACAAACAAACCCAAAAACTATATTTATACTAGCATTTATTTTTTCTGTTGTATTGTGATAACAAATTTACGAGATTCTGCTAATTAATGGATTTATTATAGATGTTTCATTGTAGAACTTCATCACTACGGTTTAACATGTTATCAAGGAAAGGTAATCTGTTGTTTGCTTTCGTTTCATAAGTAAATTCAATTATAAATTCAAAATTGTTTTGTTTATTTAAAAGAAGATAATTTATTGCTGGGTGCATTTTAAAAAGCATGGTTTGATAAAATGCATCGGGTCGTTTACTCTGGTAAAGTAATTAAAGGAAGTAGACTGATGCCTCCGCTTGGTGCAGATTGACCTTGCACACTTATAACGTTCTTGCTCATTCTGTTGTTTGTAGCAGTGCTTGGAAGGAAAGTGTGTAGAGTGTGGTTGTCTCACTACACCACAGGGATTCTATTGGTGACCATAGCTTGTGCAGCAGTTTTTGTCTAAGAAAAACATTCCCCAGGCCCGACAACTACCATATTCCTAGATAAATTTGTTCTTTTTGTACTTTAAATAAGAAAAAAAAATACATGGTAAAAAAGTGAGATACAATTTTTTTTATGATGACAAAAAGAAAATGGCGGTGTAGGTAATGTCTGCTCCAGTTACTGCTATGCAGTAACTACTTATTTAAGACGTTCCATACCGAGAAAGACAGTATTCAGATCATTATACGAATGGATCCATAATGCCCAGCTAACAATGCCATGGGGTTTTACTTTGAAAAGACTGACTTCAAAAAGTTCAGAAGTCATCTAAGAACTACTATAGTTAGAACGCTGAAATGAAACATTCAAAGAACAAGGCAGAAAGATCCCACTTATGTAATTATTTTGTACGCAATTTTTATTTATTTCATTATCTTGGTGGGGGAGGGGAAATAAATGTTTATGGATACAAATTCTACTAATTAACCCATAGCTGAGTGAAAAGAGGAGAGTTCATATCTATTCCAAGAATATTTGCGCGTAAGTGAATAAATGAACCTAACTGGAATTGGAACTTGGCTCTCATATTAACAATTGCGAGATATTATAAATTACACCACCCGCACATCCAAGTTTACAGCAACGTGTTTTCCTTAGTGGTCACCCATCTAGGTACTGACAAAGCTCGACTTTGCTCAACTTCAGTGGTCGTACGGGAACTGGTGTTTCATTGTGATGTAGCCCTGAGGCCCGGATTTTAGTAGTATGTAATAAGGTTTGAGTTATGGAATTTGGGGTTAACAGAAATGTTTCCAATTTAGCGATAGGTTAAAGAAAATTGAACTTTAAACAATTGAGAAGGATCATTTTCCTGTCACGAGTTGTTCAAACCTAAACGATCATCCCAGTATACAGACTCCAAAACTCTCATTTACCCACCATAGAGAACCCTCCCTGCCTGCTATCAGAATGGCTGATGCCCAATTCCACGAGAGCGTCCCTCTGCGCCTACGCGGGGCCTCACGCTTTCCACTGACCTAAGGTGGAACGACTACATTGAAACAATAGCTTCATCTACCGCAGCAAAAGTTGGTTCTCTGTGTCGCGCCAGAAGCTTTTTCTCGCCTGAGTCCATCCTTCGAATCTACAAATCAACCATTCGTCCTTACATTGCCTACTGCTGCCATATATGGTCTCGTGCCCCTGTTGTTCATTTCGAGGTTATCGAAAAAATTCAAACACGGATATGCAATGTGATGGGTCCTGATCTGGCATCTCGGTTACAGTCACTTTATCACAGATATGCTGTAGCATATCTCTGTCTTTTCTACAAATATTTTCACGGCAACTGCTCCGACTAGCTACTTTCACTGGTTGCCAAACTGCATTAATTTAAGCGTGTTACTAGGTTGGCATCTCGGTCCCACCCTTTCACTGTCGAAGCGGTTAAATATAGCCATCTCTCCTATAACAGCTTCTTATCTCGCATTTCACGTCTGTGGAACTCGCTTCTTGATGGTCATAATCTTCAGATATTCAAATGTAATGCCAATCGACATCTGATGCCTTGATCATGATCACCGTCCTTCTCTTTATCCTTTCCTCAAGCACTTCTCTTAAACTCTTGTTCTCATTCTCTGTGATCACTTGCGTGCTAGTGCCACTCCTGCCTTGCTTTGGGTGATATGTTTAAGAAAAAAAAAAAAAAAAAAGACAGCGTCTTTATTTAATATTTTGACGTATTCTTCGATAAGTGAGGAAAATTAGTAGAAACAGATTGATAAGAATTCCTATTTCAGAGTAAGCAGACCAATAAATGGCAAATGTCAGGACAGTTTAAAGAAACGTGAACACCCGATAAAAGATATAAAAAAAATAAAAAAAAAACTAAAAAACCAATATAGAATCAAGTTATGATAGCTTGTAAGACTACGAGACAAACTTACGTTCTTTTAAGAAATATTTTTATATGGCGATCGTGACACCTACAGATTGTTACAAGCTGTCGAAAGACATTAAACATGACTCAATTACTTTGAAAAGTCAGTAATTTAAAAAAAAAATGTAAGATAAAAAATGAGTTATATATATATATATATATATATATATATATATATATATATATATATATATGTATATATGTATATATATATATTACAGAGATGTTAGCAAGCAGCACACACACGCACTTACATTAAATTATGTCTCCACACAGTGGAGTGAGACGAAAGATGACTTTTATTGCGTCGTAGAATTAAAACTGAAGGTAAACTACTAGGCGCGATGGATAAATTGTCGTCTAAATGACCCCAAAATGAAAATAACATTGACATTTCATTTTAACAGATATATTTACAAAACTTACTCAAAAAATATTTTGAAATACTAAAGAGTGAATGTATTCAATAAAATCGCCATTGGTTTCAACCACGCCCTCCAGACGACTTAGAATCCCCTGTAACTCTTCTGGACGGTCACCTTATGTTGTGGAAAGCTGCCATAATCCTTGCCTTTAGTTTATCTTTGTTGTAACAAGTAATTTTGTTGGTCTCTCGCTCAGTCGTGTCCTACACATAATAATCAAGGAGTTGCAGCTAGGTGGCCAGATGTAAAGGGTGTTAGGTGGCCAGATGTAAAGGATGATTTGATAGCAGAAATTGTCTGACATCCATGACCAGGTTCTCCTGCTTATGTGACATGGTGCAGAGTCCGGTTGCCAGACATGGAGTTTCCACCAGACACCTTCTTGATCCATGGCAGCTCTGACTTCTCAAAGCACTCGATATAGGCCTCCGTGTGAGGCCCCGTGGGAAGATGACTGGAGACATAACGTCGTCATCGCTAGTGATCACTCCAAACACCTTCGTAATCACCATTAGACTCATCCAGCTCTTTCCGAATCCTCTGCGCTTTGTTCAGATAGACGTTCAAACACTCTTAAATGTACGCAGTACAGCTTCCGGTGCGAATGCCAAGCACTACTGCATGCCGTTTCCAAATTTCTGGCGGAGTGAAATGCATCATGTTTTTGTTTTTTGTTTTTTATCGCAGACGATGCGAAACTGACCCTACTGTACTGTGCAGTCGACAAAATAAAAAAAAAATGAAAAAAAAAAAAAAAAAATACGCGAATGCACGGAATCGAAAAAATAAAATGGCGATATATTATCCTGAAAATACCATGGAAGTAGCATCTGAGCAACGATGAAGATTAAAAGAAGACGGAAATAAAAAGGCCACTCATACTTGGAATCTCGAAGACACATCATGAGGAAAGAGAGCTTGTAGATATTAACACTCACAGTATCATATAGACTGTAACCTACCTAACGAGCCTGTGTAAATGGTGACTTCCTAAGTGGAGCTTAAATGTCACAAGGAGCAAATTTTGCTAAGGATTCTCCTTATCTGTGAGGAAATCGTCCAGCAATCACTGCCATATTGAAAGACTGATATTGAATATCAGTTCAGCGCACTTTTCTTTGTGTTATGTAGGAATAAAGTGTCGCTGCCGACACTTGAGATTGAACATAGATCGCCAGTGAGCAAAACAGGGGCGATCCCATTATTGAATTAAATAGATCACGTGACCATAGAGGAAACGCATAAATCGCCTGACGTTTAGAATGATTGTTATATTCTAATCTATCCTCTATACTAATCGGATCAACATTTCTAGTCTATCCTCTATTACTCTACGACCGCTATTTTCTACTCTATTCACTGCACTGTTTCTCTATTCGGATCACTATACAGATTGTTATTCTTTTCTTGATACTATTTACTATACGGATCACTATTCAGTGGCTAGTTCTCGAGCGGGTAGTATCGAGCAAGTACTATTTGTGCGAGTGTTATTCGAAGATGTCTGACACCGGTATTGTTCAACGGCGTTACTATAGTTGTATCTGCGATTACAAAGTCTCTACTACAACGAGCATTACAAAAGTGACAACGGGTGTTCACTGAGTCGCAATACTTTGTCTCTGACGAAATTTCTCTATGTTGTGTTTTATACTTGACTGTGTAATGACAAAATATTAGGTTGTTGCAAAAAATAATGACGTAATAATGTCGTTTTTTGACGTTAAAAAATACGTCAAAAAACGACATTATTACGTCATTATTTTTGCACCAACCTAATACTTTAATTTATTAAAATTACAATTCTCTGTTTGATTATTATAAATAATAAATAATTATTTTGTGCACCTTTGGACAGTTCGATGTACTGCAATATTTAGCAAGTTTGACTCCCTAAAGTAAATTATGACTGAGATGTCAGTTCAATCCACACTGTATGCTCCATAATTTCGGCCTTGTCTCACGACTAAACTACACTAAGTAAATCGTTATAGATAATAAATAATTATTATGGTTAATAAGCTTGTCTCGCTTGATCAATTACGACTGAGTAGTGAGTTCGATCCTCACTGGGTACTCTATATATTCGACCTTATGCCACATCTATGCTATGCTTAGTAAATCGGTATTATTGTTTTCCCAGCTTTTGGCTAAGATCAAAGTGTAGTATTTGTTCTCACTTCATTTGAGATGAGAGGAGGCGTCCGATTCCGTAGATTCTAACTCTGCAACAAGATCTTCCTCACTGCTCTAAGTGGAGTGGTATTGGTGTAAAACCGACGCCAGCGTGATACTCATTCCGGGGACAAGGTAACTTTTTTCCTTGGCCCATATGCATATACGTATCAGCATCTCACATAAAGAGAATCTTGAGTTACATTCTGCCTTAGAAGGGGTGGGGTCAGGTAAATGCCTCGATAACTATTAAGAAATTAAAATGTATTAACTATTTTTCATTTTAAAATAAAATATAAAATTATCAACATCGTTGAACAATGAATAATCAGCAATATTATTGGTCCTGACCTGGCATCTCAGCTTCAGTCAGTTTCTCCTCGCCATAGCATAGCTTCCCCGTTCCCTTTCTATAAATACTTTCACGTTCTTATAAATTTCCTCTATGGTGCACAGACTTCATGACATTAAGCGCCGTACTAGATTGGCAGATAGGTCTCACCATATTACAGCTGAAATGTTCAGATTCAAGCCTACGTTCTATGCTAAGAGTTTCTTCCCTCGCACTTCTCTCTTGTGGAATTCTCTTTCGGCAACTTGCTTCCTAATCAAATTGGAGGAAAATAAACTCAAGGCTATTACAACAGAATCCCGAGGAGGTTCATCAGTACAAATTGACTGACACAAATACCGGAACATCCGGGGCTGTTCAGAATCCAAATGCATTTCTTGAATCTCTTCAGCTGCTTGGTGTTCCTCCTCTCAGGCTTCAACTAAAAACTTTTGATTCCCATTAGGCTTTTCTGATATCTTATTGATTCAAAGTTTTCAATGGAACTCTCCTAAAAAACAGCCTCTCCACATGTCTTCAAGAAAACTATCCTTATTGGGTGGCAGCAAAAAAAGGTTAATGTGTTCGTTCTGATGATCGTCATAAGTCCAGAAGACATAACCTTTGAATACAAGCAACTACAGTGAGGAAGATTTTTGCTATGAAAATCAACCAGGTACAAGGACAGTGTCTCAAGAATGTTAGACATTTTTCATGCATCTTCCAGAGCCAATTGTTTCTTCGTTCTTTCAGGATTCGATCCGGAATCAATATTTTTATCCGAATTCAAATCCTCCCTGGTTGACCGTGCCTCCAATGGTATAGCCGTAATCACCACGCTTGGGAAATTGCGGGTTTGGTGAGGCTATTTAACACAGTAGGTTTTTGAATTCAGAGTTATCCTTCTCCTAGACTGGTTGCCACCACAAGGCTATTTACTGGGGAGAAGAGGAGATGAAGTCATAGTTTTTTTCCCAACGGTATTTGTACGTAAGGGGATGTAACGAACTCGACTGGAATTCGAACTCTGCTCTCTGATTCCTCAATCCAAACCGCTATCCATCTCTCTACATTGCAAAAAATCTAATTGTCTATTAACAGTAGACCTTTTAACCTAAATAACTGCATCATTAATTTCTCAAAAAATCAGATTATGTTTTCAGCAACAGATATTTTTCTGTGTGTCAATAAAGCTAGAACGGTTATTACCTGTTTTGTCATGTTTTATTTTTTCTCGGATAACGCCGGACATCATGTTTATCCTGTTTTCGATATGAAAAAAAAAACCTTTTCTGTCGACAAGTAAAATGATTTAATAGGTGTCTGGCCATCTCAGTTGTTCAGAAAAATTGTTACCCTCATCCTGCCGATCTGCATTAAACTAGGTGGCTTTATTTTGGTACTAATTTATTTATGTGCAAGTCTGTTTCTTTCTCGGTTGTCTAATGATCGGCTTCACCATTCTGCAAATTGGATATTTAAAACGAAATCGGCCATTTGAAATAGCTCACCACGCACACTCAGATAAATGCAGGAAGAGAAATATTAATACAATATTGTGAGATAATTTACAACAAACACTCTCAAGGGAGACAATCGATCTTTTTTTTTGTTTTCGTTTGTTTGGTGTCATTTTGGTCTGTAGAAAATTTATGAGACCAAATCCCTTTTCGTTTATGAAATGGACATCACTTATTGACTAATTTGCTCAAAAAAAAAAAAAAAAAAAAAAAACGACAGTGAAATTGAATTAAGTTTCTAATTCTACTGGTTATATTTTTTCGCGCCAGTAATCTAGAAATGTTATCTATATATTATCGAACGATATTGCTGTATAGGAGAAAGAAAACTGCATTTTAAATCATTAACATTAAAAAAAAAATATTGCAGGGAGGATGACCTGATACTTCCCGGCAAAAAATAACAATCTTATGAAGTAAGTTTTCAACTGATTTCGGTAGTATTTTCTGCACGAGAAATCTAGGATTTTTTATTATACAATTAATTCTGTTGTACCATCTAATAATAATGCATTTTGAGATCCATGAATTTATGGAAATCCAGAATCATATAAGCCATTATAAGACGTGATACATAAAAGAAGCAGAAGCAAGTTAAATATGAAAGCTATAAAAAGTAGCTTATTTATAAAGATATCTATTTTGCTGGATGGGAAGTAATAATAAAGAAAGAGTATGCAAATTAATCATCCCATTAAGCAAACGTTACTAAGTTAGCTCGTAAACATACAGCTCAATCTTCGTCTCAGTATTCCATCGACCGGACTAGGTGTTTCTCAAGCTGCTATCCGTCGCACGAATGAGGGTGTGGGTGACGCAAATGGGGGCAATTTTCAGAGACGAACACTATTCTCATCAGGATCTGACTGGATTCGTTGGATATCGGTTCAGAATTAAAATCAGAACTGACAGAAAGTGATTAGTCTCGGCAGATTTCAGTGAAAGGTGAGTGCGAGTTCTGAGCCTGGTTCGCGTGAATTAGTTCAATCTAGATTTTTAGTATCCGGGCGGATACCTGGGTAGATCCCATACCTGATTAAACTAGTCTTTTTTTGTTCTCCTAGTTTATGTGAGTGACTGTCGTTTCCGGCCTTGTCCCGGCTTTCTCTTTTGTTATAGTCCTTGTCAAGGTTTCGATCTACGCAGTTGTTTTATCCTCGCTTTTTGAGTTGGTTTTGTTCATTGATAAAATACAGCGGCCACTCTTACTTTTGTGGACTAGAAGGTTCCTCATCCTATTTAAATTCTCTTGAACGTTTTCATAGTTTATTTTATTATTTCACTCACTCCCTTTTCATGTCATATAAAGTTTTATGTAATTTTCTATTAAAATATATATATTTGTGCATATTCAGTATATATATATATATATATATATATATATATATATATATATATATATATATATATTTTCAAACAGGTTTGGTTAAATAATTTAGACATATGTCGAATAGTTTTCACTGAGACCCTTTCAATGTCGCGGAAGAATTTCTTGGTAGCCTTAAAAAAATAATCAAGAAAAATACCGAAATTTTCTTTAAAATAGTTTTTATAGGGTTACCAGGTTTTATAGGTTATTTTTCTAAGACTAAGAAAAAATTAATTCACGAACATGAAAGGATCACAACGAAAACTAATCGACATGATATGTCTAAATTATTTAACCAAACCTATTTGAATGAACATATGCTACCTAAATATATATATATATATATATATATATATATATATATATATATATATATATAAATAAATATAGTCTTAAGGTGTGCTATATTTATGGGATAAAGTGCTCAATATCAGAGATAGAGCGTCTGTAAATATAAAAGTGAACATAGAAGTCAACACTATAGCATGAAACAGATTGTCGCCTCTAAGTGTTGACTTCTATGTTCACTTTTATATATATATATATATATATATATATATATATATATATATATATATATATATAGTTTATGAAAAACTAGGTAATCCGTATGGGTAAACCTAAGGAGGATAAAATCCAGAGAGCTCAATGTAAATCCAGAGCAAATAATTTAAATAAAAACAGATCACTTTAAGTTTCCATATAAGAAATTATTTCACCACAACCCTTTTAAAGGACTGCAGATCAATCTTAGGAGGTACGTATCTTCTTTAACGACCTTCCCGATGATATCAGCTCTCAACTTGGCATCTATGCTGACGTCACTCCCATTTACTTATGCCTTGATAATATGGTTGATCAGTCTGACAAGGTCAAAATGGCAGCTGATGTACAAAGCGACCTTAAGACCGTCTTTAACTGGCTTGTCAATATTAACGCCTCTAAAACTAAACTTATCTCCATTAGCTAAGAGACACCTGTCTGCTTTCCATTAGAATGGCTGATGCTAACCACCCGAAAGTGACTTGTTGCGCCTTCTCTGGGTAACGTTCTCAGCTGACATGCAGTAGAAAGACTATATGAATCTATTGCTAGGTCAGATGCTGAAAACGTCAGGTCACTGTGTCGTGCAAGACAGTTTTTCTCTCTGGAATCTATCTTGCATATTTTAAGTCTACCATTCGTTCATACTTAAAATATTGCGCCATATATAGTCCGGTGCCCCTGCGATTTACCGGAATCTCCTTGATGAAATCCATAGAGGTGTCAGCCATATTATTGATCCTCATATGGCAGCTCGGTTTCATTTAATTGCCCACCGCCGTAAGGTTGACTCTCTGTGTTTTTTTTTTTTTTTTTTTTTTATAAATACTTTCATGGTAATTGTTCGGATGAGCTCTTCACAATAGTACCTAGACTGTATGAATTTAAGCACCGTCATCGACCGGCGGCGAGATCTCATCAGTTTACGGTTGAGCTGGTTAGATGTAGCCGTAACTTCTATGCTAACAGTTTCCTTTCCCGCACTTCTCACGTGTGGAACTCCCTTCCAGCTCCATGCTTTCCAGCCAACTTTAATCTGTAAAAATTAAAATACAATGTCAATCGCTATCTACTGTCCTGCTGCTTATTCTTTTTTCTTTCCGCTCATTATTAATGCTTCTGTTCCTATTTCTTCCACACCCAGTAACACCTTACAGTTTAGTGGTTGTCCAATCTTGCCTGGAATGGTATCGATTATATATATATATATATATATATATATATATATATATGGTATCGATTATATATATATATATATATATATATATATATATATATATATATATATATATATGTATATATATATATATATATATATATATATATAGATGAAAATTTTGTTAATCTGTAGAAACAAACAATATATATAAATATATATAAAGGTAAAAGACTATAGGAAAACTGTATTATTAGCCGAGCGTTTAGTGCAATGTGGACTTTTTCAAGGCAAAAACGAAATAAATTTATTAAAAACATAGTAACTATTAACCAGAAACAAAATGTCCTTAGCAACTCGACGAATTTAGAGAAACGCTATTGTATTCATATTGTCGTCTGGGTGCCGTGGTTGAGGCCAATGTCGATTTTATTGAATAAATTTACTCTTCAGTATTTCAAGATGGTTTAGTTTAAGTTTGCTAAATATATCTGTTTAAATAAAGTACCAGTGTTATTTTCATTTTTGCGTAATTTAGACGACAATTTATCCATCGCAACAAAACGAAAAAAATTGCCTTTCTGTCTGACGGGCGCCGATAGCCAAGAGGTTAGAATGACAAATTGGTCAAGTTTCGGTCCCGGCTTAAGGCGATCGGATGTCTAGCCCCACTGATGAGCTGTGATACAGCGAAATAGTCTGTCTGTGGATGATATATATATATATATATATATATATATATATATATATATATATATATATATATATTACAGCAAAAGAACAAAAATCACCTCAGCATAGAAGATAGTCTCTTTCAAGCCGTTATCATCAGCTCTTAAGTGTCTGTCTCGGAGCATTGTTTTACATTTATTTTCAATGTCAGTCCTTCTCTGGTAGACACCTTGTTAATGAGAATGGGTTTGTGTTAGTGAATGGTAGGGACGTAAGGTATCTTATCCCGGGGGAACCGGTCTAGGGTTGGAGTTTATCTACGGCCAGAAAGGATTCGAATCCTCAAATACATTGGGAAATTCTAGGTTTCGCGAACACCCCCAATAATTTTAGGGACAGGTGCAAGCTATGTTTAGAAGAAAAAATCAGGATAATAAAATATATAGATCAATGCATCTCTCAACGGAGAGAACTAATCACGAAATGCAGACATAGAACTAAATTCCAAATTATATAAGAATACATGTCCATATATGTGGGAGTGTATGTGTATGTATAGTGGCATATATGTATGATCAGGTGAATGCACACATATATGTATGTATGAAGATATGTACGCATGTAAGTGAGTTTGATAGCATGATTTATTTCATTGGGTGCTCTGGTATTACCCACAATCTAGAAACGTATTACTCAAGTAATTTACATTAATCATAACGGGCTTAAGTTTAAATCCCACTTCGCTTATTAATAGTATTGGACATCTGTAGTACAAAAGGTATTTACTGCGTGAATCCCAGAAAAAACATACTCGAGGCTTTTATAAGAAACGCCACATAGTAGGAACTGGGATTAAACGACATACAACGAAACTGTTATAATAAATACATCGGTCTCTCTGTGGATTAGTTTTAATAACTAATATTACTAGGATCCTCCCGGATTATATACCAACGGATGGATTACCTGTACTATATAGATAGATATCACAGCTCATCAGTGTGGCTAGACGCGATTGATTCAAGCGGTGATCGAACCCCGACCAATTTGACATCGGTCGGTGTCTCTCATCTTTACGTTATCAGCCTTAGGCTGCCAGCGCCGTGGAGAAAGGGGATTTTTAACGCATTATATACGAGATATAAATATTACCGCTTACCAGAGTGCTCAGTTCCTAGCGAAGAACTTGCAGTGTTAATTAGTAGCCGACGAATTCCCTTTCTTCCAAAGTACTCAACCAACAAGAGGGAACACACACACACACACACACACATATATATATATATATATATATATATATATATATATATATATATATATATATATATATATATATATTGTTTCAACCTTTGGAAGTAAAGTCTGATGATCCGCAGTCCTTTAAAAGGGCTGTGGTGAAATAATTTATTACATGGAACCTTAAAGTGGTCTGTTTTTAGTTAATATATATATATACACACACACACACACACACACACACACACATATATATATATATATATATATATATATATATATATATATATATATATATTTCTGTAGTTCACTGCTATCAGCAAGCAGAAATATTTCTCCTCCCGATGATGGCCATTTCGATCGAAATAATAATAATAAAAAAACGAAAGAATATTAATCTACAACCCAGTGTGTCTGAAGATTTTAATTTTTTAATATTTTTTTATTGTTCAAAATATATATATATATATATATATATATATAGAAAGAGAGAGAGTAAAAATATGTAATCTATATCTAGTTAATATGTATACAGGAGCAATAGTGTGTGAGTATGTGATAGAAGCAGGGAAGAGAGAGAGAGAGAGAGAGAAAGAGAAATCAGTGATAGAGGGTGGTGGAAGAGCGTTACCGAAAATATGATCATTTCAGTATAGATAATTTCCCAAGTACCCATAAGTTCATGATGTATGGCTTGCTTTAATCATAAACTTTGTTAAAGTGTGTGTCTTAGCCCAAAACTGATTTACGTTGCAGCAACAAACAGCGTCAACAAGCGTTGTCAGAGCCGTGAAGTTTTTCACGTATGCAATTTTGCCATATTTTGTAACTGTCGACATCACAGAGAAACATAATTTCACATATACACTGAATGTGTGATCTCTGATGCGTTTTCCTTTAGACTTCGCACTCTTCTTTGTAAGTGTAATCTTTTATCTTCAAAACGAGGCTGATTCCCTGCGGCCTCTTTCAGTGAAACTGCACATATTACTAATGGAAGACATCTTGTTTTTACAAACACTCTAACCCCTTGATAAGTAAGAAGGGACAGTTAATAAGCTTTTATCCTTTTATAACGAAAAAATCTTTTTGAATTTGATTTTACTATTTATTTATTTTTGGAAGAGGCATAATGAAAAAAACTCCGATGTACATTAAATGGTTCAAAAAGTTTGAAAACAAAGCAGGTATTTTGAAGTCCATACTGAGAAAAACATTGAGAAAACATATCAGACGAACTTTTGCGAGTTATTTCGATCAACCTTTCAGTCTTTTTTTCATTTCATCGTTTCACTCTTTGAGGTGGAGTGCCATTTATTTTTTCGAATTTTTTGCGCGCGTTTCTTTATATTATTTTTCATTTCTGCCGTTTGTTCCCATCGTTCAATTTAGGATTTTTCTTTTTCTTTCTTTCTTACTGTCTTTCTGTCTTTCTTTCTTTCTTTTTCCGTGTCAATATTTCTTGTTTCTTTCTTTCTTTCTTTTCTCGTATCAGTATTTCTTTTTTCTTTCTACTTTTTCCGTATCAATATTTCTTTCTATCTTTCTTTCATTGATCCTTCTTTTTCCGTATCAATATTCTTTCTTTCGTTCTTTCTTTCTTTCTTTCTTTCTTTCTTTCTTTCTTTTCTCGTATCAGTATTTCTTTTTTCTTTCTACTTTTTCCGTATCAATATTTCTTTCTATCTTTCTTTCATTGATCCTTCTTTTTCCGTATCAATATTCTTTCTTTCTTTCTTTCTTTCTTTCTTTCTTTCTTTTCTCGTATCAGTATTTCTTTTTTCTTTCTACTTTTTCCGTATCAATATTTCTTTCTATCTTTCTTTCATTGATCCTTCTTTTTCCGTATCAATATTCTTTCTTTTGTTCTTTCTTTCTTCCTTTCTGTCTTTCTTTCTTTCTTTCTTTCTTTCTCGTGTCAGTATTTCTTTCTTTCTTTTTTTTTCTTTTCCCTATCAACATGTCTTTATTCATTGTTTCTTCTTTTTCCGTATCAATATTTTTTGTTTGTTTGATCTTTCTTTCTTTCTTTCTTTCTTTTTCCGTATCAATATTTCTTTTTTTTTCCTACCTCATTTCTTTCTTTCTTTCTTTCTTTCTTTCTTTCTTTCTTTCTTTCTTTCTTTATTTCTTCTTTTTCGACATCAATATTTCTTTCTGTCTTTCTTTCTTTTTCTTTGTTGTTTCGTATTAATATTTATTTTATCATTCTTTAATTTTTTCATTCTTCATTTTCCGTATCAATATTTCTTTCGTTCTTATTAAGTATCAGTCTGTCTGTTTCTTTCTTTCTTTCTTTTCTTTTCAATAACGTTTTCTTTCTTACTGTATTAATATTTCTTTTCCTTTCTTTCGTTATTTTTCCGTATCAATGTTTCTTGTTCTTTTTCTGTATTAATATTTCTTTCTTTCTTTCTTTCTTTCTTTCTTTCTTTCTTTCTCGTATCAATATTTCTTTTTTCTTTCCTTCTTTTTTCCGCATTAATATTCTTTCTTTCTTTCTTTCTTGTTTCATATCAAAATTTATTTTTTTCTTTCTTTCATTCTTCTTTTTCCGTATCAATCATTATTTCTTTCTTTCTTTCATTGGCCATCATCTTCTACTATGAATTGTTTTCTATTATTTTATCCTCTCGTCCTTTATTAAACATCTCATTGTTACGAGTGAATCATCGTTTCACAAGGTCAGTCTCAAAATCATGAAAACTTCATTCCACTTGGCTGCCGACAATATATAAAGAAATAAATGACCACATCAATCCTCGTTTCGATCTTTCACTAAACTCATTTCTCTGACACCAAAAGCCATTCACAAAACAGCATTGACAGCTGAAAACAAGGTCCATTGTCAGAGAAGATATGATACAAAATTTCGATACTGAATTGTTTGCAAACAAACAATCTATCTATCTATCTATCTATCTATCTATCTATCTATCTATCTATCTATCTATCTGTCTGTCTAAATCTGATCTTATTAGTCTGTTTCTATCTATCTATCTATCTATCTATCTAAATAAATCCTTTCTTGTCTGTTTGTCTGTCTGTATCTATCTATGTAATTTTTTTTTATCTGTATCTATCCATCTAAATCTGTTCTTATCTATCTAAATCTGCTTTTATCTGTCTGTCAGTCTGTTTGTATCTATCTATCTATTAGGTTCGTGCAAAAATAATATCGTTTTTTGACGTATTTTTTAACGTCAAAAACGATATTATTTTTGCACCAACCTAATATCTATCTATCTATCTATCTATGTAAATCTGTTCTTTGTCTGTTTTAATCTATCTATCTATATCTTTTCTTATTTGTCTGTCTGTCTCTATCTATCTAAATCTGTTTTCTATCTATCTATCTATCTATCTATCTATCTATCTATCTAAATCTGCTTTTAACTGTCGGTCTCTATCTATCTATCTATGTATCTGTCTATCTAGATCTGTTCTTATTAGTCTGTTTCTATCTATTTATCTATCTAGCTATCTAAATCCTTTCTTGTCTATTTGTCTGTCTGTCTGTATCTATCTAAATTTGTTTTATCTGTATCTATCCATCTAAATCTGTTCTTATCTATCTAAATCTGCTTTCATCTGTCTGTCTGTCAGTTTGTTTCTATCTATCTATCTATCTATCTATCTATCTATCTAAATCCTTTCTTGTCTATTTGTCTGTCTGTCTGTATCTATCTAAATTTGTTTTATCTGTATCTATCCATCTAAATCTGTTCTTATCTATCTAAATCTGCTTTCATCTGTCTGTCTGTCAGTTTGTTTCTATCTATCTATCTATCTATCTATCTATCTATCTAAATCCTTTCTTGTCTATTTGTCTGTCTGTCTGTATCTATCTAAATTTGTTTTATCTGTATCTATCCATCTAAATCTGTTCTTATCTATCTAAATCTGCTTTCATCTGTCTGTCTGTCAGTTTGTTTCTATCTATCTATCTATCTATCTATTCTCGTGTCGTGGGACAACGGAATTATTGAACCGTGGTGACTGGAGGACAATTTGTTTAATCAGTCTTTTGAGTTTGCCATCAGCAACCTGCTTGCATTCCATAGTTGAACAAGAATTAAGAATACATATGATAATGATTGAAATTTCATTTAAACGTTTGAAGATCAAAGTTGACTGGAAAGCAAGAAGCTGGAAGTGATTTCACCAATCGAGAAGTGCGATATAAGAAGCTGTTAGCATAGAATTGATAGTTACAGCTACCTAAATCAACTGTAAAATGGCGAGAAATTGATGCCAATCTAGCACTCCGTTAAAATTCATAAAGACTAGGTACGATAGAAGAATATCTGTCAGAATAATCACCATGAAACTACTCATTGAAAAGACAGAGGGAAGATATGCTTCGGCGCTGTGAAAGAGAATGAAGCCGAAATGCCAGATCAGGACCAATAACATTGCATATTCTTTGTATTTTATAAAAAAAATCTCTAAATATATGATAGAAGCAGCAAAACTATCAGCAATAGTCAACGCAAGGAAAATGGTAGACATAAATATGTAAGATAGAGTCTAGTGAGAAATATCTATCTATCTATCTATCTATCTATCTATCTATCTATCTATATTATGGACGCCATTGATTCTCAAGTAGGCATCTACGCGGACGACACTACAATTTACTCCTGCCTCAAAAACAAATCTAGTGTCGCTGACAAAACTAACCTGGCCGTTCGTCTCGGAAAGGACCTTCAATCGGTTGTGAACTGGGGCCGTAATTGTCTGGTAAACTTTAACACCTCCAAAACAAAACTGCTCTCTATTAATCTATTAATCACCACAGAGAACCTTCCCTGCCCTCACCCCCCCCATTAGAATGTCTGACGCTCAACTTTTCGAGCGCACCTCTCTGTGGCTGCTAAGTCTCACCTTGTCTACTGACCTGAGATGGAACAAATACATTGAGTGAATTGCTTCGTTCACTGCAAGGAAAGTTGGCTCCCTTTGCTGCGCCAGGAAAATTTTCTCCCCGGAATCGATCCTTCAAATCTACAAATCACCCATTCGCCCTTGCATGGAGTATTGCTGCCATATATGGTCTGGAGCCCCTACTGTTCGCCTCGGTGTTCTTGATAAGATCCAGAGACGGATATGCAAAATAATTGGCCCCGATCTGACATCTCGTCTGGAGTCGCTCTCTCACATACGCGCCGTTGCCTCTCTCTGTCTTTTTTACAAATACTTTCATGGTAATTGCTCCGATGAGCTGCTTTCCCTTGATCCCAGACTTCATGAGTTCAAGCGCCCTACGAGGCTGACATCCCGCTCTCACCCCTTCACTGTCGAAACTCCTAAATGTAGCCCTCTCTTCTACTCCAATAGCTTCATGTCTCGCACCTCTCGCCTGTGGAACTCCCTTCCCTATTCCAGTTTCCCTGAGAGCTATAATCTCCAGCTATTCAAGTGTAATGTCAATCGACATCTCCAGTTGCCTTGATCTATCCCCTAACCTTTTCCTAATCCTTTCCTCTATCATTTTTACCTGCTCTTGCTCCAAATCCTCAGTAACCTCTTGCGTGCTAGTGGCTTCCCGCCTTGCTAGGGATGAAATGCTTAAAAATAACTATCTATCTATCTATATATGTTTCTACATATGTATTAAAATCTATTTCTATCTTGGTCTGTATCTATCTATCTATTTAAATCTGTTTCTATTTACGTAACTATCGAAATATCGAAATATCTATCTATCTATCTATCTATCTATCTATCTATATATCTACAGATTGTGTCTATTTATCTATCTAAGCCAGTGTGTTCATTTCTTTCTATCTCAATGTGTTTATTTCTATCTATCTATCTATCTATCTATCTATCTATCTATCTACATTTGTTATCTATCTATCTATCTATCTATCTACTGATTGTGTCTATTTATCTATCTAAGCCAGTGTGTTCATTTCTTTCTATCTCAATGTGTTTCTATCTATCTATCTATCTATCTATCTATCTATCTATCTATCTATCCCATTTTCAAGTGACTCTCTAAGATGTTATCCAAATCTCTGTCAATTTGAGCATAAAAATACACTTCCTCCTAACCCTAACCCGATATGTGAACAGAAAAGAAACCAGGAGTAAAAAAAGAAAGAGAAAAAATGAATGGAAACAGAATGATTACCAGATAAGGCATGTTCTTAGGAATGTATTTTTTGCTACTAGTTGTACAACAGGCCCCCAAAAATATTGCTGATGAAAAAAAAAACAAAAAAAAACAGGAACGTTTTAAGAGTATTTATTGATCTATATATATTATAAATTAACTGATTTAAAATATGTTTTCTTCGCTACACAGGAATTACCATGTTTCAAAAACCGAAGCTAAAAACTTCAAATTTAATTATATAATTAAATTAAAAGCATTAGTTCTGATTCATCTTCAAGCGAATTTTGGAATCAGCCATCTTGATGCCATCTTTGTAAGAATCTCAAAAAAAACCCCTTCGAGCTATTCAGCTATAAAGAGAACAGGTTAAAATCATTTTGTTTCACTCCCACTGTCTTCCCAATTGAGAAACGGTGAGAGGAAAAAGAGCATTCGGGCATTCAGCAATGGTTCCAACATTCATACTATGATTTCCATCTTCAAAGTCCATTCACGAACCATCCATAGAACGGTGAATAAGTTTTAAAAAAGAGGGAACAGTAGAGAGGGAAACTGGATGAGGAGAATGATCAGCATTTCAACTTAGAGCTAAAGAGATGAATTAGAAAAGATCCAACTTAATTCATAATAGGTTTGGGACATGAGAGAGACGTTTCAGCTATGACAGTCCAAAGAACAGTGAAAAAAGAGTTGAAAATGAAATCGTACGTAAAACATGTGAAGCAACTTGTTACTCCAGGACAGAAAGTTAGAAGGTTAAAGAGGGCGAAGACCATTTTGAATAATTTTGAAAATTATCCTGGAATAACAATAATAATAATAATAATAATAATAATAATAATATATACATACATATATATATATATATATATATATATATATATATATATGTAGGAACTTAATTTCAATCCTTCGTGATCTTCCAATCCTTAGCTATGTTTAATTAATGATGAACATGTCATTTTCGTTTATGATCGATTTCATCACGACCTTTAGGTTAAAATTGGAGAGTAATTATACATACTTATTTCTAAAAGTAGAGTCCAATAGTGTTATAAAAAAAAAAAAAAAAAAACGGAAAAATCCAGTAAGATATCTTTAACCATTTCTAAGATTCACGGTTCACAGCTTAATGCTGTTACACGATTTGGACAATTTTGCTGCTACCCCAGCATATATATATATATATATATATATATATATATATATATATATATATATATATATATATATATATATATATATATATATATATTAAAGACTATCAAACACTTATTTTTAATTAATAATAATTTTGCTCTGTCTTCTGACAGAGCTCTCCCTGGATCTATATCCTCCTGGAATTTCCATACGGATATATATATATATATATATATATATATATATATATATATATGTCTGAGTGTGTCTGTGTGTGAAATATAATTTTATTGCTTATGAAAAAAAAAGAAGAAAAACAGGTATAGCAACTGAAACACGTTTGCACACTAAAATAACGGGTAGAGTGAGAAAAAGAATTATTGCTGTTTACTTTTCGGATAGGAAAACAAAGCTCGCAGAATTCGGAGCAATCCTAGGCAGAACCGTGCATTTCTTAAATAAGTAAGTAAAAACTTGTTCATTTACAGAAACTCCGGTGGCCATACTAGCTGCTGCACACTTCAACTAAAGGAGTAGTTTCCTTGATGGTAAAAATGGATAGAGGTTTGTTTCCCGACGGGTGGCACATTTTTTATTTAGTAGGACTCTAGGCCGGTTGTTAATCATTTCACTGTTTAAGAAAATAACCCCCCCCCCAAAAAAAAACAAAAAAACAAAACAGGAATAGCATCTTAAAATCGTTTAAAAATAACATTTTATAAAATCTTTTCATCGAGCGTGCGAATTCTGTTTATGTTCAAATCACGTTGAAGACACCGGTTCCTGTTCTATCACTGACGATAAGCAGCGTACTTAGATGGGGTTCAACTTGGGAACGCCTGATATTGCAAGCAATGTCAGAGGTCATATCATTGTGAGCTGAATCTGTCATTAACGACTACGCCATTGACTAAACCGCAGTCTCCAAATATATTGATTGATTAGTTTCTGTCATTGCATCGAGGCTTCCCGATGCTGAGAGCCCGACACAGAGTCTTGCACGCTAGGAAATGACAATAAAGAATCGCGTGAGTACCATCAGGTTTCCGGTGTCTGGGTGCGGAGACCACTTCATCGTGGCCCGTTTGATGACCTTCCCCGGGCAGCAAGTGTGTAAACAACGTATATACTCGTTGTTAGCGTTACCTTATAAATCAAGAAAGAATAGCAGATAGACAAATGGTTTCATTGATGTTTTAATTATTTCACCATATGCAAGGCAACAGAACCACTGAGACAGAAGCGGTTATTGAGTGTGAATATATATATATATATATATATATATATATATATATATATATATATATATATATATATATATTTATATTTAGGCAGCACTTTTTCATTCATACCTATTTCATTAAATAATATAGACAAGTGTTGTCTATTTATTTTATGTAAATTCTTTTAATAACATCTGATAAGCTTAATAACATTATCATTAAACGAAAAAAGAAAATCACAATATTGATCCATATTTTTTAATCCAATCTAAGCTTTCGGCTTACTGTTATGTAGTGGTTTCACAGTGGAGGCTTGTATTTGTACTAAGTCGGTCCTAAAATAGGTTCGACGTACAAAACGTTAGGAACTTGATATAATAGGTAATGACGCAGTAATCTAGTTGTGGTGGCTGACACTTTAATATCCGACTAACGGTCGTCCGACATCGACTGACTGACCAACACCCTCGCTGAGCGACTGCTACGTTACTCTTACTACTCCTACTTATTATACGTGGGGGAGTCTATTAACTATAGAATAGGTGTGTTCCACTATAACACTTACATAAGCCATTATCAAAGATATCAATTACTGTACAACATATTAAGCAATATACGGACAAGACAGTGATGATAGTCTGCTATTGTTTACATGTATGATTTCCAAGCAACGATAAACATGTGCATATAAGACGCTAGAAACGAGAATCGCGCCGCAGTTCATGATGTCACACGTGACCACGCGAGAGTGAATTCAAGAAGTATTAAGTATTGGAAGCCGTTGGTATAAACCAATGGCTTCTGTTACCAATTATAGACATTTAAGAATATTTGTAGAGATTCCATAGTTGATTTTGTTTAGGTTAGGTTTCAACTGTTTGATGAAAACAATAGACAAAAACTAAAAATCCTTGAAGCCATATACATCAAACACTTGACATCTAATCTAAACAAAATCAACTATGGAATCTCTAAAAATATCTTTAAAAGTAACAATTTGAAAATATTACCAGTAATACATTTTTTGGGGGAAAAAATTGCCAAATCTCAAGAAAATAAAATTTTGCCATTAAATTATATATCGCAAAATAAACAAGCTTACTAACCATTAAACAATTATTTTTGTTTTAGGCATACCTTAGATTTCGCATAAAGCTGAGATTATGGGGTATCCATTGAGGATTGAACTCACTATTCGGTCGTAACCGATCTACCGAGACAAGCCTGCACATCGAAATGCCCCAGGAAGAACAGAATATACCTGTTATCCAAAGTAGCCATTTTTATTAGGGTAAGAAAGGCTGTGATTGGCCATATTTTGAGGCCGACCGCTGTAGAACCGATCTTTATTTTTATTTTTTGACAAACAGCAGAGTGAACACGATTTACTTTTCGAGTTAAAACTGCTTTGTCCTTCGTCGACACTACACGAAATCGTTGCTACTAATACTTTGTGTATATATACATACATACACACAGTAAGCATATATGCACGACTGTTTAGATTAACGATCTGGCTGGAAACATTCTCGGAACATTAGCAAACATTTATGCAAATAATATCACAGTTTATGGAATCACCTTTAGAAATCAAGGCGAGGGGTTCCATGCAGGTGACCATACTATGCTAAAGGGGGAAAAAACTAACTTGTAACTTTTAATACCTAAAGAACCAATCTCTTATAATTCTGTCAACACAGACTTTTTTTCAGTTACAAAAACTATTTTATCGCTTGTATTATTTACATTATTCAGACTGTTATTCACATCTTCATTGCCATATTCACAACGTTTTGGCCGTTCTGCATCTCTATCTATAAAAGGCAGGATGTGTGTGTGTGTGTATGTGTGTGTGTGTGTGTGTGTGTGTGTGTGTGTGTGTGTGTATAACGAATGCACGGCCGCAGTTTCCGACGGATTTGCACCAAAATTTACATGCACATGCTCTAAGTTAGTGGGAAGGCCAAGACCGACTTTGCATTTCCCAACTCCCATCAATAGCGGAAATTATCGATTTTTTCATGCTTCTACGGAGATTTTCATGTAGTTTGCGGACATTTTCTACTGGCCAGAGTGAGAGCCTATAGCTGGCTGCCACGAATAGGCAGGAAGATTCTATTGGCCAGCGTGAGAGCCAACAGCTGTCTGACACGAATGACAACTAGCATGCAAAAAAATCGATAGGTGCATTCGTCACAAGTGGGAAAAATTTAAATCTGCATGGCACTTTACTCCAATTGGCTCATTCGCTTGCTTAAACTCAACGTTGATTCTGATTCCGCAGAACTGGGTTGGATGTGAAAAAGTATTTGTTGTTAACATTCTTTTTTCATTCGGTTTTTCCAGTTACGAGTCCTTTTTTAAAGCTGATCGTTTTGTGTTCATTTTGTTTAGTTCTTTTTTTCGTAACAGATTTAATGTTTAGTATAGAGCTTAGAAAAAATTCGCAGTGTGAGATAGGCAAGAAGTAAGGCATGTAGAAACATCAGCACGGCAAAGGGAACTCCTTTAAAGGCAAGGAAGGGCAAAATATTTTATGTCAAGTGATAGCGATTGCTGTATGAGTCGTACGATTTTTGAATCAAGTACGGGCAACGCCGAGCCATATTGCTAGTCTGTCTATATTTCTGAGATGAGGTATTATGTACACTATTTAAATTATTCGGACTATTTTCCTCATCTTTGTCGCCATATTTATTACAACGTCACATGGCATAGTGGATAAAGGTGTTGGTTAGATCCAGTGACAGGACCCAAAGAGTGTGAGTTCAATACCTCGTTAAGCCGGTGGATAACCTGGAGAGGGGAATTAACAAATAACTGATAACTGACATCCATTAAACATGGCACGTGGAACAGTCTACCCCAGTGATCGAAATAAAGGGTTCAGTTCAAAATTCCATCCACCTGAAGAAGGCCTGAGCGTACAACGACCGAAACGTTGTAATAAAGATGGCGACAAAGATGAGGACAATAGTCCGAATAATGTAAATAGTGTTTTGGTCGTTGTACGCTCCGCCCTTCTTCAGGCGATTGGAATTTCGAACCCAACTCTTTACTTCGCCCACAGGGGTAGAGTGTTCTAGTTCCACGTGCCATTCCTCTTCCGAATGTGTCAGTTGTTTCTTTTTAACTCAACTCTCCAAGTTTTGGTTCTCCACTCAAGGGCACATGGCCCAGTGGATAAAATCGTTGGTTAGATACAGTGACTAGACCCAGAGAGCTGTGAGTTCAATACCAGACCAATACCTAGTGGAACTAGAACAATCTACTCAGGTGGAAATTCCAGTCACCTAAAGAAGGCTGTAGCATACAACGACTGAAACGTTGTGAATATAGCAATGAAGATGAGGATAACAATCCGAATAATGTAAATAGTACAAGTAATCATAATACATCATCTCAGAGATATAGACGGAGATTTTATCGCAATGAGGCTCCTTGCTTAGAACATTTATTGGATTCAAATTCATGCCTCAAGTGGAGCTCATGTATAAGCGCTATTGGTTGGGAAAATAGTCGTCGACAAGTATCGCTCCATAGACTACCTGACACTTTCAACTACACTCTTTACAAAAGTCAGATGAGACCCAAAATGGCGTATTGTTTCCTTGTTTAAGTTGGAGCTACAGGATCCTTACGTCTCAGCTTTGATAGAGTTTACAGACTTTATCCGGCCTTGTGGAAGATTATACATTTTTTACCCTCTGTCCCGCGGATGCTACTCTGTCGTCATTTCCAGGGCAAATCTTACGAAGAGCTGGATGCTTTATTTCCACAAGTTCAGGCCTTTACAGGTAAGACCCGGCGTGCTACGTGCATACACACGAAACATTTTCATTCCCCCCCCCGTATAACATTTCTAAAGAGAAAATTCCACCCTGCCAGCTTTACCCTAAGAAGCGCTGCTGCTTGAATTAGATGGTCTCATGGATGCTTCACTGAACGCCACTATTTAAACGTTTCAAGTCAACTTCTTTACGGGATCCTAGGCTCTTTGTATTCAAGCGTAACATTGGCGGCAAGATCCCATCATTTTACAGTTGAAATGACTAGATGTAACAGTAAGTTCTATGCTAACAATTTCTTCTATCGCACTTCTTGCTTGTGGAACTTTTTCCGGTTTCTTATTTTCCGGTCAACTTTGACCTTTAAAAATTGAAATGCAATGTCCATCGTTACCTTCTGCCTTCTTAAGTTCTGTTCTTTTATTATCCTCTCTCTTTAATAATGCTTTTCTTATTTCCGAATCACTAACCTCCTGTGTGTTAGTGTTGTAAACCTTGGGAAAGTTACTGAATAGAATAATCACACGAAGGTTGATAATGAACTTAGGACACAGACAACATACTTATGCTACAACATTTAGTGGCTTTCATGGTAATTGCTGTGATGAACTTTCCTCTATGGTACCTAGACTTTATGAATTTAAGCGCAGTACTAGATTGGCGGCAAGGTCTCATCATTTTACAGTTAAAATGGCCAGATGTTCTATGCTAACAGTTTCTTTTCTTTCACTACTCGCTTGTGGAACTCTATTCCAGCATCTTGCTTTCCAAACAACTTTAATATTTAAAAAAAATTAAATGCAATGTCAATGGTTATCTTCTGTTTTCTTAAATCCCGTCCTTTTATTGTTCTCGCACCTTAACATCTTGGCTAGCAAGCCTCGTTTCCTTTCTTGTCCCAGGGTCCCATCACTATATCTAAATTAATTTTGGTACAAGACATTTGTTTTAACATTGTTTCATATATGAGGCAAGGATATAATATGTGGTATTACCGAGGACCCTCCGTTTTGTCGTTCGGTATCTGAGTCCATTTTACGACCCAGAATCATACACGACACACACCAATGCATGCTACAGCTCTGTATATGTAAAAATTAAAAAAAAAAGTTCCCCCCTCAAAAAAACAAAAACAATGGTAGAAATTCCAAAAGGAAAACGAAATAAAAGACAAAAGAAATTAAAATATTTAAATTTGGAGAAAAAAATGTTTCTGATGTACCATGATGTCATAAGCAATCAATCATATAATACTCCTCATAGAAATGAAATTAGAAAACGACCCACCAGAATCTCGGGTGAGTCATGCAGACATACCACAAAAAGCACTCCAGTAGGTTGTGTGGAAGCCAACGTGTTAATAATGTTTTTTTTATTTTTCGACACTGAGTAAGCACACCTACCTGTGTCTTAGTTTCTTTTGCGTGGGAAGATTTGATTGAAAAAAAGTGTCAAGTGTTATCTATCCTATATATCCTCATAATTTGTATTTCCTACATCCTTCACTTACATTCGCACCACACATCACATTCGGTATAACTCTACATTGTATAGTTTTTTCGCTTTGTATTAGGAGAACATCAGTGAAGAACACAACTAAATATACACGTGTTAAATATACGCCTGTTAAATATATTGGTGCTAATTATATGTTAAATATTTAAGTGTTACATACATGCGTTTTAAATGTGCTCCTGTGCGTGTGTTTGCATGTGGTGTGCATGTGAGATAACATTTACAAGTATTCAATGATAGCATTTAGATAATTCATGCACTAACAGAAATGCGCATGCGCATATACATACATATCTAAGCGCTGACAGATGGACAGAAAAGTGTGTGTGCATGTGTGTGAATATTTTGATAGGGATAAGAAAACAATCGCCATGGGAACTGTGGCGAAGTATTCTTTGTTATTGCTATCTAGTTATCGCTGTAACAGACGCACGCACAGCCTGCATTGCATCAACATCGCCTTCTGATTGGCTGAAGGACAGCGCCAACATGGCGACCATCATTTCGTTCGATTTTTGTATCACAACGTGACGAGAAATATCAATTCTCGCGTGATGTTACTTTTTTCTTAACATAACAAGTCGTTTGTTTCTTTCTTCGTTTCTGGTTGGATTTTATTACACCTGGAATTGTTCGGTTGTTTTTCTGTTTTCTTCTTTCTGTCTTTGTTATTCACTTATTCTTACATTATTTCTTTCTTTCAATGATTTTCTTTTTTTACATTTAAAATGGTTTTTTTTTTCCTTTTATTTTTTTAATTTTTTATTTCATTAGTTACTTTTTCCATTTCTTTATTTTCTCTCTTTACTTCAGTGTTTTCCGTGTTTTTTTTCCAATTGACAAGATTTTTCTTACATGACTTTATGTTTTGGATAAACTTTTTGACTATTTAAGATTTTCTTTCTTTCTTTTTCATTTCTCTTCTTCGTAAACTCCCATAAGAAATCTTTTTCGTTGTTTGTTTGTGTGTTTTGTTCGTTTTTTCTTCCTCCCTTTCTTCCTTTCTCTCATAAGTCATTTTTCTTTCTGTCTTTCCTTCTTTCTTAGTTAAACTGTCATAAGTCTTTCTTTCTTTCTCAAATTCTCATGAATCTTTCTTTCCTTTTCTTTCTTTTTCCTTTTCTTTCTTTCTTTCTTTCTTCAACTCTCATATGTCTTTCTTTCTTAAGCTCTCATAAATCTTTCTTTCTTTCTTTTTTAAACTCTCATAAGTCTCTCTCTTTCTTTCTTTCTTTCTTTCTTTCTTAAACTCTCACACGATTCTTCTCTCATAAATCTTTCTTTCCTTTTCTTTCTTTCTTTCTTTCTTTAGTTCTCATAAGTCTTTCTTTTCAAACTCTCATAAATCTTTCTTTCTTAAACTCTCATAAGATTCTCTTTCTTTCTTTCTTTCTTTCTTAAACCCTCATAAGATTCTCTTTCTTTCTTTCTTTCTATCTTTCTTTCTTTCTTTCTTAAAATCTCATAAGATTCTCTTTCTTTCTTTTTTTCTTTCTTTCTATCTATCTTTCTTTCTTTCTTTCTTAAACTCTCATAAGATTCTCTTTCTTTCTTTCTTTCTTTCTTATACTCTCATAAATCTTCTTTTCTTTCTCTTTCCCTTTATTGGTCTATATTATAGCTAATAATAGCTTTTTGTCTTTTCGTGAGTCTCCCCTCTCAACGTTTTGTAAGGGAGACTAAACCACCGCTGCACCAACGAACTGAAAATCTATAAACATTTTTTTTATCGCGTTCAGGGGCCAAAAAGCAGCATTCCACAGCTCGAAGTCGAAGAAAGAACTAGAGGAATGGTAAATACGGAAGCATTAAACATAGCAAGAATGGCGAAAACGACAAAAAGGGAATCAAAGGATAATAGAATCAAGGAATGAGGTAAGAATCAAAGAAGAACTGAATAGAAATGGAGAAGAAAGAAGAAAATAAAGAATGACAAACATGAAGGAATAAGGTAAAGATGAAAATAAGATTAAAAGTATAAAAAAACAAATTATTAGAGAAGGCGAAAAAAAATCAAAGGCAGAAAGAAAGGAAGAAAGAAACAAAGAAACAAAGAAACAAAGACAGAAAGAAAGAAACAAAGAAAGAAAGAACGAAGGAAAAATACAGTTGATGAGTCGAGGAGGATAAAAAAATTAAGAAAACGGAACAAGCAGGAAAAAAAAACAAGAAACATGAAGTAGGAAAAGGAAAGAAAGAAAAAATTGAGAAAGAAAAAATAAAGAAAGCAGAAAGAAAGAAAGAAAGAAAGAAAGAAGGAAAGAAAAAGGAAAGCAGAAGAAATAAATATGAGCAAAAAAAAATATCTGATAAATAAGAAAAAAGGATGAGGAAAAAAGAGGGGAAATAAAAAAAAAACAAAGAGGAGCATGAAAAGTAAAAGGAAAAAAAAGGAAGAAAGTAAAAGAAAGATAGGAGAAAACAGGGCGATCAAAAAAAGAAAGAAAACCAAGCAATAAAAAACAAAGGCTAAAATGCAATACAAAAAAAGAAAAAAAGGAAAAAAAAAGAAAACAAAATGAAACAAACAGTTAAAACGAATACAAAGTAAAAATGAAAAAAAATTGCAAAAAAAATAAAAAAACTTGGAAATTATCAAGAAAGAAAAGCATAAAATAAACAAAAGAAAGAAAGACTTGCTTCATTGCATCCCTAAAAAATCACAACTGCTATGGCCATTGGCACAATACAATATTCATATCGTGGGAACTTTTTTTTCCAGTATGTGAAGATTTCAAAGACAATATCTGACTTGACGTTTTTCCTCTTTTTATTCAGTCAATTCTGGCACGCAGGCCGTCGTAGAAGTTTCGCGATAACAGACTGAATTAGGCCTATCACAAAGGTTAGCTTTAAAAGAAGAGCATTATCTGTGACTCGAACACCCTCTCGTGGCAGTCGAGGCCAACTAAAAGATAACGTCTTCTGCATAGTGTGTCTCCTGCGTGCTATATACCGGTAGGGTAGTAGGTTTTATTTTATATATATTATAGTACACAAGCTTTACTACGGATTCATGTAATGAGACAGAGAAAGAGAGAGAGAGAGAGAGAGAGAGAGAGAGAGAGAGGGAAGTATTAGAAAGAAAGAAAGAAAGAAAGAAAGAAAGAAAGAATTCGAAAAATAAAAAATAAAGAAGATAGAAAATTCAAGGAAGAGAAATAAGGGAAGAAAATCAAGGAGAAAGAAAATATAACGAAACAAATAAAACAAATATATAAGAAGAAAAAGGAGAAAAAACATGAAAGAAAAACAAATAAAGAATGGAAGAAAAGAGTGTAGAATAAATAAAGAAGGAAGTCAAAAGATAGAAAAAAAAAAGGAGGTAAAACGATGAGGAGAATGAAAGAAAAAAAATGAGAAAAGTAAAAGAAAGAAAAAAGAAATAAAAAGGGAAAAAAAGGGAAGTGAAAAAAAAAAAAGAAAGGAAAAAAGAAACAAAGAACGAACGAAAGAAATAAAATTAAATTATACGAAATAACAAGAATAAAGATAGAATTAAAGAAATAAGGAAGGCAAGGGTGGAAAAGCATGAAAGAAAGAAAGAAAGAAAGAAAGAAAGAAAGAAAGAAAGAAAGAGAAATAATGAAACAAAAAGGTCGAAAAAAAGGAGAAACACGTAAGAAAAAGAAAGAAAACTATGAAGATTAAAGAATTAAGAAAAAATGACAAGAAGGGCGGTAAAAGAAAGAAACAAAGAAACAAAAAGAAAAGTGGATGCTAAAAAGAAATAAAAAAGATAACTGGAGTAAAATCAAAGAAAGAAAGAAAGAAAGAAAGAAAGAAAGAAAGAAAGCGAAGATACAGAGATAAAGAGTAGAATGCAATACGAAATAAATAAGAAACAAGAAATAAAAACAAAGAAGCCAGTAGAGAAAAAAGGAGCCAATAGTTAAAAAAATGAACTAAAAAGTTAAGAAAAACAAGAAAAAATCGGTAAAAGAAAGAGAGTGAAAGAACAAATAAAGAGTGTAAAATATAAGAAACGAAGAGAAAAGTAAAAAAAAAAAAAAAAAATCAGTAAAAACGAAAAATACAAAGATTGAATACCAAGAAATAACATAGCAAAAAAAAAAAAAAAAAAAAAAGATTCAAAAATAGAAAGGAAAAAACTTTAAGAAGCCAAATAAAGAAAAAAAAAAGAAGAAAATAATTTATAGAAAACTGACAAGATAGAAAGAAAAAAAAATAATACAAAAAAATATTCGACATCAATGAGAAAAAGGAAGCAATAAAACATTATAACAAAAGAGAAACGTTGTTCGTCACTAACCAACATCTACGATATGCTGCGATGATATCTATTTCTGTGGCCCTAAAATTTTCCTGCGACACATTTACTTTATATTCCAATTTGCCATAAACTTTGTTTTGAGAATCACGTTACATAATGGCAATCGTTATGTCTAGTTCCCAGAATAAGACTCAGCACCGACGATTTAAGTTCAATGTCGAAATCTGAGAAATTATGGATCTGCGAAAGGAAATTTTATTGTTGAATATCCGACAAGATGTCCGTTACTCTCGTTATAAAACTGGTACTTAATATATAAATCATTTCTAGAACCATGGTTTATTGCTTATCTTGGATACATCTGAAAATTGTTTTAACAGACTACTTATACCCGGGCAATCGGTGTACTTACTTCTGAAGATATGGCAAAAAGATGAAAAGGAGCCCAAAATAATGACCAGGACTGGATGCACATGAATATATATAGACATCTACCAAAAACCGTACTGAAGGATTTAGAGAGAACATTTTAGAGAGAAGTATTTAGTCTTCCTTTCGTATTATTATTCCTTTGAATCCGAGCCACCGGTATGCCAGCCAGCGTCATGGGCAGTAGATATGGACGGCAAAGACCCTGGGTGGTAGATTTTTAGTCATCGTCAGGGTTCAAACTGTTAAAAAGTAAGTAGATTAGTTTACAATGTCTATATTTTGTTCTTAAATCAGTGACTTCAATAGCGTGGTAATTATAGAACTGAGAAAAATGTATTTATCTGAAAAGTAAAAGTAAATATAAACTTATTCGTATCAGATTCGATTAAACCCTTAGTTTTGAATAGACACCAATATTTTAAAATAATTTTGAAACTTTTTTTTTTCTGTGTGTGTGTATAAATATGCCAGTTTTTTAAGTACGGTCGACCATACACGACATTATCAAAAAATAATAGCAATAACTAAAATATAACCAACATTTATAAAATTAAATAAAACATTAGATTACAGAGAATATTTTCCTAATATTTTAAGATTACTGGCAAGGTGGCAAGGTGGAGTAATGTTTCTTGGAGCTACGAATAATAAAGTGGGAGGGGTACAGTGGAGTAATTGTTGGAGGTACTTATATTAAAGTAGTAAGCAACTTGTAGTAAAGTATTTTAGAGGTACCTATATTAAAGTAGGAGGCACGGAGGAGTAATGTTTTTTGGAGGTACCTCTATTAAAGTAGGAGGTACGGTGGAGTAATGTTTTTGTGTGGTGCCTATATTAAAGTAGGAGACACGGTGGAGTAATGTTTTTGTGTGGTACCTCTATTAAAGTAGGAGGAACGGTGGGGTAATGTTTTTTGCGAGTGCCTATATTAAAATAGGTGGCAAGGTCAAGTATTATTTTTGGTGATACCTATATTAAAGAAGGAGGCACGGTAGAGTAATATTTTTGGAGGTACCGCTATTAAAGTGGGAGGTACGGTGGAGCAATATTTTTGTGGGATGCCTATATTAAAGTAGGAGGCACGGAGGAGTAATGTTTTTTGGAGGTAAATATATTAAAGGAGGAGGCACGGAGGAGTAATGTTTTTTGGAGGTACCTCTATTAAAGTAGGAGATACGGTGAAGTAATGTTTTTGGAGGTACCTCTATTAAAGTAGGAGATACGGTGAAGTAATTTTTTTTGGAGGTACCTCTATTAAAGTAGGAGACACGGAGGAGTAATGTTTTGTGGGGTGCCTATATCAAAGGAGGAGGAACGGTGCAGTAATGTTTTTAGAAGGTAACTATATTAAAGTAGGAAGCACGGAGGAGTAATGTTTTTTGGAGGTTGCTCCATTAAAGTAGGAGGTACGATGGAGTAATGTTTTTGTGGGGTGCCTATATTAAAGTAGGAGACACGACGGAGACACGAAGGAGTAATGTTTTTTAGAGGTAAGTATATTAAAATAGGAGGCACGGAGGAGTAATGTTTTTGTGGGGTGCCTATATTAAAGTAGGAGACACGGAGTGGTAATTTTTTTGTGGGGTTCCTATATTAAAGGAAGAGGCACGGAGGAGTAAAGTTTTTTAGAGGTAAGTATATTAAAGTAGGAGGCACGGAGGAGTAATGTTTTTTGGAGGTAGCTCTATTAAAGTAGGAGATACGTTGAGTAATGTTTTTGTGGGGTGCCTATATTAAAGTAGGAGGAACGGTGGAGTAATGTTTTTGCGGGTACCTATATTAAAGTAGTAGGCACGGAGGAGTAATGTTTTTTGGAGGTACCTATATTAAAGTAGGAGCCACGGTGGAGTAATGTTTTTTGGAGGTACCTCTATTAAAGTAGGAGGTACGGTGGAGAAATATGTTTTGGAGGTACCTCTATTAAAGTAGGAGTCACAGTTGAGTAATGTTTTTTGGAGGTACCTCTATTAAAGAAGAGGAACGGTGGAGTAATGTTTTTGTGGGATGCCTATATTAAAATAGGTGGCAAGGTGAAGTAATATTTTTGGTGATAACTATATTAAAGGAGGAGGCACGGAGGAGTGATGTTTTTTGCGGGTACCTATATTAAAGTAGGAGAAACGGAGGAGTGAAGTTTTTGTGGGTTGTCTATATTAAAGGAGCAGACACGGTGCAGTAATGATTTTAGAAGGTGACTATATTAAAGTAGGAGGCACGGAGGGGTAATGTTTTTTGGAGGTACCTCTATTAAAGTAGGAGGTAGGATGAGTAATGTTTTTTGGGATGCCTATATTAAAGTAGGAGGAACGGTGGAGTAATGTTTTTGCGGGTACCTATATTAAAGTAGTAGGCACGGAGGAGTAATGTTTTTTGGAGGTACCTATATTAAAGTAGGAGCCACGGTGGAATAATGTTTTTTGCGGGTACCTCTATTAAAGTAGGAGGTACGGTGGAGTAATCTTTTTTGAAGGTACCTCTATTAAAGTAGGAGGCACGGTGGAGTAATGTTTTTGCCGGTGCCTATATTAAAGTAGGAGACACGGAGGAGTGATGTTTTTGTGGGGTTCCTATATTAAAGGAGGAGGCACGGAGGAGGAAAGATTTTTAGAGGTAAGTATATTAAAGTAGGAGGTACGGTGGAGTAATGTTTTTTGGAGGTACCTCTATTAAAGTAGGAGGTAGGATGAGTAATGTTTTTTGGAGGTGCTATATTAAAGTAGGAGGAACGGTGGAGTAATGTTTTTGTCGGGTACCTATATTAAAGTAGGGAGCACTGTGGAGTAATGTTTTTTGCGGGTTTCTATATTAAAGGAGGAGGCACGGTACAGTAATGTTTTGGGAGGTACCGCTATTTAAGTAGGAGGCATGGTAGAGTAATATTTTTGAGGTACCGCTGTTAAAGTGGGAGGTACGGTGGTGTAATGTTTTTGTAGGATGCCTTCATTAAAGTAGGTGTCACGGTAGATTAATGTTATTGGAGGTACCTCTATCAAAGTAGGAGACACGGAGGAGTAATTTTTTCGTGGGGTGCCTATATTAAATAAGGAGGCACTGTGCAGTAATGTTTTTAGAAGGTAACTATATTAAAGTAGGAGGCACGGAAGAGTAATGTTTTTTGGAGGTACCTCTATTAAAGTAGGAGGTACGTTGAGTAATGATTGTGTGGGGTGCCTATATTAAAGTAGGAAGAAAGGTGGAGTAATGTTTTTGTGGTGTGCCTATATTAAAGTAGGAGGCACGTTGAAGTAATATTTTTGGTGGTACCTATATTAAAGTAGGAGGCACGGTGGAGTAATGTTTTTTTTGGTGCCTATATTAAAGTATGAGGCAAGGAGGTGTAACGTTTTTTGGAGGTAACTATATTACAGTAGGAGACACGGAGGAGTAATGCTTTTTGGAGGTAACAATTTTAATGTAGGGGGTACAGTGGAGTAGTGTTTTTGGAGGTACCTATAAGTAGGAAGTACGGTGGAGTAATGTTTTTGTGGTGTGCCTATAATAAAATAGGAGGCACGGTGGAGCAATGTTTTTGGTGGTACCTATATTAAAGTAGAAGGCACGGAGGAGTAATTCTTCTTTGGAGGTACCTACATTAATGTGGGAGGCACGGTGAAGCAATTTTTTTTGAGGTACTTATATTATAGTAGGAGGCACGGTGGAGAAATGTTTTTGGAGGTACCTATATTAAAGTAGGAGGCATGGTGGAATCATTTTTTTGGAGGTACCTATATTAAAGTAGGAGGCACGGAGGTGTAATGCTTTTGGAGGTAATTATATTAAAGTAGGAGGCACATAGGGGTAATGTTTTTTGGAGGTACACATATTATAGTAGGAGGTACGGTGGAGTAATGTTTTTTTGCGGGTACCTCTATTAAAGTATGAGGCACGGTGGAGTAATGTTTTTTGGAGGTACGTATATTAAAGTGGGAGGCACGTTGGAGTAACATTTTTGGTGATACCTATATTAAAGTAGGAGTAATGTTTTTGAATGTACGTATATTAAAGTAGGAGGGATCGTTGAATAAAGGATAGAGTCTTGAGGAATCGGACAGTTGAGTTTGAGTTCTAGCCGAATCCATCACATTCACTTATTTGCGAATACTCCTGGCAAATTAACGAAACCTATATTTCTCCCCCCGCCCACCAGCTATGGGCAAATAGCAGGAGAGACTTGATTTTATATTTGGATGGCTACCTGTCTAGTCGAAGGAAAAATCTCTAAATTCAAAACGGCCTGGAGAGTGTTGGGCTTCGTCAGGCTATCTTGCCGCAAAACACCACTTCTACTGAGGCTGCAATACATGCAGTGTCTCCACGGACCTTAATGGGTTACGGGTTTAGACATCGTACGATATAGAAGTATAAAGACGCGTCATATTGTCATATCACTCAATTTATAAGCTAATGGCCGTTCATTAATGGAAGGATTTCCTTTCGTATTTCTCCATTCTTTTATTGAAACCAATTTTAAAAGAACGAAAACGTAACGCATCACATACTCATTTCCAGATTTTGTTTTAAGAAAAATGAAACCTATTTTTATTAATTGAGCCCCTCACAACGGTGGGTTGTCTTATCAAATATACAGGGAGCCAACACTATTTTTCAGACACTTTATTTTTTCAAGTTTTAGGCAGCACAGGCAGTCTGTACTGTTTTAGTGTAATGGCAATAACATTTAAAAACTGTTTCAATACTACAAATGGAAAAGCAGAATTCAAATTAGAAGTATTTTTATTTTTTTACAAATTTTCACTTTACACAGGTGACAGTATTTTTCGGACATTGCAGAAACAATGCTAATAGTTTATGGCAGCACCATTTTTTTCAATGACTTCTATCAGTATATCTTCATAATGTTCGTACATATTGGTAATAACGTCTCTTCGTGTTTCTAGCAGTCTATTTTTAGCATCTTGTATGCGCTGCCACAGTCCAGCCTCTCTGGTTATTTCTGGCCCGTCGTAAACAAGCTCTGCAAGCATTCCCCATATGTTTTCAATTAAATTTAAGTCTGGACTTCTTGCAGGCCATTCCAGAGTAGTTATACTTGCTTCACACATCAAATTTTTCACTGATTTGGCCACATGGATGCTGCAGTTATCTTGCTGCACAATAAAATTACTTCCCATTTCTTTTTCTATGAGTGGTAGGGCTCTCTTTTCCAAAAGTTCTCTGTAGCTCAAGCTATTTTGACGTCCTTTTAACCATTCGAGCCACAAGTTTCCATTCGGAAATACCATACCCCATACCATGACTCCTCCTCCTCCCATCTGTTTCTTGTTGAGAATAACAGGTTCACCTTTTCTTGACCATGTACACCACCCATCGGGTCCATCGAAATTAAAACGTTTTTCATCAGTAAATATCACTTTCTCTGTTTTGTTTTCCATCTTTTAACGCTTCCCAGCCTTGCCTCATTGTTTTCTTGTTAGTGTAATTCTTTTCTTGATTTTAGCATACTTAAATCCAAGTTCGTGTAGCTTTCTTTTTACAGTTCGAACACTGACGTCAAGTTCACACTTCTCCTTTACATTCTTTGCTGTCACCTTTTCTCCAGATGATAACAGCCTCGTAACACTCCTCTTCATTCTTCTTTCTGTTCTCATGGAAATTGTTTTTTTCCGTCCTCTCTTCTTCTTCCACTCATAGTCTTTACTTAGCATGTATTCAACTGTTGATTCCGGTAGCTTCATCTCAGCGGCGATCTTTCTGATGCTGAGCCCGTCTTCTCTCTTCTTTTGGACCAAACGGATGACTTCTTTTGAATGCCTTCTTCTTCAGGATTTTAATACGTTTTCGCAGTGAATAGTAAAGATACTCAAATGTAATGGTCTGGGTACAATTTACCTGCAGAAAATTTGCATATTGTAGACGTTTGACGACTAAATCATTAAAATACCCGGAATTTGTGTCATGTCCGAAAAATAGTGTCGCCTAAGTTGAAGTAAAAATAAAGAAAACATGAAACCAAAGACAAACCCATCAATCAATGTTCATACCATTAATGAACAGTCACTGATGAACTACCTACTCATCAACACAAAAGCTCTCGGCAGCAAAAAACAAATTTAAGCACACTTTTCAAAGTCTCCCCAAAATAGTGTCGGCCCCCTGTAGGACAAAACAATAGGTTTTAAAAAATTGCTATAATTTGATATGCAAATGTCTGTGTAGCTACATAGGCTCAGCAAATTAAACTAGACAGGCTTATTGTTGAGCAAAATATAATTAATTCATCAAAATTTAAATGAGAATTTTAAAGTTATTCAGATTTAAGGAACATTTTCCCAAGCTTTCAAATATACGCACCGAATGTTGAAAGATCCTTTTGCCCAGCACAGACATCAACCTTCTTTGAACTTTTTGTTCCATGTCCAAATCCGTATTGCAGTTGGGGCATTTTGAGTTCTTCCTACACATGCTGTTAAAATTTGAGATGATTTGAAGGAGTATTGGTCAAGTGATTCAATTAAAATCTTTGAAACACCTATTATTAAAAATTTTACTTCATCTTTTTATTGACACTTATTAGATTGAACACCTCTACTATTAATATTTCATTAGTAGTTTTTCTCCCTTTTATTAATGTTGCTTTTTATTGTTTAGTTATTAAGACTTCTATGGCTGAAGTAGCTATGGTGTTATTCAAGAAAGATGAAATCCTAAAGAGAGAGATGTGAGTTCATGTCTTGTTAACGTTTATTTATTTCTCAGCTTCTGTATTCCAACTCTTCATTGACTATAAGAACAGAAAAGTTGTAATGGCTAACATACAGGGAATTCTGAACCCTTTATTTAATCTACAGGTGATAGACTAATCTCACCCCACTGCCCATGTCTAGTGATATCTAGGCCTTATTTTTAGTACTATTCAGTTATTGATTTCCCTGTTTCTATAGGTACACACTTCCTGGCCCAGGGATTGAACTCACAATTACTATCTCACCAAATTCACAAACCGCTAGGCTGTAAACAGACGTAATTTTTATTATTGTGTGTGTCTCACCACAGATCATGCTGAAATAGACTTTTCACCCAGTGTTCTTCATAGAAGCCAAGAGCAGGTTTGATATGAGATATGACCTACCTGTTCGAGGTGAAGATCCTTTATTCACCCAATGCCCTCAAAATGCAAACACGTGATTAACTCACCTGGGATGCACGTTTCACAGTTTTCTCTGACTCTTCAAGCATACTGTTTTGTTTTACAGTAAATGACATTTCTATACTCGGAAAGGAAAAAAAAAACAAACATTAAAGATAGAATTTTGAGTTGTTTCTACATATGCTGATAAAATTTGAAATCATTTGATGAAGAATTGGTCAAGTGATTTGATTAAGAAATGATATCAATTTTTTTGAAAGAAGCATTATAAAAAATATTACTCCATCTTATTATTATGACTTATTAGATAGAACATCTCTGCTATTAATATTGTAGTAGTAGTTTTTTCTCCATTCTATTATTATCGCTTTTTATTGTTTACTTATTGCAACTTCTATGGCTCAAGCAGTTATGGGGACATTCAAGAAAGGTGAAATCTTAAAGAGAAGCAAATCTTAACATTTGTTTATTTCTCAGCTTTTGTACTCCAAGTCTTCTTTGTCTATAAGAACAAAATGGGTAACATACATGGAAATATGAACCCTTTATTTAATCTACGGGGATAGCCTCTTCTTGATCCACTGTCCATATCTAGGGATATCTCATCTTGATTTTATTTTTAGTATTGCACAATTAATGCTCGCCTCATTTTCATATGTACATTCTATGAATGATTTCAATGTGCACGCCGCCTGTGACACGACACATATTAAGTCGATAGTCCAGATCTTTTTACCTTGTACAAACAATCTTTTTCTTTGAACTTTTTCTGCAATGTCTAAATCTTCATTGCAGTTGGTGCATTTTTAGCTAATTCTCTCACAAATGCTGCACAGTCTTGTTCGAATGTTTTCGAACATACTCTAATTAAATAATATAGTTAAATATAATTTAATATAATTATATAATTATTATAATATAATATAATTAATATAATATATCATAATATAATATATAATTTAATATAATACAAATAATATAATTAAATAAAGGGTGTTTCATTAAGACGGATCAAAATCAGCAGTAAATAAAACTGTGTTATGTTTAAAAAATTATTTATTTCTCTATTGGATCATGTTATTTAAGTCATGGCTATTATGTGTGAAAAATAATATCGCCCAAATGCCAGCCAAATCTGAAATAAAAAGAAAAAAAATCATTAGACGCTTAAACTTAATTCACATTAAAATCGGTCCAAGTTCTTGGAACACCCTTTATTTTAATATACAAAAAAACATTTTATTATTCAGTGAATGACATTTGTATACCTGAAAAAATAAACATAGAATTTTGAGTTATTGCTATACATACCGTTAAAATTTGAGATCATTTGAACGAGAATTGGTCTGGTTTGGTTTCTATTGTTTTGTTTTACGGTATACCAACCCCACTGGGTTATTTAATGCCGACAAGATTTTTATTGCCTGTAATGTTCTATTTCCAAAAATGTATTACTGGTAATATTTTTCTTTTTCAAAAATGTATAGCTGGTAATAATTTTTCCAAAGAAGTATTACTGGTATTAAAACCTATTTTTATACTTTCGTAGTGTCTTGACTCCTTTGGGGTAGTTAACTATTTACCCATAGCTGAGACCCTGACAATTGCTATCACACCGGGTCAGGGTGAACTTGGAAACACCAGCAATTAAGAGGTGGTTCCATGTTCCTCAAAACCTCCTGACCAAAGGCCTTCCTGTCGGATGTAATTTAGCGCCTTACCCAGGACGAGGATGTAGTTTAGCGTCATACCTAGGACACGGATGTAGTTTATCATCCTACACAGGAGGCGCATGTAGTTTATTGTCTTACTTAAGACGTGGATGTAGTTTATCGTCATACCCAGGACGCGGATGTAGTTTATCGTCTTACCCAGGACGCGGATGTAGTTTATCGTCATACTCAGGACGCGGATGTAGTTTATCGTCATACCCAGGACGCGGATGTAGTTTATCGTCATACTCAGGACGCGGATGTAGTTTATCGTCATACCCAGGATGCGGATGTAGTTTATCGTCATACCAAGGACACAACGAGAATTGGTAAAGTTATTAGATGACGAAATGATATCAATTTCTTGAATTAACCTCTATCAAAATTTCTTTTTATTCAAAATAATATTGCGTAAATGACAAAACAGAAAAACAATTTATAATGCATTTCGTCCTTTAAATGGGCTTAATCAGAATAAAGTAATGTTTTGATTGGTTGAATGATATATATTCAGGGGGTTGAATCATATATATTTAGGGGGTTGAATCATATATATTTAGGGGTCGGTGATAAAATACAAAACGAAAATATCGGTTATAATTATTCTTCGAGAGGAATCGCTAAAGGTCTGGAGTCGTTATTTAAAAGATTTTCTGGCAGACGACGTTTCTTGACGCAAGCGTTCAACCGATTTCATTCTGATTACCAACATGTTCTTTTCGGTTTTTATCGTTGATGGTTTTAAATATCCCAGAGTGCAACAGCAGAAAATTCATTAAAACAAAAAAGCCGAAACATTGTAAGAACCTTCACGCAAATTTACACCTAAAACTCTATTGAAGGTTTTACTAAGATCAACAGCACTTTGAAATTTGCCTTGAATTCATAAAAAGCTAGTAGAGTATGTTTACACTATTTATAACTGAAATTATAATTTACTGTAAGCGAATTAACATATGAAAAATCGGAAAAATGTATGGCCCCGGAAATCATGCAAGGGGAACCAAGTAAATATATAGGTAATAACCTGTTATATCTTTGTGAACCGGAGACCCTTGGAAAATATGTTACAGTCACTGAACTCTAGTCCCTTTTCGTTTTTTTTCTTTCATTATCACGAGTCTTTTAAACTGTTAAGGTTCGTAGTAGCCCTACGTGTTTGGTTTGGTTTGGTTTGGTTTACGGCAATTCAATCGGTTATTCAATGCCGATAAAATTTTTTATTGTTGGAAATATTTTTTTTCAAAAATCTATTTCTGGGAATATTTTTTTTTTTTCAAAAATCCAATTCTTTTAATAATTTTCCTTCAAATATGTATATTTGGTAATATTTTTTTCAAAAAGATTTATAGCTGATAATATTTAAAAAGAAAAAAAAAACAAAAAAAACTGGTACTATTTTTTTTTTCAAAATGTATTGCTGGTAATAATTTTTAACAAAAATGTTTTACTAGTATCAAAACCTATTTTTACACATTTTCACACCGGTTGGGGGCTTAACTATTAGGCCATAGCTGATACTCTAACACGTGCTTGGACCTGGGAAGACCAGCAATTAAGGGACGTTTTTTGATGCAAACGTTGGACCTGGGAACACCAGCCTTTGATTAAGAGGTTTTGAGGAGCGTGGGGCCACGCTCCTCAAAATCTCTTGATCAGAGGCTTTGCTGTTGGAAGTAGTTTATCTTTTTACCCAGGACTCCGATGTATTTTATCGTCATACCCAGGACGTGTATGTAGTTTATCGTCTTATCCAGGACGCGGATGTAGTTTATCGTCATACCCAGGACGGTGGCCCACGTGTACTGCAGCCGTAGTAGAAGCGGTGTGTTTTGAGGTGGATAACTTGACAAACTCCAGCCCGATAAAGGTTGGCTTTGAATTCAGAGTTTTCATTCTTTTAGACACGTGGCTCTAACAATGGTAATTTTTTTCCTGCTACTTAACCAATAACTGTATAGGTTCATGCCTTTTCCAACTGAATTTGAACTCTGATCGGCGATCTCGTTTACCAGCATCGACCCTCCTTGGGTAACAACTTCATGACCTTGGCCGTGATCATGCGCTTATGCAAAAATCTTTCCAGCTGGTGTGTTAGGTCTTCTAAATTTCGAACCTCGTTTCTTTCTTTCTTTGTATTTTCGTTATTGTTTTCATTTTTTTGCCTTTCTTTCTTTTTTTTTTTTGATTCCCATCTTTGGTATATATTTAGACAAACAATAAGTATTTCTTCATGAACTCTCTTGGCTACGACGGAATTAAACGTTCAGAGCCATTTTGAAAGCTAATTGATCCCATTGCTAGCACTTGGACTCCTCGCCTAAAGGGATTTTACGCTTCAGTTATCTTTATAAGTACGGTCCTAGTTGCAATTATCGGCACCCATGAAATTCCAGAATAATTTAGAATATCTCATAAAAAAAACCCGAATCTATTAAAAAGATTTTTGTCTATTGACAACTCATGTTTGATAAAGAACGGCAAATGATAAAACAAGTTAAAAACGGGCCATTGGAGAAAAATGGTTTGGTACTCTTTTAAAAAAGAAAATTTTGACTCACCAAGAAACTAGAATTACTATAATTGATAAACTATCAGTGCCCACATGAAAGGAACTAGCAAATCATTGATGATTTCAATTCTTTTTTTAATAAGTTACGTTTTATTCCCTGCTTCTTAGTCACGATAGTAAAGTCAAAGAAGGTACCCGAGTACGTGAGATGTCGCTTTATTAGTTAGTATATGACCGCTGAAAAAGTATGTGATGCCTTAATAAACCTAGTATCAGCAGAAGCTCTGGCGGTATAAAACAATGCGAATCCTTAAAGTAATTTCCTTCCGTGCTTTCTTTTTTTCGAACTATGTAACGTGAACCTTTCACATTAAAGCAAAAAGGGCTGTGAAAGCTTCACAGTAAAACACACCAACACAGTAAGTCACACTGAAATATATTCATTAAAATTTCGTTGTCTATGCAATTTAATTCTAGGAAAAGAAAGTCTTATCTTAATATTTCCTTTTGTTAATTTTGTTTAATAATTGTTATCTGGCTTTGCAAATCAAATGGTCTGCTATTTTGTGCATCTACCCTTTTACGACCATTAATTCATGTATTGTAAAATATTCTCATAAAAAATGTTACAAATTTATTTTGAAGTAGCCAACACACTAAAAGTCAATCTCCAAAGATCTGGTTATCCCTGTTTTTAAAGTGCCCAATGTTAATATGTTTGCTAACCACAGGAGTGTCAATCTCTCTGGATGTGAGAGTAAGAGGAAAATTATTGAAGAGAGAAATCCTCAAAGGTTGATTTGCACCGTTGAAAAACACCACGTGAAGCATCCAAAGGCCAGAAAGCCGACACGAGACAATCGGGGGTAATTGTTTCATCTCGTACTAAGTAGGGCTAAGGAAAAACCTCATTTTATGCATAAAAAAGAACGACTAGCCTTTGCCGAGGAGTATCTGGACAAACAATAACCCTTCTGAGCTAATTGTGTGGGCAGACGAAACAGAAATAGTCAATGCATACCACCAACGACAAAATGAAGCTCATAAGGAAAATAACACCCCAACAATAGCTTAGCATGGTGGATGATTCAAAATGTCGGTGGGGAGCTGCTTTGCTGCATCTGATACTGAAGTTATTGGCTGTATCAGAGGAATCGTGACATCTAAGAATAATCAAAGGATTTTCGAGCAAAATGGGCTACCCAGTGTAAGAAGGTTCGAACCGAAGTACATGGTTTCTCCAGAAAGATAACGACCTAAGATACGCATCAAAAAGCACAGTGGAATGGTTGAAATAAAAGAAATGTATTGTTTTAACCTGGTCAGTAATGTCTTGATCTCGTTCCCATTGAAAAATCTATGGGGTCAGCAGAATTCTACCATTGAGGCAGTAAGAATGCAAACGTTCAAGAGCTGGAAGAAATTGCGAAGGAAGAGTGAGAGAAAATAACAGCTGAGAAGGGCCAGAAGCTTTCAGATGGCTACCAAAACCATTTGAAGAAGGTTATCCTTGATACCAGATAGGGTAGACCAAAACATTATGGACGGGTACCTTTATTATTTTCCTTCTAATTCTTTCGTTATTATTTTGAAATTAGAACATTCACGTTGAAAAATTATTTTGATTAAAGTACTTTGGGCAACCAAATAAAGCATTAAGATGATATAAATCTGGTTCTCTTCCAATTATTTCTTAAGATATAGCCAAAAATAATGGCCAGGACTGGGTACACATGAATACATTTAGAAATCAACCCAGCACCATATAGAAGGATTTAGAGAGAACATTTTAGGGAGAAGGATTTAGAGTCTCTTTTGTATTATTAATCCTGTAATAGAGCAACAGAAGTAGAACCTGATGAAACTTTATTTGAATAATTCAGACTTATTTCTGAAAACGTTTATTTTATTATAGTGGTTGGTTAAAAACGAGAGGGGTGATGGGGTGTACTTATTTTATTACCACCAATCCTTTGAACCGAATCCGTTGGTATATAATGGACAGCAGAGATGGACAGTAGGGGCCCTGGGTGGGAGATCCGTAATCATCAGGAGGTCACGGTTCAAAGGTTTAAAAATGTCCGTAAACTTTGTTTACAATGTCTATATTTTGATTTTTAATCAGTGAATTCAATAGCGTGATAAATATTTATAGAACTGAGAAAGATGTATTTCTCTGAGAAGATTCCAAAAAGAAATATATTTGTAACAGATTCTATTAAGACGTTGGGTTTGAACAGGGGAGCCGTGCAAAACATGTATCTAAATCAGCCGCTCCCACTGCTAAGGCTTGCAACGCACGTTTCCGAAGCCATAGTTATCAGCTTGATTTTTCTACATTGAGAAACATAACTTTTTGCAACAACGGAAACAACAGCTAAAAAAAGACACGCTTGTCCGTTATCATAGAGAAATCATTTAGAATAAATAATACAAGATCATGCAGGAAAGTTTATACCTTTTCGTTCGCTCAAAATGTAACTCTCTCTAAATCTGTACCATATTTTAAGTTACAATATTTTCCTAATAATATATGCTTATTCATCCATTAATCTTTATTCACGTGGAAGTGATTAGACAGTTTGCAATATGCCCTTAAGACCAACGTTCGAATATTAGCATGGTGACTTTTAAATAATATTGTCCGCAGAACAATCCTAGCGTACAGTACCACTGGGAAGTACCTGAAAACCATACGATGGGTTGACCTAAGTCTTGTAAGTGACATGAAATTGTTCGAAAGGCGTCGATGGTATCGTTAGCACGAAGTCACAAATCACATCACCGAAAATTTGAGCGTAATGATCTTGTTCGAATTCTGATCATGCCACAATCTCCATGAATCTAAGGTCCGCGAAGCATTTCTCTTTAAATGTCATTTCATTTCGGAACGTAGACGATCATGGTTCTCCCCTTATTAATTTTATTTATCTATGAATTGCCATGAATTCTTTGAAAAGTTAGGGGCGTCTTTTGGAAGTCAGAGATTTCCTTCTCCAAGGCTACTCGCCGTCCAAGGTTACAGAGTACAATCTACTTTACTATACAGTCTGGGGTGGGACAGCAAAGAGATGGATTCATGCCTTTAGAATTTTTGCGAAAGTGAACGCAACAGACTACCCCGTAAGTTGAACTCGACACCTCGACTCCACCTTCCGCACCGTTTTTGTATATAGCTGTAATAATTGTCACAAGGAACATATAGAAAAAATCTCGAGGAATTTAAATAAAATATATAAACACAAAAGGGACCTTTTACAAAACAACACATTAAATACATTAGTTGCTCACTTTGAAGAGACTGACCATAATTTTGATTTATCAAAACGCTACTCAAATTAAAAGCAATTTACTAATACGCGAATGCATAGACAGTATTTTAAACGCTAGATTTTCCATAGTAAATTTATGTTCCGCTTCATAAAACCTTTCATCTTTGTTGGCAAATCTTCTATTATCATAATGTGAGATAATTAATAACAAAAGTGAAAAAAAAAACAAAAACATAAGCAACAGAAATGAAATGAAATCAACTAAACTATATAGAGAAAACATATATTTAATAAATTTTTATTTTATACTCTCAAGGATGTTCTTTCATTTGAACGTCTATTGCGTATCTCGTACACATCAAACCTCAAGAGGAACTCTTCTATACGATTCATAGCAAAATATGCTGTGAAAATATTCACATCTCTGTGCCGCTTCCCAAGACCCAGATTAGACCAAAAATTGAGTACTGTTGTCATATCTTGGCTGGACCGGCCTTCTCCGCATTTCCCAACTATGACATACTTTTTTTTAAGTCTACGCAGTCTTGTGAGTGAAGTATTATTTCAGATCTAATCCTTCATATGAAACGTTGCAAATCTCTCCCTACTCTATCACAATTTTTCTTGCAAACAGCGAGCTACATTAATTAGTCGCACCAATTCAGGCCTTCACGGATAAAACCCTCCGTATCAGGCATTGGTGAGTCAAATCATTCCCATTCGTATTCCAATTGAAAGAAGGAAGTTCTATGCGGACAGTTTCTTCTCATCATCCCCTACTTCGTAGAAAATTTTATTAGGGAAATATACTTAACCTCTTCAAGTCTGGTGTCAGCCGTTATCTCTCCTACCTATCCTCATAATCTTCACTTCTTACCTCTTCCTCTTACAAAAGCCTCATTCAGTAACCCTCTATGGGGTGTCAGTCTTTGAAATTATATTGCGTGAACAAGAGTAAATGAAAATGTCTTAAAATGGCATGCGAAATATTAGTGGAATGATTGCTACTCGAATTAAATGTTTGAATTTTTGACAGGCATCCTGTTTTTTTTGTTCTGTTCGTTGAAGTTTTACAGTATCAAGCCAAAGGATTGTTTATTCCGTGAAGACAGTTTACTTGGTTCATTTTAAAAATGTCCTAAATGAATTGTGCATCGTTTTATATAATTTTAGTTATGGCACGATAAATGGAAAATTAATTTCTTGCAACTCGCCTTCACTCACTTTCTCACCACCATAACATAGCTTCCCTGTGCCTTTTCTATAAATACTTTCCTGGTAATTATTCTGATGAACTTCACTCTATGGTACGTAGACTTTATGGATTCAAGTGGAGTACTAGATTAGAAACAAGGTCTCATCATTTTACAGTTGAAATGGCTAGATGTGACAGCAAGTTCTATGCTAACAGTTTCTTCTACTACACTTCTCGCTTGTGGAATTCTTTTCCAGCTTCTTGCTTGCCAGTCAACTTTGATTTAAAGATTTAAACGCAATGTCAATCGTTATCTTCTGTCTTCTTAATACTTGTTCTCATATTGTTCTCCCTCCTTCATCCCTTCCCCGCTAATTATTTTTGGGAAAATATTTGATTTTCAGACGAATGTTTTTTTTTTTTAATATAGTAACTAAGAAACTGAGGTACCTTAAAGTGCCCGAGCGATGGCTAACACCTCTATCAGACGTATGAGTTGACGACTGAAATCGTTTCAAGTTTAGAAGGGTATAAAAAGTATCACGATCGACTATGAACAGAGGTACCTTGAAGTACCCGAACATTGGCTAACACTTCTACCAGACATATGAGTTGACGATTTAATTCGTCTCTACCTCAGAAGGGCATAAAAAGAATCAAGATCGACTATGTACAGAGGTACCTTGATGTACCCGAACGTTGGCTAACACTTTTACCAGACGTATGAGTTGACGACTTGGCTCGTCTCAACCTCAGAAGGCCATAAAAAGACTCAAGATCGACTATGAACAGGGGTACCTTGAAGTACCCGAACGTTGGATAACACCTCTATCAGACGTATGAGTTGACGACTGGACTCGTTTCAAGCTCAGAATTGCATAAAAAGAATCAAGATCGACTCTAAACTGAGGTACCTTGAAGTACCCGAACGTTGGCTAACACCTCTATCAGACGGATGAGTTGACGACTGGACTCGTTTCAAGCTCAGTGTATAAAAAGGATCAAAATCGACGTATAAACACGTCTGTAGCAGGTTTTTGAACGTAATATAACGTGTATATTCGTCCGTGTCTGAAAAGGATACTTTTGGTATATACACGTCTCCACCGGGGAAGGGTTTAATAAGGTTATTTTTTCTCGCCTGTTCTCTAAGCCCTAGTAACTCTTAGCGTCTTTATTGCCTTGCTTGGGGGTGAAATGATTTAAGAACTATCTGAGTGCTTTCACAGTACATACGAAAGAGCAATATAGGCATAAAAAAAAACAGTTTTAGATTTGCTGAAATATAGTGAGCATAGCTTCATCATATTTAGCGAAACTCAGTGGAAGGTGAGAAATGAGGAAATTCGAACTGGAATCTGACGAAAATATGATGAAATATATTATTTCGTCTTCACAGAAAATTTATTGAAATGAGTTCCAGTCGACACGATCAGATTGAGGAGGCGTCAAAATTTGCGTATGTCTTCGAAGCGATATATAAAAATGCAAAAATAGATGTAAAATATTTACTCTTTTATAATAAGAACATAAATACTTAAAGAACTTTGGATCATTGGTCCAACTATTCTTTTATATTACATCAATACACACACACAGACAAACACACACATATATATATATATACATTATTGCAGTGTATTTAACTTTTCGAACAAAATATAACAACACTTAATATATTTGATTTTCCTTAATTCTCTTTACCTTCCCACCTGCTGCCAATGACACAGGTCATTGTCAGTGGTCATTACGAGCACTTAATACTAATTATATTGCATCTAATATAAATTTCAATTATTTGTGCAACAGTCACTTAAGCAAAGTTATTTGCATTTTAGAAAAAAATGATTACTAAAGTTAATAGATGTAACATGTTTACTCTTTTCAATTTATAAACATTTCCAAAGTTTTACAAGGTTAGATAGCAATTGCAATTTCAAAACAAAGGCACTTGAAATATATTTTGCTTGCATTTTATTGTACAAACAGAATAAAAATGTCAAAACTCAAATAGTGACAGAGAGTGGTCATACACATTCTTTGTTATACAATAATGTCCAAACTGTATATGACCCAAAAGACATTACTTGAAGGTTACTGAGAAAGAGGCACAATTTATTGCCCAAGTGGAACTTACATCTTACCAATGAAATACAAAATGGAATGAAAGTGAGGCATGGCAGACCTCGAAGTGGAACTTACATCTTACCAATGGAATACAAAGGGAATGAAAGTGAGGCATGGCAGATCTCGAAGTGGAACTTACATCTTACCAATGGAATACAAAGGGAATGAAAGTGAGGCATGGCAGATCTCGAACATGAAAATCACCAATGGTGAAACTCAGGAATGTCGTGTAGAAACTTTCTGCACTTACCTTTAACGAAACTCAATGGAAGCGAAGAAATGAGGGAATTTGAACTGTAATCTTTTGACCAAAATATAATGAAATATAATCTTATTTCGTCTTCACAGAAAATTTATTGAAATGAGTTCCAGTCAATGCCATTTGATTGAAGGGGAGTCAAAATTTGCGTATTTGTTCGAAGAGAGATATAAAATTTACCTGTGTTCGAAGAGAGATATAAAATTTGCACATGTGTTCGAAGAGAGATATAAAATTTGCGTATGTGTTCGAAGAGAGATATAAAATTTGCGTATGTGTTCGAAGAGAGATATAAAATTTACCTGTGTTCGAAGAGAGATATAAAATTTACGTATATGTTCGAAGTGAGATATGAAATTTGCTTATGTGTTCGAAGAGAGATATAAAATTCGTGTATGTGTTCAAAGACAGATATAAAATTTACGTATGTTTTCGGAGAGAAAGATTTATAAAATAGCCAAGGGCAGCAGTTGCTGTACTTTTTCTTCCCTCCGTTACGACCATGCTCTCCCTTTTTTCCAAACTGAGTTGTTACCGAAAATGTTAGAGTCTAAACTTTATTTTGTATCGTTAATTCTGCAAGTATAATTACTTGTAGGCAGCATATAGTGTTTTTTTGCTGCAATTTGACAGAAACGATTGTAACCGCCAGTAATATACATTACAAAAATCCCTGTTTATAAATTCCAGTTGCATAAAGTATATATCATTCATATACAGGTTCGGGGTTGGTGTATCTTATTTATATTGTTTGCGATGATGTATTCTCACCATTTAAATCATTAACCTCTATATTTGTTTTTTGTATGAATGATTCATGAATTTAATTATAATTGCACCTTTTATTTGAAATATATATATATATATATATATATATATATATATATATATATATATATATATATATATATTGTATTAAATTCTGAACAAAATATAACAACATTTTTAATATATTTGATTTTTCTTTCATGCTATTTACTTTCCCAGTGATCATGGTGAGCGCCTAATACAAATTATACTGCATTTAATATAAATTTTAAGTATTTGTGCAACAGTCACTTAAGCAAAATTATTTGAATTTTAGATAAAAAAATGCTTACTAAATTTAACAGATGTAAAACGTTTACTCTTTGCAATTTATAAGCATTTCCAAAGTTTACGAAGAGGTTAGATAGTAACTGCAATTCCAAAGTTCGAAGAGAGATATAAAACAAAAATAGTTAGCCAAATGCAGTTGATGTAATTTTTCATCCTTCTTTACGACCGTGCTTTCAAATTTTTAGGTCATGGGGTGTTGTGTAGGCGCCCTGTGAATATGCGGTATTGTGGTATATGCAGGATTGATAGATGATGGATATGTTCTTGTGGTGAATGATTAAATTGTAATGAATGAATGGATCGTGAGTCGGATTAACCTGGACTAGGATAGCTAATGAAGACCAGCCCTTCCCTTTTTTTCCCTTTCGGACATGTGCCACAATTATGAATAATTACAAAATAAATAATCCTTACAACCGTGCTTCCTCTTTCGAAGCTGAATGGACGTGTTGCCGAAATTGTTAATAAGAGTCCTAATTCTTTATTTTCTATAATTTCTTCTACAATGAGAATTTCTTGTAGGCAATATATAGCGTTTTTTGTTGCAATTTCACACAAATGATTGACACCGTGAGATTATAGCAGTAACAAGTAAGAATTCGTTATCAATTCTTTCTTTTTCTCTGAGTTTCGCTTTAAATGCTAATAATTGCCATTATAGTTTTTCGACCTTCCCTTTCCCCAAACAGTCGGACTTGAAATCCCAACACTTCTTACTTAGACTACAAGAAGGATGTACCAAATAGTCACGTTTCGCCTGCTTGTAGATAGCCGAGATAAGGGCAAGCATTAGACGTAGAAATTTTGGCCAGTTAAAACGAGTCTAACCCCCGGAGAAAATAGTGTCACTGGTAAAGCGACACAGTAATCTCTCCCCGCCTTTTCATATCAAACTCATTTCCAAAAATATTTACGCAAAGAGCTAATGCCTGAAGTATTTCATATCACGTTAAACCACCGGTTCTCGTATGATCACCGAAGTTAGGCAACCTTGCGCCCGGCCACTACCTAGATGATTGATCGCTTGGGAATACCAGTTACTGTAAGCTACGGCGTGAGACTGGAGCAATGAACAACGGCTCAGAATTGAAACTCGGAGAGCCCAGTTCTAATTTTAATCGGGTTCGTTATATTTACTTATGTGCAAATGCCCTTAAGAAAGTTATATATCCAGCTTTTCTCTTTTCAGTTGTGAGCTAATGAGTAAGATTTATATCAGTAAAACCATTATTATCTAAAAAAAAAAAAAAATGTTACAATCTAAAAAAATATTTTCTGGCTTTAATCCATTAACTGCGAAATTATTTTAATGCGCATTTTTGGCCCAGACATGTGTCTTAGGAGTTTATTTATTCCTTATGTTTAATTTCAGTAGTTACCATTGTCGTTTTATAGAAACTAGAACATCAAATATATATGTGTATAAAACATCAAAAATAATATTGATTAGAAATAATAAAAAAAAATTACTTTTCAAAATACTCATTATTTTTCTACTCGTGAAATGTAAAATTTCGACAGTCTTCTTACGGCTAATAATAAAAACTTTAAAGGCTAAGTGTTGTAAAATATATCTCTGCAAATGCAATGTATGTAAGCAATTCAATGTAAATATACGGAATAACATGTAGTGAGTTTAATTTTAAAAGATCCCCAAATGGGGCTCATAGCAGATAATGGGTTAAATAACCTGCAAAAGGTACATAATCCGTAAAAAAAAAAAAAAAAAAAAAATCCGTCAATCAGTCTTAGCATTCCCTGAAGTGAATTATGACAAAATAAAAACAAAAACGAAAAAAAACAAACTGTTTTTGAAGGAAGATAAATTAAAGTATTAATGAAAGACGTTTTCAAAAACCCAATAACTTCTTGGAAACAAAATTGCATGGAATACATAGGCCAAAAATTAAAAACAAAAAAAACATTGCTTGAGAGTTTTCATCTTTTAGAATGCAACATAAACATTTATTTATTTATTACAGCTTATAAACCCTTTGTAGATTATTTAAAGGCAAAACATAGTTTTTGCTTAATTTTTGGAAAGCGTGTTTCAATATCCCAATGGGCCTTCGGATTTAAGTGTCACCTTTTCCATCCTCTGTTAAAACACTTCCCAGATAGTTAGATTTTCATACTTAGCTAAGAGCCTGCTTATGGTAGCCCACAATTTTAATATCCAATTACTGATAGTAATCAAAGACAGTATGAAGGGACGAAGCACTGCAGGTGCTCGTGAAAAGCAACATTTGTTTTATCAATATGTAATTTGCTGACCTAAGATAATGTTTATGCAGCAAATATTTTGACAACTTCCCTATATGGATTTGAAATAATAATTATATATGACAGTATATTATACGTCCAAATATTAGAAATCTTAAAAGTTAAAATTGAGTAAATGTAGTTAACTCTCCTGACCAATAAATAGACTGCGTGTCATAGCACAGGGGCATGTCATCTAGTACGAAATTAATAAATACATAAATAATTTGTTAAAATTAAATGAAATAAAAAAAGAATAATTACATTGAAAAATAAATAAATATATAAATTAAATTTCTTAAATTTTATAATTTCAAATCTTAACGAGATTTTTTCTATACTTTTACTTTTGTTTATAAATACAAATTGCAAAATAAAATCTCTACATTTACCTTGTTAAAGTCCCTCTTTGCGTTAGCTACTGCGGAGGGCTTCTAGGCCTTTTACTTTCAGTGTAATAAGTACGTAAAAGTTATAAGAATTTAAAAATAACAAAATTATTTTACCTTTACTTGACACCTTACTTCGGCATAAACTTTCTTCGTATGCGCAAAAGATCTCTTCACATGAAGTCATTCTTAAGACATTAGGAAAACCGAACTATATAACATTTCGAATACGTCACTTCTGTTTATAAATATACTCGATGGGAACTATGAAAAAATATTTGAAATATATTCAGTATACAATGAGGAAGCTGAACTTAGAGAATTTCACGCTAACAGGGCATATTGATGACAAGGGACACAGAGGAAATCAGCGGAATTCCTAGCTTGTGTTAATGGATGGTAGAATGGGGAGAAGAGCCTCAGCATAAAAATATGAACGATAAGGTGGGGGGGGGGATAAAAGTACAAAATAAATAAGGAAATTCAAAGAGATGAATGATAATATATTCTGTAGGGTATAGGGAGCCCGCTTCCTTTTTCTATGCATTGCTGTTACGGCAACCAGGTTTTTAAGGGCAGGAGTTGCTTGCCCGCGGATTAAACGGTTTTAAAATCAGAGTTGTCCACCGATTAGACTCTTTGCCAAGAATGGCTACAAAATTCTACCCTATTATTTAAGCCATAACTCTGAAGAGAATAGATGAATTTATACATTATATCTGTATAAACGTGAACGACCGGGTCTCATTTAGAATTCAAAATCGGCACGCCAATCACAGCTTCCGCTACGCCCGCATATGAAAAGAAATTGAAGAAATTGATGACAAAAAAAAAAAAAAACTCTTCCAGAATAGAAGAGGACAAAAACCATATTCTGTGAAATCTAATGAAGATGTATGTGTCCTGTGGAATTTTGCATTCCAAGAAGGCAGAACAATAAAAGCCATTAAGTTGGATACAATTGCAAAAGATTTGTTAGAAAAAAGTACTTGCTTATTGAAGTAACAATCTTTGTTGAGGCAAATATGTCAGCTAAAAACTAACCATTCAGTCATTTATGTGCCCTGCATGACTAAAATTTAATTTAATAAGGATAACATAACACGGTGTTTCTCAACCTTCATGTTATTAAGTTGGTGCAAAAATAATGTCGTTTTCTCACATCGTAACATATGTGAGAAAACGGCATTATTTTTGCACCAACCTAATATGGGATCAATCAGTTATGTGCCATGCTTGATACACACTTAGGCGATCATGTATCTTTCGATACTTGACTGACGAGGCAGAATTTTTTCCCGCAGTAGATTGCCATTTCTTTCTGCGGTAGATCAGTTTCTATCCAAGGCTATAAAAACCCAGTCTGTCCTGCTATTTACCCATAGCTGGGGGTGGGGAGAAGAGGACTCATACCTTTCCCAATGGTATTAGCATGTAAGTGAATGCAATGGATTCGACTGGAAAGTCAGTCAGTTATGTGGCATGCTTAGGTGAGCATGTATCCTTCGATACATAAATGATGAGGCAGCTTTTCTTTCCTGCAATATGTTGCCATTCTTTCCGCGGTATACCAGTTGCTGTCCAAGGCTATAGAACCCGATCTGTCTTGTTATTTACCCATATCTGAGGAAGAAGAAGAGGATTCATACCTTTCCCATGGATATTAGCACGTAAAGATTTAGAAATTGAAATTTAGAAGATGTGACACTTCAAAACTCAAACAGTCCCAATCGTTATTGGTATAATAGAAGTTCATACAAAATGATGTAAAGAATTTTATTTCTCAACTCCTTATGAACCGAGTTTACAATCGTAGATAATGTTTTATCAAAGTGACAGGATTTGGTACTTGAATTTACATGCGCATTCTCATATATTTACATTGTCCGGGGTAAGACGATAAACTACATCCAGCAGCAATGCCTCTGATCAGGAGGTTTTGATAAGCATGAAACCACCTCTTAATTGCTGGAGTTCCCAGGTCCACCCTGACCCGGGGTGGTAGCATCTGGTAAGCTATGGGCAAATAGTTAACTATTACCAGCAATATTTTTTTGAAAAAAATATTACTCGCAATATAATTTTGAAGAAAAAATATTAACAGAAATAGATTTTTGACAAAACAAAATATTACCATCAATAAAAAATGTTGTTGGCATTAAATAATCCATTGAGATTGATATGCCGTAAAACAAAATAAACCAAACCAATCCAAACCAAAGAATACATACTCTATTCATACGAATCTATCCTAAAAATGTTGTCGGCATTAAATAACCCATTGAGGTTGATATGCCATAAAACAAAATAAAGCAAACCAATCTAAACCAAAGAATACATCTTCTATTCATACAAATCTATCCTAAAAATGTTGTCGGCATTAAATAACCCATTGAGGTTGATATGCCATAAAACAAAATAAACCAAACCAAACCATCATATATTTACAGAACAATACACAATTTTGTAATGATTTATTCTTCATATTTAGACTATTCTTCTGTGACTTTAACGAATTTCACGCTACTGGCATAATTCTAGTTTTTTCGAGTCTCCAATAATCGCATTACACCTAAATTTTGAATATATACGTACGGAGATATTTGAATGAACGGTCGTGCAGTAGCCTACAATGTGTATGCTCCCCATGTTTGAAGATTTCAGCAGTGATAGCATCCTCGCCAGGAGCTTTTCCTGACAATATCTGCTTGATAGAAGCTTGGACTTCCAGAAAAGTGTGTTCCAGAGATAATTGACTAATTTTAAAATGCTGTGTTACAGGGGACAAAGCTTCGTCATCTGTGACTGAGGTGCTGTTGATGACTGTTCCAAAATGATGTTTCCAGCGCTGAAATATGGCTTTCTATCAGTTAGGAGAGTATCCCCGTCATTGGCTAGAATTGATTTTGGGGGACCAGACACCGCTTTTAAACCGTCATAAAAAGCTTGTGACTCCTTTTTCGCAGCAGCCATTTGGAGTTCAGCATCCTTGGCCAACCACCAACTGTCTTTTATTTGTTTAGGGTACGTTGTACTCTTGCTTTACAATTAAAACAAATAATGTGTTTTGCATATATATATATATATATATATATATATATATATATATATATATATATATATATATATATATATAAAGGGACAACAAGTCAACATCGAGAAGTGACAGTCTATTTCCTGCTGAACGCAATCGCCGACTTGTACATGGCCTGACGATTGCATGTAGCATGAAATAGATTGTCGCCTATGGGTGTTGATCTCAATGTCGTCTTTTATATTTGCATATGCTCTACCCCTGTTATTTAGCCCTTTAACCTAGAAATATAGCATGCCATAAAAATATTTTATCATATATATATATATATTATAATTATTTTTTAAAAAAATATGATTGCTTCGATACATAAGAGTTCTCAGGTTTCAAAAACGAGAGCCGAAAACCTCAATATAATTATTAAAATTAAATTTAGTTAAAGTATCAAGCTCTCTCGTTTTTGAAACATGCGGACTCTTATGTAGCGAAGGAATCATATTTTTAAAAAAATAATTATAATTTAATTTCTACTTCTGTATGGAGCACTGTTTTTAAAAAAAAATAAAAACAAAAATACTAAAGAACTCCGGATTATTTACCTAACGTATTCTTTCCTATTTTTCTACATACCTGCTTATATATATATATATATATATATATATATATATATATATATATATATATATATATATATATATATATATATATAGGTGGACATTGAAGTCAACATTTAGTTTAGTGAGTTTGTTTAATACTTATGTGAAATCGTCAATGGTCTGAAGACTGTGTTTAAGCAGGAAAAAGACTGTTACTGCTTGGATTTGACATCAATGTGTACTTTACATTTTATATTTGCATACACTCTATCCCTGATATTGAGCACTTTAACCTATAAATATGGCATATATTAAAACTATATATATATATATATATATATATATATATATAATTTCTTTTTTATATTTTTATATTACTCTTTATAAATACTCGTTGCAAAATAAAATACATACATTTGCCCAGATAAAGTCTATCAGAAGACGAAATGTGACAGTCAATAAAAGTTTTCCTTTTGTTTTTTATTAATATTGTTTTTTTTGCTGAGAAATTTTCATTTCTTTCTTAATTTTTACACATACGTTCACACACACACACACATATATATATGTATATATGTATTGTGTATTTGACTAGCAATCCCTCTTTTATACAAGTGATATAATGAAATATACGTACACCTATGCTCCCCCCCTCACTGGAGTATGATTGACTGGTGTCTGTCATAAATACAGACAGACGTGTAGGAGAGTCGAGAGCCTTAGTCTGAGAGCTAAGTCTATAACGACGCCCATTGGACTACGCCATTGATCTACACTTCTTACCTGCGACTACGACGCGTACGAGTCGATTACTGCTAGCGTATTCTACTTGGTTATAGTAACCAAAACCACTTAGCTACTTCGTTCAAATATATCCCATTCCGGGACATATCAACAAATTTCGTTAAAGACGAGTGACAAGGCACAGCAGTTAAGATATTTATTTAATTTTTTCTTGCATTTTTACAAATGGTTTATTTTTTGGAAACAAAGTCTGTAAAAACTGTCCAAAAGTTCTTCCTATCCGAAAGCTTTTGACATTCTCAAGGTTAGTTTGTACAGTTTTAACACACTTTGTGTACAGATAAGAAAACACTTGTATGACACATAATAAATAATTTTGGAACAGAAAAGTTGAGATGAAAATACCTCGGTTATCAAACAAAATCTCGCTTCCCGAACAACATAGCCGAACCGAGGTAACATAAACGGAATAATTTCTGAGTCGACTAGCGTGTTGTATGCATTCATGAGTTTTTCCGTGCTTTTGTTTTCCAATTTTATTCTACTGTGACATTTTTCTCTACATTGATTCCTATTGGAAAAATAGTTTCGGTTTACGAACATTTCAGGTTACGAACGACCTTCAGGAACGAATTAAATTCGTGAACCGAGGTTGCACTATATATATATATATATATATATATATATATATATATATATATATATTATTCAGACATATATTGTTAAATATAAGAGACAACGAGTGTCTATTATGTTTGATCATGAACCGTTCCAGGCTACGTATAGTGGCGTTACTCTTGGAAGAAAATAAAGACAAAAACTGTTCAAAATATGGATATTTATTTATTATGTTGTTCATCGATCTAAGCTTTATTACCACCAGTACTTTGTGTGCGTGTGTGTTTGTATATATATATATATATATATATATATATATTAGGTTGGTGCAAAAATAATGAAGTAATAATGTCGTTTTTTGACCTATTTTTAACGTCAAAAAACGATATTATTACGTCATTATTTTTGCACCAACCTAATATATATATATATATATGTATGTATATATATATATATATATAATAAAACACACACACACACACACACACACACACACACATATATATATTGTGTTGGTGTTAATAAAACAGTGTTCGATGTAATAAAACCGAGCTATTAATTAGATATTAATAACTATACATATTATCTACCACCAGTAGCACGATTCGGAGTTTCATGTACAAAGCAATCTTCAGGTCCTGAGTAAAGTAACGGCCAATCTATATTCAGCACCTGACTATTGCGTTGTGCATGAAACTCCCTTCGAGTCATGCTACTGGTGATAGATAATATGCATAGTTATTAGTATATGTATCCGTGTGTGTGTATGTATGCCTGTGTGTGTCCAATATCTATGACGGTTCAAAGGAGTGTTTCCGAAGGTTCTTGATTTGTAAAACATTTCTTTACAATTATCAGTATAAATTATGATAACCACAATTTTCACGAGATTTTAGTACACTCCGCCATTAAGAAAGCCCGGATAACGACGTAATGATGACGATAATAATAATAATAATAATAATAATAATAATAATAATAATAATAATAATAATAATAATAATAATAGTTTAATAGGCGGATTGCTGGCGTGAGAAGTCCGCGTGGTAATGATTAGAGTTGATAAGATTGGGCTACAATTACCATTTGGTCACCTTAGTAATCTTAAAGTAAGAACAGATGACGCTGACGCCTTGGTCGCCCAGGCAAATGCAGTATTAATGATATTTTTCGTGACCATATTTAATAGTAGATGCATTGGCAGCTGTGGCGAATGATGGCCGTAAATAAGAATTGATGCAGTGTCGTATAAAGGAGGATAGTGTAATTGATAGAGTAACTGAAGAAGAAGAAGGAGGAGGATGAGGGGGAGGACAAAAAGAAGAAGAAAGAAGGAGGAAGAGGACAAGTAGAAGAAGAAGGGAGAGGACAAAAAAGAAGAAGGAAGGAGGAGGAGGACAAGAAGAAGGAGGAGGATGAGGGGGAGGACAAAAAGAAGAAGAAAGAAGGAGGAAGAGGACAGGTAGAAGAAGAAGGGAGAGGACAAAAAAGAAGAAGGAAGGAGGAGGAGGACAAGAAGAAGGAGGAGGATGAGGGGGAGGACAAAAAGAAGAAGAAAGAAGGAGGAAGAGGACAGGTAGAAGAAGAAGGGAGAGGACAAAAAAGAAGAAGGAAGGAGGAGGAGGACAAGAAGAAGGAGGAGGATGAGGGGGAGGACAAAAAGAAGAAGAAAGAAGGAGGAAGAGGACAAGTAGAAGAAGAAGGGAGAGGACAAAAAAGAAGAAGGAAGGAGGAGGAGGACAAGAAGAAGGAGGAGGATGAGGGGGAGGACAAAAAGAAGAAGAAAGAAGGAGGAAGAGGACAGGTAGAAGAAGAAGGGAGAGGACAAAAAAGAAGAAGGAAGGAGGAGGAGGACAAGAAGAAGAAGAAGAAGAAGGAGGAGGAGGAGGACAAGAAGAAGGAGGAGGACAAGAAGAAGGAGGAGTAAAACAAGATGATAATTCACGCTGATGGTAAAATTTCAGTTCTGAGAAAGGAAAGAAATGAAGATATCGCAGATGACACAGATAGCACAAACACCTAAGCACACGCATACTCATAGACGCATACATTTATAGGGATTTTTATTTTATACTGCATATATATATATATATATATATATATATATATATATATATATATATATATATATATATATATATGTGTGTGTGTGTGTATGTGTCTGTGTGAGTATATATATATATATATATATATATATATATATACGGGGTTCTTATTGATATTTTTATTTTTACAAAACTGTGCTGAATGTAAATTTACAGACCATAAATATTATAAATTAACTGATTTAAAAATATGGTTCCTTCGCTACACAGGAATTCCATAATTCGATTGAAGATGAAACAGAACAAATGCTTTTAATTTAATTATATAATTAAATTAGAAGTTTTAGCTTCGGTTTTTGAAACATGGTAATTCCTGTGTAGCGAAAGAACCATATTTTTAAATCAGTTAATATATATATATATATATATATATATGTGTGTGTGTGTGTGTGTGTGTGTGTGTGTGTGTGTGCGCAAGTTTCATTAAATATGACAGAAAAGGTGCTTTGATTAAGTTTTTTATATAAAATCTCATGTAATATTCTACTTTTCTTTTCACTAGATAAATTATATAAAAACTGTTCAAATGTTATATTTTTCCGAGCGCTTTCGTCTATACATGTAGCCATTTTCAAGGATGAATTATATTAACTTTTAACCTGAAATAGTTTGTTGCATGTATGTATTTATATAATGTTTTCATTTTCAAAACACGAACAAGATATTGTGTCCATGTTCATAGTTGATATTATTGAGTGTTGGCTTTTTGTTTTTATTAAGAAGACTTTAGCCTTTTTTTTACATGTAGACAATGCTATTATATTTGTATTATCAACAAGTATGTTCAAAATAGGGTCCAGTAGGTCTCTATGAGTATTTAAATGGGTCCCTCTTCCCAACATATTTGGCGATAATACAAATATAAGCTTTACTTTGCAAAGTTTATCAGGATAATCCCATGTGAACAATTCAAATGGTCCTTTATCTTTCCTCATTTTATCTTTAAGTAACGTAATTAACTTTATATAATACGCACTTTCTTAATTAAAAACATCTTTTAAAATTCCCCTGCGTCTTATATGCTATATGTAGATTTAAAATTCGCGATAGTCGGCCGGAATGAGCTACCTGGCAACTCCTAGGTTAGACTTTACAGTAGCTTTCGTATACCTATTGTCATTATTTAAAAGGCTGTTATGCAGATTAAAAGTGTTAACATCAGGAAGAGGCAGTTGAAATTTTCGAGGCTCGTAATGAGGAAGGAGGGATTGGAAAATCTGATACTCACAGGACAGGCTGAAGGAAAGAAAGACAGAGGAAAACAGCGCGTAACGTATTTGATGAGCTTGAGCAAATGGAAAACAGAAGAGGGTTTGGGAGAAATAGGGAAAAAGATAATAATTATTAAGAGTTACAAGGGACAGGAAGATGTGGAGGGTAATGATCCGTCACGTTTTGAAGGGACACAACACATAAAGAAGAAGAAGAAGTAGGAGGAGGAGGAGAAGGATAAGAAGAAGAAGGAGGAGGAAGACAAGAAGGAGGGGGAGGACGAGAAGAAGAAGGAGAAGGAAGAGGAATACAAGAAGAAGGAGGAGGAGGAAGAGGAGGACAAGAAGAAGGAGGAAGAGGACAAGGAGAAGAAGAAGGAGGAGGACAAGAACAAAAACGAGGAAGGAGGAGGACAAGAAGAAGAAGGAGGAGGAGGAGGAATAGGGGGACAAGAAGAAGAAGAGGAAGAAGAAGGAGGAGGAGGAGGACAAGAATAATAAGGAGGAGGAGGACAAGAAGGAGGAGGAGGACATGGAGAAGAAGAAGGAGGGGTAGGAGGAGGGCGAGAAGAAGAAGAAGTATTAGTCCATGGTAAGTATGAGTTCCTTTCCTTCATTTCAATATATTACTCTCTCATTAATCTATTTAGGTTTTTCCCGTGTGAATGCTTTCGATTAGCTAAATTAATGGAAAGAGGTTTTATTCTGACAGTCGAAACGTATTTCAATTTCCTTCGCTGCATATAAGAACGTGTCTTCTCTCTGCGGCGTGTGTTTTTCCCCAAAATAATTTGACTGTATAGATGCTTTCGGATAATCAGGCTAATGGTCAACGGTTTTATCCCGATTGTTTCCTTCTCCCGAGTACATATGATGCCGTGTTTCTTCTATGTTCTCTTGTTCTTTGTTTTTTGCTTTGTGTAAAGGCAAACCTTGATATATATATATATATATATATATATATATATATATATATATATATATATATATGATGATGATGATGATTTTACATTGTTAAGATAATCGTGAGAGTATAAGTTCTACAGGGTGTTTCACAATTGTTGTAATAAAGCAGCGGCCTCCCAGAATAGGGTGGGCTCGAGGAGCGTGCGGACGTTGATGAGGAGTAACAGTAGTTCCAGCAGGATGGTGCACTTCCACACACATTTAATATTACCATGGCCTGGCTTCGTCAAAAGTTTAGGGAGCGTCTCATCGGCTGTAAAGCTGAAGTGGAACGGGAACCTCACTCGCCTGACCTGAACTCCCTACTTGTTTTCTTCCCCTGTGGGTTTCCTCAAGAACAACATCTGCCAGGTAAACCCTCGCATCATTGCCGCACTGAAGGCAGCAATCACCGAGAAGATCCAAGTGATTATCCAACAGGAATGTGTACACATTATCAACAACTTTACATTCAACAGTGCTTTCAACTGAATGACAGACAACTGGAGCATGTAGTCTAAGGCTTCTCTTGACATTTTTGGTTCATGGCTGAGACTAAATGGTTGCAGATCCTAAAAATAGTTATCAATCCTATTAGCCATTAAGAGATTTCAACTAAATTCCAGGCTGACCAGATTGTTGAAAAATCTGTTTTCCTTCCTCTATGTGCCATATCTCTTCAGGACATATGCAGTCATGGCTCTCCACAACTTCTTAGCCTTTGTGGCCCTTAGTAGTTTTTCTATCTTTGTTACTGCTCCCACCTCCCGTTCTGTCATCCATTCACACAAGCTTGTCAGGTAGCTCTTGCCTTCAATATGCTAACATTGCCATGGCATAACTCCATGAAAGGTTTGGATAAAGTCTCATCAGCCACAAAGCTGGAGTGGAATGGGGACCTCACTCACCCCCACCCTAGATTTGTTCCTCTGGGGGTTTCTCAAGGACAGCATCTGACAAGACAACCATCACGCCATTGCTGCATTGAAAGTAACCATCACTGGAAACGTTCATGTGATTCTCCGGGAGAAATGTGCATAAAAACTGTAAAACACCCTGTAAATGTTCAGAACTAATTTAATTCCCCTTAATACATATATTTCTGGGTCTTCTCTACAAGTTTTAACACATGTTGGTGCCATATCAATGTTTTTATATCGCTATCAAATATCCGGGAAATGTTTAACTGTGGATGGAAAGTGCGACAAGGCGCATTGGGAGAGTAAAAGATGCTTTACAAAAGCTAAGCAAAATATTAAGAAACGGGAAAATTTCGTTAGAAACGGCGAACAGTGTACTGAACATATATGGAATATTAGTAACAGAGATGTTATCATATGGAGGGATATTGAGAATACCATGAACTGAACATGTGAGCAACGACGAAGTTTTAAAGAAAGTAGATATAAAGACACTTATACAGAAAGAAATGATTTATAGGGTACATAATGAGGAGAGAAGACTTGGAAAATTTGACACTCACAGGGAATATTGAAGTCAAGAGAAACAGTGAAAAACAGCGCATAACCTACCTAGCGAGCTTGTGTGAATGGATGGCAGGGTAGCGCCTAGGCTATATAGCAAAAATACAAAAGATTTGAAAAGGACAGGAAATTGCGGAGAGCCGTATTCACCGTATTCTGTAGAGATGCATGTAGATAGAAGAAAACCTTTGTACTTCCTTCTGACGTTCGTTACCGTGTTTCTTTCTGTCTCTTTTCTAAAGTCCGAACTTTGTTCTTTCAAGTATATTACATATAATACCTTATCTTCGATTGTTAACATCTTTTTACCAGATAGATATTTTCGAATTGAGATGCTGATGGCAAGAGTATTTTCTTCATGGTTAGACACCTTACCATTAGTATCACATATTACATTGTATTTTAACTGGGTTTTTACTTTTGTTTTTTTTTTTGTATTTTTCAAGAATAACTTTCGAGCGGAAGGTTATTTTTGCTGTTGTTAGTAGTCCACAAGTGATACAATTTCTGGTATTTGATACCTTTCTCTGTAATTCTGCAGTGCTATTCCATGAAATTCAAACAAGGATGGTCTTTGCGAAAACCCGCAGGCTTCACTCGCTCAAAACCATTTTTAAAAAGTGACCTTAGAAAGCGGTTGATTTAGTTAACAGTTTAGATACATTTGAAGGGGTTTGGCGCCATGCATGACTTATATATGGAAGTCACGATCTGCCAGGACTTTTTAAGAACATAACTTTAGGTTATTTTTTTTGTGGGGGTGGGGGTTAACAATCTAGGGTTTGTAACGAGACTCCCCCTAGGGTAGCTTATTCTTTGTTCAATTACCTTTTCTCAGATACTAAATTTGTTCAGTATCTGTCTATATTTCTGAGATGAGGTATTATGTACATTATTTACATTGTTCGGACTATCGTCCTCATATTTGTTGCCATATTTATCACAACGTTTCGGCCGTTGTACGCTCCGGCCTTCTTCGAGTGGTTGGAATGTCGAACTGAACCCTTTATTTCGCTCGCTGGAGTAGACTGTTCTAGTTCAACATTCCGTGTCTAATGGATGTCAGTTATCAGTTATCTCCTGTTAATTACCCTCTCGATGTTCTCCACCGTCTTAACCAGATATTGAACTCGCAATCTTTGGGTTCTAAATAACGCCGTTATCCACTGCCATTTGTCATTGAGGACAGATGGAACAGTGGATAAAGGCTTCCGGATGTAGCTTATCGTCATACGCAGAACTATTAGGTTGGTGCAAAAATAATGACGTAATAATATCGGTTTTTGACGTATTTTTTAACGTCAAAAAACGACATTATTTCGTCATTATTTTTGCACCGACCTAATAGAACATATACTACACTTTGATTCTAGCCTGATGTCTGTGGGATGAATATAAGCATAACACGAGAAGGAATGGTAACTAATGAATGCTAACCTTACTATTAACATTAATATAACTTTGCTCCGCAAATCACACTTTAGAAATACTCTCATCATTAGACCTTTTAAATTATTTTTCATGTTCTTCACACTTGCGTTATTCTGATACTTTTACGAATATTTTTGTTTGTATGCCTCGTTCTGGTGTCACTGACTCCTATTAAGATGTAGACGCCATATTGAAAGATGATGGATGCGACAGTGTGGCATTCTTAGTCTTGGGTTACACTGTTGAGTCATCTATTCTGAGTTGAACGGCTCTAATTATGACAGCATATATACACAAGTGACTAACGGTCGTGTCAGCATGATCGATGGGGTTTCAAGTCCCAGGGGAACTTTGTCTGCATTTCGGCTTTATCAGCATGTACAAAGTGCGGGTGCGTGTTTATGGCTGGATGTCTAAATTTGTTTCATTTACTCTGGCCAAGGATTTGTTTACAAAGTTACATCCGTACGTATACATACGACTATAGCTAAGCTATCTGGCGAGCGAGGCAGCCATGGTGAACTCCACAGATTTGAAGTCAAGCAATCCTACCGATACATAGAGCAATATGTTGGTATGGATCGATAAGAACGATGTACGATAGAAGAATAGAAGCAGATAAATTGCCCCATCACCTGTTTCATATTTCACTGGGGTTGTCGGGTTATCACAGGACGGTGTTATTGAGGCAATTCTTAAATGCCGGACGAATGGGTTTCTGTCTGTCTGTCTGTCTATCTATCTGTCTGTCTATCTATCTATCTCTTTTAACTGTTCTATCTATCTATATATCTATCTATCTGTTTCTATCTATCTATATATATATATATATATCTATCTATCTATCGCTTTTAACTGTTCTATCTATCTATCTATCACTTTTAACTGTTCTATCTATCTATCTATCTATCTATCTATCTGTCTATCTATCTATCTATCTATCTATCTCTTTTAACTGTTCTATCTATCTATCGCTTTTAACTCATCTATCTATCTATCTATCCATCTATTTTAACTGTTCTATCTATCTGTCTATTTCTTTTAACTGTTCTCTATATCTATCTATCGCTTTTAACTGTTCTATCTATCTATCTATCTATCTATCTATCTATCTCTTTTAACTGGTCTATCTATCTATCTATCTATCTATCTATCTATCTCTTTTAACTGGTCTATCTATCTATCTATCTATCTATCTATCTCTTTTAACTGGTCTATCTATCTATCTATCTATCTATCTATCTATCTATCTATCTATTTTAACTGTTCTATCTATCTATATATCTATCTATCTCTTTTAACTGGTCTATCTATTTATCTATCTATCTATTTTAACTGATTTATCTATCTATATATATATCTATCTCTATCTATCTATCCATCTATCTATCTATCTATCTATCTATCTATCTATCTATGTATCTATCGCTTTTAACTGTTCTATCTATCTATCTATCTATCTATCTATCTATCTATCTATCTATCACTTTTAACTGTTCTATCTATCTATCTATCTATCTATCTATCACTTTTAACTGTTCTATCTATCTATCTATCTATCTATCTATCACTTTTAACTGTTCTATCTATCTATCTATCTATCTATCTATCTATCTATCACTTTTAACTGTTCTATCTATCTATCTATCTATCACTTTTAACTGTTCTATCTATCTATCTATCTATCTATCACTTTTAACTGTTCTATCTATCTATCTATCTATCTATCTATGTAATAAAAATAATAATAATAATAATAATAATAATAATAATAATAATAATAATAATAATAAAAATATATTTTAATCCAAAATAAATATATATATAAAGAAAGAAAAATTGTTGAAGTGTGTATTTCTGGAAGAATGACGCTTTTAAGTCATCCTAGTCTTTCTGAGTACATTGCTCATTAACATTCATCCTAGTCTTTCTGAGTACATTGCTCATTAACATTCATCCTAGTCTTTCTGAGTACATTGCTCATTAACATTCATCCTAGTCTTTCTGAGTACATTGCTCATTAACATTCATCCTAGTCTTTCTGAGTACATTGCTCATTAACATTCATCCTAGTCTTTCTGAGTACATTGCTCATTAACATTCATCCTAGTCTTTCTGAGTACATTGCTCATTAACATTCATCCTAGTCTTTCTGAGTACATTGCTCATTAACATTCATCCTAGTCTTTCTGAGTAAATTTGCTCATTAACATTCATCCTGAACAAATAAAATTATCTTCCCGAGTCGGAATCGGTATCCACACTTCAGGACGTTCATAGTAAAATTGAATTTTACTAACAAATATAATGCATTTCTTAAAATCCATTAATTAATGATTCATTAAGATTTCATTTAATATTTATTAAATTAATATCAATTACTTATTTATCATTAATTAATATTACTTAAAAACGTTAATTTTTCATGAAAATAACATTGAATAACATCTTCAAGAATGAACAAATTTATAGTCTTTTTGAAAATAATTATGTAACATCTTTTAAGTAATAAATGACAATTATAAATAAAATTTCAATTTTAGTATCTAACCCACTGAGTAGCAGATACTTTTCTGAGAATATCTGAGTGCGGGAGAAAAGTTGAACATTTGATTTGCTTCCTAAAAACTGATCAGTAATATAAAATCTACCTTATGCATAAATTCATGTTGTGTGCGTAACGTTTATGGTTTGTCTCGCAGATAAGGCCTCCAATTGAGGTTGATGTGGTGATGAAAGAGAAAAACCAAGTCTTACCTCGGAAGAGAATTCGTGTTCTCTGTGGAAAAATAAAAACAAAACCAAGATCGGCCCGACTTTAGCCGACCTCGAAATATGGTAATCATCTGCACTTCCCTACCAATCACAACCTTCTTACCCGCCAATAAAATAACACTACTTTGGACGAGAGGGGGATTTCTTCGTTCTTCATGGGTCAAGACGGTGTAAGTTTTGGATACAGGTTTTTCAGCCCCATTTTGATTTCTACCATTCCGTTACTTTTGTCTTTGGAATTGGAAGACTAATTTATACCCTACGGAATTTTGGCTTCAGATTTTGATTTTATTTCTGCATCTTAACTTCCCTTTGGTAATTTCTCACAAGTTTCTGCGGCCCAATTGCTCAGCGGCGTGGAGTGACAGGCCCTACACCAAACAACTGTACTCTTAGCATAGCTTGGTTTTCTGTTGGCGTTTCCCTTAACTTTAGAAGGCCACATGCTCCCTCCTTAATGCGTTCCATCTACTCAGGTTTCATTTTTTTCCCAGTTCTGTTCTTAGAACCAACAATCAAACTAACCGCACATATCTATTCATTATGGCGATGAAGGCTTTTGCAAAACCAATCACACGTTTTGGAAGAACTAAACACAGAGAACTGGTGCACATCGTATTCCACAACTTCACCCAAACGACTCTCCCACCATATGCAAATTTTATAAAGAAAGTGTTGAATTTTTATTAACATGACAGACTTTTAGCACTTCCCAAGGCTGAAGATCCCAGTTTACCCTACTATTTGAACCATAGATGGAGATAGAAGAGACGGTTTTCATTCTTTTTTTTTCCAAAGGAGGGTGAAAATGAATGCAATGAGATAATCTGAAATTTGAACTTGACTCACCGGTTTCTCGTTCTGAGGCGATATTTTTACCCCACATACTCATCTGCATACCGTTTATATGCCTGCATTATCTATTTTTTTATACTAATAATGAAATTTTATAACAATTATTATATCATTGTCATAGTTACCTAACGTTACTGTCACAATTAAGGATTGTGTTTTTTTTAATACTAACAAAATTTTATTAATTTTCTGGTATATAAATTTTAATCATTGTAAATATTCATTATAGGCTTCATTTTTAAATGTTGTGATTTTTATTCCCCATCCCTAGAAAAATTGTCCATATGGGAACTAGTTAAAACTCCATAGAGACTCTGAGGTATTATGGTGGCTGTAGTAAGAACGCTAAGTAAGAATGTGTTGTTTTGGTGTAGGGTATCATGTGGTATGGTTGTGTCAGTAATTGTGGCTAGCTAAGTTCAAGATAAGGCTTTTCTTTAAGTTCTTTTATATATACACGTATCCAGTTTCCAGTTCGCCTAGTGTTTGCGATAACAATAAATAAATCTCAAAACCAAACGCTTCAAGCCGTTGTAATTTGGCTCGAGAAAGAAATATTTACGCATGGCCAGTTGTATGTTGCATGCTCAAGAGTAAGAAATCCTAAGAATTTATTCTTTGCTGTTAAAAAGGGAAAAAAAAAGGTACGGTCTTAAAAAAAATATTGTTTATCATGTAGTCTTATAAAATTAAATTAAAGAAATTACTTAACCGAGAAGAACGGTATTTTCAAAGTATATTTTCAAACAGATTAACTTGTTCAAATTTCATCGATTGGTTTTCGAGGTTGAACGAAACGTAGAGTTTATAAATCCCGCAAAAATGGTACCGATAACTTCAACAATACTAAATAATTTGATGATTTCAACATAGTGACACGTGTTGAAAAACAATTCTAGTAAAATAAATTTCATGTTATTTTTCTAAATTCTGAAACTGTCCTTCTATTTAATACCTTCAAGGACACAATGGATAAAGGCATTAGTTAGATCCAGTGACAGGACCCAAAGAGTGTGAGTTCAATACCTGGTTAAGGCAGCGGAGAACTTGGGGAGGTGAATTAAACAGGGGATAACTGATAAATGACATCCATTAAACATGGCACGTGGAACTAGAACAGTCGACCCCAGCGAGCGAAATAAAAGGTTCAGTTCGACATTCCAACCACCTGAAGAAGGCCGGAGCCTTTAACGGCCGAAACGTTGTGATAAATATGGCAACAAAGATGAGGACAATAGTCCGAATAATGTAAATAGTGCTGTTTGAATTCATGTTAACTATCACTTTCTACATTCATTTTAACATTTTCTATTATAAGGTGAATAAAAAGACGCATTTTTCTAATAAAATAAAACTGCTAAAACCATCAGAATGTGGCAACGATAATTACCTGACCCTTGAGGTGTCCCCCAGAGGGAAAGTACAGAGGAGACTGGCCTATTTTTAAACTCCGGTTCTACAGGGAAGACTCACGTTAAACTCGGCTTTGTGTCATATTTCGTTTGAGTAGACGTTGAGGATAAAATACGCTTATCCAAATTTCTACTTAAAATTAATAATTTATAGCAGGATTAATATTTTTTTTTTTCGTATATATATTTTAAGTTGATGAAGAAGGGCGGAGCGTACAATGGCCGAAACGTCGTGATAAATATGGCAACAAAGATGACGATAGTCCGAACAATGTAAATAGTGTACATAATACCTCATCTCAGAAATATAGGCAAATATTTAATTACCCAGTTATTGAAACGCGGGAGTTGTTTTTGATAGCTAAAAAGAAGAAACACTTTCATAATAAGCTTAAACATAATTTTCATTTCGTAGAGGCATAGGTCAACATCACATTGAAACGTATGTATTTTCCCATATGCTACGTCGAACCTGGTCAGTATCAAGATGAGTGACCATTTGGGTTTACCAGGTGCTGGTTGGTGGATGTGCAGTTGGTGTAATGGATTATGGCTTAGAAAACCGAGGTCTAATTCCAGTCGGCTTCGTTATATCCAATTACGCGCAAATACCATTGGAAAATGTATGAATCGACCGCTTCTCCTCAGCTATGGGTTAATTAGTAGGGCATGGTTCATTATTATCTCCAAAAGATTCTTACAATTTAAATATATTTTCTGGCTTTAAATAACCTGCAAAATTGATAAACATTAAAAAAGTCATTGCGTGCATGTTTTTCATGGAAGAACAAACCAAAATGGAAAGATGATTTATAAATTCTGCATCCCTTGCGTTATTTGAAGATAGATATTGATTATTCTATTGTAATGATTTTATTTGCTCATTATCATTTTCAGTTATGATTTTCAATTAACCAACGGTGAAGCAATATTCCCTGAGTAATTTATAATAAAAACTTTGATTATTCGCAGTAATATCATTATAAACTGGACATTTTATTAAATTTGCCGTCGCATTTATATACACTGCTGTTCAAATGTTTGAAGTAACCGCCATAATTAACATGAGAAGAAGAGTGAAACATTTCCATCCCAAAAATGAAAAAAAAAAAAAGCTCTTAGAGTCTGTTGTGAAGTAAATACTACATCCCCCGGTGACGATATGAACAATTTCCATAACTATAAATAAACAGCTCCAAGTCAGAGATAAGAAATAAAGAAACCGCTTGGTGTCAGTCTTCAGACTAATTAAGAGAGTCGTCACGGCAAGTAGTTGAAGCATTATTTATATTATAAGTGCGTTATAATAGTAGTGACGAGGGATTCGAATATCAGGCGATTTATAACTGTTCAGAACTCTTACGACTTATAAGAGTAAGGAGGATTCAAGAACTCATACGAGTTGTTACTGGAGTTACAAGGATTTTGGAAAATCATACTGAATGAACAAGTAGGGAAAAATATATTTGTTAAATGAGGAACAAAAATACGGGTGACAAGAAGAATTGTAATCACGTTGGTTTAAAAAAAATCCTGTGTAGAAGAAGGAAATAATTTTCTCTTGGGTGTAAGAAAAAACAAAATATTCTTGAGAATATAAAGCAAATATTGGCTCCGATAGTTGGAATTAAGCAACAACAGAAACAGCAAGAAAAACACAATCAAAAGTTGCTAGAACTACAAAAACAACAACGGGAGTTGTTGGAGATAATACTGAAGAAGTCAAAACATTCAACATCTCTCACACCAGAAGCTGTCCAAAACAGTATATCATGGACTGAATTATTGTTTATTTTCGTAGATATGAGCAAATATTGAGTCAAGAATGCAGATCATAGAAAATAGGTATTCTTGTTCAGGAAAATCGCTCTGATAGAGTAAGAAAAATACTTTAACTCCATATGATTGAAAATAAAAACAAGTAAAATCAAGTTTAAAGACACTGAACACATTTTGACGCAAATCTTTAGTGGCAAGAGCTCTCTGATTAATTATAGTTGGATGTGCATCAATTTAAACAAAACAAAGGGAGTAGATTTTTTTTACGTATGCTGGTATCATCAACAAACAAAGTGAAATGTATAGAAAAGTAAATGACACCAGATATGTTCAAAGGGTTAATTTTCCTTCATGGTTTAACAACTAAAAAGATGCTGAAACGTGAGCGAAGATTTTAACGCAAATGGAACAAAACAGGAAAATTACATTGCAAGAAATAGTGGACAATTGCCAGACAATTCTAAGTTTGAAACAAGATGCTGAAGAAATTCAGAAAAATGTGCATTTGTACAAGCAAAGGACGAATGTGCAAAAAAATAAAAAAATTAAAATAAAATAAAAGAATAAATCCTTGTTTCAAATGTGGTAAATTACATCTTGGAAATGACTGTTCATTTAAAAATGAAGAATGTTATAAGTGTAGTAAACTTAGATGTATAAAGTGACACTGCAAAACCAAATATAATCACAGAAAGAAATTCGTACACAGCATTGTGACGGAAAAAGGGTCACAGAAGACATAAGGAAATTTGTGAATGCAAAAATAAATAATGTGGGTGTGAAAATGCTACAGGACACTGGTAGTGATATTTCAATAAACAGTGAAATTACATGTAAGGAAATTGTAAAGCCTTTATTAAAAAGACATCAAAAGTTGTGATTTCAGTTTCTGGTGGGAAATTGTTCTTTGTTTTTTTTTCTTTTTTGAGGAATGACTTGTAATGTTTCATTGCGTAATAAGCATGTAAAAACTAAAGCTTATGTATTAAAATGCTACGTATTTATTCGGTACTGGCTGGATGGAACCATCTGAATTTTGGGTTTTGCCGATAAACATATTGAAAAAACAACGTAAGTGGATAAGGAACCAACTTAAAAAATCTAGGCGAAAATCTGAAGGAAGAATAAAAAATGTTTTCCAGATATTCTGTCAAACGAATTGGATTAGTATTAAAAATTCAAGGCGGATTTTCAAGTAAAAGAGGGTTCGACGCTAGTATTTAAGCCGTATTGGAACAAATCAACTAAGAGAAAGAAATGGTTTAATAGAAAAATAACCATTCCAAATGGGTTGCACCAGCGGTGTAGGTAACGAAAAAAAAAAAAAAAAAAATTCGTGTTTGCGCTGATTTCTCGACAGGATTCAACAGTTGTTTAGAAACACATAATTACCCATTACCAAGTCCAGAGAAAAATTTTTAGAAGTTAAATATTTTTAAAACTGGTTCTCTCTGACGTGTATTTACAAATTAAGTTTTAAAATGAATGTTAAGAATTAATGGCCATAAATACGCACAGAGGATTATATAAGACTAACCGACTTCCTTTTGGCACAAAGGTGGTACCAGCTATTTTTCAACAAGCTATGGCTACCTTGCTTGCTGACAGCGATTTCGCAGTGGCGTGTCTGGACGACATTTTAATAAAAATACAACATGTTTAGAATGTGAAAACATTTTTGAATTCAAGCTCAGTGAAGAAAAATGCGAATTGTTTTTGACGAAAATTCAATACCTTGGTGAAATTAATGACAAAAATCAATCATCTTGTGCTTAAACTGCAATATTAAGGCCGACAGATAGGACTCTTTGAATGAAGATTTTAAAAGCTAAACCTAGTCATGCCATCTACTGACTGGGAAAGTTAACCGATTTTATTCGTCAATTTAGCCGAATATTATAGCTGGATTAATCAGCTAAATGTACGCGATATTTTCGCTCATTAGAAGCTAGAGATGAGATTGTTGTCCAGTAGGGGTCGATATGGTTGATTTTTTTTTATCAACCTCTGTCGGATGCCGAAATCCAAATATTCTGAACATAATTTCATGCCTTCAACTACATATTAGGTTGGCGTAAATGTTCTTCCCAGCAGACACTAAACAACATTTTATGGAGCAACACAAACATTTATTCTCCAAAATAAAGTCTATCATTCTCGAAGACCTTCTATCAGCGATCAGGCAGCATCCAAATCTATCCCAGTTCACTGGCTTTGAATGAAAAACCTGTAAACAAGCTTCCATCAAAAGTGCTGCATCACTGATTGTGGAAGATGTGTTCCATTGGGCGGAAAAAAGCTATTAGTTACTCAGAGCGGCATCGGGAGTGAACGATGGATGTGAAAGAATCTCAATATTGTCCATTTGTTTAAACTTCTCCTTAGTCAACATGGCAGTGTGTGGCCTCGCATTGTCTAGCTGAAACAAAGCCCGACCTCGAAGGACCAAAGCAGGATGCTCCTTTTTTAGTTTATCGTACACGCAGTACAGTTTAGCGTTGATGGCGCACGGTGTGGAACAAGTTCGAAATGCAGTCCACCAGAGAGAGATTTATCGTTTTCTTTCCGTTTCCTGAGTGAGTCAGGACTTTCTGGTCAACTTAGTAAGTTTGTACATAATTTTATACTTTCAGGCTAAACACACACACACACACACACACATATATATATATATGTATTGTCATCCACAGACAGTTTTACAGCTCATCAGTGTGGCTAGACATCCGATTGCCTCAAGCTCCGATCGAAACCCCTAGGCCACTGGTGCACGGCAGGGATGAAGGTGAATTTAGACCTATTTATTTTTAGACAAACACGCTAGTGACCGGAGAACTTGATTCGTCTTAACGAAGAGTCTTGCATCAGCCGCAGTAATAATCACTGTTTACAAACTCAGTTTCCTCCCCGAAGAGCTTAACCGGATTTTTTTCAGGAGCATGTATATATTCTCAAACACACAATCATCACACACACACACACACACACACACACACACACATATATATATATATATATATATATATATATATATATGGTTTTAAGGTGTGCTGTATTTATGGGATAAAGTGCTCAATATCAGAGATAGAGCGAATGTAAATATAAAAGTGAACATTGAAGTCAACATTCAGAGGCGACAGGCTTTTTCATGCTGGACGCATTCGTCAGGCCGACAAGTAGCAGCCTGACGACTGCGTCCAGCATGAAAAAGCCTGTCGCTTCTGAGTTTTGACTTCAATGTTCACTTATATATATATATATATATATATATATATATATATATGTATTGTTGATAATTTTACGATAAAAAATGTATTTTTATACTTTTGTTAATGTTGTATTCTCATTTTGTGACAAAAATTTATTGGCTATTTTATAATATGTACTGTTGAATTTTGATTTGCACATAGCTGGGATCCTAACACGTACTACGACCCCACGTCAGAGTGTACTTGGACTTTTTTTGACGCTTCTCAAAACCGTCAATTTCTCAATCAGAGGCCTTACTGCCGGATTTTGTTTATCGTCATACCCAGGACGTTCTAGTAGAGTAAATGAAGCCCAACATACCATCGAAGTAAGATTGCCATTTCATGGACTATCATTACAAAGGTCAGGTACAATCTGGAGTGGGGTTGAATAATGAACTTTCATCGATACTGGATTCAGTTGTATTTCTATTTTCATTGTATATGAAATGAGAAACCGGTTCTTGTTTACGTCCTTAAAGGCTAAATTAATTCCAAAAATGATTCTAAAAACCTGTATAATTTTAGAAATAAAATAAAAAAATGGTTGAGAACTCAGTTTACGGTCATATTACTTTGAGACACCGGTTTTCGTACGATCATCAAAGATAAACAGCATGGAACCTGGCCAAAGCAATTTTGAAAGGAAGTATAATTCTACTGCCTCATGTACTAGCCAAAAATATTGAGCAATCTCTGTTATTGGTTGACCATTTCCATGAAGGAACCAATGAACTAAGCAACTGTTAATGATGGATGACCGTTTAGATGGACATTTGGGAATACCAGGTGTTATAAGCTTTGATGTGTGGCATGTCTAACGTATAACTGCTCCGGATTGGAAATCGGAGAGCTGAGTTCTAATTCCAGTCGGGTTCGTTATATTCACTTATCTGAAAATACCATTGAGAAAGGTATGAATTCACCTCTTCTTCACTCCCGCTAGTTATAGGCGAATTAGTATAACTTGTATTAGTAAATCAATATCTCCAAAATGTCTAATCTAAAAGTATTGTCTGGCTTGAAATAGCCGTAAAAAACAAAAACAAAACAAATTAATCAATTGTTGAGTAGCCGTTAACATAATGACTGAGTAAGTCATTTTGTTGTTAACGAATGACGTGTTTTCAATTATATTTGACTTCATAATTTTGCTTTATTGAAAATTAGGTTTTTTTACAATTTCATTACTAAAGTACACAAAAGAATCCTTTCACATCAGCTTAAGAAGAATAAGTTTGAATACTTTGAGCTACTTGGTGTTAAATTCATTTCCTTTCAACGGATATTGCGACTTATGTAACTAGGTTTCTTGTGACCTGACCAGTCGACTTCTACAGCACATCTATGATGACATGGGGAATTTGAAACAAGAGCTCAGAGCAATAAATTCTTGAAGGCTTCGTTTCTCGAGCTGGCGAGTATGACTGAGTGTGTTATGTGTTTACGTTTAATAAGCAATGATTGGATCGAATTTTGCTAGTGAATTAAGTCGTAAAAGAGAAATCGTGTTCTGCTTTGACATAGTCTTCCATATCCCGAAAATGCATGTCTTTTACGACTATCAGATTATTGCTTGTTTACCATTTGTATTACTATAACCTTTTGCAAGATTTGTCAAGAGAATTACAAACACTAGGTTTCATTTAAGTTTGCAAACCAATCGAAGAAATTTGAATAAGCTTGGAAACCTACTTTGACAAAAATGCTATTTGCGTTTTAATAATTTCTTTAATTTAATTTAATTTTATAAGACTTCGTGGTAAACCATATTTTAAAGACATTTTTATATTTTTAATAACGAAAAATAAATTCTTAGGATTTCTTACTCTTGAGCATGCAACATATAACAGGCCATGCGTTGGGCACCCTGAGGCGGTGTAATGGTTAGCAAGCTTGTCTCGCTAGAAAAATTACGCCCGAGTAGTGAATTCGATCCTCACTGGGTGCTCCATACTTTCAGCTTTGTGCCACATCTAAGCTACGCTTGGAAAATCAGTATAATTGGCCATGCGAAATATTTCTTTCTGGAGCCAAATTTCAACGGCTTGAAATGTGATGTGTTTATAGTTCTCGAAAATGCAGGGCGGACTGGAAACTGGATTCTTGTATATAAAAACTTAGAGAAAAGATATGCAAAAAAAAACAAAAAACAAAAAAACAAAGCAAAAAACAATATTGCATTTTTAATAAACAAGTATTTGTCATTTTAATGACTGAATTGATTTTAAATTAGTGGGTGTATTTTGTATGTTGAATAATACAACTTTTAAATTTTTTACAAAATTTAATGAAAATTTATAGTACTTAGCTATGCACACTAGTAAAACCAACTGTCTATTCTGCCTCTTTAACTGTTTGCACATCTCTGCCCAATTTAGTTTCGATGTATGACTATTTTAGAGAGAGCGATGGACGGACTAGCGGATATCACAGGATTTTATATATAGATGATGTATAAGAAGGAATAAATATATGTAAAGTCATCTAATCATTTATTCCTGAAAAGATAATTATGGAACTGTGAGAAGCTTTTCTAGTTAAAGTATATTAAAAGTGTCCCCGTCTTATATATAGAAAGATTTCCCAGAATCTGGGTGCTAATTTTGGTACACGTTGTACTTACTTAAACAGGGTCTGATGGCTAAATTATTGCCATTTTATATTTTTAATTTTGTGCATGATTGGGTAATCACAGTAAAACGAAGCCTCCTTTTAATTTTGATATTCTTTCTTTTTTCGAAAAAAAAGAGGATGTATTGTGCATTTGAAATTCTATTAATCGTTCAGTCGACAGTAATTTACATCGCCCGAGGAGACCCATTAGTAGTGTTGAAACACAATCGCAAATGTGTAGCGATTTTTAACATGTTTTATGTGGTTCGATGAGTGAAAACAGTAAAAATCAATTACAATCGATTACATGTAAGTTTAATGACCTAAATCGAAGCATCAAATTTCGCGGTTTTAATTACTAACGTGTAAAATGTATTTCGTTTAAATATTTTCATAACCATTTTCTTGATGATTCTCATGTAGTTTGATGCGTAGAAGCAAAAACATAAATTACAGTCAATTTCAGGTAAGTTTAATGAGAAAAATCGACGGGCGTACGTTCGGTGTTTTTACAAGAAACGCTAACTCGAATCACAAAATGGCGGATTTCGTTATAATTTTTACATACCCTTATTATTGCTGTTTTTTATGTAGTTTAAGGCGTAGAAAAAGGAAAAACAACTACAATCAATTTCATGCAAGATTAATGACGCAAATCGAAGCATCAAATTTCGCGCTTTTAAATACTAACGGTAATACAAGGCTCAAAATATCGGTATCTTTTTAATTTTTTCATATCCATTTTATTGCCGATTCTTATGTAGTTTGATGCGTAGAAACAGAAAAAAATAAATTACAATCAATTTCATGTAAGATTAATGAGAAAAATCTAGGGACCTATGGAGATGGTTTTAAGCAATACGAGAACGCTCAAAATTGCGCAGTTCATCTTAATTTATACATAACCAATTGATTACTGATTCTTATGTAGTTCGATGCTTAGAAACAGAAACAAACAATTTCAAACTGTAAGACGAAGGAGATAAAACAAAACATCAATGTTCGCGTTTTTAAGCACTAACGGTAATACAAGGCTCAATATATATCGGTATCTTTTTAATTTTTTCATATCCATTTTATTGCCCATTCTTATGTAGTTTGATGCGTAGAAACAGAAAGCATCAATTACAATCAATTTCATGTATGTTCGATGAGAAAAATTGTAGAACATATATTCATGGTTTCAAGCACTAACGGTACCCCAAGGCTGAAAATTGAAAATTTCGTTTTAATTTTACATAGCCATTTCATAGCTGACTCTTATGTAGTTTGATGCGTAGGAACAGAAACACTCAATTACAAACAATTTCATATAAGACTAATGATTTAACCCGAATTATCAATGTTCGTGATTTTAAGAGTTAAAGGAATCAAAGGCTCAAAATAGCGGATTTTCTTTTAATTTTGACATCACCATTTTATTGCTAATTCTGTCGTAGTTTCATGCATAGAATCAGAAAAAAATCAATTACAATCAATTTCATGTAAATTTAATGCGTTAACGCGGTGTATCAATTTTGTGGTTTTACGCACTAAGAGTAATCGAAAGATCAAAATGGCCTATCTGGATTTAACTTTTACATACCCATTTCATTACTGATTCGTATGTAGTTTAAACCGTTTGTTTTTTTGGGTTTTATGGCATATCAACCACTGTGGGTTATTTAATGCCAAATCCAGTTTATATGAATTTTAAATGCCTATTTTGTATGGAATAAAAAACGTAGAGCTGGCAACATTATTCCTTTACAAAAAAACGTATAGCTGGCAACAATATTCCTTTACAAAAAAACGTATAGCTGGCAACATTATTCCTTTACAAAAAAATGTATACCTGGCAACATTATTCCCTTACAAAAAACGTATAGCTGGCAACATTATTCCTTTCCAAAAAAAACGTATACCTGGCAACATTATTCCTTTACAAAAAAAAACGTATAGCTGGCAACATTATTCCTTTACAAAAACGTATAGCTGGCAACATTACTTTTTTACAAAAAACGTATAGCTGGCAACATTATTTTTTTTTACAAAAAAACGTATAGCTGGCAACATTACTTTTTTACAAAAAAAACTTAGAGCTGGCAACATTATTGTTTCAAAAACTTAGAGCTGGCAACATTATTTTTCTGAAAACATTATCTGAGACCTTGCTTTTGGATGCAGTTTATCGCCGTACCCAGGACGTGGATGTAGTTTACCGTCATACCCAGGACGAGTTTGAACCGTAGAAACAGAAAAAAAAATCAATTATAATCAATTTCATATATGATTATGCCTTAAATCGGAGCATCAAGTTTGCTGTTTTAGGCAATACCAGAAATCTAAGGCTCAAAATAGCGTATTTCGATTTAATTTTTACATACCCATTTTATTACTGAACCTTATGTAGTTTGATGCATAGAAACGGTAAATCAATTACAACCAATTACATGTAAGATTAATGACATAAAACGAAGCATAAATGTAAGAGGTTTAAGCAATAATGTTAATAAAAATCTGAAAATCGTGCATTTCGTTTTAATTTTTACATAACGATTTTATTGTTTGCATTCAATTTCATGTAAGACTAATGGTATAATTCGAAGAATCAAAGTTCGCAGGTTTAAACACTATCGGTAATCCAAGGCTCAATATCGCAGACTTCATTTTAATTTTTACATACCCATTTTGTTGCCGATTTTTCTGTAGTTTGATGCGGTGAAGCGGAAGAAAATAATTACAATCAATGCATGTTCAATGACATAAATCAAAGCACCAAATTTCTAGATGTTACACACAAACGGTAATACAAGGCTCAAAATGACGGATTACATTTTAATATTTACTTCGAATTTCATAGCTGATTCTTATGTCGTTTGATGCGTAGAAACAGAAAAAAAATAAATTACAATCAATTTCATATAAGATTAATGATATAAATCGAAGTATCAAAGGTCATGATTTTAAGCATTAACGGTAATCCAAGGCTCAAAATGGCGAATTTTGTTTTAATTAATACATACCAAATTTATTGCTCATTCTTATGTCGTTTGATGCGTAGAAACATAAAAAAAAAACAATTTCATCCAATTTCATTTAAAATTAACGAGAAAAATCGAAAGACCTGTGTTCGCGGTTTTACGAATTAACGCTAATCCAAGGCTCAAAATGACGTATATCGCATTAATTTTTACATACACATTTCATATCTGCTGCTTATGTAGATTGATGCGGAGAAACAGAAAAAATAATTACAATCAATTTCATGTAAGATTAGTGACATAAATTGAGGAAAAATGATGATGGTTTTAAACACTAACGGTAATCCAAGGCTCAAATTGACAGATATCGTTTTAACTTTTACGTATCCAACTTATTTTTGTTTCTTATGTAGTTTGAGGCATACTAAGAGAAAAATCAATTAGAAACTATTTCCTGTAAGATTACAGATATAAATCGAAGGATCGAAGTTCGAGGTTTTAAGCACTAACGGAAATTGTAAGAGGCAAAATATCGGATTCTCTTTAATTTCTACATAGCGATTTATTGCTGATTCTTATGTAGTTTGATGCGAAGAAAGAGAAAAAAAACACACAATTATAACCAATTTCAAGTAAGAGTAATGATATAAATCTAAGGATCAAAAATCGCGATTTTAAGCACTAAAAGTAATCCATAGCTCAAAATTGGGGATTTTGTTTTACTTTTCGCATACCCAGTTTATTGCCGATTCTTATACGGTTTGATGCGTAGAAACAGAAAAAAATCAATTACAAACAAGTACATGCTAGATTAATGATATAAATCAAACAAAAATCCAAGGAAGAAAATGATAATTTTCTTTTCATTTTTTTAAAGCGATTTCATTACCGATAGTTTGATGCGTAGAAAGAAAAAAAAATCAATTACAATCAGTCATAAATCGAAACACCAAAGTTCGCAGTTTTAAGAACTAGCGGTAAACCAAGCGGTTTTAAGAACTAGCGATAAACCAAGCGGTTTTAGGAACTAGCGGTAAACCAAGCGGTTTTAAGAACTAGCGATAAACCAAGCGGTTTTAGGAACTAGCGGTAAACCAAGCGGTTTTAAGAACTAGCGATAAACCAAGCGGTTTTAGGAACTAGCGGTAAACCAAGCGGTTTTAGGAACTAGCGGTAAACGAAGTGGTTTTAAGAACTAGCGGTAAACCAAGCGGTTTTAGGAACTAGCGGTAAACCAAGCCTCAAAATGGCAGAATTCGATTTCATTTTGGCATGATAATTTTATGGGTGATTTTTATGTAGTCTCATGCGTAGAAACAGAAAAAAATCAATTACAATCAAAGCCATAAATCGAAACATCAAATTCTAAGAACTAGCGGTAAACGAAGCGGTTTTAAGAACTAGCGGTAAACCAAGGGGTTGTAAGAACTAGCGGTAAACCATGCGGTTTTAGGAACTAGCGGTAAACTAAGCGGTTTTAGGAACTAGCCGTAAACCAAGCGGTTTTAGGAACTAGCGGTAAATGGCAGAATTCGATTTCATTTTGGCATGATAATTTTATGGGTGATTTTTATGTAGTCTCATGCGTAGAAACAGAAAAAATCAATTACAATCAATTTTATGTATGTTTAATTATGGAAATCGTATCATCAGGTTCGAAGTTAATCGAAGACTCAAAATAGCGGACATCGTTTTAATTTTTACATACACATTTTATTGCTTATTTTTATGAAGTTTGATGCGAAGAAGCAGGAAAATCAATTACAGTGAATTTCATGTAATAATTATGAGAAAAAAACAAATAACCTAAGTTCGCTGTTTTAAGTACTAACAGTAATCCACGGCTCAAAATGGCGGATTTCGTTTTAACTTTTACATACCAGTGTATTGCTGATTCTTGTTTAGTTTGATGCCTAGAAAGAGAGAAAATCAATTACAAAGATTTCATGTTAAACTAATGACATAAATCGGTTTTAAAAATAATCCTTGGCTCAAAATAGGCGATTTTAGTTCAGTTTTTACATAACAATTTTATTTCTGTTTCTTAAGTAGTATATGTGTAGAAACGAAAAAATCAACTTCATGCAAGATTAATTGATATTAAATCGAAGAATAAAATTTCGGGCTTTTAAGAATTGACGGTAATCCCACGACTGAAATGGCACTTTTCGCTATAATTTTTAGATACCAATTATATTACAGATTCTTATTTAGATTCATGCGTAGAAAAAATCAATTATAAACAAATGCATGTAAGATTAATGACGTAAATAGAAGCATCAAATTTCGCGGTTTTAAGCATTTACGGTAATCCTTGGCTCAAAATAGAGGATTGCGTTTTAATTTTTACATACCCAATGTATTGCTAACTCTAATGTAGTGTGATGCGTATAAACAGAAAAAAATCAATAAATAATTTCATGTAAGATTGATGTCATAAATGGAATCATAGATTCTCTTGTTTTAAAGCATTAAAGGTAATCTTGTGCTCAGAATTGCTGATGTCGTTTTAATTTTTAAATAGCTATTAAGTTGGTGCAAAAATAATGACGTAATAATGTTGTTTTTGACGTATTTTTAACGTCAAAAAACGACATTAATACGTCATTATTATTGCACCAACCTAATATTTTATTGCCGATTCTTATGTAGTCTGATGCGTAGAAACAGAAAAAAAAAACAAAACAATTACAGCTAATTTCATGTAAGATTAATGAGATAAATCGAAGCAGCAAAAATCGCGGTTTTAAGCATTAACGGTTATCCTAGACTCAAAATAGGGGATTTCGTTTTTCTTTTTGCAAACCCATTTTACATGCCCATCTTAGCGCTGATTCTTATGTAGTTTGATGCGGAGAAACAGATAAAAATTAATAATAACTAATTCATGTAAGATTAATGCGATAAATCGAAGTATCAATATTCACATTTTTAAGCATTAACGGTAATCCTAGCCTCAAAATGGCGGATTTCCGTTTAATTTTAATATACCCATTTTATTTCTGATTCCTATGTAGTTGGATGCGTAGAAAAAGAAAAAAAAAATCAATTGCACACAACTTTATGCAAAATTAAATCGAATCGTCAAATTTCACGGTTTTAAGCCTTAACTGTAGTCCTAGACACAAAATGGCGAATTTCGGTTAAATTTTCCCATACCATTTTATTGTTGACTTTAGTTTGATATATAGGAAAAGAAAAAAAAAATCAGTTACAAGAAAATTTTTATTTCTGATTCTTATGTAGTTTGAAGCGTACAAAAACATAAGATCAATTACAACGAATTTCATGTAAGATTAATATAATATATTGATACATCGATTTTTACGGTTTCAAGCATTAACGGTTATCCTAGTCTCACTATGGCGAAATTCGCTTTAATTTAAACATATCCCCCCCCCCTTTTATTTCAGATTCTGATGGACTTTGATGAGTACAAACAGAAAAAAACAAACTCAATTACAACGAAGTTCATGCAAGATTAATATCACAAATCGAACCATCAATTTTCACGGTTTTATGCAATAAATGTAATCCTATGCATAAAATGTGGGATTTCTTTTTAATTTAAACATACCCCCCTTTTATTTCTGATTCTTAGGTAGCTTGAGGCGTAGAAACAGAAAAAAATCAATTACAATCAATTTCATGTAGGATTAATGTCATAAATCGAATTATCAATTTTTACGGTTTTAAGTATTAACTGTTATCCTAGGCATAAAATGTGGGATTTTGTTTTAATTTATACATAACCCTTTTATTTCTGATTGTCATGTAGTTTGATGCGTACAAAAAGGAAAAAAAAAAAACAAAAAAACAAAAACAATTATAACCAATTTCAAGTAAGATTACTATTACAAATTGAAGCATCAATTTTTACGGTTTTAAGCATTAGCAATTATCTTAAGCTCAAAATTGCGGATTTCGTTTTAATTTATATTAGGTTGGTGCAAAAATAATGACGTAATAATGTCGTTTGTTGACGTATTTTTTAAAGTCAAAAAACGACATTGTTACGTCATTATTTTTGCACCAACCTAATACATACACATATTATTTCTGATTCTTATGTAGTTTGTTACGCAGAAACAGAAAAAAATCAATTACAACCATTTTCTTGTAAGTTAATTATCATAAATCGAAGAATCATTTTTCATGGTTCTCTGCATTAAATGGAATCTTAAACGCAAAATGGCGGATTTCGTTTTATTTTATGCATTGCCATTTTATTTCTTATTCTCATGTAGTTTGATGCATAGAAACAGAAAAAAAAATATTAAAACTAATTTCATATAAGATTAATATAAATCGAAGCATCAATATTCCCAGTTTTAAGCATTAACGGTAATTCTAGGCTCAAAATGTCGGATTTCTTTTTAATCTATACATTGCCTTTTTATTTGTCATTCTTATGTAGTTTGATGCGTACAGAAAGAAAAAAAAAAGATGTAAGGTTAATATCATAAATGAAAGCATCAATTCTCACGGTTTTAAGCATTAACGGTAATTCTAAGCTCAAAAATTTATATAATTTTAAGTCATTCCGTCATAAACACAAGAAAATAATACATTGTTAATAACCCTTTCTTGAATTCCACCCCGCAGTTAATTTTGAAATTGCTTCCATGTGCACCCCATCTAGAAAACCACGTCCTTTTAGTTTTTACCCATATAAAGACTGTAATATCTAGTTTTTAATAATTTTGTGTTGTCTTTTTTTAATATATTTTATATCTATTTATTAATTAATCCTGAAGAGATAGGCAACGGAATATATTTTTGATTAACACAATATTAGATACAAATTAATAAATGAATATTTTATCATTTTTCATGAGATCCTTTAAGATTGTATAACTTTCATCAATCATTCAATCATTTATTTCGTTTCTTTTTCAAAAATTAGCCGTTTTTATTCTTTTCTGGAATTTGTTTTAAAAATGTGAATATTGTTTTCTATTCAAATAAAAATCTATTTGGAGGATGTATTGGTTTATATCTTTGTTGGGAATAACGTCTAAGCAAATTCCTCTTCCCAAATTTACTATAACCACTTGACTGTATCCCTTTTGCATGTGAACACGATTCATATTTTATGAAATTTTTGCCTTATTACTGTTATTTGTCTCGAATATTTGGCCCAGTTATTTTTCTTCCTTTTATTAAATTATTCATTGCGATCTTTGTCAGTTCCGCTTGTTGTGAATTTTGTCAATTACCCATAATTATAGAGACTTACTCCACAGAAAGTGCACAAACTTTCTACTCCATTAATATCTGCAGAATCCAGGTATTGTTCTATTAATTTGTAGAATTTGAAACTCTTTTTTGGCAAAATAAAATCTATACAGAACATGAAGAAGAATTTGTCTTCCTGGAATATAACCCCTAAATGTTTTTTGTTGTAACCTATACCAGTTAAACTTGCCGTTCTTCTTCATTTATCTTGAAACCATTCACAATTTTGAAAGGACCTATAATTCTACTGCCTCCAATACTGGCGGAAAATATTACGCCATCTCTCTTATCACCTGTCACGTTGGCTGACCATTTCTATGAAGGACATAACTTCACTCCCAAACATCAGGTTCAACCAATGTAGCTCTACATTCATCACAAATATTCATTATTAAAACGAAATCATGTTCTTCTTCAATAAGCTTACACATTTTTATCTGAGATGTTTATTGATAGATGATACCTTAGTGGATTTTATGTATCTATCCACTGTTCCACATATTCTTTTCTTTCATGTTTATATTTGTTGTAGAGTAGCTAGCACCCCTTCAACACTCCATCAGATGGTCTGGCTCATAGCCTTAAATGGTTTACGATTAAGGACTTCAACAGTTGATTAATAAGTTGATTAATAAGTTGATACTAAGCTGATATTAATATTCGGACTGATCTTACTTCATTTGGCTATACAGCATTTGACCCTCCTCTATCCCTTGTAAGTTGTCTTGTTAATTGTTTTGTATCTTATTGTTCTTTTTTTATGTATCCGTTAGCACCAAATACTGGTGCTGAATAAATATAATAAAAACTCATTTTTCTCTGTGTATCATTCACTTCAACGATACAAGAATATTGGACCCAGCACATTCTTTAAATACCTTCTTACTGTTTATGAAATTGAGTGTATTATTCCTCGCATGCATCTCAAGGGAAGAGAGCTCAGTTGTCTTTTCTATTCAAACGATAGCTAGGGAGATATGGTTACATGCATGTCCCAGTGGTATTTGTGTAAACGTGATTGTAACGTACTCAGCTGGCTGATATTTATTTTCGGGTGGCTACAATACACATCCTGAATAAACTTAATTGAAAATTATTGTATTTTCAAGAACATTCATATTTTTAAAGTATCTATTGATTGATTTGTTTTTAAGGCTTATCAACACTTTGCAGATTATATTTAAAGCCAGAAAATATTTTAGATTTTTATAAGAAATTTGGGGAGATAATATTCATTTGCTGAGACAAA
>OZ010597.1:38622671-38642671 GCA_963932145.1 Acanthosepion lycidas
GGAATAACACAGATATATTACAAACAGGAATATATACAGAGAAGTAGAAAATGTTAGTACGAACAATCAGGTTTAGTAGGGAGAACAATGTAGTCTCGACCAGTATAACTATACCAATGTCTTGTAGTAATTGTCTGAACGTGACTCTGTTTCGGACTGCCTCTGACTCGACTGACTGACTCGCACGCTCTGACTGACTGACAGACTCCTGACGGACTTCACTCCAGACTTCAGACTGAACAGTATTTAGTGACACCCCCACGAGTGCATCATGTGGCACAATGCCGGTATAACGTGGGATCTCCGAGCCCGTGGGCTAGGCCAAAAATATGCCCTTTGAACCCGTATAAACGGGTTCAGGGTCGGTTTACCTCCCCGAAAGAGACTCCGCCATTCGGCGTAGCCTTGTTCGGGTTCCTCCCCGCCCGAAGGCAGAGAGTTCAACCGATCAGCCGGTCAGCCGGTCGCCCTACTTCAGACTGAACAGTATTTAGTCACCACCCCACGAGGGCATCATGTGGCACAAGGCCGGTTTAACGTGGGATCTCCGAGCCCGTGCGCTCGGCCAAAAATATGCCCTTTGAACCCGTATAAACGGGTTCAGGGTCGGTTTACCTCCCCGAAAGAGACTCCGCTCTTCGGCGTAGCCTCGTTCGGGTTCCTCCCCGCCCGAAGGCAGAGAGTTCAGCCGATTAGCCGATCAGCCGGTCGCTCGACTTCGGACTGAACTCCCTGCTTCCTCTTGAGGCGCAGTATTTATTACGTATGGAATAGTCTATTATGTTATTATTGGTAAGGTCCCATAACATATATATATATAATGTCGTTTTTTCGTTTTAAACAGCGAGGAATAAGTTCTTACTCTTTCTTACTCTTGAGCATGCAACGGACATGAATTTTATTACCCTCGTATGATTTTTTTATGCTTGTATAATTTTTATTATCCTAATATTATTTTTATCATCCTAATACGAATTTTATTACCTTCATATGATTCTTATTATCCTAATATAATTTTTATTATCCTAATATGATTGTTCTTGTGCCCCCGTCGTTAGTTCATACGCTGTTACGCCTTGTCAATACCTAATAAATAATGGACTATTCCGCGATTTGAGCGCGAGGAAAGAGGGGAAAATACATTACGTGGTTTAAGCGAGAAAATAAAAGAAAGAAAGAGAGATATGAGTAGAGAAAGAGAATCAGATTGAGCTGCTAAGAACAAATAATACACTTTGATCTCAGTCAAAACGCCGAGAAGTGTTGACGAACATGATAAAGTTTCAGACGCCCAATATCGAACGACGGAAACCAAATAAACAATCACAAAAGAACTGATCATAAATGAAATAAAGTAACATCTTCTGCTGAATTATTTTAAAATTATTATGAAGAGAAATGTTCGTAAGACGAGGATTTGGTTAGAAGAGGGAAAGAAATAAGGGGAGATAAAAATGTTGAGTGTCTTTTACCAATACCTCATAAATAATGGACTCTTCCGTTTTGATCGCGTTGACAGAGGGGAAAAGACACTATTAGGTTTCAGTGTGAAAATTAATTAATGAAAGAATAAAGGGGAGAAAGAAGTGTTTAATGACTGTTTCAGTGAATTGAAAAAAATGTAAATTTCAAATATTTTATTTGTACCCCCTTACTGCTTAAAATAACGCCCAACGTTTATATCTATGATTGTTGCTGCAATATTTTCTTAAAGCTGTGTTATATACGAAGTTATCCCAAAGGGAAGGTGTTATATAGGAATAAAGTGTCGTGGCCGAGTTTGAACACAGTTCCTCATTTCTAGTCTATCCTCTATTACTATTGGGATCGCTATTTCTATTCTATCCTCTACTACTATACGGTTCCGCCATTCTTTACATTCACTATACTATTCCTCTATACGGATTACTACTCGGTGGCTACTATTCGAGCTAGTATTATCCAGCAAGTAATATCAGTGCGAGTGATATTCGACGGTATCTGACACCAGAATTGTTCACCAGCGTACTGTAGTTGTAGCCGCGATTACAAAGTCTTACTGCAACGAACATTACGAAAGTGACAACGAGTATTCGTTGGCATCACAAAAAATGTCAAACGAGTGTGTGTTGAAATCACAAAAAAGTTGTTATGCTCAAATATTTAAGGATGAGTTACGGAGAATTTATACTAATATTTTATTATCGTAGAACTCACCACTCATCAGAAAATTGAAATAGGAAAACCGTAAAATTTTCATGGGTCTTTCTAGTTAGTATTGCATATATAAACATACTTGGGCAGCTCGGCGTGGTGTAACGGTTAGTAAGGTTCTCTTGCTAAAACAATTACGACTGAATAGTGAGTTCAATCCTCGCTGGGTGCTCCACACTCTCGGCCGTGTGCCACATCTACGCTTAGAAAATCATTAGGGCACCTCGGCGTGGTGTAATTGTTAGTAAGCTTGTCTCGATAAAACAGTTACGACTGAATAGTGAGTTCGATCATTCCTGGGTGCCCCATGCTCTCGGCCTTGTGCCATGCTTAGAAAATCATTAGGGCACCTCGGCGTGGGGTAATGATTAGCAAGCTTGTATCGCTAACCATTACACCACCCTTACGACTGAATAGTGAACTTGGAAAAAACTATAGAATACTTGATAAAGAGAAAGTCTCTCTGCCTTGAAGTAAGCTAGAAAATGAGTTTTGAAAAAGTTATGCGTCCTTCAACTTTTAAGTGATTCTTCAAAATCTAGTTTTGGCATATTCCGTTGATGTATCTATATTCTTTTATTCTGCATACTTTCGTGTTAACCAGTACAGAAAGACCCGAGCTTACAAATCCCGACATAGAGGGTTGTAAGGCGTCGCACGTCACCATTGGGACGATATGAGAGCAGAGAGAATCTCTTCAAAAGGAAGGTTCACACGCACTCACGCCTTGTTGAATAAGTCATAGCATACCTTAATTTAAATATCTATGCGCACACATTTAAATACAGACGTAAGTGTGTGCCTTTGATTGCATGGGTGGGGCTGGCTATGGTGAGGATAGGTGTTTGGTTGTAAAGGGAAAATGGGACAACTGATTACTGTTTCGAATATGCATACGAAATGAAGTACAACATTTGAGGATCTATGTTAATTCATCGATTGGCCGATGCAAACGAGGCTCTAGAATAAAATGGCGAAGGCAACAAGGAATATCAGTACTAATAATACGTAGAGTTGAAGAAGGTTACAACGACAATCATGACGGTGGTGATGATGACAAAAGTTGTATATTAGGTTGGTGCAAAAATAATGTCGGTTTTTGACGTTAAAAATACCTCAAAAACCGACATCATTTTTGCACCAACCTAATAAAACGCGTGGTAGCAGCATATGTAATCATTTTGCCAAAAGGAAAACTGATATAAAGAAAAAAGAGGATAAAGGAAAGAATGGCAAAAAAAATGTTGAGGAATAGCAGATGTATTAAGAGAAAAAGCAGGAGCGGGATGAGGAGGAGGAGGAGGAGGAGAGGGAGGAGGACGAAGTGGAGAGGAAAATGGCTCAGTGGGAGAAGAAGGAAAAGAGACAATGAATGAATATGAATTGGACAAAGAGAAGCAAATGGAACATGAGAAGTGTGTAGAAAGGAAAAAAAAAGAAGAAAAAAAGAATTAGGAAGGGAACTGGGGTGGAAGGAGAAGGAGTGGGAGAAGAAAAAGAAGAGGAAAAGCAGGAGGATAAGAATAAGTAAAAGGAGGATGAGTAAGGGAACAAAAAGAAAATGGAGGAGGAAAAAAGGAGAAGGGTGGAGAAGATGAGGAAAAAGAAGAAAGAGACCTACTAGAAGAAGAAGAAGAAGAAGAAGAAGAAGAAGAAGAAGAACAACAACAACAACAACAACAACAACAACAACAACAACAAGGATAATAATAATAATAATAATAATAACAACAACAATAATAATAATAATAATAATAGTAATAACAACAACAATAATAATAATAACAATAACAGCAACAATAATAACAATAATAATAATAATAATACAACAACAACAATAATAATAATGACAACAACAACAATAATAATAACAATAATAATAATAATGGTAATAACAACAATAATAGCAACAACAACAATAATAACAATAATAATAATAACAACAATAACAATAATGATAATAATAGTAATAACAACAACAATAATAACAATAACAGTAACAACAACAATATTAATAATGACAATAACAACTATAATAATAACTATAACAACAACAATAATAATAATAATAACAATAATACAATAATAATAATAATAATAATAATAATAATAATAATGCAAGCAAATTTTCTTTACTTAGGATTGTAGAATTCAAGTTTATTGTTAAAAATAGAGAAGGAAACAAAAATAAGATGGATGTCTACTCAAACACGTGCAACCCCTCTACACATAAAACATGATAAAATTAAAAGACACCTTTCAAGAAAAATAAACAAGAGCCTATATACAGCGTCCTTCCGGGCATTGAGTTACTCAGATCTGCTGCATTGATAACCCCAATTTGGGTGGGAGATTTCCTGGAAATGTCCCTTATGTCAGAATAGAAAATAGTTCAAGCCTGGATTCGTCTCAAGGGTTAATGTAATCATTAGCTTCATTTAGTAATTTTTGTCGACATATTTTTCTCTCTGACATTATAGAGAGAGAAAGAGAGAGTTTCCTTGGTATGACAATAAACTACATCCGGCAGCGGCAGTTTTTGAGGAGCGTGGAACCATCTCTTAATTACTGATGTTCCCAGGTCCATCCTGACCCGGAGTGGTAACACCTGTTTGGGTCCGAGCTATGAGAAAATAGTGTCTCCTCCCAAACAAAATAACATAAAAGTATAAAAATAAATTTTTATACCAAAAATACCAGCAATACATTATTACACTATTTACATTATTCGGACTATTCTCCTCATCTTTGTCGCCATATTTATCACAACGCGCTGTGGATAAAGTCGTTGGTTAGATCTCGTGACAGGACCCAAAGTGTGTGAGTTCAATACCTGGTTAAGGCAGTGGAAAACTTGGAGAGGTGAATTAGCAGGAGATAACTGATAACTGGCATCCATTAGATATGGCACGTGGAACTAGAACAGTCTACCCCAGCGAGCGAAATAAAGGGTTCAGTTCAACATTCCAGCTACCTGAAGAAGGCCGGAGCGTATAACGGCCGAAACGTTGTGATAAATATGACAACAAAGATGAGGACAATAGTCAGAATAATGTAAATAGTGTACGTAATACCTCATCTCAGAAATATAGACAAATACATTATCATATAAAACATTACCAATAATGCCAATTTATAGTAAAATTACCAACAGTACATTTTATCTGGACTTGGAACAGTACATTTTATCTGGACTTGGAATTTGCGTTCAAAATATATTTAGTTCAAGCCATAAAAATATATTAAAAATATTTAGATTTCACAGATTGTTATGCCTTTAAACAAGATCAACCAAGCAAAACCATGGAGAAAATGCTGATTTTAAAATATCTTTGAACCTTAAAACTCGCACTGATGTTGGCAATTAAAATGTTAATTAAAATGTATGAAAAACTAAGAAATCTAGATCAGGTTCAAAATTTTCACTCCTCCGTCACAAGGTTAAGAATCCCCCACAAAAAATATACATTTAAGAAAAAATATCAAATAGCGCCAAGCGTCCTGGCTATGACGATAAACTACATCTGGCAGCAAGGACTCTAATCAAGAAGTTTTGAGGCGCATGGAACCACCTCTTAATTACAGTTTTTCCCTATCTCCACCCTGGCCTGGAGTGATAGCACCTGTTAGGGTCCCAGCTATGGGAAAATAGTCAACTTCAAACAAAACACCATGAAAGTATAAAAATACATTTTTATAGTAAAAATACTAGCTATACATTATTATGTAAAAAATTACTAAAAATACTTATTTATATTAAAATTAAGAACTATACATTTTATCTATAGTTAAAGGCATAGAATTTCGTTCAAATACTTTTAGTTAAAGTCATAAATTGTATTCAAAATATTTAGATTTCAGTATTAAACAAAACATAGAGGTTGGTACAAAACAAACTAAAAAAAATCACTGATACTAAACAAAATGACCAACAATACATTTTATCTTCAGTTGAAGGCATACAATTGCATTCAAAATATATTTAGTTGAAGCCATAAAATTATGTTAAAAATATTTAGATTTCAGTATTAAATAACCAATAGAGGTTGATGCGCCGCTAAACAAGAGCAACCAAGCAAAACCATGGAGAAAATGCAGATATTTGTCTAAATAACTGTCATTTAATACTGGGAGAAGAACCACTTTCAAAACTGACTTGGATGTTATTGTGCTGGCAATCGCCGTCGTGAGCATTCCAGAGAGATTAAACGATGATGATTTCAGTAGAACCATTAAGAGAAAAATAACTATAGTTGATCGCAGGCTGTAGGTGGTTCAAATAAATTGATTGTGAATTCTTTCGACTTCATGTATATATGTGTGTAGGTGGGGTGAAGTTGGTTTGATGAAGATGGAAATATGCATATGTAATGAGAAAATGAGAAAGAGTTGATTGATATTTGGATAGGCAAACGAAATGAAGAATAAAATTCGAGAATCTATGTTAATTCAAAGATTGTTTGTTACGAACGAGGCGTAGCAGTAATGGCGACAGTAATAAGAAGCAACAGCATTAATAATGAGTGTAGAAGAGAATACAGTGATAATCATGGCGACGACGAAGATGACAAAATTTATATAAGGAAAATGATGACCAGAAAACTGTCGAGAGCACCATATGTAATCATTATGCGAGAAGATAATCGTGAAGATGAAACGTGGAGGAGATGAAGCAGAAGGGGGAGGATTAGAGGAAAGAGAAGCAAAGATAAAGAAGGGGGAGGACAAGAAGAAGACAGAGGAAGAGGAGATAAATGGAGTAAGAGGACGAGAAAAGGAGTAGTAGCAGAAGCAGAATAATAAGTAGGAGAACAAGCAGACGACAAAGAGGGAGGTAAACAAGAAATAAAAGTTTCAAGAGGATAATAAGAAGTATATAAAGGGGGGGAAATATGATGGAGTAGGAAGAGGATAAGAAGAAGCATAAGGAAGAGGAGGAAAAGCATAGAAGTAGGAGAGGGACAAATATTAGGAGAATATGAAAAATAGTAAGGTGATTAGGTGGGGGAGAAGAAAAACAATTATGAAGTGAAGAGATGCAGGAAGAGTACAACAGGAGAAAGAAGAAAAAGAGAAGAAGGAGAAGGAGAGGAGGGTGGATGAAGTAAGAGAAAAAAGGAGGGGGAGAAGAAAAGGAGCAGGCAAACAAACGAAGGAGAAATAAGTAGAAGGAAAGGTAGAAGAAGACGGTAGAGAAAGAGAGGAAGATGAAGTAGAAAGAGGAAGACGAAGCTAAGAAAAGAAAATGACGCATGAGAAAAAGGGGGAAGAGAAGAAGCAAAAAGGGAGTAGAACAAGAAAAAAGGGGAAAATTAAGAGAAAGAGAAAAAGGTGTTGGAGACTAATGAAAGAGATGAAATGCTGACACCAAATGACATAGCAATGGACAATAAAGTAATAATCAATGGAAAACATGAAAAATTACAAGACAATGGCAGGAAAAAGTCAATTCGTCAAAACATCAAAACAAAAATAGAAAATACTGAATAACATGAAAATGTGGGGATATTTGATAGAAGAAATAGAATGCTTTGTGAAAACGATCCAAAGTAATATATAATATATAAACCTTTTATTTAATTGTTCTTGTGTTCGAACAAGAGCTTTCTTTTCTGGACAGAGAATGAACATTATCTATGAGTTCAAATGCCCCTTAAGGAACTGTTTTCCTGATCAAACCAGACTCATAAATAATTACATTGGTTACACAACTACATGTTTATGCAGAGGTTAAGAAAATTTAAATCGAAAAACAGCGTTCTCTTTTTTTTAATAATAATGTTCCCGCTGTACAAGGCCTCGACGTAGAGAGTTACATTAAGGGATAGTTGATACGGATAAAATGGGAGGATAACGTTTAACTCTAGGCTTGAATAAGTTAAGATTGTCGTGATAGATCGCGGAAAAATCCTGTTGAGTGTCTGTTCCACAGTTCGTGTGAAGACGCTGTCCGAGTGGAACGTAAATCTCTGCAATGAAATACGAAGGGAATGTGGGTGGTTTGCTACAATGCATGTGGCATGGCGGGTCCTAGCCGTGAAGGATTGGCATGGCGGAACCAAGGAATGTAGTTCGTCCGAGCAATTCCCAGGAAAGTAGGGATTTGGTTTGGTTTATTTTGTTTTACAGCATATCAACCTCAATGGGTTATTTATGGTGACAGCATTTTTTATTGCTGGTAATATTTTGTTTTGTCAAAAATTTGTTTCTGGTAATGTTTTTCCTTCAAAATTGTATTGCTGGTAAAAAAAAGTATTGCTGGTAATAGTTAACTATTTGCCCATAGCTGGGACCCTGACAAGTGCTACTACACCGGGGCAGGGTGAACCTGGGAACACTAGCAATTAAGAGGTCGTTCCACGCTCCTCAAAACCTCCTGATCAGAGGCCTTGATGCTGGATATAGTTTATCGTCTTACCCAGGACGCGGATGTAGTCTAACGTCTTGCCCAGGACGCGGATGTAGTTTAAAGTCTTACCCAGGACGCGGATATAGTTTAACGTCTTACCCAGGACAAGTGGAAAGTAGAGATAGAGCAAACGAGAGTCTTGCCACATCTAGCTTTTGAGAGATTGGGTGGAGGGTGGGAAATAATTCGTCACCATCAAGAAATTTTGATTTCTATCAGGACTAGAAAATGAGGAATGGGTACCTCCCGCTCAAATATGCCAACAGTACTCCATTTTCGGCCTGATCTGGCTCTTATATATATATATATACATATATATATATATATATATATATATATATATATATATATATATATATATATATATATATATATATAAGCAAATATAAATGGATATAAATCCGACAGAATGGAGAAAAATATTTGGAAAAAACAAACAAAAATCCTTAAAATTAATTAATGCTTAACAAGCGTACATACAATTTTCCATCATAATAGAATTCTTTTCATTTTTTCGTTTTCATTCAAAATACTTAAATTTTAGGAATACGTTTTGAAAGCGTCGCCCATTTGACGACAACGTGACCATGCTTAAACGGAAAGCTGATCATTTAAAATTTTCAGTTATCTGTTTTGGATAAGTCTTGTTTTTATGTCCATCGTCTTTGTCATGTTGAACTGATTATGTTAATTGTATTTTAATGAATATTGTCCTGAAGAAGGTTTATTAAACCGAAACGTCAGACGTTGACATTTCATTCATATTAAAACAACATAATTGCATTTAAGGATTTTTGTTTGATTTTTCCAAAGATTTTTCTCCGTATATATATATATATATATATATATATATATATATATATATATATATAGAGAGAGAGAGAGAGAGAGAGAGAGGGGATAGCACGAGGAGTCAGGTGCTAATTGGAGCGGTACAGACCTCGTAGCACACTGACAAATTGAATTTCAAAAGCTCTAAAATAATTGTGGTCTGATGTGGGTTTTCATGTTGCCAGTTTTACGCCTTGATGTCCTCGACTAACTTCGATTGAATAAATATAGTCTACTTCTGGTATATAAGTAACTACATTAATTCAAAATGTTTTTTTTTTAATTAAAACATCAAAACAAAAATAGAAAACATATAAGAGAGATTTTATCTGGTCCCAAATTAGAGCCATACTTACCTAAACAAAATAGACCAAGTAATTGAAGATAGACTCTGTTACATCTAAACATGATGCTGTTTTTGCTCCGTTCTAATTGAACACTTTTTCTGATCGACCAGCTGGGTATGGCTACTAATGCAAATATAAAAAAAAAAAGATTAATTTGAAATATTGGTTATCAACTTGAAAGTAATTGTTACAAATATGAATCTGAAACGTTGTTACATTGCCTATAACAATGACCAAACACAAATTTATAACTTAGTTCCAAAGTATCTTCAGAATAAAAAAAATAACATTCTATCGGTGTGGCGTAATATATATCGGATAGCGAGTGAGAAATCGGAGAACCATGTTCGAATTCTAGTCGAGTTTATTGGATTCACTTGCGACCTTGGGAAAGGTATGAATCCATATCTTCTCCACCAGCTATACGTTGAATAGCAGGACAGACTGTTTTTTTTAGTCTTGGTTGGCAACCAGTCTACCACAGAAAGAAAAGGCAACCTACAGCAAGAAAAAATCAGCCTCGCCAATCACGCATCGAAAGATACATGATCGCCCAAGCGTGTATCAAGCATGGCACTTAACTGACTGATCTTAAATTTCACAGAACCATGCCCTGAATCGAACAGAAAAGTTCTCGATTGAATTAAAAAAGATGTGCGTGCACAAGACAACGAAGAAACCTGTAATATATTGAAGATTATGCTTTTAACGTGGGGGAAAAACATCCCTGTAAATTTGTGTGCTAATTTACTAAAATTTAACGGCAAAAGATTATAAAGACGTATAGCTAAAAAAAGGTGCATAATTTTCTGCTGCCATTAATTTTATGGATACAATGTTTTCTTTTTTTGACAATTAAGCAGAATTAATTTGTTACATGAATAAAAGAACAGCGTCGAGGCAGTTTCTTGTTATTTAATAATTCTTATTATCCCCACGTATTAATAATTAATAACAACGGATATGATACCATTTGTTACTAATTATTGATAAGTGGGGTTGAACAATATTAAAGTTAAATGATATACCAAAAAATAGAGATACAAATTAGGTATAATATTTATTGGTTGTACTTCGACACAAAACAACAAATTAAATTTGAGGTTAGAATGGAATTAATTATGTCTTCATACTGAATCAGACCTTAATCCTACAGCAAAGGTTATTTTCTACTAGTTTTCACCCAATGCAAAACCCAAGACCCACTAAAACTTTGAGTTGATTTTTTTTTCTAGTTTTCACCCTATACAAGAAACAAAGGCCACTCAAGCTAGAATTTTTTGTTACGAATACAAACTCCCAAAAGCTATCCAAGGTCGAGGGTTTGTTTTGCTAATTTTAATCCAATAAAAGATACATGAGCCACTCAAGGTAGATTTTTTTTTACTGATGTTAAACCAGTACAAACCCCAAAAGTCACCCAACGTAGAGGGCTTGTTTTGCTAATTTTCATCCAATACAAGGCACAAGAGACACTCAATGTAGATTTTTTTTTACTAATCTTCAGCAAATATAAGAAACACAAGCCACCAAGGCTCGATAGTTTATTTTAAAAATATTCACAAATAACAAGGCACAAGAGCCACTCAAAGTAAAGAATTTTGTTTATCCAGTACAAGGTAGAGAATTTTTTTTACTAATGTTCGTCTAATACTCGGCCCAAGAGCCACTCAATGTAGAGAATTATTATTTCGTTTTGTATAAGCGTACGAAAAGATAGCAAGTGCAGTTCACGAGGATATGTAGAAAAAGTAACGATTAACCTAGACTTGAAGACGTCAAGATTGTAGTCATCGGATGAGCATCTTGAAGGGTGCCTCATCCACATGACAGTAGTTCTTGGGAAGAAGCTGTCCTAGGTAGAACTTACTCCTTATTAATGGAAGGTGAAAGGGATGACGATGATTCATCTTTGTCTAAATGGTATAGCGGCTCTCCCATCTGCAAAGGTGGGTCTACTGAATGACATGTAACATATATGTAACAAGAAGTGAGCATTATGTGGATGTAGAGATAAGTAAGGATTGAATCTTGACTTGAAGTGGTTAAGATGGTCGGCGTCAGGAAAGCATCCATGCGGGAGTTTGTTCCACAAAGCATTGGTTTATAGCAGAGGTCGTCAAACGTTTTCGACCAGAGACTCCCTGTTGTTTCTCTTCCTTCCCCAGAAACTACCGTTTAAAAAATCTTTGAACCTTGAAACTAGCACTGATGCTGGAAATTAAAATGTTAATTAAAATGTATGAAAAGCTAAGAAATCTAGATCAGGTTTAAACTTTTCTCTCCACCGTCACTAGGTTAAGAATCCACAATATATATATATATATATATATATATATATATATATTGATATATATTAGTGGTATATATATACAGTGTAACCCGGATATAAGAGACCCGGATATAAGAGAGATTTTATCTGGTCCCAAATTAGAGCCATACTTACCTAAACAAAATAGACCAAACCCGGATATAAGAGAAACCCGGATATAAGATACTTCGCCGGTCCCGACAACTCTCTTACATCCGGGTTACAGTGTATATATATATATATATATATATATATATATATATATATATATATATAAATTGACAAGAGGATTGAATCCAGGTACACCTCAATGTCCAGGACAGAGCAAGAATATAATATAAAAGGCTCAAACACTAATATTCCATGGTTATAATTTATTACATTGGAATCGTAATCACGATACAATTAATCAGACCTACAAATTCAAAAAGGATCGTGGTTACGATTCCAATGTAATAAATTATAAACATTGAATATTAGTGTTTGTGCCATATATATATATATATATATATATATATATATATATATATATATATATATATATATATATATAAGAAAAGATATTAAATAACGCCAAGCGTTCAGGGTATTATGATAAACTATATCCAGCAGCAAGCCCTCTGATCAGGACGTTTTGAGGAGCGTGGGACCACCTCTTAATTGTTATCGTACCCAGGTCTAACCTGACCTGGGTTGGTAGCACCGGTTAGGGTCCTAGATATGGGTAAATAGTTCCCCCCCAAATAAAACATCATTAAAGTATAAAAATATATTTTTATAGTATAAACACCGGATATACATTATTATATAAGACATTACCAACAATACCTATTTATAGTAAAATTACCAACAATACATTTTATCTGTAGTTGTGAAGCCATACAATTGCGTTCAAAAGTGATTCCCGATGATCTTGATATCATCATCTGAAATATTTTGTCTTGAGTTCAAAGAGAAGTCCATTAAGTTTCAGAAATACTTAAAATATTAGGTTGGTGCAAAAATAATGACATAATAATGTCGTTTTTTGACGTATTTTTTAACGTAAAAAAACGACATTATTACGTCATTATTTTTGCACCAACATAATATCTTCTTCTCTCCAGTGATTTTTTTTAAACAATCCAATTTTTACATAGAAACCCATGACTATCTGAGCTTTGAATATTCTGTTAATCTGTGATCGCCAAGTCTTTCTTTCATCTGTACTGAAGAATACAACATACGTGTATATTAAGTAAAATTTAACCCAGTCGCTCCGTCCGTCCGTCTGTATGCCCGCCCGCCCATCTGTCTGTCTGTCCGGCCTTCTGTCCGTCTGTCACATCCCCTAAAATAACCATTTCTTGCCAATCAAAACCAAATTTTGGGGAGAAGTGCAGATGGTACATAGTACTCTTTATTTCATCATGTTACGATACTTAGTACAATAAGTTTTCATTTACAATATGAAGAAACTTAAAGTTTTATTATTTAATATACAAAGTACCCCGACTATCATAAAAACAAGTTAATAATTAAACTTACAAATACATATTTAATAAAAAAAATGTAATATTGCTTTTTACATATTTTTTCTTTATACATATTTTTCTGATTGTTTACGACATAATAATTATTATTAATGGCTAATATAAAATAATGTTTTATGTTGTAAAGCAAAAAAGTAGTATAGAAAAGAGCTATTAGATTGTCTATGAGCAAAACGGAAGTGAATTACCTTTGAAATATTCGGTTCTGTCTACGAGTTTGTAAAAGTCAATAGAAAATGGGTAAAAAATAAACACATTCGCTGCTGTGAACGTACGCATACATCTTCACTATACTTTCATTGCATTCTGTTGACATATATATATATATATATATATATATATATATATATATATATATTTGTAAGATACGGTGAAATGTCATTTTTTAGCTTTTGTGTTAGTAATTAACATTAATTTTAATGCTGTTTCTAAACCAATGTAAAAATATAGTAGCATACGTTACGACTTGTGTTGTAGAAAGCGAATCCTAGGCCAGTATGGCCATCAATTGGTCAGAATACAACGTACGCGTGGTATTCTATCAGTGATGGATTGCCTTTGATATAAGTCCAAAATGTGGCGAAGCTAACGCAGGGACGTCGGAAATTAGAAGCGTCGACACGCTTCGCACACCCAGGTTCGAGAGATAAGCTAAAAACACACACGTAGTGATGCTAAACCAACGAGCGGTAAGTGTTTCTTTGAACTCTTTCCTTTCATTGCCTCATAGAATCCATGCTGCCACGTCTATCCCTCTCCTATTATAAAACAAGAAAAAAGAAACTATTTTTCGTTGATGCTGCAGCGTCGGGGTTCAATGACGACATGGATCGCAAAACTTGTTTGCGATGCATTTTTTTTTTTTTAATATACTTAGATATTGCGTGTTGTTTAGCTTAGTCAGTACGGTATGCGTTCCCTTGAAGTTCTTCCTCCCGCTTCCCACTACATCCATGCTGCCACGTCTATCCCTCTCCTGTATACTTTCAAAAACAAAACAGCGCGGTTTATGTGAAATAGTTGTGAGCGTCGTTGTAGTTCTTTTTTCCATCGATGGCAACTGTTTATTTTTGTCAAAACGAACCAGCACAGTCAGGCAACAATGCTATAACAATGTAGCTGTGTTATTACTTTGCAGGTTATATCAGACGACAACTTTTGCTTGTATCAATGCCAAATGAAATTGGAATATAGTAATCGAAATGGTGAGTATTCGATAACAATTTTTTTTCCAAAATATTCCTTTCCAAATGATTAGACGCCTTTCCATCTTAAGAGGAATGAAAATTAAATACATGAAAGGAATTGTTCGGAATATTATTTAGAGGTGATTAAAAAAAATGTAAAAAAATTGCAGAAAGAAAAAAATGATATGAAAGAGAAATATAATTTATATATAGAAATATAAATTATGAAACAGTTATATCTTGAAGTGTCTTCAGAAATGAAGTCATAAAAAGGAAATTTTGAAATGCGTATTTTGTCGTAAATTGCCGGATTAAGTTACAATTAGATGAACGCAATTGCCCTCAATTTATCTACTCCTGTCCTAATGCTAAGTCTGATCGATTTAATAAGGTCAATTTGGCAGATGATCTAAAAAAAAACATGACATACAAACTGCTATTAACTGGGGCAAGAAAGCGTCCTGGGTAAGACGATAAACTACATCCGCGTCCTGGGTATGACGGTAAACTACATCCGCGTCCTGGGTATGATGATAAACTACATCGACGTCCTGGGTACGGCAATAAACTGCATCCAACAGCAAGGTCTCAGATAATGTTTTCAGAAAAATAATGTTGCCAGCTCTAAGTTTTTGAAACAATAATGTTGCCAGCTCTAAGTTTTTGAAACAATAGTGTTGTCAGCTCTAAGTTTTTTGTAAAAAAGTAATGTTGCCAGCTATGCGTTTTTTTGTAAAAAAGTAATGTTGCCAGCTATACGTTTTTTTGTAAAAAGTAATGTTGCCAGCTATACGTTTTTTTGTAAAAAAGTAATGTTGCCAGCTATACGTTTTTTTGTAAAGGAATAATGTTGCCAGCTATACGTTTTTTCGTAAAGGAATAATGTTGCCAGCTATACGTTTTTTTGTAAAGGAATAATATTGCCAGCTATACGTTTTTTTTAAACAAGAATGTTGCCAGCTATACATTTTTTATTCCATACAAAATAGGCATTTAAAATTCATATAAACTGGATTTGGCATTAAATAACCCACAGTGGTTGATATGCCATAAAACCCAAACAAACAAACAAACAAACTGGGGCAAGAAAAAGCATGTTAATTGTAACGCCTATAAAAATGAAACTTCTCTTTTTTATTATTTGAGAAAACCTTTTTTTTTTGCCTGGCTGATGCTCACCCCCAAGTGACCCCTTTTGCCTTCTTTGGCTAATGTTTTCTACTAACACAAATTGGAAATATTATATTGGATCAATTGCTACGTCTGCTGCTAGGAAATTTGTTTTTCTGTGTCGTACCAGACAGTTCTCGCCAGAATCTCTCATACGTATTTCTAAGTCTACCATTCATTCATGCCCTGAATATTGCTGTCGCACCTGATCTGGTCTGGTGCTTCTGCTATGTATTTAGAGATTATGTATTTAGAGAGTATATAAGAATCTGCAATGTTATTCGTCCTGATCTGACATCTCGTCTTCAGTCACTTACCACCGCCGGAACGTAGTTTCCCTGTCATTTTTCTATAAATATTTTCAAGGTAATTTTTTATGATCTTTTCTCTTTGGTACATAGAATTTAAGCGTACTACTAAACTGGCTGTTAGGTCTCACTATTTTACAGCTGAAATGACTCGATGTAACCGTAAGTTCTATGCTAAGAGTTTCTTCTCTCGAAATCCGGGCTTGTGGTACTCTATTCTGGCTTCTTGACCTTCAAAAATTTAAATGCAATATCAGTTCTTATTTTCGGTCTTCTTAATCGCAATTCTTTTCTTATTCTTCTGATTTCTTAATTCCTGTTCTTGTATTTTCCTCTTTCATTAATAGTTATTTTCTTCTTCTACTCCATCACCCTCAGTAATCGTTTGTGTCTTAGTGGATACGTATATACTCGAGTATCAGTCGATTTTTGAAGACCTAATTTTGAAGTTAAGTTTAAGGGGTTGCATCATACACGAGATATAAAATTAGCGTATCTCCTGTTGGCACTGGCTACACCGTTGACCAAACTATATATCCATTTACTGGAGTAAAAAGTACAGGTGTATGTAAAATAAACATCGCACGTTACACGAGTATATACGGTATATTGCCATGTTTGGAGTGAAATGCTTTTTAAAAAAAAATACTATAATCCAAAGGCTAGAAATTTAGATTTCCAACTATGAGTTCTGAGTTCGAATTACTATTTGTCTTTCTGGAAAGTATCAACCTGGAAATGACTGAAATCAATATCATGACTTGATGCAGCTTTGTGAGTTAAATTAGGCAGGTATAAAGTCTTCTTATCTAAGTTACAAGTCACTGTAACCGAGGGTTTAAGCAGACTCTACTTATCCAACTAATGATCGCACAATATTTCACCCCAAACGAGGTGATCCAGCCACCGGGATGCAAGGGGTTTATAGGGAGTAAAAAACACTGAGAAGACTTTAGGGAGTAGAACTGAAGAAATGACAATAAAAGAAGAGGATCCAGGAAGATAGAAAATAACAATTAACATTGCATTTAAATGTTTGAAGATTGTAGTTGCCAGGGAAGCAAGAAATCAGAAGGGAGTTCCACAGATGAGATGTGCGACAAAAAACTATTAGAATAGAACATAGTTGCGTTAAGCTAGTTCAACAGTAAAAAGATGCGGCCTTGTAGCCAATCTAGTAAATCGCCTAAATTAATACTGTTGAGGGAATAAAGAAAAAAAAACTCATTTAGACAGTTGCCATAAAAATATTTGTAAAAAAGATAGAGGGAAGCCATATTACGTATGTGAGAAAGTAACTGAAATGGAGATGCCTGCTCAGATTACAGCTTGGCTCTGTGGGTTTTAACTCCTCCCCCCCAGCAAAAAAATCAAATGTGTCTGAGCAGTCGTCTACAACAGGGATTAGCTCGCATATCTGGAAGCAAGTAACTTTTCAATACTATTATCCTTAATACATATGTGTACAATATATGCATTACAGATTTTACATGTACAGTAATATACAGTGTATTGTCGTGATGAAAGATATAATTTACGGCTATACTGAAACATCAGCTGCGTACGACCGCCGAAGTTAAGCATCGTCGAGGCTGGTCAATATCTATACCATTTCAAGTACAATTTGGGACGAATCGAAGTCTTTTTGGGACAACGCAAGTTCATAATGAAATAGCCAAAATCAGGATGGGACGTAGCAAATTCAAAATGAAATAGCCAAGTTCAGAATGGGACGGAGCAAATTCAAAATGAAATAGTCAAGTTCAGAATGAGACGTAGCAAATTCAAAATGAAATAGGCAAGTTCAGAATGGGACGTAGCAAATTCAAAATGAAATAGCCACGTTCAGAATGGGACGTAGCAAATTCAAAATGAAATAGCCAAGTTCAGAATGAGACGTAGCAAATTCAAAATGAAATAGGCAAGTTCAGAATGGGACGTAGCAAATTCAAAATGAAATAGCCACGTTCAGAATGGGACGTAGCAAATTAAAAATGAAATAGCCAAGTTCAGAATGGGACGTAACAAATTCAAAAAGAAGTAAGCAAGTTTGATTTGGAGCGAAGCAAATTCATAATGAAATTAGCAAGTTGGGACTAAACAGATTAATTATGGAAAAATGTTTCGAACTTCTTTGCGCGTTTCAATAAACAAATATTATGGATTAAAAAATCACTCGGCGGTAAATCAGATAATTAAAAACCGGAGCGCAGTTTTGAGTTGATTTTACTATCAATTCCTCAAAAGAGGCTTTTTCTGAGTTTCTCGCACTTTCATTGCTAAGACAATAAGTGAGAAGAGAAGAAGAAAGAAAGAGATGGAGAGACTGTATATAGTGTTAAAAAAAGAGGGAATAAAAGAGAGTTATTCAAAATGAAATAATTTGTGGGACAACAGGGCAAATCTCGAAAGTCCTAAGAAAAAGCATGAAGGAGTTTAAAAAAAGACGGGTATAATGAGAGATTTTAAGCAATGAAAGTTGCATCCAAAAAACATACACTTTTCATAAATTTTCTTGATTTATTGATTGCTCTTAGAAGATAAAACATTTCAATAGTAAAGTTTAGTTGAACATTATTATTTTATCATGAAAATATTTAATTTTAAATCTTTTTAGCAAAATGTTTACTCAGTACCAAATTCAATTTGCCGAAATCATTTTGAACTTGCTAAGTCCCAAATCAAATTTGCTTATTCCATTTTGAATTTGACTATTTCATTTTGACTCTGCTACATATCATGTTGAATTAAACTATTCCATTTTGAATTTGCTATGTCCCATATTGAATTTGACTATTCCGCTTTGAACTTGGCTATTTCATTTTGAACTTGCTTAGTCCCAAAATGACTTTGATTAATCCAGAATTGAATTTGAAATAGTATAGATAGTTGAATGCTTGGTAATACCAGGCGCTGTAAGCTGGATGTGCGGGTGGTGTAATGGATAATGGCTCAGAATTAAAGAGCCGAGTACCAATTCTTGTTGGATCCGTTATATTCAGTTACATGCAAATACCTTTGGAAAGATATGACCCCCCTCTTCTCCCACAGCTATGGTTTAATTAGTACGGCTTATATCACTACATACTTATTATCTCTTAAAAAATTTTTTAGAACGTAAAAAAATTTTCTAGTTTTTAATAAGCTGCAAAAGATTGATCTCGTAAAAACGAGGTGCCCTTCAATCGTATATATATATATATATATATATATATATATATATATATATATATATATATTAGGTTGGTGCAAAAATAATGACGTAATAATGTTGTTTTTTGACGTATTTTTAACGTCAAAAAACGACATTATTACGTCATTATTTTTGCACCAACCTAATATATATATCGGGGGTTTGGATACGGGTAAATGCATACGATTAATATTATATATTAATATTATATATGATATTATAATATATATTATAATATTATATGTTAATATTGTATATCATAATATAATATATATTATAATATAATAAATTAATATTATATATTATAATATAATATATATTATAATATTAAATATTAATATTATATATTATAATATATATTATAATATCATGTGTTAATATTATATATTGTAATATATATTATAATATTATATATTAATATTATATATTACAATATAACATATATCTTAATATTAGATATTAATATTATATATTATAATATATATTATAATAATATATATTAATATTATATATTATAAT
>OZ010597.1:38647671-38697671 GCA_963932145.1 Acanthosepion lycidas
TCACAAACTCACATCAATCCAAAACAAACCTTGGGGTGGTGTAAGTGTTAACAAGCTTGTCTCGCTAGATCAGTAACGACTAAAAAGTGAGTTCGATCCTCACTAGGTACCCATATTTCGGCCTTGTCCCTCATCCAAACTACGCTTAGAAAATAACTATATATATATATTATGAAATGGACAAAGTCCGACAATTAATTTAAGACATTTTTATGTTTATACATTCTTTTTATAGATACAAATATTTAAGTACATGGTCTGTTTATAATAAAGCAGTATTAAACAGCATTTACCGGCCTGAATGAAATTTTCATAGAAAATATTCGTCCTCCGACAGGAATCGAACCGTCATATAGCCGCACGTGCCTTTAACCGATTTTGTTACAGAGGAGCATTCGGTTAGCAAGGTCGATTTTACTGTCTTTAAACTACAATCTTCTATGATTCTCTTACGTACATTCATATCTGCTCATGGCGTATCCAAATGTAAACAAATGACGTCACACATGAAATGGACAAAGTCCGACAATTATTTTAAGACATTTTTATGTATATACATTCTTTTTATAGATACTTATTATTTAATATATAATATTTAAGTAAATGATCTGTTTATAATATACAGTATTAAACAACATTTACCGGCCTGAATGTCCGAGAAATTTTCACAGAAAATTTCTCGGACATCCAGATATTTTCTGTTGTTTAATAATATTTATCTATGAAAAGATTTTGGCCTTGCTAAGATGTATATCGATCTGTGTAATGTGCAGGAGATTCCGAACTGAAAGGTTTATTTAATCGACGGCGGGGAGGAGGGGACTGTTCTTGTACTACTGCTCATATCTTGGAATATTTTGTCTAGTTCTCCATACTTTGTTCTGTTCAGTTATTGGTCGCCTGTTTCCACTTAGTGCAAGTACTCAGTGCCCAACCCAGGGATTGAACTCACGTCTACTATATCACTAATTAAATTGATGCTTACGATCAGAAAGTGACGTCTGAATTGGTGAAACTAAGCAATAATTCTCGTCTGAAAATCTGCCATGGGAATAACGATAGTGCAGCGAAAGTCTGGCAAACATTCGTCCGTAAAAAAGAGGTGGTACGGTGGGAAACAGTTCATCACTCACAAGGTCACTTAAGTGATTTTGCCCTTTTGCCAAAGCTGGAAAGTGAAGATTGGCCAGACCCATCCTAGATATTGCACTTTTGGTTTGATCTGACTCATGTAATGCCAGGGCAGAGCAGGGCTAGGCAAGTCAGTGCAAGTCGGGGGAAGGCAGGGCAAGACAGTGCAGGTCAGGGCAAGGCAGGGCAGATCAGGGCTAATCAGGGCAGTGCAAGGCACGACAGGGCAGGGCAGGGCAAGGCAGGGCAGATCAGGGCTAAGCAGGGCAGTGCAAGGCACGACAGGGCAAGGCAGGGCAAGGCAGGGCAGGGCAGGTCAGGGCAAGGCAGGGCAGATCAGGGCTAAGCAGGGCAGTGCAAGGCACGACAGGGCAAGGCAGGGCAGGGCAGGGCAAGGCAGGGCAGATCAGGGCTAAGCAGGGCAGTGCAAGGCACGACAGGGCAAGGCAGGGCAGGGCAGGTCAGGGCAAGGCAGGGCAGATCAGGGCTAAGCAGGGCAGTGCAAGGCACGACAGGGCAAGGCAGGGCAGGGCAGGGCAAGGCTGGGCAGATCAGGGCTAAGCAGGGCAGTGCAAGGCACGACAGGGCAAGGCAGGGCAGGGCAGGTCAGGGCAAGGCAGGGCAGATCAAGGCTAAGCAGGGCAGTGCAAGGCACGACAGGGCAAGGCAGGGCAGGGCAGGGCAAGGCAGGGCAGATCAGGGCTAAGCAGGGCAGTGCAAGGCACGACAGGGCAAGGCAGGGCAGGGCAGGTCAGGGCAAGGCAGGGCAGATCAGGGCTAAGCAGGGCAGTGCAAGGCACGACAGGGCAGGGCAGGGCATCTGGTACATTTTTTCCAAATTATTCATTTTCATTAAAATTCCTCAAATTCTCTCAAACTGATGAACCTGATAGGCCAGGCATCAGTAGACGCGATGGATTCGCTTGGAGGAATGGCCTCAACAACATAACATATATGACATCGTAGGTAAAGAGCTATTGTAGCAGTGGCAGCATTGCGTGTCAGGATGCTTTTTTTTTTGTCAGAAAGATGCGTTACAAGCCAAGGCAAAAATGAAGCAACATGTCAAAAACAAAACAAACAACATATGTCCGCTCGAGTAACACTTATATTGATTATAAAGCCATTGCAGAGGGACTTTCCTTTTAAAGTCTTCACCTACTCACCAACCAATACTAATGTTAATTACACAGCAGAAAAGTTCTATCACCGCTACCAGTTGAGCAAACAGCATCATTGTAAGAATTAGCACTTTCTTCAAGACACTCTTAATAAAATCGATAAAGCCAGCCATACCAATTCAGACGATGATAAACACATCAATCAACCATCCCTAGATATGCTACAAATTCAATATATACGTGACTTATTAGATACACATGTAATATAGCAGTGGCAACTGTGGAAGGAAGACAGGATTTTATACCCTATCAATGACACAATGGTTTTTGGGGATTATAACAATGAGCCATTCCTAGGTAGAGATTGTTTTATGTCCTTGTTGGCCTACAGTAGCAAGGGTGTATAAGATATAACTGAATTCTGTAAGAAGAACAACGGCAGATGAAAACCTGCGAACCACAGCAGGTAATGAAAACAAGAGACCTACTCAGTGAACACACCAGCAACTGATAAAGCAGTTATCCTACGAAGAATAATATTTCTTCTAAATGTCGTGCCCCTTCAGGACATGGGTGATTATGGCTCTCCACAAATCCTTCTGCCTTTTTTGTTCTCCTTCCTAGGACCACTATCCATTCCTAAAAGCGCCTGATATAAGTCGCCGTCTGCCCCACCCTGTCCCATTTTGCCTTCCATATGTCCTGTGTTAGATTTTCAAGGCTCTCCTCCCTCGTTATGTTCCAGTCGGATTCGTGACATTAACCTGAAAAATATCTGAATCGTTATCCTCCCCTAGTTATGGGTTAAATAGTAAGACCTATATCTGGAAAAAAAAATCATTGCTTTAAAGAGGAAAAAGTTTTCGTGTGATGTATTTCATCGGACCAAATTTATGTTTACGTTTATCCAACTACACATTCGCACGAAAAATAAAGAGAAACGCTGGGGATTTTAAAATTATTTTATTTTTAATTATATATATATAATCTAGCCTATTTCATTTAGATTATTAGATTTCATTACTTTGTTTGTAGCGAAATTTTCGTGTTTTCTTCATACTCGTTTTAGCTTTCGCAAGGCATCTTTCTTTACTCTAATCCGTGTTTGGATTCCAGTGCCAAGTTTTGACCCTTAAAAAAGAAAATAACCAAAATTTCGAACGTGTTAGAAAGGATTAAAAAACTTAAAAACATATATAAAAAATACTTTTTTCATTCCCTTCAATAACAATAATTTTGACGATAAAACTTTGTTTTTAATAAATTTGGATCATTTTTCATCATTTTATGCTCTTTTTTCTAATCAAATTTTTGGGGTGAACCGCAAACAGATGAGGAGGTACAAAGTACATTTTAATTTTACTGAGATATTAAAATTTTCATTCATTTTTTTGGAAAAAACTAAATATTTTATTATATAATATACAAATTACTACTACTATTTAAAAAAAGTCAACTTAAATATTAAAATAATAAATATCTATTTAAAAAAAATGCAATATTTTTTTTTGCATATCTCTTCTTTTCTTTTTTATATACAAGCATCCATTTTCCAATTTGCGCTGCGTTTGCGAAAACTACAAATTAATCACAAGGCCAAACGCTTCAAAAGGTTGGAATTTGGCTCCACAAAGAAATATTTACGCGTGACATGTATGTTGCATGCTCAAGGGTAAGAAATCCAAAAAATAATTTTTCGCTGTTAAAAGAAGAAAAAAAAATGAATTTTCTTAAAACAAATATTGTTTACCATGAAGCCCTATAAAATTAAATCAATTTAAAAGAATTATTAAACAGCGAAAAAAGGGTTTTTGCAGAAGTATGTAAATACTCTGAAGCAACCCTTAATAAGCAAGTCTTAACTATCGACGGCCTTGGCTTGCGTAGATATACCAAGGCAAGAACAACGTCCCTATCCCGTAAACATTGTTCATTAATTAAAAGGATGGGATACTCGTTATTAGGTTACACTTTAACTCTGGACATCTTCAATCTATTTCTACGTAATTGAGATTTGTGATTGTTATATTAGTTACACCTACGCTACAGTTCAAAACTTTGAAGCCACCCCCAGAAACAGCGGGGGTATGAACTTGACAGAAGAGTGAAAAAAATGGAAAAAGAAATCTTAGTGTCATTTAAAAAAGAATGGAATCCGTTATCAAACTTATACTTTGAGAATTAAATACCACAAAATTGTGCTGCAGTAATCAAGGCTAAAGGAGGATATCTTGACGAGAGCAAAATTTAATCATCAAATGCTTTTTTTTTTCTTTTTATCATATAAATATTTTCTAATAAAAATCATGTCTTGTTTTATTTAATCGTGCACAATCATTTTATCTTATTTAAAGCACAAAACAACTTTTGGGGTCAATTTTTTAAAAAAATTATCAGGGATGGCCTCAAACTTTTGAACAGCAATGTACATTGTTCCCTTTTGCAACAAGTATTAAAGAACATTTTGTTACTTGAATCATAATTCAGTCAGTTATGTGCCATGACTGACGATGCAGATTTTTTCCCGCAGTAGGTTACCATTTCTTTCTGAGGTAGACCAGTTGCCATCCCAGGCTATAGAACCTGGTCTATCCTGCTATTTACCCATAGAGGGGAGAAGAAGAATGGGATTCATACCTTTCCCAAGATTATTAGCACATAAGTGAATGTAAGGGATTCGACTGGAATTCGAACTCGGCTCTCCGATTCCTCAATCCGAGCCGCTATCCATTACAGTTTTTATACTGTCCTCGGCTTGTATGTTTAATTCAGTTTGTTTATAACTTGCTTCTACGTGACCTTCAGAACGTGACTCTGAAATGAAAAATGGCGGTCAGCGACGAACGGTAGGAGAGAAAATACCCAATACACAGTTAATGAATCTATCCGACCCGTCGTCACGGCAATTAAAACATAATTCTTCAAGTCCGCTTGCTTTGTTCGCTACTTGGCAGGTATCTTCACAGATGAGGTTACTAACTGTCCTAACTTATCTTGATAGTTTTCAGGCATTGTACTTACAATCGATTCCAGATTTCTTTGCTGCCAATAATCAGAAGTCGGTCTAGTAGGTTTTAACGATGTCAGCAAATGCGAGTAGAATTGAAAAACATTTATCTTATTCCGTTATCAAAGTTTTTCTATGGAAAACGCGATTATTTACGGCACCGGAAGATGGTAACTGATTGACAATTTCAAGAGACCCGGTCCTGGTGACGCTGTCGCCTTATTAGCTCGACAGTTTAGAAGCGAGACAGAAGCCTGTGTTTGCTCTTTTCATTGTCGAAAGTGCGCGGAGTCGTGAGAGAATTGTACAAAAGAGAATTATCTTAATTACCCGATTTGAAAGTTAACGAAAATGACCTGAAGCATCCACTGAAATGAGGTCTTCAAGAAATAACGAATACAAAGAAATAGTAAATTAATGGCAACAGATGAAATGATAGTGAATACTTTACACCGATGAGCACGAGTTTTGAATCATGGGGAGCGTACTGTTATCGAGCGATGCTGGAAATATCATGGACAGAGTACATGAGCATTGAGAAAGCTCTACAGCAAATAGGAACAACATGGACGGTTGTAAGTTCTCTGCGTACGGTTTTCTATTCAGTTTTATCTAGAAACAGTAGAAACGTTTGTTCGTAAATTTAGAAAGTTCAGTTGCTAGGCAGGGAAGTACTGTTTGAGTTTCCATGAAAACAGAACCAGCATCATTTGACAAACTGCTCCGATGAGCTACTGTCACTGGTTCGCAAACTGCACGAATTTAAGTGTGCTACTAGATTGTCATCTCGGTCCCAGCCTTTCATTGTAGAAACGGCTACATGCAGCCATCTCTTCTACTCCAACAGCTTCTTATCTCGCACCTCCCGTCAGTGGAACCCCCTTCCTATCACTTTCTTCCCCGATAGCTATAATCTTCAAATCTTCAAATTTAATGTCAATCGACATTTTCTGATCCCCGTTCTTCTTCTTATCCTTTACCCAAATACTGCTCTTTACACTTACTCTCTCTCTCTGTTACCCCATTGTGTGCTAGTTGCAATCCTGCCGTGCTTGGGGTGATTTGTTATAAAAGAAAAAGAAGTGAAGAAACAAACTAATAGCTATTATGGTTGCAACTCTTGAATTGAATAAAAATAAGAAACCAGCAAATAAATTATTCTCCATATTTCTTTTTAAAAAAAAAATCTTTGAAGTTTAATCCATAGCTTGGGACACATCTTTCTGGCGATAGCAAAGATTTTACAATTGAACGCTTTACAACCCTGTCTGAGTTGTAATGTTGACACAACTACATTACGTCTTTAGCAATGACGCCATATATATATATATATATATATATATATATATATATATATATATATATATATATATATATATATATATATATGAAAATGTAATGAAAAACAAATCACTTTAATGTACCATTACGATAATTTATTTCACCTAAATCCTTTTTTAAGGATTCAGGATCATCAGGTAAATCTTCCAACAACGAAATGAGAAAAAAAAATATATATATATATGTGTGTGTGTGTGTGTGTGTGTGTGTTAGTAAAAATACATTGTACCCTACTTTGCCAGTACCAAGCAGTATTACGATTCGTACTGACAGCGCAAGGTACTATGTATTTTTACTAATATATATTTAATAGCTCTGTTATTTGGAATTGAGCACTGTTGTTTTTGCACCAAAGGATAGAGGTAAGCATTTATATGTGAACACATACACGTACATTTATTTGTATATATTCATATGATTATATCTTGTTATATATCGTACCGATGAACACTCGTCGGTATGACCGAATCCTTATAAATACGTTGATCACTATAGGAAGTGGAGCTATATGTTGCTTAAGTAGTTCACCACTAGCAGTGGTTTACCTACTTTACGCCGCTGGTGAGTATTGTATTTTGTTGACGTTATAAAGATTACCATTTCATTGCAAACTCTGTTTTGGTTATTCCTCATTCAGCAACCTTTTCTAGGTTAAACACACACGCACACACACATCATATTTTCCACATTATATATATATATATATATATATATATATATATATATATATATCTTATACATAATATATACATATATATATAATACAGAAATATATATATATATATATATATATATATATATATATATATATATATATATACCTTACATTGATTTTACAACTCTGAGTTTCATGCGGACACAATTTTTAACTACTGGTATTTTTAGGTTGGGGTAAGACAAATAATGAATGCAAATCGATAAGTTAATAAATACAAACGTTTCTAATAGTAACACTAAGGGTAAAAGAAAAAGACAAAAAAAAACAATAATAATTGCTATATATCAAAAACGTTTAATGATAAGATAATGATTAACACAAATGTTAAATGCGCTACAGTCTAATATTAACAACTGCTATATAGTAAATGTAGCAAAAAATAAAAGTTAAAAAGTTTAATAAAAATAAGTAATATCAAAACGAGTATATGTTGTCCCCGACTGCGGCTAGACTATATTAATCTGGGTCAACGTGTTTGAGTAGAAATTTGATTCTATATAGTCAGGTGCTCACTAACTCACTTCTTTTGCCTAAGAGATTAGTATTGTCTATATTTTGCAATCTTATTAACAATAGTTGTATAGTAACGGTAACAAAAATAATGTAGTAAAATATTAATAAAAATAAATAATATCAAAGCTGTTGTCCTCGGGTTCAGCTTGACTATATTAATCTGGATCAAAGTTTTTGAGTAATAAATTAATTTCATGTAGGCAGGCGCCACCGTGAACCAGAATTCTGACATTAAAAAATTGCAAATCTGATCAAAAAAGAAAACAATTCACTACGACGTGAGTGTCTAGAGAGTGCCTTGATCGCAATGTCATCTAGAGTAAATTTGTACCCTGGCGTTTACAACATTTCAGCATTCCTGGGAGATATTCTATTATCACAGTGTGGGATATCTAATAACAAAAGTGATGAAAATAAAAAGAAAAAAAAGACTCTTAATGAATTCGGCTAGATTTAAAAAAAGAAGAAAAATTCTAAAATCCCCAGCAACCCTCGTTCGTGCACATGTGTAGTCGTACTAATATAACAAATTTAGTCTGATAAAGCCCTAAATGATGAAACGCGTCTCAAGTAAATTATTTCCACTTTGTCATACAATTTACCTACTATATATATATATATATATATATATATATATATATATATATATATATATATATATATATATATGCATACACACACGGACTCACACTTACACACACACACATATGACGAAAGGTAAAAATTATGAAATCAAGTAGGGGAAACTATTATTTTCCATGAAAATCAATAAAGTAATTACTAATATTATTAATATTAATCTTACTAAACAAACCAATAGCAGGGATAACAATAATAATAAAATACGCCGTGATAAAATAAAATTAAATAGTAATAAAAATAATACATATAAATGAAAATAAAAAAATAAAAAAAATGATATAAGAGCTATATATATATATATATATATATATATATATATATATATATATATATATATATTTAAGAACTTATAAATATGTATATAAATAAACAGAGCAAATAAATGAATAATTAAATAAAAATAATAAAGCGATACCAACATAATAAATTTAGTCCGACTGCAACTAAAAATTAGTGACAGAGTTAGTAAACTATGTACAAAGGGATATTACATAACAATCAAGAACCAATAATCTGACTTTGAAACTAATCTTAACAAAAACTTATGGAGCACCTTGGTCAAACACAATGGATCAACATTACCGATGTCATCAATTGCTTTTGTAATATAAAAGAAAAAACATGTAACACTAGATATACTCAACAATATATATGAACCATAGATAAATATAAATACAAGTCTATTATATATCCAGCTAATTTAGGCTTTTCCCCTGCTTTTTATCTTTTAAATGAGGTAATGATTTATTTTCTAGTTTCCCGAATAAATCATTTTCCTCATGAGTTATCTATCATCGTCCAATGAAGGAACATTATAGTTCCGAAACATGAAAGTTTTGTGTAGTGACGTAAAATATAATAAAAATATTACAATATATATATATATATATATATATATATATATATATATATATATATATATATATATATGTGAAAATTTCTCCGATTTAACCAGTAGAGAAGACAATATTTATGAATAAATATGACAATAGGAAAACTAGTAATTGCTGACATGTTTCATCCAATGTGGACATTAACAAAGCAAAAAACGAAATGAATTTAACTGAACAAAGGTAACTAATAAAAACAAAAAACAGAATGTTCCTAGCAACTGGAATGTAGAGAAATGCTATTTTCGTATTGTTAACTGAAAATGACGTCAGTATGTGGAGACTATTGTCAGTATATCCGTGTTGATGTATTCAACCATTTTCTTTTGATTTTATGAATCTGTTGTGTACATTTGTTTGCGAGAGCAGTAATTTTTTTAAGAAAGGTGAAATGAGGAAAAAACCTGGGCGTAGATTAATATTTGGGTAATATTCTATGGCGGCACTCTAGGATTTTCCTTCTGAGTTATTTTCTTTTTTATCAGTGTAGCAGTTTTAAAAGCATTATATATATATATATATATATATATATATATATATATATATATATATATATATATATATATATATATATGTACAAACACACTTAAAAGGAAAATTTACATATTTATGTTTTAATGATCTTTTTTCCCTTACTCTCTCCATATATATATATATATATATATATATATATATATATATATATATATATATTGTGTGTGTGTGTGTGTGGGGGGTTCGTCTACTCATTATATTAGGTTGGTGAAAAATAATGTCGTTTTCTCACATAGTAACATATGTGAGAAAACGACATTATTTTTGCACCAACCTAATACATTTAGTTGTCTGACTCATATCTTCCCTCTACCCTTATTTTAACACCTAAGCACATATTGGTCAAGAGAGAATCCCGGGAACTCAATTAGCGATTTCTCAGTGACATATTCACTCAGCAATACCTGATTCTGACGCTCATGAATTCGTGTCGGGCCAATTCTCTGTGTGATATTCACAACATTCTTTCGTAGATCGACATATCTGTCACTTTAAATCATGGCTGTCTTTTTCTATGTGTTTGTTCATTTAGGACGTTGGCAGTCATGGCTCTCGACAACTTCCCGTCCTTTGTAGCTCTAAATAACTTTTGCCCTTACTGTTATCTCTTCGATTCCCTGTCGTGTCATGGATTTAGCAAAATTCCCCTGGTAGAGTATGCAATGTTTTCCGCGCTGGTTTTGGTTGAAGATAGTTTGATCTTTGATGCTTTAAGATCAGACTACCTGATCAGACTTTTTTTAGATTCGTTAAGATCATACTACCTAGAACCACAACGGTGTAACCTACATTCTTTCACTCTCACACAAGATATCCGTCAAGTAAAAAAACCTAAACTACCAGACAGAAATAAAATCCCTGCTAGACGCATACACACACGCACGTTGACATATTAAGATCCAAATCCTGTATAATCAACCTAGAATTATGATACACAAACACAAGCGTTATACATTACTCAACCGTGATTCTACCTTATATATATATATATATATATATATATATATATATATATATATATATATATATATATATATGTATGTATATTGTAATAAAAAGAAAGAACAGCAAGATATATAATCCGGTGTTCTTATTGATATTTCTATTTTTAGTAACAGTGCTTAATGTAAATTTACAGAGCATAAATATTATAAATTAACTGATTAAAAATATGGTTGCTTCGCTACACAGGAATTACCATGTTTCAAAAACCGAAGCTAAAAAATTCAAATTGAATTATATAATTAAATTTAAAGTTTTTAGCTTCGGTTTTTGAAAGATGGCAATTCCCGTGTAGCGAAGAAACCATATATTAAATCAATTAATTTATAATATAATATATATATATATATATGTGTGTGTGGGGGGTGCATAAGTATTAGGCGTTTTTGTAGGCGAGTTATTTTTTAATAGAAATTGCTGTTTTGTTTACTTTTTTTGATAAAAACATTTTTTTTTAGGTTTATAAAATTACTTGTCGATAATCGTACTCACCGGAAAAATCATTTAGAAATGTTATTGTTGAATTGTTATGTTCCTTTTTTCATAATAAATATTGTTTAAATTAATCAGATAAAAATAGTTTTCTGGATACTAGGTCTAAGCTGAGAAAATTCGATTGCCATATTTGCAGCCGTCCTGTCATAAAAAGACCCCAAAGATTGTTGAATTATATTTAGTTACCAACCTTCACTGTAAATCTTTGTTGAATATATCGTTGATTAAATTCTCTTATCTGAAAATGGGAGAGTTTCTTTAATTTTTCCATGTCATATACCGCGGAAAGTCCTGTGGATGAAATTGTTGGTTGAAGTAATCCAGAGACTTGACCCAAAGAGATCTGTGTTCAATAGCTGGCCACAGCAGAGGTGACGAGAAACATGGAGAGTTGAGTTACTAAAAAAGAAATAAGTGAGACTGAAACATCCAAAGACAAAAAAAAAAAAAAAAAGGTATGGAAGGCGGATTTAGAAAATCTACTCCGATGGAGTAAATAAAAGGTTTATTTCGAAATCCCAAAGTATACCAACGGCCGAAACCTTAGTAGGCTGTGTCGTATAGAAATGGTATCAAAAGTAAGGAAATAATAAAAAAATAATTAAGAAATTACAAGAATGACTAAAGAGAGATAAAGTGATTGCAGTTTTTGAATATACGCTCTTTTAGCGCTAGAGGGCGTCGTCAGTGATGTTCTGAAGATGGATCATTGGGCAGTTTCGGGTCTTTCAAACATCATACTGACCTCACCAAATCGACCCCTTCAGAGCTGATCAGACTCTTAAACGCCCTCTAAAAATACTCGTAGACACTGACTTCTATAAATATACCCAGTTATCACACATTTGATTAGAGATTGACCAACAGCCAATCACAACGGTGCGAATTCTATTTAAGCTGTTTACGGGTAATTTTTTTTTCTCGTGGACCACCCTTCATCGGATACTTAGAAGGTAATTATGTTTTCCGTTTTTACCCATTTCCCATCAAGTTTCATTTCACCAGTTAATAATTACTATTTACAGAGATAAGAAAAATACGGCCATTAAAAATTAATAAATAAATTACAGCCAATTAAGCCGAGAGTGCTTATAAATATAATAAAACGTTTAAAATGTTTACGAATAAATAAACATAGAATAAAATAAATTACAGCCAGTTAAAACCGAGAGATCTTATAAATTACATAATAAGACATTTAAAACATATTGACGAATAAAAAAATAAATTAACATAAAAATAAACAATTAATAAGTTACAGCGAGTTAAAACCATGTTAATGAGCAAAATTTAGACGGACTTATATACTATATGCCGCACATAAAGGCTACATCGACTATAGACCATACGACTATAAGCCACATCGACTGTAGACCACACGACTATAGGTCACATCGATTTACGACCTGCCAGTCGTTCCAATCATTGTTGTACGATGACGATACATTTGCGCCCAAGTGGTCTTAACGGATATCATATCATCGCGCAAAAGAGGAAGAAAGTAATTACTGAAAGGGACTTGTACGCTGCCCATAAATAATTCTAAAAAAGTGTAGCCAAAAGCCGGCATATCCATATCAACTGCTAATAGCCTAGTGAATTGATTGCTTTTTAGGTGACAATGCGAACGAAGATAATAAAAACAAAAAAACGACCTTCAATTAGTGGATACTCTCATCCCGCGGAAAACGTTGACAGTGTTAGCCTCGACATGGATGGTGCAGCGGGTGTGGGGGGTGAATAATAGATAACCGCGAGTTCGATCCTCACTGGGTGTCCCATAGTTCTGGCTTTATGACACACTAAGTTAAGCTGGATAAATCACAGAAAAAATGAAGGCCTTCAAGATCGACGACATTGCATTTACAAAGTTTACTAGCGGAATACTGATGTTTCAAAACATATTTCGCGATTAATGATAATTTATATTTTAGATGGAGAATGATATCAGTTTCAGAGACTTTAATGTTAAATTTTAAATAGCAAAGAGATCACATGGCACCATATAGGATGGATATTCAGCTGCAATATCTGGTTTCTATGCTACACTATATTTTTTACAACCTACAAAATTTCTTTCTTTTTTTCTTTCCCTGAAACCAAGTGGCATCTCTGATATGCTTTTTCTGTCTTTTCACTCCGATCAAATTAGAATAGTCTATTACCAGACTAATAATACTTAGGAAAATTTCACGGCTTTCCTGTTTCAATTTTGTTTTTTTGTTTGTTTCTTTCTTTCTTTCTTTCTTTCACTGAAACCAAGTAGCGTCTCTGATATGCCTTTTCTGTCTTTTCCAGACTAATAATTTCCGGGAAAATTTCACGGCTTTCCTGTTTGAATTTTGTTTTCTTTCTTTCTTTCTTTCTTTCTTTCTTTCTTTCTTTCTTTCTTTCACTGAAACCAAGGGGCATCTCTTTCCCGTCTTTTACCCCGATCAAAACAGAATAGTCCATTACGAGGCTAACAATACCCGGGAAAATTTCGCGGTTTTCCTTTTTTAATTTTGTGTGTTCTTTCTTTCTTTCTTTCTTTCTTTCTTTCTTTCTTTCTTTCTTTCTTTTTGTGACTGAAACCAAGTAGCGTCTCTGATATTTTTTTTCTGTCTTTTCCCTCGATCAAATCAAATTAGTCCTTTACCAGACTAATAATTTTTTAAAAAATTGTAAAATTTTACGGCTTTCCAGTTTGAATTTTTTTTTGTTTTCATTCTTTCTTTTTTTCTTTCTTTCTTTCTTACACTGTAACCATGTAGCTTCTCTGATATGTGCGTAATTTAGACGACAATTCATATATATATATATATATATATATATATATATATATATATAGAGAGAGAGAGAGAGAGAGTGGGGGGTGATGGATAAATTCTTGTTTAAATGACGCAGATATGAAAATAACACTGGCATCTCATTTTAATAGATATATTTACCAACATTACACAGAAATATATCTTGAAATACGAAAGAGCAGATTTAATTCCAATAAAATCGCCATTGGCTTCAACCACAGCCTCCAGACGACTTCGGAATCTCCCCTTCTAGACGGTCTCCTGTTGAAGATGGTGAGCACTACCATAATCCTTGCTTTCAATTCAGCTCTCGTTTTCCATGGACTCTGATATGTCTTTTCCGTTTTTTCACGTGATCAAAACGAAATAGTCCATTATTTTGGCAGAGCGTAACGGTCGCACTAACAAAGGGAGAGGACAAGTAGAATTATAATAGGATACAGGTTTGAACACACTTTTATAGTGATTTTTTGAATCATTTCATTCTAAGCAAGGCGATAATGCCACTAAGGCGCAAATTTTTACTGGTCCTCAAAGACAATGCATAGAATTTAGTGAGTAGAAATGACAATGAAAGGAGGCGATATCAGGAGGACAGAAATTGGTGAATGAAACCAAATTGAGGCCAAAGTTTCTTTTGGGCATGGCTTTCGACAATAGATTGAAAATGAGTTCGTTGTTAGAGTGGGATTAAACTAGGTATCTAATTAAGTTTCCAAGCAGTAAATGAGATTCGATAGTTTGCTTGCCAAACAGTTATTCTAACGAAAGCAAAGATGGCGGAACGGGAGTGGCTTGGCGGTTGAGATAGCAAATGAAATAGCACGTATGATTGGTCAGGAACTATACTTCGTCATAACAGTGAGGGAGTAATTAAACTCGGTCCCAAAGTAGAAAATCTCCGGAATTATGAAATACAAGGGTGAATTATTTATATAGGCTGAAAGAAGAATGTATATATATATATATATATATATATATATATATATATATATATATATATATATATATATATATATCTGTGCGTATGTGTTTGTGTAACACACTGGAGCATTGGCCATTCAAAACTTTTAATGTGCACGTAGATTTCGATTAGAACAGCACAGTATACATCAGAATACACACGCACATACATATGCACACTCATACACACATACCTACATATGTATTTAGATGCATGTATACATACATTATATATATATATATATATATATATATATATATATATATATATATATATATATATATGTGTGTGTGTGTGTGTATGTGTGCGTGTGTTTGTGCGTAATTTAGACGACAATTCATATATATATATATATATATATATATATATATATATATATATAGAGAGAGAGAGAGAGAGAGAGAGAGAGAGAGAGAGAGTGGGGGGCGATGGATAAATTCTTGTCTAAATGACGCAGATATGAAAATAACACTGGCATCTCATTTTAATAGATATATTTACCAACATTACACAGAAATATATCTTGAAATACGAAAGAGTAGATTTAATTCCAATAAAATCGCCATTGGCTTCAACCACAGCCTCCAGACGACTTCAGAATCTCCCCTTCTAGACGGTCTCCTGTTGAAGATGGTGAGCACTACCATAATCCTTGCTTTCAATTCAGCTCTCGTTTTCCATGGACTTTTGATGGTCTCTCATTCAACTGCACCGCACACATAATGATCAACTGGGTTGCAGCACTGGGAATTTAGGTGATCAGATGTAATGGGTGATGTGGTCGCTAAAATGTCTGGCAGTCAAGACTGGGTTCTGCTTGTGTGGTATGGTGAAAAGTCTTGTTGCCATACTTCAAGAATCCATCCTCTTGACCCAGGGCAGCACTATCTCTTCAGGGTACTTGTTGTGGGTCTCCGTACTGAGCCTGAGGCCCTGTCGGAAGATGAATGGAGTTGTTTTCTTATAAAAAAGATCAGAATGTGTTTTCCAAACTGGCGTACTTTTCTAATCATCCTTAGTCTTATCCAGCTTTTTCCATATTCTCTGCACTGTCCTCAGATTGAAACCCAATGATTCTGAAATGTTCGTATTGAAGATTCCGGTGCGAATGTCAAGCAGTACAGCATGCAGCTTCCAAATTTATGGAGGAGTGAATTGCATCATGGTACTCTTTCTCACAGTCGGGGACCCCATTCTACTGTGCAGCCGGCAAAATCAAAAACAAACAGCGCGCATGCGCGAAATAAAAATATAAAATGGCGATAATTTACTCACCGTACTCTGCTCATATATATATATATATATATATATATATATATATATATATATATAAAGAGAGAGTACCTTTTAGTTTAACATTTCATAAGAAAAATTCGTTGGGAAAAAACACATATATAAAAACAAAACTAATCATAAATGGTCAAAATTGAAAGACTGAATGGAGATAAATTAGGTGCAACGACTAAAATGTATAGTTAGTGGTGAGTACAAAATTCTTTCTGGTATGAAACAGTCACTAGTAGATTATTAGCATCGATTCATTGTTTTAGTCTCCTTATTTAGCCAACCATGCAATTTTTCAGGTTCTCGGTTTATGATTATTTTATGTTTGATCTTTTTCCGACAATATATAAATTCTGTTATATAAACTTTTTGTTCATATATACACACATGTATTTATAAATGTAAAAGTCAATAGGAAAACTGTAATGGTAGCCGACGCGTTTCATCAGATGTGGACTTTTTCAAGGCAAAAAACGAAATGAATAGTAACTAATAACTACAAAACAAAATGTACTTAGCAACTGGAAGACTTCAAAGAACGCTATTTTCGAACTGTTAACTGAAAATTACGTCAGTTACTGTCACGTGTGGAGATATTGTTTTTATTGCTCTGTTGACGGATTCAACCATTTTCTTTTGATTTCTTGATACTGTTTTGTACGTGTGTTTGGGGCGTAGATTAATATTTGGGTAAGTCTAAATAGTCTTAAAACAGTTACAAACACTTCCAAAACCATTATGGATATACTCAGATCCTCAAACACTAATAGCAATAATGTTTCGGAAGCAGAGATTTATAAAATAAATTGCTAGAACTGTTCCTCACAATATATTGGAGAAACAAGTTTAAATTTAAACTTAAATTTAAATTTAAGTATCGACTAAATTAAAAAGCTAAATCATAAAAAAATGTAATTTACTAAAAAAAAAAAAGAAAAAAAAAGATGGTGGATGCGAAAAGAAAGCAACTAACGAGAGTATGTATTACTTGGCACCCTTTTACAGAAAAAGAAAATTGAAATACGGAACCTCTCTCGATTATATACAGATATCTCTGTGTGCCTCTCTTTATGTGCTATGTTTCCTCGGGAAAATAGAGATCGTGGTTCTCCACAGCCGTCTATCATTTTTTGATTATATCTGATTCTTTGCGCCACCTGATTTTTTGCACCTTTTTTCACCATCCTCCTTTTCTCTACTTTTCTTGAACATAGACTAGGCTCCGTTAGGAATAGTTTCACCCAACACCACAATCTGCTACACAACTAAAACATTAACCTAACAAATCGAGTCGGGATCTTAAATACCCCCGTCAGATTGAATCTTTCCTATGGATGTAATCGATGGCTCCAATTTCGTGGACAAATATCTAAACTATATAACCGCTTTGTTAGTTCAGTGGCGAAAAATGGTGAATGAATCCTGTAGATCTTAGCGAGAACCATACTTCTTCGGGCCTCGGGGACTGACGCTACATAGTCCCAAAGACTTGCACCAGATAGCCGAAAACACGTCACTTGAGGAATTCCAACAATACCAGAAGCAGCCAAAATAGAGAGAACGTGCATTAGTGTACTGTATGCCGAGTCGCTTGACCTCATAGCTTCATCTGTTTTTTAAGCGTATGAAGGAATCATAATACACGTAGTTATATAAACAACCGACAAGAGTGGCGTTGGGCAGTCTCTCAGACATCGCAGACGAGAATGTAGGACCATATTTCTGATGATGTATTTTTTCATAGACAGACGCAGATATATTTAATAAGTGGGTCTACATAATTTTCTATTTTGGGATTAAAGATGTGATATTAGTTTTGATACTTCTTCGGACCTCGGGGACTGACGCTACATAGTCCCAAAGACTTGCACCAGATAGCCGAAAACACGTCACTTGAGGAATTCCAACAATACCAGCAGCAGCCAAAATAGAGAGAACGTGTATTAGGTGGTTGCAAAAATAATGTCGTTTTCTCACATACGTTACTATGTGAGAAAACGACATTATTTTTGCACCAACCTAATATTTAATTTGTATATATATATATATATATATATAATATAATTATATATATATATATGTGTGTTTGTGTAAATAAATAAAGTCGACCTCATTATATATACTAGAAGGATTCCCTTTCTATCAGCACTTTTTCAAAAGGTGGACGTTGCGCAATTAAACAAACACAGTCTTAATTACAAAAATAGCGAATAAGGAGGGAAAACACGATTAAAATAAATTTTAATTGTAATTAATTGATCATTAAAAACAGTTATTAAAAGAGAAATTAGTAATATAATGAAAGAGTTGATAAACCAAAACGCTGAAATTATTTCAAGAGAAATTATTTCAACCTATGGCAGCACTGACTACTCGATTAATGAATTCCGAATATTTCCTTATAAGGAAACGGATAATATTGCCATTAGCATTATACGTCTTCTGAGTGTTGAATATACGAAGCTTTGTTTATTTATTATGTGTACTAAATATTTAATCTACCCATTCTGATATTGGCCGATTTTTTTCTTTGGAGATCTTTAAGGATCTTCGTATCTCACAGAAATATCCATTGTATTCGCAGGCATCCATTGGTAGAAGGACGTCTTTGCCTCTTCTTTATTTGTTCAGAAATTTTTGCCATGCGGCAGACATTACTTAACATTCCGACGTTCTATTCTTTATTTTTAAAGACGTTTACCGATCCTTTCACAGCTTAACATATGAGAAAAAGAGAAAAAACAATTATACGGAAGATACTGTCGACAATCAAGAAATGACAGCTGGAAAAAAAACATTCTAGAAAATATAATGGAGTAAGAAGACTTGCGGAAAGTAACTCTCATAATACATAGTAAATATAAAAGAAACATGAATAAACATTGAGTACTCTTTAAGACTTTGTGCAAATCGCTGGCAGACTGGCATTGGAGTAAAAAGGGAAGTGTTACAGTAAAAGAAAACCAAAAAAAAAAAACCTAAAAAAAAAAAAAAAAGGAATTTGTGGTGAGTCAGGATTTCTCACGTAATTTAATGGTAAATAAACGCCATATAAGAGATTATGGCATATAAGAGGAATACGTTATTGGAAAAATGCATACACAGTTTTATTATTTGCTTGTAAGAGGACTCCATAACTCGCTTACATTACTAATATCAGGAATGCATTACATAATTCCATTGTATGCGTGTAAGCAGAATATATTACTCAGTTCATTACTCATATATAAGAGAAATATATTACTCAGTTGCATTATTTACATATAAGGGGGGTATTACTCATTTTCCTTACTAATAATAAGAACATATTACTCAGTTTCATTACTTGAGCAAAACAGGAAGACATTACTTATTCTAACTACATATAAGATGAACACATTACTGAGTGACATTACTTATAAGCAGAATATATTACTCAGTTCATTACTCATATATATATATATATATACATATATATATATATATATATATATATAAGAGAAATATATTACTCATTTACTTTATTTACATATAAGGGGAGTATACTACTCATTTTCATTGCTAATGATAAGATCATATTACTCAGTTACATTACGAATACGCGGAGTACATTACTCAGTTTCATTGCTTAAGTATACAATGAGTATATTACTCAGTTTCTTTACTAATTACAGGAATACAATACTCAGTATCGTTACTAATCAGATGTATACGTTACACAGTTACATTACTTACATATAAGCGGAGTATATTACTCGTTTCTCTTACTAATGACATGAGCATAATACTTAGTTACATTACTAATACGCAGAATGTATTACTCAGTTTCGTTATTTACGTAGAAGAGGAATATATTACTCAGTTTCTTTACTAATTAGAATAATACAATACTCACCTTCTTTACTAGTCACAGGAATACATTACACAGTTACATTACTTAAAAATATATAAGGAATAATTTACTCATTTACATTACAAATAATAGAAATACATTTACTCGGTCACTTTACTTACATATGCTTTCTTATTGACATAGCAGTCCCTGCAGACTGCAACGTATTTTTGAAGATCTGCAAAAACCTATTAAATTATAAAGCTCTTGAAGTGGAAACCTCAAAAATGTGGCACATGAGGACATCGAAAATTTCAGTTGTAGTTAGAGCCCTCGGATTGATTGGAAAAGATTCCGATAAACCCATTTAAATGTATTCCTGGTAACCCATACCTTAAAGAAACACAAAAAAGTGTACTCACAAGTACAGTCCCCAACTTACCTTTGTCTATGTAAAACATGTGTGATTTTTTTTTTTCAAAATTGCTCAGTGGAAAATGCCATGAAGCCATTTCTGACCTTAGGTCTCTGATCAGGAAACAGAAAGAAATGAGTATACACTAGAAATCAAAGGAAATAATAATAATAATAATAATAATAATAATAATAATAATAATAATAATAATAATAATAATAATGTTACAATTCTATGGGACAACACAATACACACTTACAGAACAATTAAAGCCAAACGCCCAGATATTGTTATTAAAGACCACAAACAAAAAAGTGCCTCCTTATTCATATGGCAGTCCCTGCTGACTGCAATGTATCTTTGAAAATATTCAAAAAGCTGTCAAAATACAAGGACATTGAAGTAGAAATCTCGAAAATGTGGCATATGGGAACATCAACAATCCCTGTTTTAGTTGGAGCCCTAGGATTAGAAAATATTCCAGTAGACTAATTGAAGGGATTCCTGGAAGTCCATGCCTCAAAGAGATACAAAACATTGTTCTGACAAGTACAGCCCACACTTTACGAAGAGCTTTATCTATGTATTTTTTTTTTTTTTTATTTTATTTTTTTTTTTTGTCAGTGAAAAGTGTCATGATGCCATTTCTAACCTTAGGTCCCTGGGCGGGAGCCGGAAAGAAATGTGTAAACGCCAGAAAGCAAAGAAAATAATAATAATAATAATAATAATAATAATAATAATAATAATAATAATAATAATAATTGATTGGAAAGAAATGCAAGAAATTGGTATGAATATAACCCAGACGCAGTCACAGATGTAGGAACTGAAATTACGTAATAGAACTTTACAATATATACAGAGATCAATCAAAGTTATTCGGCCAGGCATCATGACCAAAGACCCCTAAAACAGAATTAGCTTTCTTATTGACATGGTAGTTCCTGTAGATTTTAAAGTAAGTTTTAAGATCCTCAAAAACTTTCAAAATATAAGGATCTTGTAGTGAAAATCTAAAAAATGTAGCGCTTGAGGACATCAATAATTTCTGTTGTAGCTGGAGTCATCGGCTTGACTGAAAATGATGCCGATAGACTCGTAGAAGGGAACCATAGTAGCCCATCACTTATAGTAATACAAAAAATTGTTCTCACAAATACAAACTGAACATTACGAAAATGTAAAATGTGTGTGATCTTAGGTTTTCTATTTAATATTTTTAGAAAACTCTTCAGTGAAAAATGTCTTGAAGCTATTAGTTCGCTGGTTAGTACCCCCCCCAAAAAAAAAATTCGTATACTACAGGAATCAAAGAAAAAAAAAACCCAAAATAATGGTAATATGCCAGAATTAAATTTTCTCTTAATATCACCACCACACCATCAAGTGAAATCGGTTAGGGTATGACTTGGGGCGAACATCAGTGTACTGTGTGCCGAGTCGCTTGACCTCATAGCTTCATCTGTTTTTTAAGCGTATGAAGGACTCATAATACACGTAGTTATATAAACAACCGACAAGAGTGGCGTTGGGCAGTCTCTCAGACATCGCAGACGAGAATGTAGGACCATATTTCTGATGATGTATTTTTTCATAGACAGACGCAGATATATTTAATAAGTGGGTCTTCATAATTTTCTATTTTGGGATTAAAGATGTGATATTAGTTTTGATACTTTTGATGACTGGAGTACTTCCTTGTTACACAGATATTAACTTTCTTTGAAAGTTAGAAGAAGAAGAAGAAGAAGAAGAAGAAGAAGAAGAAGAAGAAGAAGAAGAAGAAGAAGAAGAAGAAGAAGAAGAGAAGCAAAGACAAATAAGAAAAAAGAAAGAAGAGAAACAAAGACGGAGAATAAGAAAAAAGAAAGAAAAGAGGAAAAGGAGAAGAAAAAGGAGAAAGAAAGCTGAGAAACGAAAACGAAGAAGAAGAAAAAAAGAAGAGAAGCAAAGAAGAAGAAAAAAAGAAGAGAGGCAAAGAAGAATAAGAAATAGTCAGAGTAGAAAAGAAGAAGAAGAAAAGGAGAAAGAAAGATGAGAACTAATGAAGTAGTAAGAAAGAAGCTAAAAAAAGACAAGAAAAAGAAAGATGATCAAGAAAGAAGAAAAACAGAAAAGAAGAAGAAGACGAAGAAAGAAAGAGGAGGAGGGGCAAAGAGGATGAAGAAACAAAGAAGTTAAGCAAAGAAAAATTAGAAAATAAAAGAGAAGCAAAGAAGAAGAAAAAAGAGAAAACAGAAGCAAATAAGTAAAAGAAGAAGAAAGAAGAGTAGTAAAGAAGAAGTAGAAGAAAGAAAGAATAAAGTAAGAAGAGGGACAAAGAAGAATAAGAAGAAAGAAGAGTAGTAAAGAAGAAGTAGAAGAAGAAGGAAAGAAAGAAGAGAAGCAAAGAAGGTAAAAAAGAAGATGCTAAGAAAAGAAAGGAAGAAAGCAGAAAAAGATAGAAGAAAATACGAAAAAAAAAAAAAAACAGGTGGGAGAGGAGGAAGAGGAAGAAGAAGAAAGACGGGAAAGTGAAGACGAGGAGGATGAAAATAGGAAAAAGAAAAGGGAGCGGTGAGAAAGTAGAAGTAAAAGAAGAAAATAACGAAATGAGAAATGAGAAGAAATAGAAGCAGAGATAAATCAGAAAAAGAGGCCAAAAAATTTTAGAGAAATACAAGAAGCGAAACGTTAAATTCTTTCGCCGCAGAACTTTTTAGTTAAGAAGCCCTTCACATTCGGTATCTCTCAGTCCGCGTAATGAAACCAGGAAAAAGTAAAATACAGACATTATACCGTTTAAACGAAGCATTTTCTATATTTTAGTTTTTCAGGATTCATGATGACGACGAGATAAAAAAAAAAAAAAAAAACTAAAAAAAAACTAAAAAAAAGAAAACTAAAAAAACATTCATGAGTTATTGAATTAAATATTCAAGGAGATTGAATCAGTTGTCAGATAAAAAAAATAATGCATCAGTTGAAGAATTTAAAAAAAATAAGTAAATATAAGGAGCTTAAAACTGTAATTGCCAAAAGCTATTGTTATACCAATAATAATAAGAGCACTTGGTACGATTGAAAACGGTAAAGGCAAGAACATAATTACATAGGCCCTATTTTAAAGAGATTTACATTTTCTGGGACTTAGGAAAGCATTATCAGTGTAATATATATATATATATATATATATATATATATATATATATATATATATATATATATATATATATATATCGCTGTAAAACATATCTTGAGTAACTAAGGAGGAGTATTACTTATCATAGTTGATAATTTATTGGTCCAACATACTTACCAGAATCTGACAAAATCCTGAAACAGAATTGAAAATGACAATTCCTTCTCAGTCGGGCCGAGAAATTTTCAGCACACCTCCTATTATTATTAAATTCGTTTTTTTTTTCAACCTCTGTGCGCGTGTCAATAGGTTATTACTATTACTATTATTATTATTATTTTTATTTTCTTTGCTTTCTGGCGTTTACACATTTCTTTCCGGGTCCCACCCAGGGACCTAAGGTTAGAAATGGCATCATGACACTTTCCACTGACAAAAAAAAAAAAAATAAATAAAAAAAAAAAAAAATAAAATAAAATAAAATAAAATAAAAATTACATCGATAAAGCCCTTCGTAAAGTGTGGGCTGTACTTGTCAGAACAATTTTTTGTATCTCCTTGAGGCATGGGCTTCCAGGAATCCCTGAAATTAGTCTACTACAACATCTTTTCCAACTAATCCTAGGGCTCCAACTACAACAGGGATTGTTGATGTTCCCATATGCCACATTTTCGAGATTTCTATTTCAAGGTCCTTGTATTTTGACAGCTTTTTGAATATCTTCAAAGATACATTGCAGTCAGCAGGGACTGCCATATCAATAAGGAGGCACTTTTTTGTTTGTGGTCTTTATTATTATTATTATTATTATTATTGCTGTTGTTGTTGTTTTTGTTGTTGTTGTCGTCATCTATTCTTCCGGACTGATTTTTGTTTTCAACCGGGGATCTTGAATTATTAATTAACAGGAGATAACAAATAACTGACACCCATTAGACATGACACGTGGAACTAGAACAGTCTATCCCAGCGAGTGAAATAAAGGGTTCAGTTGAACATTCCGACCACCTGAAGAAGGTCGGAGCGTACAACGTCCGAAACGTTGTGATAAATATGGCAACAAAGATAAGGACACTAGTCCGAATAATGTAAATAGTCTATATTAGTTTGAGTTAATCAAGGTCTCGAGTAACGATGATCTAAGGGAGTCTACAGAATACAAAAGACTCTGCGGCTACAACTGTTCTTCTACTACTACGGTTAATAATAATAATAATAATAATAATAATAATAATAATAATAATAATAATAATAATATTCACAGGCCTAGTAAAATACTTAGAAACGACACGAGATAAGTATCGAAAGGTTTCACTCAAGCATGAGAGTGCCAAGGATACTTCCATCATTAAAAAAAAAGGCCAATACGGAACTCCTTAGATGTAACAGATATTTAAGACAGCTATCATGAATCTTCATACGTTGCAGTAAAGAGAATTTACAGGCGAAAACTGCTTATATGAAAACTCTTGAACATTAATAGACATAAAAATCTTTCTATGGAAAGTATCCATAGCGTTTGAATGAATCAAACATCAATGCTCGCCAAACTCATCAATGGCTTATAGGCTGTTGTCTTAAGGAGAAAACAAGCTACACAAGACCAATGTCTTGCAACTAATGCCTACAAAGCGAAAACAATCATGGTTCAAATACAGCCTGGTAATGGAACTGTTGACAACATTGTATTGCAGAAAAGAATACAATATTAGACATGAGACGTCAGGAAAATATATTCATTCGTATGTCTATTCGAACTATGATTGTGAAGTCCCGGATACATGGTAAAAACACCAGACGGATGATGTCACAATGATGGAGTAACTATAATGTGGAATTTCCCAATCCTCACTGACAGGGGAATTTATGCAAGTAGACCAGACATAGTCATAAAAGATTTTTAAAGAAGAATCTGCCAACTAATTGATAGGACTTTGGACACAGCTTTCCAACGTTTCTAAAAATAGAATTTAAAAAAACTGTCAAATAATGAGCTGCAAATCAAAGTAACAAAAATGTGGAAACTTCAAACTACAATTATTCCTGTTGTAATAGAGGAATTGGGTATGATAAAGAAGGGTACCGAAAATCATGTGCGTAAAATCCTTCGACACATCAGCATCTCAGAGATACAAAAGATTACTTTATGCAGAACTGCACATATTATCTGCAAAACCCTCTCCATCTAAAAGAAACGTCTCAAATATGCATAGATAACTCTTCTATGGTACCATTTTTCTCAGAGAGGAATTGGTATTTAGGTACTTAAAATCAGATGATTACCACAAATAATAATAATAATAATAATAATAATAATAATAATAATAATAATAATAATATGCCATACATTTCATACAGCTTTTGATCACAGATTACCAGGATGTTCAGTCTTTGCTGAGATGAGATAGAATACATTATTAGGCATGATAGGCTACGAAAATATATTCATTGGTATGTCTATTCGAACTATGATATTGGAGTCTTAGATACATGGTACAAACACCATTCGGATGATGTCGCAAATGGTGATGGAGTGACTATAATGTCGAATTTCCCAATCCTCACTGACAGGGAAATTTATGCAAATAAACCAGACATAGTCATAAAAGATTAAAAAAAAAAAAACTGCCAACTAATTGATATGGCTTTAGACACGGCTTTCCAACGTTTCTAAAAAGTAATTTCAAAAACTATCAAATAATGAGATGCAAATCGAACTAACAAAAATGTGGAAACTTCAAACTATATTTATCCCTGTTGTAATAGGGGCATTGGGGATGATAAAGAAGGGTACCGAAAATCATGTGGGTAAAATTCCTGGACAGCAAGGAGGAAAAGATGATGATGATGATGAGGAGGAGGAGGATACAAAATGACGAAGACGTTACTTGACATGACGTAGAATTGATTCCTGTAGCATTGGGGGCACTTGCAAAACCACCCAAAAACTTGAAAGAGCAGTTAGGGAAACTTAGAATTGAGACCAAGATTTTCGACCTCCAGAAATCTGCCATCATTGACTTTGCCAGGATTGTCCGAAAAGGTCTTGAGCTGCTGTGAGCAATCACACAGTTTATCAAGGGTCATGAAAGAAGATTCAAAAGCAGACTGGTTTCGAAAAATATATTACTGGTATTGTTCCTTCAAAGAATTGCGGTTAATACCATCATTAGATGACTGTAATTGATAGTATATCTCAATCAGAATCCCCGCCGTATGAAATTACAAGATGTCTGAAAGAAATTTAATATAAAGCAAGAACTTTTGACCATTTTTTAAAATTTCTTTTTCGTTCCTTTATTAGATTTTCCGTAATACAAAGCACGAGAGCCATTCAAGGTAGAGGATTATTGAATGGTTGATTGATTCGTTTTCTACGGGTTATCAACTGCTTGCAGATTATTTAAAGCCAGAAAATATTTTTAGATTATAAGAAACCGATCAGGTCAAGTGGGAGACGGAAGCTGCAGAAAGAAAAAAAATGGAGAAGAGCAGTCCACGAAAAAAACAAAAAAAACAACATCTTTTAAAACACTAGAAGACAAATAGAAGAGAGGAAGAGAGCCGAAAGAATAGCCAGATCTCGCTACACACTTAACACTACGCCCCTACCGTGCGGTGACTGGGTACATCTCTTCTGATCCAACAGGGGACTCAGTTCACACAGAAGGAAATCTCTATGAGCACACCCAATACTCGCCAACGATTCCGCCAATGACGTAATAATAATAATAATGATAATATTATTATTATTATTAATAATAATATTAATCATTTCTTTCTTTTATTTTTTTCATGCATCCTACATTGCGACAAGAACAGATTGAGAATATGAAAGAAAACTTGATTATTTTTATTAATTATTCATAAAATACAAGCCCTAAACCGTCCTGGGTATAACGATAAACTACATCCAACAGCAAGGCCTCTGATCAGGAGGTTTTGAGGAGCATGGAACCACCTCTTAATTGTTGGTTTTCCCAGGTCCACCTTGACCCGGGGTGGTAGCACCTGTTAGGGTCCCAGCTATGAGCAAATAGTTAACCCCCAAAGAAGTAAAATATTATGAAAGTGTAAAAATATGTTTTAATATCAGTGGTACTTTTTTGGAAAAAAAATTACCAGCAATATATTTAAAAAAAAATATTACCAGCAATACATTTTTGAAAAAAACATTACCAACAATATATTTTTGGAAAAAAATATTACCAGTAATAAAAATGTTGTCGGCATTAAATAACCCATTGAGGTTGGTATGCCGTAACCAAGGCGTAAAATCACTCAAATGATTGCTTGATTCGTTTTCTACGGCTTATTAACCTTTTGCATGCTGTTTAACAACCGTTCAATGTAGAGGGTTGCTGAATACGGTAGATGCTGAGGAAGAAGTAAGAAGAGAAGTTTTTGAGGACTTTGAAGTAAGGTTTTTTTATTATATCTTTTTGTTATTTTTGAACGAGCATCATCTATTAGACAGCAGAGTAACCAAATTTCACTTATGCGCAAATAACCTTGAAAAAGGTGTGAATCCCTCTTCTACCTAAGCTATGGGTTAAATCCATCCATCCAGATCGATCGTATGGAGCCACTGCCAACGATTCTTTCTTTAGTTGTATAGTATGTGCTACGCCAGGGCTACATACAATTTTGAATTCAGTGTTATTTTTCTCCTAGACCGGTTGCCATCCAGTTTGTCTTGCTATTTACCCATAGATGGTGGGAGAAGGCTTCATAGCTTTTCCAAGGGTATTAGCTCGTACATCGTAGGACTTATACCTGAAAAATCATTGTTGGTGTAATATTCAATCGTAAAAAAATATTATTGTTACAATACAAAATATATTTTTCGGCATTTAATAACTAATAACGTGCTGATAAGCCGTAAAAATAAACTCAAATCAAAATGTATCTGAAAACTGACATTCTCCGTTCCAGTATAAAATGAACAATATTCTATTACTGGTTTTTATAATGGGATTTGGGATCCATCGTCAATTTAAACTTTCACAAGAACCTGGGTCTCGTAGGGAATTTAGACTGCTTAGATAAGTAAACAAGTGTCCATTGAAAAAAAATTGCGTATTTGGCTTTTTTATGCGTTTCTAGACCTAGAAAATGATGGCTCTCCACAAATTCCTATCTCAGTTCATTTTAGCCTTTGTTAAGGTTACTGCTCTCCGTTTCGACATCCATTCACACAAGCACGTCAGGGTAGGGGCTGCTTTCCCCTGTCTCACTTGCCCTCAATATGCCCCCGGAAGGATTAAGTTTTTGCCCTCCTTCCTCATTATGTATTTGTTGTGGTGTCCTCCCTCTAAAGTGTCTATGTTGGACTGTTCACCCAAGGCCTACTCTCCTACTAATCTTATAGTAGGCGGAAGAGTCCAACATAGACTCTTTAGAGGGAAGACACCAACAAATTTTCTGATTCTGAGTAGAAGTGTTCTATCTGTTTCTGTTTTCTTTAAGACTTCCTTGTTGCTTATTCGATCCGTCCAGGGAATTTTCAGTGTCATTCTGTAGAACCAGATCCCCGCGATAAAGAAAAGATGGCCGGAGAGAGAATAGAATTTAGAAATATTTTCTAAATTCGTTATTAAACAAGATATTTTTGGTACGTGATATTTCTATATTTGTCATATAATATAGCTCGTTGTATATGGTCGGTTCTTCCTATATTTCTCCAGAGAACAGCAAATACCAAGAGAAATTAAAAGAAGTATCATTTAAAAAAAAAAAGTCGGATCGGCGATAAAATGAGAACAAGTAAAACGTGATGTTGAGACAGAGATATTCCTTGGTTATAAAGACGGGTTATTCTGAAAATAGGCAACTCACTGAGGATGGAAAACTTGCCTTCGCCTTTGGGCGAGAAGGGAAAGAATATCCAAACGGCATGAAGCATCTTAGAAATAAAACCGAACAATCAAGCGGCAACTGACGGCGCCTTACTACCTTTGCGAACGAAGCACAGAGTCCAGAATGGGAATTAAAACTTGTTTTTAATTCTTGCGCACTGAAGGTGTTTTGGGAACCGTGAAATACATTATGGCACCTCATTCTTCGGTTCGCTGATTCTACTCGCCTGTAAGTTCGTAATTCTAAAAGTTCGCTTCTCTACTCAACCCTTTTTCCTTTCTAATTCTGTCGCTTTTACAACGAGCCGAATTTGCGAACGCTTTTCTGTTACCAGTTCTGAAAATGAATATAGTAAACAAACACGGAATCAGCGTAGAATTAATAATAAATCTATCGAACTTAAAACAGAGATCAATAGGCTAAAAAGCCATTTCGCCATGTAAATGATGCATCTTTCTTTTATTGGATTATTATTGAGTGGAGTTGGCGGGTAATTCGATTTAGCCTAACCATGTCTGTCTTTAAACACAGCAAGCGTTGCATGCGGCAATCTGAAGGTTAAATATATTCAAATAAGTTGCCACGAATTTTAAAAAAATAAATTTATATCTATTTTTGATTAAAGCAGACAATTTGTTTCTTGTTTGTCGTTTTGTGTTTTTGTTTTTTTATGCTCATAAAAGTCAGCCATCTTGAATTCAAAGTTTATGAGAGAAGATTAATTGAAAATAGAGACAAACCGGAAGCTGGTTGTCTAATGAAGACGAGGTGGGGCGTGAAGTCGAGAAAGATAAAGAAAGCAGAAAGAGGATACAAAGTAATTGAAAGGATGCGTGCGAATTATATTGACATAGAAAGAAGGCAATAAAAAAAAGGCATGAACTTAAAAGAAAAATAGAATTTAAAGGGAATGAAGAAAAAGAAAGAGTTGGTGTGTGGAACAAAATGGAAAAATGATACGGAATTCTTATTAATAGTTATGGAACCTTAAGGTTGACTTTTCTTAATTATTTAAATAATATTGCCCCTGGTGTTACATTGAGCTCTCTGCATTACATCCTCTTTGAAATTATCCACATAGATTACCAAGCCCTTCATTACCTCATATATATATATATATATATATATATATATATATATATATATATATATATATATATATATATATATACATATATACATATATATATATATACATATATATATATATATATATATATATATATATATATATATATATTATAAATTAATTGATTTAAAATATGGTTTTTCCGCTACACAGTTCTAACCATGTTTCAAAAATGGAAGTTCCGAATTTAATTTTGTAATTAAATTAAAGACATTAGTTCCATTTCATCCTTAAGCGAATTTTGGAGTAAGTTACCTGAAGAACGCTGGAACATACAACGGCCGAAACGTTGTGAAAACGGCAATGAAGATGAGGATAACAGTCCGAATAATGTAAGTAAAAAAAAAAGTCAGTTTTACTTTCGTTATGAACGATTTACAATAAAATTAAATAGGGAAAGGAAGGCAGCAGCTTTCTCTCTAATAAATAAAATTTACGAGTTTCTTCCGTGTGATAGCCAATTTATATTTTCTGGCATGTTCCGCTTTCCTTATTTGGCTTTTCTCTTCAATTTTCTCTCTTCAATTGTCACTTCAAGGAAGGATTACGTTGAAGGATCGGCGCCTGTGCTTTCTCTGCGTAAATTCGAAAATAGCGAATCAGTTTTGAAATAACATTATCATAAATAGAGACCCTCGAGGATCATTGCTGGGAAAATAAGATAGATCGACTTTTAGCAGTTTCGAATTAAATATCTTCAATTAGAGATTTAACCACTCAATCAATTATGCGCGCGCACAACTACTTAAATGTAAATTACTAATCTGGAAAACACCCCAAATAAAGTCAATGATATGACATTAAGGTGATTATGAACAGATGCAATAAATCTTTCTCAGATCGAATAAAAAATAGGCAACTATCATTACAATCTAAGCTACGATGTATACACACATTCATATATCTATCTATCTATCTATCTATCTATCTATCTATATATATATATATATATATATATATATATATCTATATATATATATATCTATATATATCTATATATATCTATATATATATATATATATATATATATATATATATATATATATATATATTCTCGTCAGAATCCATCTTGCACATTTATAAGTTATCGAATACTGACATAACTGGTCTCGTGCTGCTGCTGTGTATCTTGAAAAAATTCAAAAAAGTTTCTGTAATGTAAATAGAAATTTATCCTGATTTGATATATATCTCTCTCCCTTTCTCTTTTCTCCCCTTTTCTTTCTCTCTATATATCTATTTCTTTCTCTCCCTCTTTCTCTCTTTCACCACCATCTCTCCCTAATCTCTCTCTCTCTCTCTCTCTCTCTCTCTCTCTCTCTATATATATATATATATATATATATATATATATATATATATATATATATATGTGTGTGTGTGTGCGTATTAATAATTATACATAGTAACTCTCACCGATAGCATGACTCGGAGTTCCATGCACAACGCAATCTTCAGGTGCTGAGTATAGACTAAAGATTGTATTGTGCATAAAACTCTGAGTTGCGCTATCAGTGTGGGATATTATGTATATTATATTAACATATATTAAATAGCTCTGTTTTATTGCATCGAACACGGTTGTATTAATACCAGCACTATATGTGCAATATATATATATATATATATATATATATATATATATATATATATATAATATTAGTGGTAAATATACACATATATATGCAAAATATATAAATATATATACAGAGGTGCATACACATACATGTATATTTTTTGAATAAAAATATACATGTATATGTATGCACCTCTGTATATATAACTCAATGTCCAGGACAGAGTACGGATATAATAAAAAGGCTTAAACACTAATATTCCATGGTCATAATTTATTCCATTGGACTCATAAATACGATCCAATCCATCAGACCTACAAATTCAAAAAGAAAACAGAAAAAAAAAACTCCGGAAATAAAAATAGAATTTAGAGAGAGTGTAAGTATGAGAGTTTGGGACGAATGTTAGAGCTAAAGAGAGGGGTAACAGACGAGAGAAAGAGGGAGATTAAAACTTAACAGAGAGAAGTTTTAGAGAGGAGAGTCAAAGACGGTTTAAGTGAGAGACATATGAATGTTGTCGGATGTCTAATCCATTAAAGATGTAACCTTAAAGGATACATTTCGTGGTAACATACACACACCATAGACGATCTAATCTTAGAGATCAGAAGAAGAGGGAGGGAGAGGAAAAGAAAAGGAAAAAAAGAAAAGAAAAGGGGTGGGGGAGAAAGATGGGGCAGGTGAAACTAAAACTGAAGGACATTTACTAAAAGGGCCGCTGTGTAATTAAGAAAATTTGACAAAATTAATATTGACTACAGGTTATAAATCAAATATAAATGATCGACTCTCCCGTCGAGATTCGACGTATGAGGGTCAAGCAGATCAGTTTCCAGGAAACTGACAGCCCGACACCGGCACATGAGATTTGATTATAGTGGTGAAGGCCTCGTGCAGGACCATCCACACTTTTTGGAGGGACGAATACAGAGACCTGGTGCACCGAATGCCACAAGGTTCCCAAACGACCCTTCGCAGGTTTTGAATTCAGAGACCAGTTGCCATCCAAGGCTATAGAACCCAGTCTGTCCTGCTATTTTACCCATAGCTGGGGGTAGAAGAAGAGGATTCATACCTTTCCCAAGGGTATTAGCCCGTAAGTGAATGTAATGGATTCGACTGGAATTCGAATTCCGATTCCTCAATCCAAGCCGATATCCATTACTCCACCGTGCCTCCTAATATATATATATATATATATATATATATATATATATATATATATATATATATTTTAGTGTCTTTATACACACACACACACACACACACACATACACATACATATATATATATATATATATATATATATATATATATATATATATATATATATATACATACATATATAGGCAAATTATATGACGAAGTGTAAAAAGTTTTCTTGTGACGCGTTTCATTCTTTCGGACTTCGTCGGACTAAATGTATTATGTCGATGTGGCTACATATGTGCACATACGAGGTATGATTTTAATCTTAATTTTTTTGTTAAATCTAGTATGTCCTTTTTCCTTCCGTCAATTTTTTAGTAGATATCCCTCACACCCATAATAGAAGTTCTGCCAGGAATAGTTAAATGTTGTAAGAGTCAGGGCGCCAAATTAGTATTGTTGACCTTGCGACTAAGTCATTCTCACGACTTTCATCATAAATGAAGAGGTAACGTCTTCATATTTTTTTGTGATTTTCGACGGCTTCTCTTGTCACTTTTGCTATGTCTTGCGAATGCTCGTTATCACTTCCAAAAATGCTTGTTATATTCTAGACATCATAGACGCCGGTACTAGTAGTAATACCTTCCCATAATATCTGCACTAGTAATACTTGTACAAGTAGTAATCGCCAAATAATATAATGATCAGAAGAGAATCGTAATCAGTACAGTAATCGAGCAGAGAGAGTGACGTATAGCAGTAGTGGATAGAAAGAAGAGTAAAAAGCGATCGCTACTTCGTATCTATTCATTTCCTTTTTGATCAAGGGATTCACTAAATAATGGAATCACCTGTGTCACCCACTGGCGATCGAGTTTCAAATCACAGTGTCAGCCACGACAATTATTTATATAGAACACTTTTAAATGTTTATAAGAACGCCGGAAGACCGTGTTAGAATACGTTCTTGGTTCAAATAAGAATTTAGGTATATCGATGTATACAGTTACCAAAAAATCATCTAAAAACCCTCCTCAATCCTAATTGTAGCATATAATGTTAGCCCAAAATTACTAGATTTCATCAGAAATATAATGCATGCGGAAAAATACCGTAAAAACGTTTAACTTCATTTTATTTCTCGTTGACAAAGGAAACAGTCGTGTCCGAAAATTCCGATTTTTAACACCTTTTATCATCGTACTAAAAGCCTAATAACATACAATAAATATTATCATTTTTATTATCATTATCATTATTGAATTTCTTTCGTTTGCTATATCGTTGATACCCCTTGACGAGTGGATGGAGTGAATCCCGGAGGGTCCTTCTTTGTAACTCTGGAATCGTTATGCTGAAGGTAACAGCACTCAGCTATATGACAATATTAATAAATATACATATAGCTATGTTTTTTGTGCGACTTAAGTTTCGCTGGTTTTCCAGCTCATCGGGCACAAAATATGTCTTGTGTTTTTATAGAAATACACACGTGTGTTATGTTATGTTTACACCTCATGTATGAATTTGATGATTATTTAATTGCTTGCCTGCGTATGCACGCCAACACGCTCATATACGTTTGCTTATATCTGGTCGTTTGATTTATCTCTCTCTCTCTCTCTCTCTCTCTATATATATATATATATATATATATATATATATATATATATATATACACCCAAGTATATGATTGGTGTATATGGAATGAATTCCAATAACCAACAAAGGATTGTTAATTAATTTGAAACTTTTAAAACCATTTATTTTACATTCAACATCATCACTTGATAAGACACCGAAGGGTGTTGAAACAAAATGGCTATTTTTGTAGTGATTTTATAACATATTTATGTTATTAATTTTTTTTTAAATAAATAATTATATATATATATATATATATATATATATATATATATATCGCATATAGTATTGGTGTTAATAAAACTGTGCTCGATATAATACAACAGTAATATTCAATATTATTAGGTTGGTGCAAAAATAATGTCGTTTTCTCACATAGTAACATATGTGAGAAAACGACATTATTTTTGCACCAACCTAATAATCAATATACATATTATCCCTCATCGGTAGCACGATTCTGAGTTTCATGCCCGACGCCGTCGTCACGTGCTGAGTATATAAAAGCCTTAGAACTAAGAAACCATAAATAAATTTAGATGATTTAAATAAAACAAAAAGCCTACAAGTATACAGAAATACCGTAGGTGTAATATAATATGGTTTAATCTCCATTTTAATCGTAATGTTCGACCGAAAATTGTAAGATTTTAAATTTAATTCATAAGCACTTTAATCATTCACCAAAAATAAAAAAAAAGAATTTAACAAAAATATTGTTAAGATCAGCTGCGTTAATAAAATTGATAAATCTACATCCCAACATAACAGTATTATATTTAAAAGATACATGTCCAACAAAATTAATTTAAATAAAATAAATGCAAACTCCGAAAAAAATATCATCTGTCCCTTAAACGGCCAATGTATCACTTATAAAAATGCATATCAAGCTAACATACATTCCTCTACCGAAGTCAAATTTTATTTTGGTTTCATTGAGAATCCTTGGAAATTTCATTTCTGTCATCATTGAACGACTTCAGGCAATATAAAATGCATAAACAACACTGATCTTTCCAAATATATCTGACACTTAAAGAATGGTGGTTATACACCCATTATTACGTGGGATATTGTAACTAAAGCCAAATCTTACAATGGGAAATGTGACAGATGTAATTTATGCCTTGTTATAAAATTAGATATTTTTAAACACTTAATTAACCCAACCTATTAAACAAGATAAATGAATTGATCTTTACATTTCGCCATAAAAATAAATATCTACAGAAATACGGTGATCCAGATTAATTATTAAAATAAATTAAGTTTTGTTGATTTTTTAAGAACCAGTAATATGCCTTTATGCTTAATAGAAAAAAGTAATATTAACAAAACTAATGTAATTTTTACACACAAAAACACACACACGGGATTTATATATGCATATATATATTTTAATGGTATTTTTATTAAAAATATTTTACATTGCAACACGGAAGTTTTATCTCATCATCAGGGAATGTTCGGCAACTTTGGTGAAGTAATTTACATTGGAAAATAGAAAAAAAAATGTTTGCTTATTTAATAGTTAATATGCAAGTGGGGAATACAAATTTTTATATTTCATGGATGTGTCAATTTTAACTAATCAAAAGGAAGGTCAAAGATACATTTGAAAAGTTAAAAATATAGGTTAGAGGTTGGTGGATGTGTTGGGAATGTGTAGTATTCAAATATGTCTCGGGGAACTGTCATATTCTTTCTCTTTATTTGGATATATATATTAGGGTGGTGCAAAAATAATGACGTAATAATGTCGTTTTTTGACGTTAAAAATACGTCAAAAACGACATTATTACGTCATTATTTTTGCACCACCCTAATATATATATATATATATATATATATATATATATATATATATATATATTTGTGTGTGTGTTTGTGTGTGTGTGTGTGTGTGTGTGTATTTTAGATGCTAAATACATATTTTAAAATAAAAAAAATAATCTCCATACAATATATGACTGCGCCAACATTGCGGTAATCAGGTGTTTTTATTAACATTTAAATTACGTAATCACTTGAACATTGTGTTGTGCATGAAAGTTCTAGTCGGGCTACCGGTGAGGGATAATATGTATGTTTATTAATATATATATATATATATATATATATATATATATATATATATATATATATATATATAAACCAGACGATATGCGTTGAACGGATATCATAATTCGTTGAAAAAGGCGCCCCTATCCTACTTAGACTTAACCTCTTTTCGAAAGTAACTCATATTTGATACAATAGTCGTCAGTATAAATGAACACGCTACCGCCCCTTGTCAAAATGATTGTACTTCCCCGTATCCTTGGAAACAAATGTACTTATAAAACTCACTAAATTTAAAAAATAATTTATTCCAAAATTCGCTTGAAAATGAAACAAAATTACGGCCTTTAATTATATAATTGAATTTGAAGTTTTTAGTTTCTGTTATTGAAACGTGGTAATTCATGTGTAGCGATGGAACTATATTTATAATCATTTAATATATATATATATATATATATATATATATATATATATACTGAACACTGGTTATTGAACCGCTTAGCCTTCGTTAAGGCTGCCAACTACGAGAAGGCAAACTTCGATGTACCTGTGGTGGCTTGACCACATCCCATTGGATACTGTCGAGCTGCTGGTTCAGATATATATATATATATATATATATATATATATATATATATATATATATATATACACATTTAATAAAAATATCATTAAAATATATTTACAAATATAATTCCCGTTTATGTATATATATATATATATATATATATATATATATATATATATATATATATATCCAAGTATATGATTGGTGTATATGGAATGAATTCCAATAACCAACAATTACTATTCTTAAAAGAGTGCTCAATACAAAGTAGAGCAGATATAATTATTTATTTTTAAAGAAAAAAAATTTATAACATAAATATGTTATAAAATCACTACAAAAATAGCCATTTTGTTTCAACACCTTCGGTGTCTTATCAAGTGATGACGTTGAATTCAACGTCATCACTTGATAAGACACCGAAGGTGTTGAAACAAAATGGCTATTTTTGTAGTGATTTTATAACATATTTATGTTATAAATTTTTTTTTTTTTTTTTCTTTAAAAATAAATAATTATATATATATATATATATATTTGTATGTGTATATGTTTGTGTGTTTGCGTGTGTGTGTGAGTCTGTGTGTGTGCGTGCGTGTGCAAATATCTTGAAAAATAGGAGGCACCTGTTAGGTTAATAATCCGAAGTTATTTAGTTCTTTTTTGTTTTTATTTTTAGAAAAATGTGCTCGATACACAAGTAGAAACTATATTATAATTATTTAAAAAAAAATATGATTCCATCGTTCCATAAGAATTGCCATGTTTAAAAAACAGAAGCTAAAAACTTCCAATTCAATTATAGAAATTAAATTAAATGAAAGTACCTCGTTTTGTTTCATCGTCAAATGAATTTTGTAATAACTAATTTTGAAATTTACGGAGCTTTATAAGCATATACTTCAGTAATATTTGTTTCTATGGATATGGAGAAAACCAATCATTTTAATAAGGGGCGGTAGGGTATTCATTTTCACTGATAAACCTTTTAATTACTTTAGAAAGGAAATGTTGGTAGATTTGTTATTATCTTTTTTTTTATATTAAGCATAAATGCTGATTGACTGTTCCTTATTTTGGACACATGACGTTCGAGCTCAGTGAGTTATTTGCCAAAGTGCATCGTCTTTCTTCTCTTTAAATGTTCATGATCAACCGATCTAAAGACCACATCCGTTCAAAGTATAACAGCGTCTTAATTAAATTTAATGTCCGGCAAACATGAAACAAGTTTTAGGAATATTCCTCAAACCAGTTCTGGATAGCTTTAGCCTGTGACATTCTGTATTATCGTGACTGAAAAACACATAGTTTATATTTGGGCATCTGATAAATATAAATTTTAAACATTTTTTTATAGTAAGATTCTCTTTGTACAAGAGCCCGGGGCCACTCGAGGTGTGTGGGGGTGAGGGTGGTGGGTTACGTTAAGAGGTAGTTTATACGGATAGGAGGGAAAGATAAAAGTTAATCCTAGATTTGAACTGGTTAAGATTGTAGTGATCGGAGAAACATCCTCTTAGGAGTCCGTCCCACAGTGTAGTGGTTCACAGGAAGAAGCTGCCTGGGTGGAACTTCTCTCCGATGGAATACGGAGAGGATGTGGGTGGGGTTTGCTACAATGTAAGTGACAGCCGTGAACATTAGACATATCGGAACCAAGGAATGTAAACTTAGACTTAAATTGAAAAAAAAAAGATCAGTCATCTTTTTAGAACGACAACATCATTTCTCAAAATTGTGTCCTTTTAGAAACAATAATTTAAAGATAATTAATTTCACGATAACTCAGGTTCGATTTAGCATACCAAAAAACTTCTAAACGAGAAGCTATTCGTATTTTTTTTATTGAAACAGGGTAGTGGCATCATGAAAATTGTGTGTGTTTGTGTGTTAGATGTAAAATGATATTTATACAGCATGTCCCTAAATTCTGGACCCGTAGGAAAAAAGTGCATATTTTCTAGAAATTAAATATTCAGTAACATTTTATTGAATTAACAGATAGCATCTTCAACACGATTTCCATCATTTGTGATGCAGAGGTTGGTGCGTTTTGAGAACTCGATACAATAACTCCATATTGTTGCCAATTTTAGCAAATTCACTCATTATGAGTTCAATCAAGTGTGTTGCTTCTGGAATTTTCATTGACGACGCCTTTCTCTTTAGCATATCACAGAAAAAGAAGCCTGTTATTTCTTCTTTTGATAAAACTATGTCTAATCTTTGGAGGTAAAAAAATATAGTTAATGAGATTTCCTATGTGTCCAGACTTTCAGGACACCCTTTATATTTAGCATCCTTCAGCATATCACAGAAAAATATAAGAAAAAAAGATAAATATATATAAATAGAAGATATATATATTGGTTTTGTCGATAGAATAAAGAATTGTCTTCTTTAAAGATTGTATTTAGTGAATTTTAAAATCTAAACTTAAAGATAACAGCCTGTACTAAATTGAAACGGGTAAACTTCCTCAACGTAACTCTAGATTTAACAAACAACACATACCAACCTTATAAAAAACCAAATACTAACCCCTTATATATACACCAGAAGTCAAACCACCCTCCATCCATAATTAAACATATACCCTCATCAATAGAAAATAGAATCAGCATCAACTCCGCTAACAAAGAAATATTCCAACAACACAGTAGCTTTTATAACGCTGCCCTAAAAAATAGTGGATACAAGAATGCAAACATTAATTATAGAAACAATTGTATTAACCAGAAGAAAAAAAAATAGGAAAAGAAAAATCATTTGGTATACCCCTCCGTTCAACCAAATGGTTAGTATTAAGCTATGACAGAAATTCCTAGCTTTAATTGAAAAACACTTCCCTCCCAATAGTAGACTTAGTAATATATTTAATAAGAACACCCTAAAATTGAGTTACAGATGCACTGCAAATCTAGAAAGTATAACAAAAAAACACAATAATAAAATCCTGAACAACCCCCCATGCCTGAATAGTATTAATAAAAACCCTACACTGAAATTAGACAAAAACAGTGAAAAATTATGTGATTGTAGAAACCCAGAAGACTGCCCATTGGAAAATAAATGCGGCGTCAAATCTGTGGTATACCAATGTACTATCTCATCCACTGAGAGTCCTAATACTAATATGATATACATCGAGTCTACGAAGAATGAATTTAAAGCCAGATGGAGGCAGCATAAGTGCTCTTTCAACAATATAAATAAGAGAAATCAGACATCTCTATCTAAATATTTTTGGCTTTTGAAGGAAAACACCAAAAGTAAAATGGAAAATTATAAACAAAACTAGAACTTGTAAAACTTGGTATGACCCATGCCCTTTATGCCTACATGAAAAACTACACATTATTAAGTTTCTAAATAATAAAAATCTATTAAACAATAGACATGAGTTAACGGTTTTTTGCCGGCATCATCAAATTTTGCATTGAATAATTAGCATAAAAGCAAACAAACAATAAAATAATTTTTAAAATCCATAGTCCTAATAAATAGTTTAAATACCCTACAAAAATAACCCTTTATGAAGTCGTCAAAAAACAAATGTTACGGCAGTTTTTTTTTATATATACAAAACCCTTTCAGAAAAAAATAAAATAAAAAAATAAATAAATCTCCATAGACACGTAAACCAGACTAGGCGAAATCATTTTCCGCTTTAAATTTAGACATCCCAAACTTACCCTGACTTGACATCTATGAATGTAACTCTATACTGATACGAATTATTAACACCCTACATCCCTTTTTATTTAAACAATCGCTCTAGCCGTTACCATAGAAATTTTGATTTCAATAATGGTTCTGCTATTAAAACACGTAAGTTTCAGAAATAAGTTATTCCCAAAAAAATTTCGCTTGAAGATGGAACAGAGCTTACTTTAATTCAAGTTAATTCAAATAATTATATTGAAGTTTTCGGCTCTTGTTTTGAAACATGAGAACTCTTATGTAGCGTGTTGGAATCATATTTTTAAATAAATAATTATAATATTGGCTCTACGTTTGTATCGAGAACTATTTTTTTTAAAAATAATAACTAAAATACTAAAGAACTTTGGATTATTTACCTAACGAGTTCTTTCCTATTTTCTATATATTTTCACACACAACACACACACACACACACACACACACACACACATATATATATATATATATATATATATATATATATATATATATATATATATATATATAAAGAGATTTAATGACATTTCCTCTGTGTCCAGACTCTAGAGATACCCTGTATATTCATTTTATACATCGTTTTGTGCAAATACCTCACTAAGTGTGTGAGTGTGTATGTGTGTAATTATCGCCCCGTGGTAGGGTGAGGCGAGTGCATAACTATGTGATAATATTCAGTCAGTTAAATTTACCCATTATTGCACTTTGCAAAATTAGCGACAAGCTAAAATGTAATTAATTAAATAACTGCTACAATACAGAAAACACGTTGTCGTTTCAAAGAACGAGGAAAGAAATTTTGAATATATATATATATATATATATATATATATATATATATATATATATATATATATATATATATATAGGGTGTCCCCCCAAAATGTATAGACACTTTATAATTATTTAAAGTTAGTGTTTAAACTGACGACCGTTCTATTCCAGGAACTGCTGACAACGCGATGCAATGGAATCGTAAATATCACCAAACATTTCGTTTGGAATTTCGGTACATTCTCGTTCAATGTCTGCTCTTAATTCAACGACTGTTGCAGGTTTCATAATGTAGACTTTGACTTCTAAATATCCCCATTAAAAAGTCTAGTACTGTGAGGTCTGTTAAATGTAGACGGTATTCTACGAAATCCCCTCGTTCTATCCACCTGTCTAGCAAGATCACATCAAGATAATATCTTATTCCACTCTTCGGTTTGGATCATCGTCATTAACAGCATGGACTAATCTTGAAATAGAACTTTTTCATTGACAGTTCTTCAGAATGTGTTGGACAGATGATTTTGAAATACCTACCTGACAACTTGATTGGTGATACGTTTCCAGGATTCGTCCATGATTTGTGGTGCTTATCAATGTCCGCGGTCTTTCGGAACGCTTGTCGCGGACATTGTAAACAGTTCCATCGCTTCAAACGTATCTCTAATTCCAGTGATAGGAAGACGTGTCGGGGAATCTGTTTGAAACTCCCTCCTAAACTGTCTTTGCACTTCAACTGCATTTTCACACTTCAAGTAGCATTTTAAAATGAATTTTAGAATGAATTTCCTTTCTTCAAAGCTTAGTTTGACCGCCATCGTTAATTCTAATGGGTTTAACGTTGAAAGAAAAAAACATCAATTAAGCTATCAGCTGTTAAAGTACGTATACATTTTTGGGACACCCTGTACACACACACATATATATATTAAGAAATATACTCTTAATGAGTGAGTGCTATATTTATGGGATAAAGTGCTCAATATCAGAAATAGAGCGTATATATATATATATATATATATGGGTGTATGTAATTGAATGGAGATAGGCTTTATGTATATATGTTTATGTGCACGTATGTGTATGTCTGTGTGTATATATGTGTGTAAATGTGTGTATATATATATATATAGGAGTGGATGTGTATGAATGTATGTGTATATGTATGTATGTATGTGTGTGTGTGTATTTATGTATGTATATGTATACATGTATGTGTATGTGTGTGTATGTATGTGTATGTGTATGTATGTATGTATATGTATATGAGAATATATATATGCATATATGTATATATATATAGATATATGTGTGTACATGGGTATATATATGTGTGTATGTAGGTACACGCCTATACGTATGTATGTACGTCTATATGTTATTGTGTACGTGTGTATACGCATGTGTTTTTGAACATAAAAATATAGGTCCTTGCAAGATTAGATAATCGTTATATTTATTTTTATATGTTTATATTTGATTTGTAACCTGTAGTCGATATTAATTTTGTCAAATTTTCTTAATCACACAGCGGCCCTTTCAGTAAATGCCCTTCAGTTTTAGTTTCCCCCACCCCATCTCTCTCCCCACCCCTTTTTCTCTTTTCCTCTCCCTCTCTCTTCTGCTGATCTTTAAGATTAGATCGTCTATGGTGTGTGTATGTCACCACGAAATGTATCCTTTAAGGTTACATCTTTAATGTATTAGACATCCGACAACATTCATATTTCTCTCACTGAAACCGTCTTTGACTCTCCTCTCTAAAATTTCTCTCTGTTAAGTTTTAATCTCACTCTTTCTCTCGTCTGTTACCCCTCTCTTTAGCTCTAACATTCGTTTCACACTCTCATACTTACAGTCTCGCTAAATTCTATTTTTTTTTATTTCCGGAGTTGTTTTTTTCTGTTTTCTATTTGAATTTGTAGGTTTAATGAATTGGATCGTAGTTACCATTCCAATCGAATAAATTATGACCATGGAATATTAGTGTTTAAGCCTATATATATATATATATATATATATATATATATATATATATATATATATATATATATGTGTGTGTGTGTGTGTGTGTGTGTGTCAGCGAAAAATAACACATTTCTAAAATTTAAAATTCTTCGACGACAGAAAGTTTACATTAAGAAGACCTGCTAAAACATTGGGCCAACGACAAGATTCGAAGCTGTATACCCTCTTTTCCATCGGGGAAACCACTTTTTCATCCGAAGCTTACCGCTATCAGTTTGGATACAGAACGTTTAATAGGTAATTATAACCTTATCCCTCAGCCCCCGTCACGTTAGACTCTGTTACCAAACTGGTAGCGACTAAAAGGAAGAAAAAGGTTTTTCTAATGAGAACAATAATACTGGTTCGATTCCTTTTGGTGGAGCCTATTAATATTCTTCTCTCATTTGTCATGTACCTTAAACACATCTTTCTTTTATTTTCCTTTTTCCGTATGTAGGTTTCCGTTTTCTTTAATAGGTATTCTCTGTTCATCTTCAAAAATATCACTATTTTTCTCTAAATTGAAAAACCTATGTAATCTCCCCACGGAATTTTAGACATGGTTAGCAGCTAGTCTAGGAGACTGGGACAGCTCTAAACTCAATGCAGCTAAGTGAAGAATCATTGATTTTACATTAACTTTATGATCCTAACTACAGTCAGCCTCCTTATATATTTACTAGAGCAATGCTACCCTACAATTGTTCCATTAGTTGAAGGTTGATTTTTTTTTACAATGAATATAGTATCATTTAAAAAGTTTTCCATCATAATATATTATCATATGCTATATAAAATGATTCGATATTAACGGGGCTTTCAGTTTAAATAAAGAAGCAGACACGTAATTATGCTTTGCTAACTTTAGACATAAATGAGCGTATAGTCCTGGTGTCACCAAATGATGAATTTTTTCTTTCTTTTTTTACAGCTTCCTTTTAGTTTTGTCAAGTAGCCATTAACAAGACGCCATTAGAGGAAAATTTGAAAGTCCAATTTCACCGGAAGTAAGAAAAAATGTAACGATATTCAATACACACACACACACGCGCGCACGGACGCACACACACACACATATATATATATATATATATTAGGTTGGTGCAAAAATAATGACGTAATAATGTCGTTTTTTGACGTGTTTTTAACGTCAATAAAACGACATTATTACGTCATTATTTTGCACCAACCTAATATATACATGCACGCGTACATTTTTCGAGATTTTACGCATAAAAATTACATGATTTATTCAGTATCAAGTAACACGCATAAGACCACACAGATGCATACACGCGCGCCAAAATACACTCATATATATATATATATATATATATATATATATATATATATATACCTACCTACGTACATAGATACATACATACAATTATATTTGAATGAAACATTGAAAATAGGATTCCTTCCTACATACAATGTTTGGATATTACATATTAGTCAGTTTATCACGCACAGACATGCACGTACGCGCGTGCGCACGCACACACACACACACATATATGTATGTATACCTTTTAAATACAGTTTTAAGTTATATTTTTATAGCATAACGTGCTCAGTAACTGCGATAGTGAGTTCATAAATATGGGCTGAGTAAACACAGAGGTCAACATTGAATGGGGACAGTCTGTTTTATGATTACATTCGTGGCCTGAAGATGGCATTTAAGCATGAAACTCGACAGTTTCCATTCGGCATTAAACTCTTTCTTTACATACATATAGACATACATTATATATATATATATATATATATATATATATATATATATATATATATATATATATATATATATATATATATATATATATATATATTAGTAGCAGCCATAATATAAGGAACGGAAACAACAAAGACATAAATATGTGTACTATTAAAAAGTAATGCATGATTAGCAATGAAATTTTTACCGAGTGAAGATTAGGGTGTAATGCATATATATCATACAATGTTAAAAAAAAATTACATAATATATTTTTTTTTAATAAAGTTTAAATGGAACAAAGGAAATAAGCTACTAATGGGCAAATGTTAAGGAACGATGTTAATAATTTGCATAAACTTTTAATTTACATTGTTAAAAATCTCGATGGAGCTTTTCAACAATAAGTAAAAGTTTATTTATCATTAGGACTTTATTCTTAAGCAATATGGCAAATTCTACACGCAAAACACTCTCTTTTGAAGAAAAAAAACTCATTATCGCTATCAAGAAAAAAAGTCAATTTCAGAAATTTCTGATATTGTTCATAGGTCTAAAAGTGTCGTTCATCTTGTAATTAGCAGGTATAAAACCGATAAAACGTTAGATGCAAAACCAAAAACCGGCAGACCTCCAAAAACATCGCAAATAGAAGATTGAAGAATTGTTAGAATATCTACAAAAAACCGTTTTGAAACTGCTATATCAATTGCCCGTAAATTTAATGAAGAGATAGATAATAAGATCTCAAGGAAAACGCTTGCTCGGAGGTTAAAAAAACATGTTGTTTGGACTGATGCACAATGGGATACAGTTCATTTCAGTAACGAGTCCAGATTTACTATATTTGGTTCTGAGGGCAAAACTTACGTACGCCGTAGAACTGTCGTCTCAATGTGCCAAGAAAACTGTTAAGTTTGGTGGCGACACTGTGATGGTGTGAGGAATGATTTCATCTGCAGGATTGGCCCTATCATCCGCGTACATGACAATATCAATGCTGAGATTTACAAAAGGCTTCTTCAGCAGCATGTGGTACCAAGATTACACCATAATCTTTATGAATCTCCTATTTTCATGCAGGACAATGCACCTTGCCACAAGACTCAGAAGGTTATGGCTTTATTTGAAGAAGAAGGAATCGCCCTAATGAAGTGGCCAGCCCAGAGCCCCGGCCTGAATTCAATAGAAAATGTTTGGAAGATAAATGGAGAAATGGCTCAGAAAAGAAACCCAAAAAACCAGGATCACCTATGGGAGTTATTGAAAGACGAATGGGAGGGAATTACTGCTGATTTTTGCAAGAAATTAATTAGGTCATGTGGTTGATGATGCAGAGAAGTCATTGAAAATAAGGGGATCTTTACCAAATATTAAATTTTGTTGATATTTTGTTCACAATCAATTATTAACAAGATCGTTCCTTAACTTTTGTCCAGTAGCTTATTTCCTTTCTTCCATTTAATCTTTATTTAAAAAAAAAACTATTATGTAAATTTTTGTAACTTTGTATAATATTTATGCATTACACCCTAATCTTTATTCGGTAAAAATTTCATTGCTAATCATGCATTACTTTTTAAGTAATACACATATTTATTTGTTGTTTCCGTTCCTTATATTATGGCCGCTACTGTATTTATAAATCTTTTATCGCTCTACTTAGTTTATTGAGCACTTTACGTCGTTGTTTTTTACTCGATTTAGGATTTTTTTTCTTTGGAATTGGTGATTAAACACTTGACGATTGTTTTTGCCTTGTTTTAATGTTCTTGGTTTTTTCTTTTTTTATTTCCTATTTTTCCTCGGGTATAGATTTATTCTACTGTAAGTTGAGCTACCTGAGGTTTTTACAAACAAGTATTACTATATATATATATATATATATATATATATATATATATATATATATATATATATATATATATAGTAATAATAAAATATGCTAATCCGTATGGAATTTCCAGGAGGATATAGATTCAGTGAGAGCTCTACATGAAGAGACAGGTCAAAATTATTATTAATTAAAGAATATCAAACACTTAAGATATTTTAAGTAATAATTTGTATTTTATGAGATCTTAAAAAAAAAGGCAGTTCTCAATCTTCAAGACCTACATACAAAAAGGTAATGAAGATTGAGAGTTGTTTTTAAAGCTCTTATAAAATAAAAAAATATTACCTATGAGATTTACAAGTGTTTGATATTCTTTAATTAATAATAATACTACACACACACACACACACACACATACATATATATATATATATATATATATATATATATATATATATATATATATATATATATATATATATATACACATACATGTTTAGGGGATATGTGTGCGTGTGTTGGCCTCTGTGTGTGTGTGTGTCTCTGTGTCTCTGTGTATGTGTATGTATTTGTGCATTTTCCTGAAAAGTATAGACATTCTATAACTATTGTACTTTAAACGTCTACTGTTTTAAATTGCGAATGATCTTCCGTAAACCTGGCTCTCGAGGATGCATTAAGTTTCTAAAATCAACGCTGTGGCCAGGTTTCCACTCACCCTGAGACATCCTCAGAATTGTGTACAAGGGAAGAAAAATCAAAGATATTTTAAGAGGCAAATTTGAAATTTTCGTTATATTTTAAAATCTGACAAAAAAATGACAAACAAAAAGCAAATGATGCATCAGTAAAAATAATTTTAGCTCACAACTCCACCGCATTTTCCCAAATGCATATAGAAAAAATGTCATCACACATGACAGATAAAGGCTGTCGTACCACATGTGACATTTTTGATTTCCTGTGCTATTTTTAAGGTACAGTTAAATAATATAACGAAATTTAATAGACAGAGAATTTGCATACGTTTGAATAAACCTGTTCAAAATAAATAAAAACATGCTTAAAAGAAATAAAATATGTTTAAAATTACACACACACACACACATTAATGCATATATATATATATATATATATATATATATATATATATGAAAATATAGTTTTAAGCTGTGCTAAACGTATGGGATAAAGTGCTCAATAACAGAGATAGAGCGTATGTAAATATAAATATAAAAGGGAATATTGTCAACAATCAGAGGCGACAGGCTGTTTCATACTAGGCAAAATCGTCAGACATCCTGACGATTGAGCCTAGCATGAAACAGACTGTCGCCTCTGATTGTTTAATCAATTGTATATTTATATACACACTCACACAGAAACACACACACAATATATATATATATATATATATATATATATATATATATATATAGAGAGAGAGAGAGAGAGAGAGAGATAGACAGATAGATAGATAGATACGTTTTTGCTTACAATGCGGATTTTTTAAAATATATTTTATACTTTATTTTACATATTTTTGAAACACGTCTTTTGGGTCTTGCAAACTTAAATAGACAAAGATTAGTTACCTATGAATTCCTTTTAATAATATATAGAAATAACCAGTCTTTTCCTAAGTTGATTTGTACATGTATACTACGAGACATACTATTAGGTAAAATAGTTTTATACCTATACTTATATTGCTAGTCATGTAGTTTGGTAATAGGCTTTAAATTTTAAAAATATATTAGTATTCTATACTTTATATGACCTTTTATTTATATTTAAATTTTGAATTTAAATTTTTAAATGCAATATTTTAAATAGTTCACTTTATTTTGCATGTCTATTATTTTTATTTCTTAAAAGGGCCTTTTATTTACATACTACGTTTAATTCTAATAAATAATATGTCTTCTGCTTTAAGTAATGTTAAGCTTTGTTCCTTGCATAGTATCAAAAGTTGTTCAATGTAGCTGATATTTCTGGTTGAATTTTAAATCTTTAGGGATATTTTTTATCTTAATTTTAACGTTCTTCCAAAGGTTAAATTATTATCACCAATCCATATTATTTTCTTTCTTTTTCTTTTTCCCGTTTTCTTTTTTCTTTTTTCTTTTCTCGTGTCCATGGAGATCTTTCTCGTATTTGTTTTTTTATTCTC